>CM070558.1:27973460-28573460 GCA_036346405.1 Phyllostachys edulis | reverse complement strand
AGAATTCTGCCTAGCTGTTTTGTCTGCACTCGCCACAGTAAGGACATCATTTGTGGTAACCTGGCTACCATCCATGGCAACTGGATAACTGGATCCTGTAAATACCTCCCTTCCTCTTTTTTGAATGTTTGCCGGTGGAACTTTATCAGCACTAACAAGTGGTGGTTCAGTTCTACCTGCACAATTTTCTTCCTTGAGTGCTGCTATTGACACCTTAGTGCTATTACATGTCCTAGCTTTAGCTGTGACATTATTGCCTTCGGTTCCATTATTGTTGGAATAATTGGATCCTGTAGATACCTTCCTTCCCCCTTTTTGCATGTTTGCCGGTGGAACTTTATCAGCACTCACAAGTGATGGTTCAGTTCTACCTTCACAATTTTCTTCCTTGAGTGCTGCCATTGACACCTTCGTGCTATTACATGTCTCAGCTTTAGCTGTGACCTTATTGCCTCCAGTTTCCTTATTGTTAGGATCACCTGCACGCTGAGAATTCACAGAATTCATTGATCCTGCATTGAATAGGAGTTTCTGAGACTGCTGCTGCTGCTGGTTAGCAGCAGTAGTTTGCTGATCAGGAACATTCCGAGATTGCTGTTGCTTGTGAGTGGCATGAGTTTGATGACAAGTGAAAGGACTTTGCCAACCAGGAACATGTTGTTGGTTAGTGACATGAGCTTGCTGACTGGGAGGGAACTTTTTCTGTTGCATCCCGAATCCACTCCATGGATACGATGTTTCTCCTCGGACAGGATCAGGTTTCTTGGACAAATCATAGGCAAGGAAACTCCTTGAGCAGATCTGGCAAAGGAGAATTTTCATCAACAAACTACATGGATACTGGTATTTAGTACCACAAGTCAAGCAAATGGTCCAGAAAGTCGAATATCCAGAAAAGCATCCTGCCTGTTGTGGTTCCTTCTGGCGATCAGCAGCATCGATGTTCTCCTTGTTGGCCCTCTTAGCAACAGGATCAGTTTTCTTTGGCGGCCGTCCACGCTTCTTTGGTAAAGGGGTAGAAGTTGCGAAAACTGATTTCCTTTTCTTATCATAGAGCAAGCGCTTTACTTGGTCCGTCAGTGTCATGTGAGCTTCTCCAATTAACTTAAAAGCAGCTTCAGCACCTGCAAACTTGTTCTTATCTGGATGAAGTAAAAGTGCTAGTTTGCGGTACTGTTTCTTGAGTGCCATGTCATCTGCAGTTGCTTCTAATTGAAGAATTCCATACCAGTCGGTCTCCCCATTGATCTTAACTGCAGCACAGCAGTGAACTTCACAAACAGCAAGCAGCCGAGATATATTTTCAAGGCCAGGAAAAAGCTGGTGAGCCTTGAGAGCCATCCTTTTGGCACCAACAAAGTCTGCTTCCTGCAGCTTTATTTCAGCCAGATACTTGGCTCTTGAAGCTTCTTCCTTGTTGCATTCCATCATGATGAACTCAGGAAGAGTTCAAGGCTGTCAATCTCGTGGATTATTCTAACAGAAAATTATATTATTTGTCTTCATCAAGCTCCTGCATAAGAATGACACAATAGTCTAATGTTACAACAATATCATTTGGGCATAGAATTGCTATTCAGTGCCAGTGTGCAACAGCTATTACTAACTTTAGAACATGGCAACCTCGGTGTGAAAGAAAACAAAGTAACTTTGAAAACACCATTACAATGTGCACACATTAAGCTTTTTCTCTAGAGAACTTAATGCACTAGTTGAGTGGAGCAAAAAAAATATCAAAGAAAACAGAGAAAAATACAGGAACATTTGTTGTTTCTACCTATGTTGCGGTTTTTTTTATGGAATAAAGGAGAATAAAGTATGTAAGTTACAGTTCTCCATCTGTGCAATGTGCAATACCACTAAATTTCTGTGCACAATTTTTTTTCCCTAATTTCCTCTTCTATTCTCTTTTTCTCCATTTTGTGAGACAAAGAAATTGATGAAAGATGATGTTTATTGATCCCTTACATACTTAAAGTTTCTTTTTTCACTGTTCTCTCTCACACTATATTATCCTCTCTCAAAATTTTGAGATATTTAAGGAAGACATACTTTCTCATTGCTTTATGTCCCTTTTTACTTATTTCCAAAAAAAATACATACTGGCCACAAGAATAATTCTCTTCTAACCCATTTTCTTTTCTCCTTTCCTTCATGCAAAAAGAACATACGTATGTCATGTTTATATTTCTGTTACCTCACATTTCAGATAAAATCATGTAATTTCAATATTTCACTATTATAGCATTCTATTTTTATACATAATCCTAAAACAACATACTTTACGTGTATTAATAATAGATCTATAAAAACATAGAACATAAACACATCGGAAAATTATTAATCAAGATGTACTTTTATTTCAACGGAGCATTTTATAAACGTGTTGGAATGTTGACTAAGCATCTGTTCTGCCACCTCAGTGATTTCAATTTGAATTTTGACAATCAATTAGAGTGATCTTGTAGAAAGATGAAGTTGGGGGCAATTAGCCACACTCTCAATGGGAGAGGGGCGCCTATATTATAGGGCAGCGGCTGCTGCTATATATGGCAGTTTACAAATACAAGGACAGGAATAAATCTCTGATCCTAATTGACCGGACTATCTCTAAACATGGCAGGTCTGATCCTAATTGACCGCCTTGCCTAAATATACAATATACAATCTCCTATTGCCTAATACCCACCCGCAAATTAAGCGGAGGCTTATGGACGCCTTGCAGTCGGTTTCAAATCAGAACAAGTGCATGGCGTTGGGAGCCCTTTCGTCATAATGTCAGCGAACTGATGAGACGAAGGAACATGAAGAACCCGAATCTCGCCAAGGGCCACCTTCTCGCGCACAAAGTGAATGTCAATCTCAATATGCTTCGTGCGCTTGTGGTGGACCGAATTGGCCGTCATGTAGACGGCGCTGACGTTGTCGCAGAAGACCACCGTAGCTCGGGCAACAAGATGGAGCTCCTGAAGGAGTTGCCGCAGCCAACAGCACTCGGCCACAACGTGAGCCACAGCACGGTATTCTGCCTCAGCACTAGAGCGGGAGACCGTGGCCTGGCGTTTGGAGGACCAGGAGACCAGGTTGTCGCCGAGATAGACGCAGAAGCCAGAAGTGGACCGCCTGGAGTCAGGGCAACCAGCCCAGTCAGCATCAGAGTATGCGGTCAGCGTCTGGATGGAGCCGGCGCCAATGTGGAGACCGGAGGATAGCGTGCCCTTCACATAGCGCAGAATGCGCTTGATCAGCGCACGGTGGGGCTCCCTCGGGGCGTGCATGAAGAGACACACCTGTTGAACTGCATAAGCCAGATCAGGACGCGTCAGAGTCAGGTACTGAAGAGCCCCTGCTAGGCTCCTGTACTCTGAGCTGTCCTTGTCTGACAGTTTGTTGCCTTCATGGGCGGAGAGCTTGGCCTGAGTGTCAACAGGGGTTGCCGTAGGATGACACTCAGCCATGCCCGCCCGCTGGAGGAGATCGACGGCGTACTGTCGCTGCGACAGGAACAGGCCGTCGGAGGTGCGGGTGACGGCGACGCCGAGGAAGTGGTGAAGAGCACCCAAGTCGGTCATGGCGAACTCAGACTGGAGTCGGGCCATGAGTCGCTGCAGAAGAGCGGGAGTCGAGGCGGTGAGGATGATGTCGTCGACGTAGAGCAGCAAGTAGGCGAGACTCGTCCCCTCGGTGAGAACAAAGAGGACGGTCGGAGGTGGAGGTGACGGCCGAAGCCGTTGAAGGAAGGCCGCGAACCGCCGGTACCAAGCTCGCGGGGCTGCTTCATCCGTCTGAGGACTTCGCAGAGGCAAACGTGATCTGCGGCGCGGGTCGACGAAACTCGTGGTCTGCTGGCGATGAGACCGTCTCGTCGAGGTGGCCGTGAAGAAAGGCATTCTTCACGTCCAGCTGGTGGATCGGCCAGGCGCGGGAGACGGCAATGCTGAGAACGGTCCGAATGGTGGCCTGTTTGACCACCGGACTGAAGGTCTCGTCGTAGTCAATGCCTTCTCGTTGAGAAAACCCGCGGACCACCCAGCGGGCCTTGTGACGAGCGAGGGACCCATCGGCATGGAATTTGTGCCGGAAAATCCACTTGCCCGTCACAACGTTCGCGCCAGGAGGGCACGGAACAAGACGCCAGGTGTTGTTGTCGACGAGTGCCTGGTACTCATCCATCATCGCAGCCCGCCAGTTGGCATCGGCGGTATGCGCGTAGTTCGCCGGTAGAGGCGATGGTGAGGGCGAGGAGGTGGCAGCGAGCCCCTCGTAGCTCACACGCGGAAGGGCGCCGGTCCTGGTGCGCGTGAGCGGCGGAGATGGGGTTGCGCCACGACTCACTGGGCGCCGGTCTTCAGGGCAACGATGGCGCAGTACCGGCTGGGTCGCCGATCAGAGGTCCGTGGGACGAGCCACAGGAAGGCGGCGAAGCACATGACCACACCCGCCGTGCGGAGAAGCCGAATCGGGCTAGGGGCACAGGCCGCACCCGAGCGTAGAGAAGAGCCGGGTCCGGCTCATCATCAGGGGGCGGCTGCACAACGTCCAAGGTGGACGGAGCAACCGTGGTCGTTGAGGAGGGACCTCCACCTGCAGGAACAGTAGAGCAAGGCACCGAAACCGAATCGTTGTCTAGAAGGAAATCCAGGGAGCGAGGGAATGGGATGACGCTGGTGGTGGAAAAGGGAAAAACAGTCTCATCGAACACAACATGACGAGAAATGATGATGCGTTGAGTTGTCAGGTTAAGACACCGATAACCCTTATGAGAGGATGGATACCCAAGGAAAATGCATGCCATGAGCGAGGTGCGAGCTTATGTGGGAGGTGGCACAGAGGTTTGGGTAGCATAGGCACCCAAAGACGCCAAGGTGGTCAGAGGTGGGTGGTCATCCATGGAGGCGAGTGAAGGAACCTCATGGGATATGGAGGAGGAAGGCGCTGTTGAGTAAGTAGCAAGGCAAGAAAGAGCCTCACCAAAGATGCAAAGCATGGAATCGTGGAGCAGCATGGTGCGAATTGAGTTGTTGAGGGTGTGGATGGTGCGTTCCGCCTTGCCATTTTGAGGGGAAGTGTATGGGCAGGAGAGACGGAGAAGTGTTCCCCGAGCAGCGAAGAAGGTGGTGGTGGCTGTGTTGACGAATTCGATGCCATTGTCGGTTTGGAAGCATTTTACAGGGAGGTTAAATTGGGTTTGTGCAAGAGTCAGAGCTCAACTAAGTGTTGGTGGACCTCGGATTTGCGTCGGAGAGGAAAAACCCAACAATAGTGACTGTAATCATCCAGGCAGACTAAATAGTATGAAAAACCAGATATACTAGGGATGGGAGAGGTCCAAACATCACAATGAATTAGTTCAAACGGTGCATGAGTACAAGACTGAGAGGCACTGAAGGGTAGACGCAGATGCTTGCCTAGGTGACAAGAATGGCAGAGGAGCGGTCTACTTTATTACAGAAACAAATGTGTATTTTATTTAAATGTTCTAATGCAAATAGGGTGGATGGCCGAGACGCTGGTGCCACAGGGTCGACGAAACAGCCAGGAGAGCATGTGAGGAGGCGCCACGGCGGAGGATAGCGGTATGGTGTAGAGATCGCGGTACTATTGCGGCGATGAATCACGCGCCCCGTCAGGTATCCTTAACAGAAAAACCAAGAGCGTCAAATTCAAGAGCGGCGATTTTCACGGTGAATTGACGAACGGATAAAAGATTACTTAACGAGGAAGGGCGGCGAGAATGTTATTGAGGAGAAGTTTGTTTGTGGCGGTGGGTAGGATGGAGTGACCTCTAGACGTGACCGGAATGCTAGTGCCATTGCCTCTTCGTTATAGAGGAGGTGGAGGGGTAGGCGCCGAGGAGCATACCATCGGAAGACGTCATGTGAGATGAAGCCGGAGTCAACAACCCATGAGGGTCGCCTCGACACCCAGTCTTGTAGAGGCAAGAATGAGGCCGCCGAGTCCCATGTCGGTCCACCGGTGTTGGTGGAGGAAGCTCGACGGGCGAACGCCGTGCGCGCTGAGGAGGGCACCGAGCACCCTGTTGGCGTGGGGCTGCCATGGGTGGTCGCCAGGGCGCGGAACCGCTTCGTCGCGCTCCCAGTGGAGGTATGACGCGCTTCCGGGAGTTGACACGCGGCGCCACCAAGGATCAAAACCCTGTGGCGACGCTTGTTGTCGCGCCGAGTGTTGTCGCGGCGGCCGCCGCTGCTGTTGCTTCTTCTTCTTCTTCTTGCTGCGCTGCCGCTGCGCGATCGCCTTCCGCCGACTCGGCCGCTGGGCGCCACCAGGCGCCGTTGAAGGCGCGAAGAAGGGCGGCGGCGCGACCTTGTCTCGTTCTTGAGACGCAGCCTCGAGGAGGAGTTGGTTCTCGCAACAAAAAAGTGAGAGGTTCTGGCGGCGATGTTGTCGGCGACGGATTGGTATTTCGTTGAGGCCGCGAGCGAGTTGAGGACGAGGTTGGGCTCGATGATGGTCTCGCCCGACGTCGCGAAGATTGTCGGCAGCCTCCTTCATGCGCACGCAAATGCTTGCCGATGGAGGAGTCGCTTCGGGTCATCGAGTGGAACTTCGTGATTCAGAAGACGGCGGGCGCTTTGTTAGCTTGGTACAATTCGGCGATGGCCGTCCGTGAGTGGCCGTGATCTGCTGGCGCCGGTCATAGCGAGGTTGAGGACGGAGTCGGAGACGGTGCGAAGATCCAATCATGGATGCAAAGTCACCGCACCCATGCGTCATCGGTGGGCGTAGGGGAGACGACGGCAAGGTGCGAGAGCAGCCCGAATTTGCCACACATGGCGTGGAAAGCTGTGGACCACTTGGTGTAGTTGGAGGGTCGCAGCTCGAGGGTCATGGGGATGTGGGTCTTCACGTTTACCAGAGCATATGGGCAAACGGCTGGGTTGATGGCGTCAGCCATGGCTGGAGAGGTGGCGGAGGTGGTGGAGGGTTCTGTGGACATGATGGCGCTGGTTGTTGGGCGGCAAGAAGAAGGTTAGGCAAGACTCAGGAGAGAGCGCGCAGTTTGGGGAAGGAGAGGGAGGGCCAAGATCAGATTGCTCTGATACCATGTAGAAAGATGAAGTTGGGGGCAATTAGCCACACTCTCAATGGGAGAGGGGCGCCTATATTATAGGGCAGCGGCTGCTGCTATATATGGCAATTTACAAATACAAGGACAGGAATAAATCTCTGATCCTAATTGACCGGACTATCTCTAAACATGGCAGGTCTGATCCTAATTGACCGCCTTGCCTAAATATACAATATACAATCTCCTATTGCCTAATAGATCTGTTTTAAGATTTCATCACAAAAATAGCACGCATATACGAAAAACAGGAATAGAACAAATGTAGATAGTGGGATTCATGATATATTTATTTATTGCATTGATGCAATAGTAGGTATAACCAAGACATGTTACATGTAATCTCTCAAATATGATGAAATTCACATAAATATCAGAAAAATAATATCTATTCTTGTTTAACAAATGAGACCTCTTTCATAGATATTTTGTAACTTACTTCATTCAGAAGTAAATAGGGAAAACACTACAAACAACAAACAAGGGATACAAAAACATGTTGTGATGCAAACTGAACGCATAGACTAGGGTTGCTATGTTGAAAATGTCAAATCCACAAACAGTTTTAGTTTAGAGTTTCAGAATTTTACAGGTACTATGCTTTCTTTGTCTGCTATGCATTTACCAATTGGGTTATCATAATGCAATACAAGTCAGTATCTGTAGAAAATAATAGTGATCTTGGTGTTAACATTTGGTCCCTTGGCTCCATAGGTAATTGTAGGTTTTTTTAATACGTATATACCAAAGTGCAAACATTCATAGATCCCCCCCCCCCCTAAAACAAGGGTCAGGGCAACCTGAGAGGCTGACTACTCTAATGCCACGACCTCTGTCCAAATCTTTTTGTTCACAACAAACGATCTCTGCTCAAATCCACCATGATCTTCCCTAATAAAAATCTTTTTTATTTGGGCTGTGTGCATCTTGGATGCAGAGGCCGGGAGAGGTTTTATCTCTTCCATTATCTAAAAATAAAAAAACCACCGCGACCACCAAGACAAAAGTGCGTGGTTCTCTATTCACCATTGCTTTCTTTATAACCCCTATCCTCGCCTCCCAACCAGACGACCGAGAACAACCATGGAGATAGATTGGAACAAAATCGCACTAGTTCCCAATTCAGTAGGCGGCATTTCGGTCGAGCAGGTGCGCGGCCTAGCCAAGTGCCCAGGAAAGAACAGGCACAGCACCCAAAAGGCCAAAACCACACGAAACTCGCAGAGAAAGGAGGGAGGGGGCGGACCACAAGGGCGGGAACCGAGAAACGCACCGTGCAGTCGACGGCGGCGGCGGAGGGGGTGGCCGGGCGGAAGGGACGATCGAATCTCTTTGGTCTCTCGTCGTGCGCCGTTTGGTCTCTCTTCTTTTGAATCCGCGATGGCAGCAGATGTGGAGGGTTTTGGGGGTGGGCGGGTGGTGGAGGGGTGGGAGCCGGAAATTTGGCGCCGAGTCCGACGCGCGCTTTCCCTCCAAAACCAAAAATCCGGGGCTTTCTCTTCCACGTCTTCCCTCCCTCGGCAACAACTTCGGTTCCTTGTTGCCTACAGGTGGGATGCGAATCAAATCAATTATCAATGATCCGGAGTCATTGCGGCGGCGTATTTTGGATCCAACGGTTCTTTTAACTCACCAGAATGCATCGGTGGTGTATCAATACTCCTTCACGCGTGTGCGTTGCAATGCA
Organism: Phyllostachys edulis; assembly: GCA_036346405.1. NCBI lineage: Eukaryota > Viridiplantae > Streptophyta > Magnoliopsida > Poales > Poaceae > Phyllostachys > Phyllostachys edulis. Next base: position 28,564,686 of record CM070558.1, on the reverse strand, counting down.
CACGCCAGCGCAGGCCCACCCACCTCATCGACTTGTCCAAAACTCACAAGGCAACGAAACGATCTCCATCTTACGAGTGTCCAAATGGGTCGTGCTGATCAGGCCAGCACGTGCCATAGGACTGTTGGTTTGGCCTAGGGACGACACGGCCCAACCACTACCAAGCGTGCCATGCTTGGGTTGACATCTCAACCCAGCAGGCTAGCCTAACACAGCGTGCATAGTACCGTACCATCTATGGTCCGGCCCGGCCCGGTTCGGCTAGGTACGGCGGCGACACTATGGCTAGGCAAGGAAGAAGGCCAAGACGAAGGCGACGGCGGAAAAGGAGGCAGTGGCGGCAACCATCTTCCCTGTCATCGGTAGCCCTTCCACGTGGGCATCCAGCGGTGGCGCCGCGGCCGCCGTGTTGGACCAGGAGGTGCGCGTAGGGACATCATCGGCGTTAGGTCTCGTCGTCGTCGTCCTTTGGCCAGAAGGTGGCAGCGGTGGCGCACGACGGCGAAGAGGAGGAGGAGGAGGCGACGCCCAACGAAGGAGGCAGCGGCTCCCGCAGTGGCGGCACGCGACGGCGGCGGCGACACGCAGCGGTGGAGGCGGTGGCATCATGTGGTGCCCGTCGGTCACTTTTTGTAGATGGGCTATACAGCCCAACCCTAGCCTGTCAGGCTAATCGTGCCCGGGTCGACACGGTACAGCCCGTGAGCTAGGCATGTCATGCCTAAGTCGGCAGTTAAGCCGACGGACTAGCACAGCACGGCCCGTCTAGTTTGTCATGCTAGCGGGGCCGTGCCTAAACAGGTTCGTGCCGTGTTGGTCCATGCCACCTATTTGGCCACCTCTACTCTATCTCGTCTCTCTCTCTCTCCTGCCTATCTTTATTCGGTGGCGGCCTGTGTCAAGTAGCTTACGCGGTGCGGGCTTCGAGGACTCGTGTGTGGTGGCCAGCGTCGAGGAGTTCACACGCGGCCAATCGATGGGTGGGGGCGCGTTGGCCACCTCTACCAGAAAGGCCAAGCCCCAACTTGATAATTGTAAATCACAACCCTCCTTGGCTGCGATCATCAATTCATACTCAACCATAGACATGGCACACATACATCAACAATCCATCCCATCATTTGCCAACAAACCGTTTTTTTGCAAAAGTAGAGACTATACCCGATGTGATTGCAATTATCATACTCGTGACTGTGAGTACGACTATTTAAATATATTTACACTCTGCAGAGGTGTACAACTTTACCTACATGATACAGGCTTTCTAGTTTGTTCGGTATTCGTTGACACCACCGCACACAACATGTTAGTATGCAGTCTAGAGTTCGTAACGAAGCATTTACATCACCTAGTCCTAACCTTGCAGTAGCCTAGCGAATGATAAACCCTCACATCACCCGGGTTCCTTCCATTTCAGTAAGGCATTCACCGTTGTATCGGCAAGCTTTGGTCCGAACACCTTGGTGAAAGGAGCCCCTTCAAACAACCCTGCCTAGATAGCTCGTACTACAGCGGTCTACCAACATACAAGGCTAGTTCTAGATAACTTACTTAGCAAAGGCTATCCCATAACTAGCACATGTAGTTCTATGTTTTGGTATAAAGCGGTATTAACGGTAAATACAGTAAATAGATTAAAATGCGTAATTGAAAAGAATAATAAATAAATAGACAGTTGCTTTGAAGTAAATAGTGAACCTCCCGCTCACTTCCCAACCAAAACATCAAGTGAATATCCCATCCACCACATGAACATCACATTCGCTAGTGAATCTCCCATTCACCAACCGGCATATTTTTATAAAGAAACTCTACCTCTCATGTGAAATCCCGAGCATGTCCATGACCACGGACACGGTTGTTTAAATAGTTTTAATAATACAGAGGTTGTACAACTTTACCCACAAGAGATAAATCAACTTATAATATTTGATCACACATTTCCGTAGGTGCGCGACTAAGTGATTATCACAAGGCCTTTACAAAGCTCCTTCCCAATCTAGTTCTACCCGCTAAGGTTTCAACACGGAATGTCATCACGACCAGACAAGGCCCTCCTCTTGCGCCATTGTGAATATCCATATCGGAATTCACGCTTCAAAAAACAGAACCAGAATTGAAACATTGATAATTAATTAGCCTGGTACATTCCATACTAGACATATGGTTGTACGATATAGCCTAGTTCAATAGCACACAAGATTAAGTCCTTGATAAGTTACTCAGATGAGACTACCTTATCCAAAACAATGTGTCTCATGCACCCCCTTTACTGCACGATCACTCGCTTGAGCATAAATCATTTTGTTCACCCAAACCAATAACAATCCCTACCATGGCACAAAATTTTATAATAGCAGTATCGCACCACAATCGACACAACAGTGACATCGTACCACAGTTGCACAACAATGGCATCGCACCACAATTTCGTATATCATTAAGTCAAATTCAACATTATTGAACTTGTGATCATGAGCCCATCGTAACTACGCATGACTAAGCATCTCTACGATACCCATATTGGTGATACAAATATGTCAAACTCATATTGTCCATCCTATGGTGACAAATGATTCATGGCATTCAAATAATCAAAGGAGGCGTAGTGACAAATAGGTGATTAGCTATTCCCAAAACAATTGATATAAATATAGCATGAAACCATAGGTTCACTATGATCAAAGGACCATGACTTTCTTGGCTTTTCTCAGTTACCACACTTGGATCTTCAAAACTTACTTCTACTCCTGCTTATTGAAACAGATCGTCTAACGAGAGAGAAACAACAAGCGAAGCACAAATAAATCCAAACAAAATTCATATAAAATCAAATACAGTAAAATAAACTCTAAGAGAAAGAGCTTGATTTTATAGGATTTCAAAATTTTGAACGGACTGGATCAGAGCTCGAACGAAGGAGAACGGATTCTCGGAAGATTTGCCGGAACGGAAAGAGAGAGAGAGAAAAGAATATTCTCTGGAATATTCCTTCGGATTAAAATAAAAATAAAAATAAAATAAAAGTACACTGATAGGTGGGCCCTACTATTTTTTCTGAATTTTTAGATTAAAAGAAAATCTAGAAAAAGGATTAGAGGCTGACGGGTGGGTCCTTGGTCTATGGACTAAGTCCACGGAGTTGGCTCGGGTTCACGATAGACCGAGTGCACACAGGTGACACGCGGGTTGACACACGGCTGGTGACTGGACGACACGTGGGTAGCACAACAGAGGTGGTGGCTGAGGTGGCGCATGAGGTGGCAGAGAGAGAGAGAGAGAGAGAGAGAGAGAGAGAGAAACAGAGAGGAAGATGGTGGCGCTCGGGCAAGCGGCGGCGATGGTGGCTCCGGCCAAGGCACAAAATAGAATCCCAGCAGCTCAGGGATTCTAAGGGGGGGTAGCAACTTGGTGACAATGGATGTGAGATGGTGGCGACGGCAAAAATGGCGGCGAGGAGGCTCGGGTACGTGATGACCTCGGTGGTTCGGCGGCGCCCGACGGCAACCGAGGGAAGCACAATGACAACACGGGGAACATGGAAGACTCCTCGGGGTAGGTAGAGGGTGACTGTAACATCCCAAAATTTCATTTCTGGTTAAAATAAAATTTAATTATTTTCCTTGAATTTTCTGGATTTTAAAAAGGTTTTTCCCTATTATTTTGAAGCAACAATAAATTTACTTGCAAAGATAAATTCCAATTTTAAGTTGAAATTATTTTATTTAAGTCCAAAATAACTTAGGGAATCTCTATGAATTTTTCCATAATTTTTGTGCTTTATTTGCTATTTTCTAAAAGCCTATTTAATTTATATCAATTCCTAAAATTGTTAATAATTAAAAATCCAGATTTTAATTTCAGGCCGAATATCTCTCCGGCCCATTTCTTCTCCCGTGCGCCTGGACCATTTTCACGGCACAGTCCACCCACGCTAGCACATCCCACGCCCCCTCTCTCTTTGGCTGCCATACGGGCCCCACCCGTCAGCTCTCTCTCTCTCTCTCTCTCTCTCTCTCTCTCTCTCTTCCTCTCCCTCTCTTCTCTCACTGCCACCTTGATGTAGGCGGGGTGTCCGATCTTTCGATGAGATTGATAAATATCGATTTTGGTGGAGATGACACTCGCGATCCGATTACAACTATACGACGATGCTTGCGCCTTAGCAATTGTTGAACCAACTCCGAGATGTTATTGACCTTGCTGTCCTGCATGCAATCGAAGAACATGCAAGAACAAGATAAAACACAATCTGATGTATTGCACATATTTATGAAATATTGATAAGGTGGGATTCCGAAGGCTGTCTTGACAGGTGGTCGTCCGACACAACTGAAGAACAGAAGTTTGCACAATGGCTAAACCTTAACTCAACGAAATCCAAGAAAACTTGAGGGGTGTGGCCTCCTTAAATAGGGGAGGGGGAGCCGCACATAGCTAAGAGATGAGGGGGTGGTACTATTCACATGAACAATATGACCATGACAGTGCGGGCCAAGAGAGGGGCACCTTCCCCTTTGGCCCAAGCTTTACAAGACCCAATTTGGTCCAAACAGGTGACGCAGTACCTTCTTTTGATGATTGTGGTGCGCACTGAAGGAATTTGGAGGTTAGGCTAGATCCATTGGAAAGATAATGAGATAAGCTTTCCATCAAGTACTTGTGGACCTTAAACGAACTCTGTATGTGAAAGTTATTGATGTTTGAAGTCGGTGCTGTTTCCGGAGGCCGAATTGGATTCCAGAATGTGTCCAACTTGAACTCTTGCTTGGCTTGGATAAAAAGTGATGTGATGCTGCAAAAAATTACATTTTCATCATTAGGTAGCATCATATCCTCATTTAAAACAAATTTAATCTGAAGGAACGAATTCACCTTTTGTTCAATCTTTAGTCGTATGCGTGTGTGGCATGGTCATATCCTCCTCCCTTTCTTGACAAAAAAAAAACCGTCCTCGGTTTTAACAGATGTGTAGCCTCATGTATTACATGATCTTGATCATAAATCTTGGCACATGAACTCTCATTACGTAATATCATAAGTTCTTTATCAAACAAAGTGAAACCTCTTCGAAACGAGTGTACCTGATAGGATTTATTCTTACTAGATGGTGTTGGAACTATGTATGTATGTGTCTCGCCCGACCCCCTTTCTTTAAAAAATAGGATATTGGATTGTGGCCTATTCACAGGAAAACAAGTATAGGACAACACTATAGAACTTTCAATGCAAACATGAGACACATAAAATTCATTCTGATCATATTCTCCCAGCAAATTGACTTTGTATTCATCATGCTTTCTTTTAAACAACAATTTGAAAGGATCTTCATCAATAATGCTTCGCTAGACAATAGATACATTCACTGGTGTGGCAAATCTGTCTAAGTAGATAATTGAATCAAAAGAAAACTTAGAGAAGTCTTCCCTTATATTGATGATCTCAATGAAAGGTAAATTCCTTTCCAACGCAAATAGAGTAATGGTTGTGTATGGAAGCAGCCCACAATGCTCCTCTTCTTGCAAACTTTCCTGTAACTCACTAATAACACTAGATGAACTAGAAATATTAAGGTTAGTGCCATTGGTTTCCTCTATATAACAGTGTTCCGTTTCCAAAGTTGAACCTTTAGTTCTAAAGTTATGCAAATTCTATTCACCATGCAACTTCCCTTTTCATCAAACTCGCCTAGTAGGTAAAATTTATAACAAAACAATGAAAGCGAATTGGGAATGTCTAATAACTTCTTCTCTAAACAACTCAGGTCACAAGGATGATCAATCTCAATATAACCTAAAGTGTTCGAAAAAGAAATCTCATTCAGCTCATCGCTAGCATGGAGTAATTGCACATTGACCGAATCAAAAACATTTATTTCAGCACATGGACTTGGAATTAAAACAGGAGAATCAGGTTTAATTTTTGGTTGTGTCAAAGATTTATGCAAGGAATTATACTCAACTCATTCTCAACACTCAAATCAATGCAGTCTGAATTCTCTACTTGAAACATGTGTATATTAGAATTGTTTTCCACTAAATTTTGCTCTAAAATAGCATTAATAGTGGATAATTGTAGTTTGTCACAAGCATACCCACCTTGAGTGATGATAGCACCATGATCTTTACCTTTTGGGCTCTCATCAGATGATGTAGGTGCTTCCATCTCCTCATCTTCCTTCTCAACCAATGGAGTCGGTGGTTCAATCAGCTCATTCTCCTCTTCGGCATGGTTCTCAACTTCCTGCAAGTTGTTAGTCACAGAAAAAGACACAAACACAGGCTTGTTCTCATGTTTCCTATCATCAAGTATTCTCAATTTCTCATCAATCTGACTTTCAACCTTACAAGCAAGTATAAACAAATGAGAGAGAGAATTATATTCTTTATGAACCAGAAGGTCCTGAATTTCTTGATTAAGCCCACTTAAGAATCTATTTTCTGTAGCTTCAGCATGTTCCTCTAAACCACAACGCAACAAACGAGTTTTTAATTCATGATAGTATTCCCTTACATTTCTACTACCTTGATTTAAACGTTGCAATCTAGCTAGTAAATAATCAGCTTGATATTTAGGAATGAATTCATCTCTCAAAAGTTTCTTTAATGTATTCCAAGTTTGAGGCACTCTTCCATGTCTATTTAAATACTTCCACCAAAGTATTGCATCCTCAACAAAAACGCTAGTGGCAGCTCTAATCTTTTGCCTATTAGACCAATCATAATATTCAAATTCTTTGTCTAATGCTAGTTCCCAGTCAACATAGGCATCAGGATCAAATTTACCAGCAAAGGATGGAAATGCATACTTAAATTTACCTCGTTCAGGCACAAAACATGAGTCAATGGTGTTATTGATCTCACGAAACTTCCTACTATGTGATCTTGAATCTGTCATGGTTAGTAAAAACAAGCATATGTCCCTAGCAACTACTAGGATATGGTGGTTCAAAAGTCGCTCATACTCAAGCCTTCTATCGAATTCTTACCAATTCTTACCAAGCAACAGGGTTGATCGGCAACCAACGGTTTCAATGTATCTCCGAAGATTGGATGGAGCGATTGCCAGGTGAAGTTCAGCCTGTACGGTGTAGAAGAGGTGTAGCTGGGAAGGCTCAATATGGTAGCAAGGATTAGCAACAATCAATTTAGCAAATGCAAGTTGAATAAATATTCAAAGTACTAGTCAATGTTGCTGATCCTAGCCTAACCAACTTTAGCTAATCAAAGCCCTATGAAAAGAAGTGTAGGAACACACACGCAAAGATCAATGTGACTTGATGTAAGCAATAGAAAACCTCACAACAAGTGCTAGGAGAGATTCTAACCAACTACTCAAACTTCTTTGCAGGGGCACAAGATTGTTCACGCGATGTAGAGCACAAAAACAGAATAACGTGCAGTGTAAACAACCCTCTAGTTTAAGCAGAAACAACAGCTAGTCTTGAGAGATGAAAAAAAATAAAGTTTTATATGGCTTATATATGCTCATTTGAAAGGTTTCGATGAGATTTACAACTTTACAATTGAGGCAAACCCCAAATTCCAAAGGGGAGACCGAAAGAATCGCCAAAAACAAAAAATTGAAAACTTGCGATGCGAATTTGGGGTAGAAGATGGCCGATTTTGGGGGTCTTCGATGGCGACTACCTGGTCAGATTTATTGAATGCGCCTCATCATTAGCTTTCCAACGAGCACAAGAACATCAAAAACGGATATTGTATGCAAAAGTTATGCCCGTTTTACTGAAGGTGTCTCGGAAACGGAATCCTACTCGGACTCGAATTCCTCTCAGGTTCAAATTTGAAACTGCTATATCTTTCAAACCCGTGGGCCAAACTTGCTAATTTTTTTTGTAGAAGGTCTCCACCAATTGCATTGGTTTTGGCAAAAGTTTGACGTTCTTTTCAATTCTCTTTTTTTCTCTACCTTCTCTCTTTTTTTTCTTCTCACTCTTTTTTTTCTTCTGGTTTTCCACTCTTGAACAACCGAAACCAACCGATTAGGGTTTCCCCTTTTGATTCTTGCTCCTTTACGAAACTTCAAAACGGCGGCGGATATTGTAGCATGCCGCGGAAGAGAATTCGGTTGCCGCGGCAGCGAAGAAAAACAACAAGAAGCGTCTGTTGGGGCCGTGGCGAAGCAGCGAGGTTGATCGGTTGCTTGCATGACGGCGTGTGGCGGCGGCAAGAACTTTGGTGCAGCGGTAGGAGATGGGTAGTGGCGGTAGCGCTTTGGCTTGCCGCGACAGGAGATGTTCAATGGCGGCGCGCCTTTGGCTTGCCGCGATAGAGATGGCGGCGGCAGCAATGAGCGAGGGTCTTCTTGGCGAAAGATGGGCACAGCGGTGGCGATAGGGAGGTTGCAGCGGCAACGGCCGGCGATTATGGTTGCCGCGGCAGCGAAATGACGAGAAGAAGCGGCGGCGAATGATGGAATACCCATGACGCGATGGCGGCGATTGTGGTTGCAGTGCGGCAATGGCAGCAAGGATAGGAAGTGGCGTAGAGATTGTGTTTGCGGCGGCAGCGATGGCAGGAGGTTTTGGTTGCCACGGCAGCGATGATAGGCGGTTTTCGTTGCTACGACAGCGAGCGGCAGGAGATTGTTTGGCACGAAGTCGGACACAATGATGAAGCTATGCAAAGGAACATGAAGATCAAGATGCAAACTAGACAATGATAAACTAGACAAAAACTAGAACTAGAAATCAGCAACCTGACACAACGATGCAACCAAGAATTCAACAAGCAAATTGAAAAGAAAAATTGCAAGCACAGATTAGTTTGGACAGGATAAACTAAACTTTTTATTTTTCGTGAAATGTAGGTAAAGGAAAAATCTCACCGATCAACTGTAACTCTGATACCATCTGATGTAGGTGGGGTGCCCGATCTTTCGATGAGATTGATAAATATCAATTTTGGTGGAGGTGACTCTCGCGATCCAACTACAACCGTACGATGGCACTTGTGCCTTAGCAATCATCGAACCAACTCCGAGATGTTATTGACCTTGCTGGAAGCGCGATCAACCTGACCATGAAGGTCTATTCCTGCATGCAATCGATGGACACGCAAGAACAAGATAAAACACAATCTGACATATTGCAAATATTTATGAAATACTGATAAGATGGGATTCCGAAGGCTGTCTTGATAGGTAGTCATCTAACGCAACTTAAGAACAGAAGTTTGCACAATGGCTAAACCTTAACTCAACGAAATCCAAGGAAACTAGAGGTTTGCGACCTCCTTAAATAGGGGAGGGAGAGCCGCACATAGCTAAGAGATGAGGAGGTGGTACTATTCACATAAACAGTGAGGCCATGACAGTACGGGCCAAGAGAGGGGGCGCCTTCCCCTTGGGCCCAAGCATGACAAGGCCTAATTTGGCCGAAACAGGTGATGCATCACCTTCTTGTGGTGATTGCGGTGAGCGCAAAAGGAATTTGGAGGTTAGGCCAGATCCGTTAGAAAGATGACGAGATAAGCTTTCCATCAAATACTCGTGGACCTTAAACGGACTCCGTATGTGAAAGTTATTGATGTTTGAAGTTGGTGCTATTTCCGTAGGCCGAATTGGATTCCAAAACGTGTCCAACTTGAACTCTTTCTTGGCTTGGATAAAAAGTGATGTGATGCTACAAAATTTTACATTTTCATTATTAGGTAGCATCATATTCTCATTTAAAACAAATTGAATCTGAAGGAACAAATTCACCTTTTGTTCATTCTTGAGAGCTATGGTCGTATGCGTGTGTGGTATGGTCACATCACACCTGACCCCACTTGTTAGCGCCTTCTCCTTCCTCTCCTTCTTCTTCCTCGCGACAGCACAACCCCTCTACCATTCCCGCACGCGCAAAGCTTTTCAAAGCCGCCCAAAACAGCCTGATTTCTCGTGATTACGCCACCATCCTTATCCCCTACCTTCTCCGCGTCCATTTCGATATCGGCCCCCTTTTTCGCCGCCGGATTCCGTTTATCCCACCGCCGTTTCCAAATCAGCCACCTTGCGCCGTACACCCTCTAGTGCCCCCCTCGCCCTATAAAAGGGAGCACCGCTCCCGCAATTGCTCCCTCACCCCGTCCCGCAACCCATAGCGCCTCCTTGCTCCTCCCGCCAATCGCAAGCCCTTTCGCCGTCGATTACGCCACCGTCGTTGGAGCCCAGACTTCATCGTCTACACGAGGAGCATCACCATTCTGCATTCCACTCTGTGCGCACCTCACCGTCACTAGAGGACCGCCGGAGCTCATTCGTCGTTGTCGATAGAATCTCTCTGCCGCCTTCTTCCTTGCCACCAGCTACTCTGTCGCGCCCCTCTCGCCGCAAGCAAGTGCCTCATGTTTGCCGCAACCTCCTCTTCCTTTTGGTACCCTCGATGACCCTCAGGCCCAGTGCATCGCCGCCATCCGGTGTGAGGTGGCAGCCATGTGGCGCCACCCGACCGATACGTGAGTGCCATGCCAGCACCTTGCCCACATCAATGCCTGCATGGCAGCTTGCGCAAGCTCTGACGTAAGCCTACGCCACTGTTTCACAAACCCGGTCCACCGTGGACCATTGCCTTCTCGTGGACCTGGTCTATGGACCATGGGCCCACTTATTAGCGACTAAATAGAATTTCCCGTAAAACTTTAATTCGACCAAAAAAGAAATTCAGATGCTGACGTCAGGCTTGCGTCATAATTAGATTTTTCTTTAGTAAAATAATTCATAAATTCCAAAAAATTGAATTTAGTTTATTTCTTTAGGATTTAATCTTCTGATGACTCGTTCTCCTTCATACGAGCTCCGATTTTAGCGATTCAAATTTCTAAACTCATATAAAATCAGATCTAGCTATCTGTAATAAAATTATTTAATTTGGAGTTCGTTTGAATTTATTTCAATTTGGCTCGTATTCGTGTATTGATTTTGATGACTCCAGAGAGCCTGAGTTATTTGATGAGTTAGACCAACAAGCATTTGAGCAGGGCTAGCTACATTCTTTGATCATGTTTGATCCTAGTATTTAAAATGATTTAAATTCTGTTTTAAATTAATTTTGCATGCTTATTTATATTCTAGTTAATTTAAATTCCTATTTTAAATTTCTAGTTAATCCCTTTACCTTTGTATAGCCAATTTTGACATTTAATTTGCCATCCCTTGTCACCATAGATGAAAATCTAGTTGGTACAATAGTATGAACTAGAACAAGTTGAAAAACTTTATGCATAGTCAAAGCTTAGACCAAAATATTGAATTTGGGGAATTTAGCCAAAATGTTCAACTATGATTTTAAAATGAGATTATGGAGTTTTTACCATAGAAATTTTAGAAAATGATTTGACATGTAAAATAAAATAAAACTGGTTTGGACCTTGGCGAACTAAATAGTTGGTGGGTGCAGGTTTATGAACAGGCTCAATTCAGTGAATGATTGAGGCCTAGTGGTTGTTTTGGAAGTCACCTAGTCAATGAAGGACTGATCTGCGAGCTGTGGATTATTAAGCCATAATCGTACTACAACAAGTCTGGTATGTGACAGACTTGGCTAATTAAACTGTATTATTTTTCAGAGGTGTGGTTGTCGGGAAGACCTATTTTTAGTACCCGCACGACGCAAGAGGGGTTACCGTTTGGCGTGAAACCTATGGTAGTGAAACCTTAGTGGGCATAACTACATTGAAATAGTGAAGGGTGAAGGCCTTGTGATAGTTGCTTTGTCGCATGCCTACAGAAGCGTGTCTTGTGAGTAAAGTTGTACAAACTCTGCAGAGTATTAAACTATTTGAATAGCCGTTCATGGATTAGATTTGATTTTGTTTTTAACGTAATTATTAAAACTCAGTTGTTTTTGGATAGTTCATCAAATTGGGAAATTTGGGCAGAAAGCCTGGTGTAAGGGGGCTAATCCTTCACCATTTGTGTATAGAGGTTTATCCTACACTCAGGAATTGTTGAATAAAAATTAAATTTGATTTTAGATATAGACTAAACTGCTTTGGAACTTAGTAAATGTATTTAAAATTGAAAATATAGCTTTGTGCAAAACTCAGCCGCATAAGCATTCCTTTGACATACATGCATGCATTATATCTATTATTGGGTGTAACTTGCGGAGTGCAATTATTCATACTCACCTTTGCTTAATAAATTGTTGTTTAGAGGAGGAGTACTACCACGACGGTGAGGACTTGGAGGACTAGGTTGCACCTCCTTATGCCCTTTTGTAATAAATTTTGATTATTATTCAATAAATTATGTATTATGGTTGTGCTATCATCTGGGATCCTTCGCTCCCGTGTTCGACAAAGATGGTATCAGAGCCATATCGACTGTAGGTTGTGACCTTAGAATGGACAAACCTTTAAGCTCTATTTTTCAAAAACTAAAATATTTACTTGTCTTTCTGGTGCCCTACCATCGTGTCCGCATAAATTTTAGGCTCATCATTATTCAATAATAAAATATCATCCCCATACCTTATAGACAATTGACGTGGCCTTTTTGATCTACGTGGGGCTGATGCCTCATCTATAGGTTCAACAACATTTTGTTCATCCTGTAGAGGTTCAGTAGGAGTTAAAACATTTTCAGATGGTTCCCAAATTTCTTTGACTTGCACCTTGCTCCCACTGACTCCTTTGGAAAGAAACTCTTTCTCCAATAAGACATCATTACGGGCAACAAACACTTTGTTGTCAACCCTGATGAGTATCTAATAATCCTCATTTATTTACTTATCTGTAATTCTTATTATGGATATTAACATCTCCATATTAGTCTTAAGTATACCCCTTAATATTTATAAGGGAGAGGTCAAGCTGCCTGGTCGTAAACCACACCATAGTCGTGGGTCTTCCTACGACCATGGTATAGTCGTAAGCCTTTCTACGATTATCGAGTAGTCGTAAGGACTTCTATGACTTGGTTGGCTTCGACCAGCCTAGCTTTGATAACCTTGTAATTGATAAGGCTTGCTGACATGTGGGCCTAATCAATTAAGGAATATTATGCGTCATGTTTAACACATGTGGTACTTAATATACGTTGTTACTCTCTATGAGTAACCGCACGAATTACTTCTATCTCTGACAACAACTGCCTATCAACAAGGGGGTGCCACATCGCTGGCGTTAACTTCCAACAAGCAGTTCGTCAATTGGAACGTTGGGACGCCTCTTCGTGTGGAGGAACTGTTACCTCTTCATACATTATATAAGGTTCAAGTCAGAAGGTAGAAGGAGACAAGCACAATCTAGAGCACAAGCCCTAGTCTTTCTCTTGATTGTAATCAGCATACTCAATATAGCCACACAAGAGTAGGGTTGTTATTCTCTCCGGAGAAGGCCTGAACATGTGTAAAATCCCCATGTTATTCTTTGCGTGATTCTTATCTAGGAGACCTCCCAAATCAAACAATCATACGTAAGATCGGTTCTAGATCACTGGCAGTTAGCGTCGACCGTGGGGAGTCTCTGGTGATTCCTTGTCAACAAATTCTCTTTTTTCGTAATGCATCCATGGCAGGAGAGTGAAACGAGGAGAATTGTTTCGACTTGGCTGACTACACAGACATCGAGATGGATGCTAGCTTCAACTACAAGCCGAGTATCATTTCATCTGGTGGTAATGCCGCCTCCAGAGCTCATTCATCAAATCCAGGAGACCACGCCACTGATGGAGTTGAGGAGGGATCCTTTTCCCCTATAGTAGTACGTCCAACTAAGGGACCAGTTTTCTCAAAGGGCAAGGGTCTATCCGATTGGAATCAGGACTACAACCAGGCATGCTCACAACATGACGAGGTTTCTCTCTCTAAATGTCGAGTTCGCCTAAGGCAGTCTGACCTGGCGAGGCAAATCCTAGAAGCCATCATTTCGGGACTCCATCAACATCTGTTGGTTGTAAATCTGTGGCTACCCTCACAGAGGATATGGGGGAGCACCCTGTTCCTACGAGTTCGACCACATGTTCACAGGGCTCACCTAAGGACACAGATGGTTATAACCCGGAGTTCCCTTTCCTGGAGGGGTTTACTCCAAGTCGCCAGATGGTATCATTTGACCACTCTTCAAGCCAGGAGGCCTCAAGCGCAAGTGGAGATCATACACAGTTGGTCTTCACCCTCCCCTCAGATCGTGATCTCTCTCCTAGAAGCAGGCCTGAGGATGCTCCCCGCCGATCACACGCTGTGACCCCTCGTGGCAATGATGAGGATGCCTCAGCCAATGAACGGGATCAGCACTCTGATGAGCGTGGGAGAAATCCTCGAAATGATCGCACTCCATTAAGGCAAACTCAAGGATCAGATGTAGATGATCCTGAGACAACCCAAAGAAGAAGAATGACGGCTCAGAGAAATTTACCTGGACGCGTTCAATATCAGTAGTAGGCTTGGGAACTCCAGCACAAAAATGATTTGCTCGAGAACCCAACTCAAGAACTCGCACAAGTGCTAGGGTACGACATCTTCATGGAAGAGATCGCACGAAGGCTCTGAAGAACGATGGCAAGACTTGAGCATCCTCCCTGACATCATTTTGGAAGTCGTAGCGGTATGACTCCGTCGACTACTAGTCGTTCGAACAACTTGCCTCATGGAGATCGGCGCGACAACAGGTTACGTCATTCTCCTAACCTTAACTCTAGTCGGAGAAGAGTTCTTTGAACATCTAATGATTGACAAGCTCCCAAGGGAGATGATCGTTCACCACTACAGCCCAGAAATCTGCAACGGCAGATGGAATACGAGGAGTATTACCCTCGTAGGACTGAGACCTATCATAGGTTGGGTCCACCCACAAACGGGTATCGGTGTCTACGATCACCTGGTGATATCAACCCTTTTTTTACAGAGAAGGCGGTATGATGTCATTACTGGATGTCGGGCGTTCTCGCCTGATCTCTGAGTTGTTCGCTGGCCACCGCAGTTTCGACCAGTGAACATGGAGAAGTTTGATGGGTCACAAAATCCCACCAAATTCCTTTAGATCTATACGACCACTGTCTGAGCAACAACAGGAGGAGAGCACGTCATGGCGAATTACCTTCCATCTGTGCTCTAAGGATCCGCTCGATCGTGGTTGCTAAACCAACCACTCGAGTCGATCTATTCGTGGCAACACCTCTGCAACCTTCCGCTGGCCAACTTCTAGGGCACTTACAATTACCCTGGAAAGGAGGATGCCCTGCATAGGATGAGACAAAACGACCACGAGACTTTACGCTAATTCATCAGGCATTTCAGTCAAGTTCGCAATTCGATTCCATAGGTTTCTAACTCATATGTTATCAAAGCCTTTAAGCATGAAGTCTGTAGTAGAAGGATTAAAAAGGACATCGCTTTGAATCCCTCGGCTACTGTCACTGAGCTCTTTGAGATGGCCGATCGATATGCGACTGCCGCTGAAGCAGTCGAGTGGAACAAAACCATTGATCGGGATGACAAATATCCTCAAGAAGCGGGCAAAAGCAGCCAGAAGAAGGATAAGAAGGTCAAGAAATCCAAGAACAAGGCAAAGGGTCAAAAGCCTCAAGTCAACTGTTCTAAGGAAGTCTTGGCCATAAGCGATAAGGAGCCACAAAGTTCCAAGTCGTACTCTGAATAGGACAAAGGTAAATGCCCCAAGCCGAAGAACGACAAGCCCAGGTGGCATCCTTTCCATAAAAAGGAAGGACATGACCTTCACAATTGCCAGGTTTTCCAAAGAAAACTCGAGGACTACTACTCCGGCAAAGGACCACTCCCTACACTCGAGGAGGCAGGACAAACGAGTGGTCATAAGCAGTAAGACGATGACGAGGAGATGCCGTTCCAAGATCTGAAGCATACCATCGACCACATCTTTGGGGGATCTTTGACATACGAGTCAAAGCGATAGTTCAAGGCTGTCGCACGAGAGGTTAACTTTATTGACCCTCCTCTTGTCATTAAATCACCGAAGTGGTCGAAAGTTCCCATCTCTTTCGAGAAGGCAGGCTGTCCGATCCCTTCCACTCGATCGTAGTCGAGCCCATCATCAACAACTATCGAGTGAATCATGTGTTAGTTGATGGTGGCAGTTTGTTAAATATTCTATTTACTAGTGCCCTGGACAAGATGCAAGTACCTCGGACTAGAATAAAACATGTACGATACTCATTTTATGGGATCATACAAGGGTTTTTAGTCAAACCCATTGGCCAAGTTTCTCTTTCTGTCATGTTTGGTTCTCCAAGCAATTTTAGGACAGAGAAAATCTCCTTTGATGTAGTCGATTTCGATACGACATATAATGCCATACTCGGATGACCAACTTTGGCACGATTCTTAATGGCTAATCATTACGGGTATCAATATCATAAGATGCCAGGTCCCAAAGGAGTGATCATAGTACGATGTGACAAGAAGATGACGCTTACATGCAACCACAAGTCCCTTGAGATGGTTGGCCAGATACTAACTCGAGAAGCAAGCAAGGGGCAGCCTTCGACCAAGCAGTCGAAGCCTAAAGCTGCGCTGAAGTTGAACGATCAAGTCAAGGAAGTTCCTATGAATCCAGAGGAGCCCTCGAAGATTGTTTACATCGGGGTTACTTCCAACCTCAAATAGGAAGACGCCCTCGTCACTTTTCTCCGAGCTAACGTAGATGTCTTCACGTGGCAAGTATCCGACATGCCCGGAGTCACCATGGAAGTGATCGAGCACAGGCTAGCTCTACGGCCTGACAAGAAACCCATAAAACAAAAATTACAAAGATTTGCCCCTGATCGACGAGAAGCCATCAAATTAGAATTGGACAAATTATTTAGAGCAGGATTTATAAGAGAAGTCGACCACCCAGAGTGGTTGGCTAACCCTGTAATGGTTAGTAAGTCTAATGGTAAGTGGCGTATGTGTGTAGACTTTACTGATCTCAATAAAGCTTGTCCAAAAGATGATTTTCCTTTACCTCGTATCGATCGGTTAGTTGATTCTACTGCTAGTTGTGAAGTATTAAGTTTTCTAGATGCATACTCTAGTTATCATTAGATTAGTATGTGTTTAGATGATAAAGAAAAGACCGCATTTATTATACCATTTGGGATATTTTGCTATGTCAAAATGCCATTTGGTCTAAAAAATGCTGACGTTTCTTTTCAACGCTTGATGCAAACGACTTTTCACCTCAACTAGGCTGAAATTTGGAAGCCTATGTTGATGATCTAGTCGTAAAAAGTATCAAGCAACTTAATCATATTTCTGACTTGCAAGAAACATTCGACAACATCAGAAAACACCGTTTGAAACTCAATCCCGAAAAGTGCATGTTCGGAGTCTCTTCAGGAAAATTGCTTGGA
This sequence comes from Phyllostachys edulis, assembly GCA_036346405.1. NCBI lineage: Eukaryota > Viridiplantae > Streptophyta > Magnoliopsida > Poales > Poaceae > Phyllostachys > Phyllostachys edulis. The sequence continues at coordinate 28,547,370 of CM070558.1, read as the reverse complement.
TTCCTTGTCTCTACGCGAGGAATTGAAGCAAATCCTGAAAATATAAAGGCCATTGAAACAATGCACCCTCTGACCATGAAGAAGAAGTCTAGAAACTCACAGGGTGCATGGCGGCTTTAAGTCGTTTCATCGCACGACTAGGAGAAAAAGGCCTTTCTTTCTTCAAACTTCTAAGGAAATATGAGGGTTTCGAGTGGTCAGAAGAGGCAAACACAACCTTTGAGGATGTCAAGAGGTATCTTAGGAGTGCTCCTGTTTTGGTTTCTCTGAGATCAGAAGAGACACTCTTAATTATCTAGCTATCACGCAACAGGCAGTGAGCGCAGTACTGGTCACAGAACATGAAATGTCCAACGACCAGTTTACTACGTAAGTGAAGTCTTACACGGGCCTAAGGAGCGATACCCTCACGTTCAAAAACTTCTATATGCCCTCCTTATGTCTTCGAGAAAACTGCGACATTATTTTCAGGCGTACAAGATAATTGTGCCATCTGAGTTTCCCTTAGGAGTGGTCCTCCAGAACAGGGAAGCAACAGGACGCATGGCAAAATGATCAGTAGAATTTGGGGAGTTCGACCTCCATTTTGTGTGCCAAATGACTATTAAATCCTAGATCTTGGTAGACTTTGTCTCCCAGTAGAATCACTTCTTCTTCCACCCTAGCCATGATGACCGGTTAAACATCTGAATGTACTCCTTGGTCTTCTCGTCGTGGAGCTTCAGACCACAGCTCTTGGCAATTCTAGATTGTCTACTCATTCCATAGTAGTATTGGATGAGTTCCAGGTATAGTCGTAAGCCTTTATACGACTATCGAGTAGTCGTAAGATCTTCTACGACTTGGTTGGCTTTGATCAGCCTAGCTTCGACAACCTTGTAATTGATAAGGCTTGCTGACATGTGGGCCTAATCAGTTAAAGAGTATTATATGTCATGTTTAACACATGGGGTACTTGATATACGTTGTTACTCTCTGTGAGTAACCACATGAATTACTTTTGTCTCTGACAACAACTGCCTAGCAACGTGGGGGTGCCACATCCCTGGCGGTAACTTCCATCAAGCGGTTCGTAACTTGGAACATTGGGACGCCTCTTCGTCTGGAGGAGCTGCTACCTCTTCATACGTTATATAAGGTTGAAATCAGAAGGCAGAAGGAGATAAGCGCAATCTGGAGCACAAGCCCTAGTCTTTCTTTTGATTGTAATCAGCATACTCAATATAGCCACACAGGAGTAGGGTTGTTATTCTCCCCGACGAAGGCCTGAACCTATATAAAATCCCTGTATCATTATCTGTGTGATTCTTATCTAGGAGCCCCCCCAATCAAACAATCATACGTAAGATCGGTTCTAGATCATCGACAAACTAGATTATAAAAATAATACCCTTTAGTTTCCTTAGGATACCCCACAAAGAAGCACTTATCGGACTTGGGTGTGAGTTTATCAGACGTCAAACGTTTGACATATACCTCACAACCCTATACCTGGATAAAAGATAATCTAGGACTCCTCCCGGTCTATATCTCATATGGTGTCTTCTCTATAGTTTTTGATGGAACCATATTTAAAGTGAAAGCCGCTGTTTCTGGAGCGTATCCCTAGAATTGCAATGGAAGATCAGATTGGCTCATCATTGACCAAACCATGTCCAACAATGTTCGATTTTATCATTCAGACACCCCATTCCATTGAGGCATTCCCGGTGGAGTAAGCTGTGGAACAATTCCACATCTCTTTAGATGATCACCAAACTCATGGCTCAAATATTCACCTCCACAATTAGATCGTAGACATTTGATTGTCTTGCCAAGTTGATTCTGCACTTCATTCTGAAATTCTTTGAACTTTTCAAAAGATTCCGACTTATGCCTCATTAAATAGACAGAGCCATATCTATTGAAGTCATTAGTAAAAGTTATGAAGTACTGAAAACCACCTCTAGTCGGAGTTCTTATTGGTCCACATACATCTGAATGTATTACGACTAGTAGATCACTCGCCCTCTCATCTCTGGTCGTGAAGGGCGCCTTTGTCATCTTGCCAAGTAAACAAGATTCACGTGTTTCAAACGATTCGAAATCAAATAAGTTTAGAAGACAATCTTTATGGAGCTTCATCATGCACTTCTTATTTATATGACCTAGACGACAATGCTAAATAAAAGTGGGATTCATATCATTAGGTTGAAGTCTCTTAGCATTTATATTATAGACAGGCATATCGTCAAGATTCAAAACATACAATCCATTCACCAATGGAGCATAACCATAAAGCATATCTTCAAAATAAATTGAACAACAATTGTTCTTTATTCTGAACTCATAACCTTCTGCTCCTAAACAAGAAGCAAAAATAATATTTTTGCTTAAGGTTAGAACATAATAACAATTATTTAGTTCCATAACGAATCCTGAGGGTAAAGCTAATGGTAAAGTGTCAATAGCTAATGCAGCAACTCTTGCTCCATTGCCCACACGAAGATCAACATCTCATCTTGCCAAGCTTCTACTCCTTATCAGTCCCTACATCGAACTGCAAATATGAGCAACCGATCCGATATCAAATACCCAAGAATTGGTCAGAGAAGTGGCAAGATTAATTTCTATAACATTTATACCTAAACTGGAAGTCTAACTTCCTTTGATCTTTTTATTTCTGCTAAGTACTTCTTGCAGTTTCTCTTCCAATGCCCAGTCTCATGACAATGGTAATATTCTGTGTTAGGCTTAGGACCCAGCTTGAGCTTCTTAAGCTTAGCCTTGAGGCTCTCGACCTCATCTTGAGTCTTTCTTTCGCCCTTTCCCTTTCCCGACTTACCCTTTCTGATCACGAGTCGTTAGCGGCTCCTAGCAGGACATAACGATTCCCGAATACACACGAATTATATCAGATGAATCTTAATGCAATATGATCTACGACCAGATCTTTATCACTAATGACCAGCTTGTATCTCTATACAACTAGTTCATATTTAGTCTCGACCAGTTCGTAACTCCTTACGATCAGGTTTCGACCACTTAGTGATCATATTCGACTAGCCTACAACCAGCTCGCCATACACTACTACAAAAAGGCTAATACTGGACGCCTCATCACAGACGGTTGACCGAAACCGTCGGTATTACATTCAATCACAGACGGTTTTGGTTTAGAGACGTCTGTGCTACTGGCTGCGCTAAAAAACCGTCTATGAAGAGGCAATATCACAGACGGTTCATGTTGAAGACCGTCTGTGAAGTATCACGAGCGGTTCTTATTCGTAACCGCTCGTGATATTAATCGATATCACGATGGTTTTAAAACACAACCGCTCATCGTGAAGTATCACGAGCGGTTACAACAAGAACCGTCTATGATATTAATTAGTATCACGAGCGGTTCTTAAAAATAACCGCTCGTGATAATATCGCTCGGCGTGAGTTTCTTCATCGCCGATCGTCGTTTGCCGCCAATCCGCTTCGGCGTCTCCGATCCGCTTCGCCTCTTCTTCGCCTCACGCTCGAATTTATTCCTTGTTTTATAAAAGGATCATCCGCCATCCAAGATGATCATCCCCACATACTTATAAAAAAGTAAATGGTCGCCTCTTCCTTGTCGCCAAGATCGATGGCCTTCCTAGCCGCCTTTGTCTGGCACCTCTCTCGGTGTCGTTGAACCGTGCTACGGAAGAACACTGTTTGATCAACAGTGTCTTCACTCCTCTGCCCGCGTGCTTGAGAATTTGGGAGCAGGTGGCGGCCACCTTCCGCCGTCTTGACATCCTCCTCCGCCGTGTCTTCCGGGTGATCTCCCACTTTCGGCGAGTTTACCGCGTCATCGACATAGTCCTCCAAAATCGACGTTGCACGTCTCTAGGAGGTTTGCCGTCACTTGGACTGTGAAATCGAGGCGGCAGACGACCGAGTCGACCAGGCCGAGACCCCTCAAGCAAGGGAAGAGAGCCTATGGGCTCAATTCTTCTTGGTTCAACGATCGAGGGTCTTGGAGACACTTTCGAGCAAGCGTCAGCGGTGGGCGCATTTGAGCTTCGTCACGATGATCGAGAACCGTCCGATCTTGAAACACCGCCGCTTATGAAGTATTGCGATGGAGATAGCGACCTACCTTCGCCACTAGAAAAACCTTGTTTAATTATAGGTTTACGCTTTTTAATATAAACATGTAATTTCTTCATGTCATGTAATTGTATATATATACTTGAGAAAAAACCATTTCACGAGCGGTTCATTATGGAACCGTCGATATGTCCCATATCACGACGGCTCTATTATGGAACCGTCTCGTGATATGTCCCATATCACGACGGCTCTATTATGGAACCGTCTTTGATAATTATCACTGACGGTTCCATAATAGAACCGTCTCTGATAAGTCTCTTTATAAGTAGGAGCTAGCCCAGCTTGCCGCTAGTGTTTGCGCTCTAACTCGTCACTCCCAGTGACCTTACTCTCGTCCGTTCCTCCCGTCATGCCGCCGACGCCGCCATTCTTCCTGTTGCCGACGGTTGTAGCATCTGGTGACCTTGCAAAAGACACTCGTGCGATAAGAGTGTCTTTTGCGGCGTCACCACAGCTAACAACTGATGATGTCCAAACTCTCGTCACTCCCATCTCTGCTAGGGTTTGCGCCCGCCCTAACTCCGTTCCTCCCCACCTCGACGCCGCCGACCTCGTCGCCGCCGCCCGACCCCGTTGCGCCTGCTAGGGCCCCGCCGAACTTTGCTTTCCCATCCTCCTCTATTTTCCTCTAGATCTGTTAGCTTAATGTCTTTTGTTGAGTTTGATTTTTATGCATGAACCTTAAGTTGTGTCCTGATGTTTGTGTGATTTATGCAAGGTAAAGGAAATGGATGAGGGTTGTCTTTGGTGGTGGGGTTGCCACCGTGGTTCTTATTGTACTAAGGTCCTCTCTGTCTCTACCCCCTTGCTCTGTGATGAAAATGGCTAGCTAGTGCTCTGCGATGGATGCCGAGGGCTACTACTTGTGTGGTGGGTTTGGACACCCTTGGTCTTGTTCTCTTGTCGATGAACCGCTCAATGATGTTAATAGTCTTATGCTGAAATTGAATTGATAATTAGTTCATATTAATAGTCCTCTTGCTCGTGATGTAATGATGTAAATAGTCTTATGCTGAAATTGAATTGATAATTAGTTCATATTAATAGTCCTCTTCTTGTGTGATGTAATGATGTCAATAGTCTTATGCTGAAATTGAATTGATAATTAGTTCATATTAATAGTCCCTTGCTCGTGATGTAATGATGTAAATAGTCCTATGCTGAAATTGAATTGATAATTAGTTCATATTAATAGTCCTCTTCTTGTGTGATGTAATGATGTCAATAGTCTTATGCTGAAATTGAATTGATAATTAGTTCATATTAATAGTCCCTTGCTCGTGATGTAATGGTGTCAATAGTCTTATGCTGAAATTGAATTGATAATTAGTTCATATTAATAGTCCCCTTGTTCATGCCGGTCAAGTTCTCCTACCTCTTGCGTGCAGTCGTCCTACCATTCCATTCATAATCTCTTCTCTATAAAGTCTCCAAGCGGTGGTTGCTTGTGCCATTAAAACGGCATCATATATATATTATATATATATTATTAAATGATCTCGACCACTTTAGGAAATTAGTCCATGACATGAGAAGAATGAGGCGGTATCACGGGCAATCTCATTAAGCCCTTGTAAGTTTAAAAAGTATGGATGCAAAGAGGCGGTCGGACATCCAATTACGGATTGGGCGTCGCTATGTTGAAAGTGGCGTTGATCGCAACTTCTCCGTGGGAAGTGGCATCATGTATTAGCAACCAACAATTCTTGAGCATGTAATTGTCTTTAAAGCCAACAAGAACACCAAGCAACAAGTTGAGAATTCTTTTGAAATATGAGAATGGTTGCTTAGTGTTCTTGTTGGGTTTAAAGATGATTACATACTCAAGAATGGATAGTTGCTAATACATGATGCCACTTCCCACGGAGTACCACAAGATCAACGACACTTTCAACATAGCGACGCCCAATCCGTAATTGATGTCCTAACGCCTCCTTGCATCCATACTTTTTATACTTGCAAGGGCTCAATGAGGTTGCCCATGGCTACCGCCTCATCCTTCTCATGTCAAGGTGGACGATCCCCAAAGTGGCCGAGAGATCACGTAACAATATATATGTAATATATATATGATGCCGATTTAATGGTACAAGCAGTACCACCGCTGGGCCTTTATAGAGAAAAGTCATCACAGACGGTTCTAGCCACAAACCGCTCGTGATATGTGCTTATCACGCAGACGGTTTGTGGTCAAACCGCTCGTGATATGTGCTTATCATGACGGTTTGTGGATGAAACCGCTCGTGATATGTGCTTATCACGAGCGGTTTGTGGATGAAACCGCTCGTAATATTACTTATCGCAGATGGTTTGAACCACAAACCGCTCAGAAAATATACATCACGAGCGGTTCAAAACCGTGCGTGATGACCTCATGTCATCACTGACCCATAAACTCAGACGGCTCACGAAACCGTCTGTGATGACGTTTTTGAACCGTCTGTGAAAGCCTTTTCTGTAGTAGTGATACGACTAGTCTATATCTGATCGAACTGAAAGACCTTCTCGTGTATTCTCCCTTTGCCTCACATTATCCGGTTGAACTCTAGGTGAGATATTATGTCATCCCTGGATTGTTCAATACTTTCTCAATCAAGTGTCGGATAACTTCATGTGGTCGAACTCTTCGACCATTAGTGGCATGGCCATGCACTTTCTTTATCCGACCACATCGAGGGGCCTAGAGATATCTCTCCTGTTATGTTAGGAGGGGCAAATCTCATATCTGACCAGTCACATTCCTTCATATGTTTCATGGCATACCCAAAAGCTACCTTTATAACTACCCATTTACAGTAGCATTTGGCAACCCCTAAGAGTGCTATTACGCATGTAGGAAACCATGCTGATCTCAGGTCTAAGGATTATACATCATCATTGCTTGAGACCAACTAATGACACATAAAATCATAACAATCTAAACAGTGTCTCAAGGTGGGTAAATCCAACCACATGTTCTCTAACATGTGTTCACATTATTGATTCGATATCCCTATATCCATGACCAGTGAAACATGGTCATCAATCAATACATGTGTTGGTTATCAGTCACTAGTGTTCTGTCCAGTGACATCCGACCAGGGATATTTTTAGAACGACATCATATAAGTTAAAAGAGTTTCACCAACAAGTCACATACTTGTTAATCTTATAACTAATGATTCATCCAAGAAACATAATAACATTTATTCAATAACTCATAAACATAGACGTGATACAATCATCTCTATGATTGCCTCTAGGGCATATCACCAACAGTTGGAACCCAAGAGTGTTGGAGGGTAGAAGTGCTACTCTACGCCAATGTACGAGACGACATGACCTTCCACACCTTCGATGCTTCGATTTCATGCAACTCCTTTCCCGTTGGCATTCAAGACGCTGCTCGAGAGGCTGTTCGCAAACTTTGACACATCCATGACCATCGGCTCAATGACATTGCATTCCACTACTATCTGTTCCACTACCCTACTAGCTTCCACAATACCTTTCGCTCTTCCAGGGATGAAGATTTTCCAGACTTGACTCACCAGGTGGATTTGACCGTTGCAATGGACCACTCCTACCATACCATCCTGGATGAGTTGTGTACCGCCCACGATCTCACAAGCGCTGTGAGGAGGAATTGGCCCGCTTCAAGGAAGGCGACGCTAGTTCCTGTACCCCAGTAGAGCCTTCTGAGCCCGTGCCAAAGAGGCGTAAGACGGGCAATAAGAAGGAATATCTCAGCCAGTTCCATGTGGAGGAATACACCCCTAGATCCTAGACTTTAGATCTTTTTATTTAGAATTTTCGCTTAGACGAGAATTGTGAGCTACCGCCTCCTTTTGTGACAGCCACAATATATTAATAAAATAAAATAAATTGAGAACTATTTTGGAAAAAAAGTTGCTCTTTTGCCTCGTATTTGTTTGGTTCTTGGGTTGTTTTAGATATACCCCCTTAGTATTCTTTTCTTCTTTTCTAAGTCCTTAGAGATCTAGCAGATGATGACCACTCGTAAAAACGGCAGCGGCAGCGCAAGTAGACAAGGCAATGAGAACACTGTCTACCAAGACAACCCAACCCCACTGTAAGAGCCCAAAATCCCTAAGTTGGTTTAGCTAAGCATCTACTGTGCATTTATGAAGTTTTGGACCTTTTTAAAACTTTTTGTTGCAAAGCAATTAGGTTACAACATGGTTTTCCAAAACCTAGAGATGAAATTTCTAAAACAAAACAAAAGTTTGTCAAGAATTTGAAAACTTAATTCAGAGTAGGGTATAAAACCCTATGTAGAAAATCCCTTGATTTTGAAGACTAGATTGAAACCTAGTAACCCAATACTCCTTCTCCATTTCAAATTTGAAAATATATTTTCTATAGCTCAGAAATACAAACTGAATTTTATTTTTGAAAATATAGTAGGACCCAAAGTTGGGAATATTTTATTTGGATTATATATGCTCTGTTATACTTTGTTGAATTTTTCAGAAATTTTTGGAGGTTATTTGGTTTCTTCTCAATTTGCATGTTCAAATTTGAATTTGAATTTAAAGTACAAACAAATCTTATGAACAGTGCCTGGAAATAATTTTCCTAGGTTCTAGAACATATTAGAGACTCACCCTAAAAATTTCACAATTTGTATAAATTAATTGCTATTTTAAAACAATCAGTCAAAGTAGTAAATTGAAAGTCAAACATCAAAAAGAGGAACTCAAAATAATTCTAGAGAAAAACATAATATATGAAAAACTCTAAAAATTTTACACCATAATACTCACTTGGTCCTCTGCCTGCTCTAAAATTTTCATGATTTTAGGAGCTTAAACACTATGTCTTTTAAATCCTTAAATCTCTCAGCCGGTTTTTCAAAATCTAGAAAATCCTTTTTGCCTTTCCTTTTCCCCTACTATTCCTCCGACCGGGTCCTTTTTTCCTCCTGGCTCGACCCAACCTGCTCGCCTTGGCCACCCTCCCCCTCTCACTTACCTGTCGGCCCCACCGGCCAGATCATCTTCTCCACCGCAGCAGCCACGCGGAGCTTCTTCTCTGCCCAAGCGCGCCACGCCGCCGGAGCCTCCTGCAGCGCCCCCCGGTTTCAGACCAGCCGCCCACAGGTTACAGTGGTTTTGCTGCATATCTTCTTGCCCTCCATGTCCATTCCTCTCCTCTCCGAGCTCCATTTGAGCTCCGAGCGCCTAATGCTTTTCGGCCATGGCCGCCAAGCTCCGCGCCGCCACTCCGACCGCTCCGGCATCCTCCGTCCACCACCAACCGCGTCACACAGTGCCCCATCACCCCACCATCAAATTCCCGCTGTCGATTTGGAGAATACGCCACCGGAGCCATGCGCGATCGGTGTCTTCTTCAACACCGGCCGCCACCGCCATTTTTACCGCCGCGTCTCCTCCGGCACTCCTCCCATCAATTCCTCCCCATGGGAGCATACTTTAGTCCTCCTTAACCCCTCCCTACCACTCATTTGTACTCTAATCTTCTCCAGGGATCCCTCCACAATGGAGCACCCGCGCCGTCCGTAGTCGCCGTCGCCGGCCCGGCTCCGGTCACCTCGACTTCATCCGAGCGGCTTGGTGAGTTCCCCACACCCCATGGCTGCTCGTGCTCTCCCTAGTTAGCCCCCAACATCATTCGTGCACTGCCGCACCTTGTCCCCCTCACCTCCGTGGCCGCTCAAAGCATTGCCGCCACCATCGCTTATTTGTCCTCTGGACAATCCATTTTGGTGGTGGTTGTCGCCTCTGTGCCGCTCCCCTTGTCGGCGATGAGCCACCCCAAGCCGTCGGCCACTTTTCCTGCAGCTCCATCTCTGAAGAACACTCTGTCTATGAAAATAGAATCAAGTTGTAAAACCAACTCGTTAAGTGTATGTCTTTTGATCACTCAAACTTATTTGATAAATGAATGATTGATCTTCTGAAAAGTTAACCGACAAAGCAATGAAATTCTTTTGATGAAGTTGTGATTAGAAAAGGTAACTAGATGAAAAACTAGATTAGCAGTGATATTATGGCACTGCTGATTCTAGTGCCTAACAAGGTTATGGATTCATTTAGCCATTTTAAAAAGAAGTTCAATTAGTGAGAAGTTTGGTTAAATAATACTCCCTTTTAGCAAATTTTTCTCAATTTGCTGGGTGCCTGATTCTGAACATTAATCTGTTAATGATCAGCACAAACAGTACCTCCATAGGTAGGTGTATTGAGCAGAAAAGGGTGATCTGGTGTAATTAAAGATGACAGTAGAAATTCTAACACTAGTAGTTAAAAATTGTATCAATTCTTTTGGTAATTGAGCAATCTTTTAACAACAACAGCAAGTAACTAAGCTTGGTTATTCTAAATAAAACAGTGATCATCCATCATACCTTTGAATAATTAATAGCTATTAATCTAACTAGTCAAGTGAGCACTGTAACTAGCAGATTGAAATATTGGGTTGAAGATTAATTAACAACCCCTCAAAATAGTAAAATCCATTTTATAAAATGTTAAACCAAGAAGGTGATTAATCTGTTTTGTCATTAGAACTCTCTTGTTAATCAATCCTTCTTATAATAACAAGGCGTGTGGTTGTTCTTTAGTTCACTCAATTGCTTTAACCAAATTGAAGATTGATATCTGAGGACATTTGGTTTTAGCAGAGGGCCGGTCTTTAGGTGTGTAGTTCAAATATTAGTAATTAGGACAACCGCTAATGGAAGATTCAAATTTGTAAACACATGGTGTTAGTGAAGTCTAGTACTTTCTCTTAGTCACCAATTCTTTGTAGCTCTTAACAGCCAAATGAACTTAAAAACAGAATTATCAACTTCTTTCGGATAACAGTATTCAGTCTTTGCCAATTTAATCAAAGAAAGTAAGAACTTTATGGGAGCCACCTAGATTAATTAGTCTTGTAGAATCGGTTGGTAGGTTAAGTAGTTAGTTAACCTCAGGGTGTGAGTGTGCCACTAGCTAATTGCAACCGCAGTTAATAGATGTGCACACAATCACCATCAAAGTCTGCCGAAGGAGGAGAACATATAAGAGGTTTGATTTTGACTGTATGATCATCGTAGATGTATACATAGAATGCCTAGAAAGAGTGTTTGCGAGTACTAGGTCAGCCTCAGTAAGAAAAGAAGAACATGATTTATAAAATTCCAAAACGAATTATTGTTGCACTAAAAATTGTTTTAACTTCAAAAATGCATAAGTATTTCTCTGCAACTCCAAATTGAGTGGAACCAATTTTGTTGGCTTCCAATTTTAATGTGCTTTAACTTGGAATAGGTTTAAAACATGTTAATGTCCCATAAAATTTCGAAATTTGAATTAATTTCTGGCATGAACTATTTATTACACTAGAAATTGAATTAACTTCAAAAATTCGTAAGTAATTCATTTGAAATCCAAATGGGATGAATCCAATTGGGTTGTTCATATAATTTTATCCTCTATCCATTTTTGTAATCCTTATATCCACCTCTATCCTACAAAATTTCACTAAATAATTAAATTCGGATGAACAGTAACAGCTAGCAATTTATTTGGATTTTCTGGAAAACTGACATTCAAACTACCATAACGTTTGTATAGAACATCCAAATCAATTGATTCTTATTGCTAAATTCACATAAAATCATGCTTGACCTTCTGTGAATTTTTCATGATTTTTGGATGAGTTTGAATTTTTGAGTATTCTCGGTGTTATTCGTTCTTATTTGTGCTTCTCCATTCTTTCGATAGGTTCCGACGATTATATTGAATACGAGAGTGATCCTCTATAGTAAGAATGTTATCTCCAGCAAAGGCAAGCAGTTTGTCATAAATGTCCCATTATTTTCAAGTCTAATACTTTGTTTACAAATTGTATGTATGCATGCTTTTGTGTCAAAGTTTATTTTTCCGATTAGAGGTAGCTATTCCTATTGCATGGTTGCCCTTAAATTGTTATCCCCTTCGACAAAACATAAGTTATTAATATCGCTGGTGAATTAGAGCCCGGTGATTTAATTATGCTCTTTTATTGTCTTTACGGTGTCATGCTTAGAAATGCTTAGCTACCGGTAGAATTGGGCGGTTATCGACTTAGTCAATAACCTTGGTCACACAAAAATTATTATTATCATTATGCTCAGCACCTTGTGCTTTGTTACTTTATGAAGTCAAAAACTGAAAATGAAAATGAAATGTTTTGGACTTGGGCACAATGGTTGATGGTGTGAATTTATGGTGTGACTGGAATGGTGCCCGGGTCAACAAGGACCAAACATCTTGGACACTAAGCCAAGCGCTTATTACGTGCTAACCACATGAGAGGGATATGTGACCTCTCTTGACTTAGTACTTTGGCGTGTGTTAGCTCTGAGTTGCATGGTGGGTTATTGGGTGAGTAGTAGTGGAGGTTATCCACTGCAAGGAGCATCGTCCTTTATAAGGAGATGAGCATCTTTGATGACTCCGCATCAATGTATGGGGCTTCCTCCCATATGGGCGACTCGTAGTTAATACACAATATTGGAAATATCTCGTAGGACTTAGCCGTGCTGGCATACCAAAGGTAGTGTGCTTATTCCGGAGGCAAAAAGGCGGTCTGACGTGTGGGTACATTGGTACACCCCTGCAGGGTTCAAACTATTCGAATAGCCTCGTCCTAGGTTATGGACATGCTTGGTGAGGTCTCTACAAGAGTTAGACTACAACATTTAATTAAAACTTGATGTGGGTGGTATGAATGGGGAATTCATGCTATTGTTGTGGTGGCTATTGGGTTAGCCACTTCCAGGATGTCTTGTTATTATTGATACTTGTATCTCGTTGTTTTTGTCAAATAAAAACAGATTGCAAAACTGCTTTAAATCTATTACATTATTGCAAATGAAAACTTACTTTATGCTGAAAATGAGTCTAGAGCCTCCTCCACTTAAATAAGCTTGCATGTAGCTAAATATATAGGCATGTTACTCTACACGTCAGTCTTGCGAGTACATTTTTGTACTCATTTGCTTTGCTTAATAAATTGTTGCAAAGGAGGAAGTTGATCCCCAAGGGATCGATTTTTGTGAGACTGACTTCGTACAGAACGACTAGCTTGGCGGCCCGGTCGGTTGCCTTGTGGGTTATGGCACACTACTTGGCTTTTGTTTATCGCCATCTTATGGCACCTTGTTTCCGCTGCTACTTTGGTTATTATCTTGTTATTTGGCCGGTCGGCCCTACTTTTGTAATATGTTCTTGTATGCCCTTTTTGTTGTAAGCTTGTATTGTCTTGTGTATGGAATGGATGCTTAATTTTTGTATGGGGTATGTGTACTGCATTTTCGGGAAGTACATATACGTCGAGAGTCGAGATATTTGATTTGTAATGCTGGAATCATTTTAATGGTTAAGTATTACAAGTTAAATACCTCGGGTTCTCACACCCACCACCACCACCACCTCTAGCTGATGGACCCGACTGGCGTATGATGATGGCCAACCAGTCCCAATTGATTGATCTGCTTACCCCATCACTTAATCAGAATCAGAACCAGCAGACAACTTTACCCCAACCTCCACCTCCTTCACTCTAAAGGGCCAGCATGTTAGAGTTTATGAGGATGCGCTCTCCAACCTTTTCAAGCAGCACAGAGCCTATGGATGCGGATGATTGGTGTAGGATCGTATAGCACAATCAGAGGGGGGGGGGTGAATGATTGTACCGATTTCTTGCTCACAAATTGAACCTTTCTCCCGTGCGCTGGCCTTCTCACGACCTCCTTGAGAACCTCTTCGAGAACCTCTTCAGTACTTCCTCGAAGACCTCTTCGAAGACCTCCCGAGGACCTCTTCAGGACCTTCTCAAGGATCTCTTCTGAGAAGACCTCTTACGCACAGTTGAACACAAACAATCCTGAGACGATGTCGAATAGATCTGATCTCTTATTTCTCAATATTGTTCTGTGTCTACAAAGTGCTCAAAAAGCACCCCTCAAAGCTTTCAACCGAAAGACCTCTTTAGTTCTACCGCAAAAGCTACGTAACAAAAGCTCTCGTAACAGCCACAGGAAAACACTTCCCCTCTACCTTCTTTTATAGGCAAAGACCAATCCGTGTCCTCAACGACACGGACACAACATCATATCTCTTCCGAGAATCAAGGGACCCGAAACCCTTCCAAACATAGGTTTTCCAATATCTCTAAACCTTCTAGATATTTGAACGCTTTCCATATCTCCTCACACGTTGTAAGCCTTCAGGACTCCACCTCCCAAAGCTTCTCCGTGCATCAGCAACCACCTTTGATCTCCACGTACTCCAACGCAAGCCCGACCACCTCGTGACATCCTCGACCTCCTAGACCTCAGATTTCTCCATCCTAGTCCTGGTCCTCCTTGTCATCTACCATGATCGTCTTCACGCTCAACCTGCACATGCAAAGACCAAAGAACATATCCCAGCGCAAGTTCTCCAACTTGACCAATATTAGTTCACACACACATAACACACTCTCAACCAGGTCCGCAATTAGATCAATAGGTCTACGACCACCTCCAAGACGTCCAAGACATCTACGACTACTTCTAGTATGTCTACGACCACTCACCTGCATCGTAGCACTTGAAGCATACAGTATTGGGAATGAATAGGGTGGTCTTATGGAGACCTCTGAGTGGTCCTGAGAAGACCTCCGGGTGATCTTGCAAGACCTCATGAAAAGACCTCGTGAGTGGTCCTCGAAGAACATCCTGAAAGACGTCCTGGGAGGTCCTGTGAAGACATCCTGGGAGGTCCTGAAAGACCTCCTGAAAGTCCTCGTCAAAGACCTCTTGGGAGGTCCTGGAAGACCTCCTCAAAGACCTCCTAGGAGGTCCTGGAGAACCTCCACAAAGACCTCTTAGGAGGTCCTGGAAGACCTCCTCAAAGACCTATTGGGTCGTCTTTGAAAATATCTAGGGACGTCTTTATAAATCTCCAGGGTCGTCTTTGTAAATCTCCAGGGTTGTCTTTGTAAATATCCAGGGACGTCTTTTTGCAAAGATCACCTCCTTGCTACAGTACCTCAGAAGACTTTCGTGCTACAGTATCTCGGAAGACCTCCTCGCTACAGTAGCTCTGGAGACCTCCTCGCTACAGTAGCTCTGGAGACCTCCTTGCTACAGTGCCAGAATGAACAGTACCTACAAAGACCTCCTCGCTTCAGTGCTCATGATGAACAGTACTGGAAGACCTCCTTGCTACAGTACTCGAAGCTACAGTACCTCGAAAAGACCTCCTCGCGTCAGTGCTCGTGTTGAGCAGTACTGGAGGACCTCTTCACAAGGGGAGGTCTTTGGATGGTCCATGTAGCTCCACGTTGATGCTCATGGGGAGGTTTGAGTGGTCTAGATAGATCCACGTTGGTGCCCATGGGGGAGGTCCTGGATGGATAAGATTGATATAGGGGATGTCCTGGATGGAGGAGATTTCTCCACATTGATTCTCCTGGGAGACGTCCTGGATGGACCAGATTAATCCTGAGGAGGTCCTGGATGGTCGCGATTGACGCACGTTGGCGCTCCATGGGAAAAGACCTGGATGGATCAGATTGATCCTGGGGAGGTCCTGGACGGTCCAGATTGATGCGCATTGGTTCTCCTAGAGGAGGACCTGAACGATAGCGATTTATGCGCGTTAGTTCTCCTGGAGAGGTCCTGGACGGTTGCGATGGATACGCGTTAGTTCTCTTGGACGGTTGCGATTGATGCGCATTAGTTCTCCTCGGGGAGGTCATGGGTGGTCCAGATAACACCTGGGGAGGTCCCGGATGGACGAGATGCATCCACGCGAATACTTCTCAGAAGGACCTTGAAGACCTCCAGCAAACTTGAAAAGACCTTAAACAAAACACCCAAACGGAACAACAGAACCTTCCAACAACCGCAAATTCTAGTGCAATCGAAAGGTCAATTATTCATCAGCAAAAACAGTGACAAGGCCACAAGGTCTAACAATCTCCCCCTTGATGAATACATTGACAACACTTCAAAATGGAGAGAAGAATTTGCGAAAAGACGGTTTAAAAAAAAACAAGAACTACAATTGCAAGGCATCAAACCGAGAAACTCAAACTCCCCCTCAACACAAGCACAATTTCAATTTTATATCTCCAATCTTTCTCCCCCTTTGGCAATGTACTCAGCAAGAACTTTCAAGAGAGAAGACATCCGAGAGAAAGTAAGGAGAGTAAAAAGCCAGAAGCTGTGTCGATTTTTTAATTCAATTTAATAGATTGACCAAGCCATTTTTGAGTAGAGCTTAATAGGATCATATAAAAATATATATCATGTAGCAAAGTCAAAACAAGTTTGTAGAGTGATTAAGTAGTTTTAATCCCATGACATGGCATCTCAAACAATGACTAAAACGATTATAAGACCACAAAGAGATATCACCATGAAAAGTTAAAGTCTAACAATGAGGCAAATGTTAAATCTAGATGAGCTATCAGTCTCATATTAGCACCCTATTGCTTTACATTCAAATCTTATGCATGTGGCATGCTTGTAGCATACTTCTTTTCAAGGTGGCATGCTTGAAGCATACTTCTTTTCACTGGTGGCATGCTTGAAGCATACTTCTTTTCATTTGAGCACTTTTGTGCATTTTTTTTCTTTTGAATACATAGATATGTATGGCATGCTTGAAGCATACATCTTTTCAAATGTCTCTTTCTCATTTTTTTTATTTAACATGCGAAAATGAGTGAGCATCACAGGATTGCAAAGAGAGACATACTTACTTCAAACCCATGATTTGAAATAAGACTCACTAATAAGCTCATCCTTTTCGATGAATATCACAAAGTGATAACAATAATCAATCTAGTCAAAGTATTCAGCCATGTCATGCTTTAGTTCTAATGTAGCAAATTGATTATAACCAGTAAAAATCAAAGCTACACAATATATGAATAAATATGATAAAGAAAGCTCTACAACTCATTCGATTTCAATGACTTGGACTTGATGAACTATTTGGCAAGACAAAGCTTCTAAACTTTTAAAACCCAAACTCCTCCTCAAAATAAGCCCATTGGATGCAACACACCCAATTCACTTCGCAAAAGAGCAAACCGAGCAATATCAAGCGGTTTTGTGAAAATATCAGCAACTTGAGACTCTGTATCAATAAAATGCAAAACAACATCTCCCTTTTCAACATGATCTCTCAGAAAATGATACCGAATATCAATGTGTTTGGTTCTTGAATGTTGCATAGGATTTTTTGCAATACAAATAGCACTAGTGTTATCACAGAAAAGTGGAACACTATCCAAATTTAAGCCAAAATCCTTAAGAGTAGAAGTCATCCAAAGCAATTGAGAGCAACAAGAAGCGACAACATATTGACCTCGGTTGTGGAAAGAGCAATGAGACAATTGTTTTCTAGAAGCCCAAGACACAAGGGATGTGCCTAAAAAGTGACAAGTGCCAGAAGTGCTCTTCCTATCAATTCTACAACCCCCAAAATCAGCATCTGAGAAAGCTCTAAGGGTAAGGCATGATGAAGAAGAATACCACAGGCCAAATTCCAAAGTTGACTAAAGATACCTGAAGATTCGTTTGACTTCTTGACAATGTGAAGCACGTGGGGAAGCTTGAAAACAAGCACATAGACAAACAACAAAGTGAATGTCTGGCCTTGAAGCGATGAGATCTGATGAACCAATCATGTACATACTCTTTTGATCAATAGACTCTCCATCCTCATCAGGGTCTAACATTGCTGTGGATCCCATTGGTGTGGAGACTGGTTTGCTTGTCT
Source organism: Phyllostachys edulis (assembly GCA_036346405.1). Classification (NCBI taxonomy): domain Eukaryota; kingdom Viridiplantae; phylum Streptophyta; class Magnoliopsida; order Poales; family Poaceae; genus Phyllostachys; species Phyllostachys edulis. Next base: position 28,529,473 of record CM070558.1, on the reverse strand, counting down.
CCATGTCAAAACGTCGAAGGAGATCCTTGGTGTATTTGGTTTGATGAACAAAAATACCCTGCTTTGATTGCTTGATCTGAAAACCTAGAAAGAACGTGAGTTCTCCCATCATGCTCATCTCAAATTCTCTGCTCATAGTATCTGACAACTTGGAAACAAGAGCATGAGAGGAACCACCAAAGATGATATCATCCACATAAATCTGAACAAGTAACAGATCACTGCCATGCTTGAGTGTAAACAAAGTTTTGTCTACCTTGCCCATCTGAAAGTCATTACTCAGCAAATATGATTTAAGCCTATCATACCCTGCTCTTGGAGCTTGCTTTAAACCGGCTTTGGACAGTTTGTAGACATGATCAAGAAATTTCGGATTTTTAAACCCAGGTGGTTGTCTTACATAGACCTCTTCCTCAATATAGCCATTAAGGAAGGCACTCTTAACATCCATTTGATACAACCTGAAACCTTTAGAAGCAGCAAAAGATAAAAGAATTCTAATGGCTTCTAAACGAGCAACAGGTGCAAAAGTTTCACCAAAATCAAGACCTTCCACCTGAGTAAAACCCTAAGCCACAAGTCTTGCCTTATTCCGAACAACAACACCATCCTCACTTTGCTTATTCTTAAAAACCCATTTAGTTCCAATAACATTATGACCAAGAGGAGGTGGGACTAAGGACCAGACTTTGTTGTGCTCAAAATTTTCTAATTCCTCATGCATGACATTAATCCAAGACTCATCAGATAAAGCGTAATTTATATCTTGGGGGTTCAAAAGAGGATACAAAAGCAGCATGAGCATATGAGGCATTGGAGTTATACCTGTTGCGAAGAACTCTCTCATCTAACTCACCAATCATTTGTTCAGGAGGATGACGTCGTTGAATATGCCGAGGAGCCTATGAACTCGTTGGTGACAAGGGTGTAGCCGTAGTGACCTCTACCTCATTGGAGGTAGGAGCAGAGCCACTAGGTGTAGTCTCCATTGGTGTAGTGTGAATCGGGTTTATCCTCTCATTGTCGTCTGAGTCATAGAAGATGTCTTCGAGTTCCTCATTTTCTTCTCTACCTGCATTGTCGGTTCTAATACCTGGACTAGCCTCATCAAAGGTGACCTCGCAGGTCTCAGCAATTTTGTTAGTTTCTAAATTGAGTACACGATAGCCTTGGGTGTGAGCAGGATATCCAAGAAAAATACCATCTGAGGATCTAGATTCAAATTTATCAAGATTTCCATGTTTAAGAATAAAACACCGACAACCAAACACCCTCAAATGAGAGATCTTAGGAGAATGACCAAAGCGAAGCTCATAAGAGGTCTTATGCAATTTAGCACGTAAAAATACTATATTTGAAATATAGCAAGCAGTGGAAATAGCTTCAGACCAATACTTCCTAGGAGTAGTTTGTTCATTCAACATTGTTCTTGCCATCTCAACCAAGGTTCTATTTTTACGCTCTACAACACCATTCTGTTGTGGCACATGAGCTGAGGAGAACTGATGGTCTAAACCTCTTTCAGTACAAAAGGAAGCAAATAATGTGTTCTTGAATTCAGTTCGATTATCACTTCTAATTGCTCTAAGTGCTCCTGGGAGTTCAGTGGCAAGCCTAAGGACAATCTCTTTGAAGTGATCAAAAACTTCATCCTTAGATGCCATGAGAAAGACCTAAGAGTATCTAGAGTAAGCGTCAACAATAACAAGAACATACCATTTACCTCCAACTGACTGAACTCTAGCAGGACCTACAGTGTCCATGTGCAACAATTGACAAGGTGCATCAGTCATGACAAGAGAGAGAGGAGGATGAGATGCAGAAGCCATCTTACCATGCCGACAGGGAGAACACACCAAATTCATTGATCTTTCAATTTTAAGATTAGTCAGACCTCTAACAAGATTTAAATTACTGATACGAGCAAGATGATCAAAACCAATATGACCTAGTCTTCGATGCCAGTGAAACAAATCCTTGGAATTAGATGAAACAAGACACCTAAGCTCAGAGGAAGAGGAGTATGCAAAATCGCCTTTGAACAAACGACCAACTCGAGTAATCTTGCAAACTAGATCACCAGATGAATCTAAAATACAACAAGAGTGCTTTTTAAAACTTACCTCAAGATTGTCATCAATCAACTATGAGACCGAAAGTAGATTATAGCTCAACTTACTAACAAGAGCCACATCTTTCAAAATGAACTTGTCGTTTACACGCACAGTACCTCTTGCAAGAACTCGTCCTTGTGCATTGTCTCCAAAAGTGATCATCTCACCACCGGTGGCATGAGTGAGGGAGGAGAACCAACGTGAGTCTCCAGTGATGTGACGGGAGCAACCGGAATCAATGAACCATATGTTCTCCTTCCCCTTGCGATGAGCCTACAAAGCACGAACAATCGTCGATATCTTAGTACTGGGTTAGCAAATAGGGATTTAGGTAACCAGTACTGAGATAATCGATGAACAGGAGCAACAGCCGACAAATACAAAGAGGTGTTAGATTTGGTGCAATGTTGGTTGGACCACCGTTTAAGTTTTGGTCTGACCACTGTCCTGTCCGACCGTGTGAAGGATTCTGGTTTGACTGGTCCTGTCTCAAAACCTCCCAAACCTGCCGAGTGGGACATCCTTCTCCGGGACGTCCTTCTTAACCTGTCTCTCTTTTCTTCCTTTGCTTTCCGAAAGCAGTATTGAACCAAATGACCTTCTCTACCACAATGAGTGCAATGATACTTGAATTTATGAGAAGTTGTGTCTCTTGCCTTTACAGCACTCACTTTGGTAGATGAGTTTGTTGTAACACCACCAGATTTAAAAACAATTTGTTTTGATTCAGGTTCTACTGCAAATTTTCCAGGTTCAAGAAGCTCAACAATCTTAGGAGGATTATTCTTGGCATGCTCAACAAAGTTAAATCCTAGACCATGATGTTTAACACTAACTTATGACTTGTCTAGAATCATATTCAAAATTTTCTTGCCAAAGGAAAATCTCTCTAATGTGTCCTTAAGATACTTATTTTTTTTAACTAGAGTAGGACAAGCTGTGCATTTAACAGATTCATTCACAATTTTCTTAGAAGCGCTAGACTGAGCCTCCCTTTCCTTTTCAGCAAAGTCAGCAAGTTGTCTAGTCAAAGTTTCAATTTCTATTGTGAGTTTAGGACAATTAGAGCAACAGGCTATCTCATGATAAATCATCTGTTGAATTGTTTCTTGAGATGAATTAAGTCTAGCTTCTAGCAATCTACAATTAGAGCAAGTTTTAGTTTGGGCATTTAACATACTTGACTCTAAACAAGTGGGTGCACTGAACTTGAGCTTTTCAATTTTAGAAGTTAAGCTTTCAACAAGACCATTATTTTATTTCAGTTTCTTTTTAGTCTTTTTTAATTCAACAGCAAGTTTAATCAAACCATCTTCAAGTTCATCATAGGATGGTCTTACCTCATCGGGATCACTTTCATCTTCGTTGTCGTCGTTGTTTCTTGCCATAAAGCACATCCCTGTGAAGTCATCGTTGTCATTCTTCTTATCTTTATGATCATTATTGCCGTGGTTGTCGTCGTTGCATCTCTCATATTCCACATCGCTCAAACCAAGTTGCTCAATAGCCAAAAGAACCTTTTCAGTAAATTTTCGACGAAAATTTCCACCCTTAGTGTTGCTGTTCTTGGATGAATGACCACGGTAGTTTTTTTCTTCTCTGATCACCTTCCCTTTGAGCTTGGGACATTCAGCCTTAATGTGACCTAGCTTGCCACATTCATAGCACTTGATCGAGCTTGAGAAACCTCCTTGCTTTTTTATCCTCATGTTGTTGAGTGCCTTGTATGCCCGTGAGGAGATCAAGACCAAGTCTTCTTCAGGAAGTAGTTCGAACTGTTCCTCTGAAAAAGAAGACAAAGTGGATACAAGAAAAGAGCTCGAGGAAGCAGCCTGCATGGGGTTAGTCACAAGAGCTAAAGGTGAAGATTTATCAATCTTAGATGGCAAAGCTTCCATCTCATAAGTTTTCAATCCAGAGTAAAGATCATCCATGGTTAAGGTATCTAGATCAATAGTTTGATTGATCGTTGTGACAACCATCAACCACTCAGTACCTAAAGATCTCAAAATTTTGGATGCATTGTCTTCATCAGTAGGAATAACATCTACTCCATGCAAACTACTCAGTTTCTTCTCAAAGCGAGCAAAAAGATCATCAATAGATTCACCAGATTTCATAGCAAAATCAGAATACTCTTTTTGATAAAGATTTTTTTGCACTTTCTTGATTTTAGTAGTTCCCTCATGATAGTCGCAAAGAGTCTTCCATATTAAATGAGCAGAATTAATATGAGCTACGCGATCAAATTCTTTGCGAGAAATTCCTTGAAATAACAAGTTACGAGCTTGAGCATATAGATCAACATCTGTTTTATTCAGATTTGTAACAGTAATAGGAACCTCATAAGGTCTAGACACCTTATTCCAAACATCATTACCTTGAGCCTCAATGCAAGCTTGCATATGACACTTTCAAAAAGCAAAATCAGTACCTTCTAGCATGGGAGGTCGATTCACATACCTCTCCGACGCCATAGTGACCTTGTTTTGATAACACTTGTAGGATCGTATAGCACAATCAGAGGGGGGGGGTTGTGAATGATTGTACCGATTTCTTTCTCACAAATTGAACCTTTCTCCCATGCGCTGGCCTTCTCACGACCTCCTCGAGAACCTCTTCAGTACTTCCTCGAAGACCTCTCTGAGGACCTCTTCAGGACCTTCTCAAGGATCTCTTCTGAGAAGACCTCTTACGCACAGTTGAACACAAACAATCCTGAGACGATGTCGAATAGATCTGATCTCTTATTTCTCAATATTGTTCTGTGTCTAAAAAGTGCTCAACAAGCACCCCTCAAAGCTTTCAACCAAAAGACCTCTTTAGCACTACCGCAAAAGCTACGTAACAAAAGCTCCCCTAACAGCCACAGGAAAACACTTCCCCTCTGCCTTCTTTTATAGGCAAAGACTAATCCGTGTCCTCAACGACACGGACACAACATCATATCTCTTCCGAGAATCAAGGGACCCGAAACCCTTCCAAACACGGGTTTTCCAATATCTCTAAACCTTCCAGATATTTGAACGCTTTCGATATCTCCTCACACGTTGTAAGCCTTCAGGACTCCACCTCCCAAAGCTTCTCCGTGCATCAGCAACCACCTTTGATCTCCACGTACTCCAACGCAAGCCCGACCACCTCGTGGCATCCTCGACCTCCTAGACCTCAGATTTCCCCATCCTAGTCCCGGTCCTCCTTGTCATCGACCATGATCGTCTTCACGCTCAACCTGCACATGCAAAGACCAAAGAACATATCCCGGCACAAGTTCTCCAACTTGACCAATATTAGTTCACACACACATAACACACTCTCAACCAGGTCCGCGATCAGATTAATAGGTCTACGACCACCTTCAAGACGTCCAAGACATCTACGACCACTTCCAGTATGTCTACGACCACTCACCTGCATCGTAGCACTTGAAGCATATAGTATTTGGAATGAATAGGGTGGTCTTGTGGAGACCTCCGAGTGGTCCTGAGAAGACCTCTGGGTGATCCTGCAAGACCTCGTGAAATGACCTCGTGAGTGGTCTTGGAAGAACATCTTGAAAGACCTCCATCAAAGCACAAGTGCTGGACATATAGGAGGAATAATTATACTTGTGTGATCAAGACCATCGACTAAGTCGATGATCGCCCATTACTACCGATAGCTAAGCATGTCTAAGCAGCTTAAGTCGAAACTACTAAGTGATAAGAGCTCATCCAACGAGCTCCAACCACAGCGAATAACCTAGGCTCATTGGTAGTAGAGGATAAACAACTCCTACAGATTATGCAACTATAGGATTACTAGCGACAATTAACACAAAGTAGCATGCATACATAGAAGTAAAACAAAGTATTAAGCTTTAAAATAATGGGACAATGATGGAAATGGTCAAACTGCTTGCCTTGCTGCTGGTCATTTTGTTGCGGAGGGTCGCTTATGGATCACCACAAATGTCGAAACCTAACGGAAAAACGATAAAGAACCGATAAGAACGATTTAAAAACAACAAGACAGCATAGCAAACGAACTCCAAATTCTCTGAAATTTCTACAGCAGTAAGAGGGTGATTTTAGGGAATTTAGCAATAAGAACCAATGGATTTGGATTCTTAATGCAAAAGTTATGAGCAAAACAATTCTGCTCAGCCCTGAAAATACCAAACTGCACTATTCACTAATTTAATTATGAGGCAACATTTTCTAGAAAAGTGGTGAGGCTGAGATTTTTACTGTGAAACCAGCACCTCATGAGATGAATAACACAATTGAGTTCATCCCATTTGGAGCTATATTGCACTTTCTATAATTTTTCAAAAACAAGAACTTGAACAAAATTATAATGCACAAGTCCTTATTTTTCTAACAGCAACATGCTCAAAACTAATTTTCTTAGTGAGTTCATTAATAGAGGAAGCTAACAAAGTTGGTCTCATTCAAAAATAACCTACAGAACATTAGTTATGGGTTTTACAAGTTAAACCTAAATTTTGAGTGTATTATCCAAAAGGAGTACTAAAACCTATGGTAAAACTGTGCTCTGGAGCTGAACTCAACTTACAACCATTTTTGGATTAAAGTCAAGTTTAAGACAGAGCTAACACAATTTGAATGACCTCAAAAGGATTTAAAATGAAAAAGATATGAAATTCTAAAGTCTACCTCATTTCAGTTCATACTTAAGAATTTCTTGACCTTCCTAACATTCACAAAGACATGGGAGTTCAGTGAGCCACAGATCTCGAGATCTAACGGCTCGAGACCTCCCAGAGAACAACACATGCACATGGGAGGTCCAGAGGTCTGGACCTCCTAACCACGCATCTTGCGCGAGGTGAGGAGGTCATGGCCGAGATGGAAGATCTAACGGACCACAACATGGAAGGGAGGTCCGAGCGGACCAGATTAAAAGGGAGGTCCTCAGCGGTGAGATGACCTCGAGGAGGTCCCAGAGGAGGTCCTCAGCGTCTGCTGCACCTCCAGGAGGTCTCGGCCGGCTAAGATTGCGCCAAGGAGGTCTTGGGCGCTCCGGATCTCCTTGGAGGAGGTGCGGATGTCCAGATCGGCGCTAGAATTAGCGCACGACGCACGCACGCGCTATGGACAAGAGATTAAATGCGCCGGGACCACGAGGAGGTCGCTGCCGGAGGACTTAATGGCGCGATAAATGGTGGATTTAAGACGGTTAAGACACACCAAATGAATTCAATGATGGGAGCAATGATAAGCGCATTAACTCGGTGGATCTTTTGTCCTAAAAGCGACAACGACACGTTGCGTTCGTCCGACAAAAACCCGTGTTCAAATATTTGGTTCTCGCCGGCGATGTAGACCTCGCCGGCGAGATCCAATGGTACCGCTGGTTCGCAATAACCACGCCAAGCACCCATCGGACCTTCTCTCAACGGCAATGACGGCTTTGAGCGCCGGCGAGCGAGAGAGACGAGGTGACCAAGACGGGCAAAACCGAAAAGCAAAAATGAGCTCATGCGACAAACAAGCTTATGCCAAACTAAAGCTCTGCGAAAACATTCATCTGGGTGCAAGACTAAGGGATTACCAGGGATGTACCGGAGGTCCTAAGGTGCCGAGGAGGTCGAGAAGGGAGGACCGGAGTTGGGGAAGACAGGGCTCCACTACCAAAGCTCCAGCTTCAAGCCCGACTTTGTCCTCCTCTCAAAAGCGCCCAAACAAACTAAGTTAGGGTTAACTTCCAGAGGTTTGGGGAGCACAAAATGAGCGAGGGTGGAAGAGGAGCCATCGAACCCTTGAGCTACCGAGAAGCTCCAAGGACATCAACAATGGCGCCACTAGTGAGGTGAGTGAGTGTTAGTGGAGGAGGCTCACCACGCACAAAGTGCAAGGTGAGGTCAATTAGGTGCAAAGGAAGCCAAGGAGGCTTCAAGGGTACTTTATAACCTGATTGAAGGTGATGAGTGGGGCTAAGCTCCATGGTGAGCTTAGCCCACGGGCCGGTCCATGAGGTGGACAAGACATGGGGGTGACAAGGGCGGGCTCTGGCTTGACTGAGAGGCTAAAAGTCGACCACGATTAAATGCGGTCAAGAAAGAGTGATGAAGTGTACCCCAAGGTCGGACACATAATAAATGCACTGCTCGAGCTTGCCCGCCGCCAGAGGAAGGAGAAGAACAGGAGGTCTTAGTGGCCGTTGGATAAGACACAGGAGGTCCCGCCAGCGGATGAGAGTTTTGAACCGTTACGTTTTAAGTGGCCGGGTGGAGGTCCCACCACACGATCAAGGATGGGGAGGTCGTGGCCCTCGATTTCGTGTCATGCTAAACGCGTGGGAAATGGGACAGAGGTCCAAGGCGTTGGATCTCCCTCCAATCGGTGCGGACCTCCGGTGAGGACTTAATAGCACGCGATCGAAAAGACATGAGGGGAGGTCTGGCCTTTGGATTAAAATCCAAGGGCACCGACTGATGGGGAGGTCTCGTCACGCATAAGCGAAGGGAGGTCTTAGTCCTCCGATTTGGATCAAGGGCTAAGACCTCAACAAGGCGGGAGGACCTTGTTGTGATGTTCTTCAGAGGAGGTCGTGGCCTTTGGATGTAAATCCAACTGCCACGACCTCAAGTGAGTGCAAAGGAGGTCTCGACAGCTTAGATTGGGAGGAGGAGGTCGTGACCATGGATTTTTGATCCAATGGTCGTGACCTCACGTGGTGGGATGTGGACTTGCTTAGTTTAACAGTGAGGGGAGGTCAGGGCCGCGGATCTTGAATCCAAGGGCCAAGACCTCACATAGGTGGGATGACCTCGCTGCGATGGCTTACAGCACGAGGAGGTCCTTTGAGGTTTAACACACAGGGGAGGTCGTGGCCGTGGATCTTTGATCCAGCGGCTATGACCTGATGAGGTGGGGAGGTCTGACGCCCACGTTGACCCGAGGAGGTCCACGAGGTCAAGAGGACCTCGAATGGGGAGGTCCTGGGGGCCTTGGTTGAGGGGGAGGTCGTGGCGGTTGGATTGGATCCAACGGCTACGACCTCATCAAGGTGGGAAAGGAGGTCAGATGGGGTTGGGCCGGACCCGGAGTTTGAGTACTGGCTCGGCCAAGGAACAAGGTCTGTTTTAAATTTAATTTTCTATGTTAGGAGGTCTTGGAAGACCTCCTCAAAGACCTCCTAGGTGGTCCTGGAGAACCTCCACAAAGGCCTCTTGGGAGGTCCTGGAAGACCTCCTCAAAGACCTTCTGGGTCGTCTTTGAAAATATCTAGGGACGTCTTTGTAAATCTCTTGGGTCGTCTTTGTAAATCTCCAGGATCGTCTTTGTAAATATCCAGGGTTGTCTTTGTAAATATCCAGGGACATCTTTTTGCGAAGACCACCTCCTTACTACAGTACCTCTGAAGACCTTTGTGCTACAGTATCTCGGAAGACCTCCTCGCTACAGTAGCTCTAGAGACCTCCTCGCTACAGTAACTCTAGAGACCTCCTTGCTACAGTACCTGGAATGAACAGTGCCTCGAAAGACCACCTCGCTTCAGTGCTCGTGATGAACAGTATTGAAAGACCTCCTTGCTACAGTACTCGGAGCTACAGTGCCTCGAAAGACCTCCTCGCGTCAGTTCTCGTGTTGAACAATACTGGAAGACCTCTTCACAGGGGGAGGTCTTTGGATGGTCCAGATAGCTCCACGTCGATGCTCATGGGGAGGTCTGAGTGGTCCAGATAGATCCACGTTGGTGCCCATGGGGGAGGTCCTGGATGGACAAGATTGATCCAGGGGAGGTCCTGGATGGACGAGATTTCTCCACGTTGATTCTCCTGGGAGACGTCTTGGATGGACCAGATTAATCCTGAGGAGGTTCTGGATGGTTGCGATTGACGCGTGTTGGCGCTCCTTGGGATAAGACCTGGATGGATTAGATTGATCCTAGGGAGGTCCTAGACGGTCCAGATTGATGCGCGTTGGTTCTCCTGGAGGAGGACCTGAACGGTTGCGATTTATGCGCGTTAGTTCTCCTGGAGAGGTCCTGGATGGTTGCGATGGATGCGCGTTAGTTCTCCTGGAGAGGTCCTGGATGGTTGCGATGGATGCGCGTTAGTTTTCCTGGACGGTTGCGATTGATGCGCATTAGTTCTCCTTGGGGAGGTCGGGGGTGGTCCAGATAACACTTGGGGAGGTCTTGGATGGACGAGATGCATCCACGTGAATGCTTCTCAGAAGGACCTTGAAGACCTCTGGCAAACCTGAAAAGACCTTAAACAAAATACTCAAACGGAACAACGAAACCTTCCAACAACCGCAAATTCTAGTGTAATCCAAAGGTCAATTATTCAACTCAATTATTCATCAGCATAAACCGTGACAAGGCCGCAAGGTCTAACAATTGGCTTTGGGCAATTAGTAAGAAGCTGGACATTGCTCAGTGCAGTGACCATGAGAGGGTGTTGTTCGCCTCTCATCAGCTTATGGGTCCAGCTTCCGAGTGGTGGTATAATTTTAGCATATCTCACGCTAATGCCCAGGCCATTACCTAGAATGAATTTGTGCAAGCCTTCCGACGTGTACATATTCATTTTGGCATGATGACCCTCAAAAAGAAGGAATTTCGCTCATTACGTCAGGGAAACCACATGGTGAACGAGTACCTGCATAAGTTTAATCAACTAGCTCGTTATGCTTTGGAAGATGTGGCCAAGGATGAAGATAAGAAGGAATGATTCTTAGAAGGACTGAATGACGAACTCTCCGTCCATTTGATTTCTCAAGACAACACCAACTTCCAACAGTTGGTGAATAAAGCTATTCGCTCGGAGGGCAAACATCAGGAAATGGAGAACCGCAAGTGGGGGATGGTGGCCTAGAAATTCAACCCCGGGGGTCTTTCAAAGCCCCGCACCGCTTCATCTCAACCACCTCAGTGTGGCAGATTTCTGTCTTCTTCCTCTTCAAGGATGCCTACCTCTACACCTTGTTAAGAGTTCTGCAACTTTTCTTTAGGAGGCCAATTTCAGAAGGATGTTTCAGATGTTACCTACTATCACTGCCAGGAGAAGGGGCACTTCGCCAACAAGTGTCCTAAGAAGCATCTTCCAGCTGCCCCAAAGATAGGAGTTCCAGCTGCTAGTAACACTTCCGTTGCTAAGAAGCCGAATCAGTTTGTAAAGGGCCGAGTGAACCACATCACAGCCGAAGAAGCTCAAACTGCACCAGATGTAGTCCTCGGTACGTTCCTTGTCAATTTAGTATCAGCATCAGTTTTATTCGATTCATGAGCTTCACATTCTTTTGTTCCAGATAAGTTTGTGAGAAAATATGGGTTATCTACCTCTCCTTTAGTTAACCCTATTATAATCCACTCTCCGGGCTCGAAAATGAGGACTTGTTCTCTGTGCCAAAATCTCATCCTGGAGATATTAGGAGTATCTTTCTTGGTCGGCGTGATAGTCTTGCACTCCCAAGGATTAGATGTGATCATCGGAATGGATTGGCTAGCAAGAATCTGGGTCAAATAGATTATGCCAATAGATCTATCACCCTCACAAATGTCAAGGGATTAATGTGGAATTTAAGCCTAAGATCCCTATCGAAGAAAGCTCCATCCTTACCAGTCTTAAAGAAGTGAAGCTAGAAGAAATACCAGTAGTACAAGAATACCAAGATGTGTTTCCTGATGAATTACCCGGCATGCCACTGGATAGGGACATTATGTTCCTAATTGACTTAGTCCCAGGGACAACTCCTATTTCAAAGAGACCCTACAGGATGCTCGCTAATGAGTTAGCAGAGCTAAAGAAGCAGATCGAAGAATTACAAAGCAAAGGTTACATTCAGCCAAGTTCACCACCTTAGGGAGTACTGGTACTATTTGTCAAAAAGAAAGATAACAATATGAGAATGTGCGTGGATTACAGATCACTAAATGAGGTCGCAATTAAGAACAAGTATCCTTTGCCTAGGATCGACAATCTCTTTGATCAGTTGAAAGGAGCGTGTGTCTTCTCGAAGATCAATCTGAGATCCGGTTATCGTTGAAGATTAGACTAGAAGATATTCCTAAAACCGCTTTCACCACTAGATATAGACTGTATGAGTTTACAGTAACATCTTTTGGACTAATAAATGCACCGGCTTACTTCATGAATATGATGAATAAAAGTATTCATGGGATTCTTGGATAAGTTCATAGTTGTTTTCATCGATAACATTCTTATCTACTCCAAGGATGAGTTAGAGCATGAAAAGTATCTCAGAAGGGTGCTGGAAAAGCTCAGGGAACATTAGTTCTATGCCAAGTTCAGCAAAAGTGAATTCTGGCTAAGCCAAGTGGCTTTCCTCGGACATATTGTGTCAGCTAGAAGAATTGCAGTAGATCCTGCCAAGGTTGAAGCCATATTAATTGGATGCAGCCCAAATCCGTCACTGAAGTGAGAAGTTTTCTTGGTTTAGTTGGATACTACCGCAGATTCATCGAAGGATTCTCTAAAACTGCTAGACCCATGACTCAGCTGTTAAATAAAGAAAAGAAGTTCGATTGGACAAAGGCTTGTGAACAAAGTTTCCAAGAGGTGAAGCAAAGACTTGTTTCTGCCCTAGTTTTGGTTTTGCCTGACATCTATAAGGACTTTGAGGTTTTCTGTGATGCCTTTTGTCAGGGTCTTAGATGTGTGCTTATGCAGAAAGGCAAAGTGGTAGCCTATGCATCCCGTCAGTTGAGGCCTCATGAAGGGAATTACCCGACGCATGATTTGGAGTTAGCAGCAATTGTACATGCTTTGAAAATATGGTGGCACTATCTCATTGGTCATCGTTATGAGATTTTCACAAACCACAAGAGTTTGAAATACATCTTCACTCAGTCAGAACTCAATCTGAGGCAAAGGAGATAGTTAGAATTGATAAAGGATTATGACCTTGGAATCCATTATTATCCTAGAAAAGCAAACGTAGTGGCAGATGCCCTGAGTAGAAAAGGGTATTACAACACTATGTTGGTTCAATAAAATTAGCCAAGATTGTACGAAGAGTTGAGGCATCTGAACCTAGAGATTTTCAGTCAGGGCTGTGTTAACACTCTAGAAGTTCAACCGACCATTCAAATTCAGATTAGAGAAAATCAGAAAGAAGATGACGATATTAAGAAAATCAAGAAAAAAATGAGAACAAGTGTCACATCCCCAAGTTAATAAAGAGGTTTACTGTACATCTCTTGAGCATGCATCATTGTTGTCAAGCATTTGCATAAATTGTTGTGCTTGAAAAATCTTGTTCAAATACTGAACCTACACTTAAAGAATTAAACTTCAAAAAAAAACTGAAACAAATTCTACTAAAGTTCCTTAGGAAATAATTTATTAAAATACTACATTAATTATCTTGAATTAATATAATTTTTCCCAAATTTTTGGGAAAGGTTTGAACCCTCAGAAAATTCCCAACTCAATCCATTAACCATTTTCGGTTGTGGATTTAAACTGCTCAAAATATGACATGAACAGAGGGGTTTCAAATTTTTATGGGTACTAGGTCATCCTAGGAACACCTTGATTTATTTCATATTTTTAGGAATTTTATTCCTATTTCTAAACCATAGTCAAAGTTGAGGATCTAGTTTTAAATCTCAGTCAAACCTAGACTCAACCTCAACCCTAGCACTGTTCCTTGGGCTTGAACCAGACTAAGCCACTTGACTCGGCTGAGCCAACTAATTGCACCCCGCCGCTCTAGCCACTTTTGGGCGTATTTGGACCGTCCGATTGAAAAGCGACCGTCCAGATTAAGTGGGCTGTTCGGACCGTCCGAACGCGCCACGATTATGGACCATCCGATGCAAAATGAATGACCCAGATCAATTGGGCCGTTCGGATCGTCCGAATGTGCCACAATTGTGGATCGTTGGATCTTAATCTAACGGCTCACGAAAGTGGTTCGAGCGTTACGCGTGAGCGACTGCGCCGCTTTGTTTCATTGACAAGGCAGGCCCACACTGTCAGTGCCTTCTTCAACCTCGTGCAGGAGCTAAGCTCCACGCGGCCGAGGCAATCTACTCGAGCCGTTGGGGGATTCTCACATCGTCAATCCACCGCCCCTGGCAACCTATCCTGGAGCTCCTCCGTTTAACGCCGCCTCCACTCCGTCACTTTTTCGAGCATAAGTACCCTTCGAACCCTAGTTTTTCCTCACTTTTCCTCGTTTTGCCCGAGGAAAGGGGCGCTCGCTCAAGCTCATTTCTTAGGTAATCTTTTACCGGGTGATTCACCTCGACTCTAGGTTCATCACCGTTTCCATTTTTGCTCATACCAGCTCCTATCTTGCTTGTAGCTCCCGGACCACCGTGGTGCCATTGCAAGCTCCAAAGCACGCTCCCGTGGACACCACCGTGTCAACTTCTCTTCCAGTGAGTATTATCCTAAATCTTTCACGTCATCTCGTGTCTTTTAGCATGATATTGAAAACCCCTAAGTTAATTTGGGCAATGCACGACAGGATCGAGTTGATTCCTTGCAACTTTTCATCTCCCACTTGTTTCGGTAAGCCATTGTCCGATTCCTTGCACCTATATCATGCTCTTAGTATCTCTGAGCTAACCCGAGCACTCACTTTGCTCCGTTTTGCTCAGATCATCATCTTTTCGTTGAACCGTGCCGCCGCCGTTATCTTCTCCGGCGCCGTCGCTGTTTCAACTAACTCCCAGCTTCTCCGAGCTTCCACTTTGCTCAGGTAGCTCTCTTATAGTTCTTAGATACTGGGCACCCGCTTATCTGGACTGCTGTGGAGCTTTACTTGTTGCATGCATGTAGGCCGTAGCTCTCTCGCTGCTCAACTCCGGCTAGCCGCCGGTGAAGGCCATCTCAAGTGCTGTAATCACTTCCCCTAGGTGCGCACTGCTATTGCGCATCTATCTGTGCCTTTGGTTTTTGCCGCCATGGTGCGTAGTGCCAGCGAGCCGCCGGTAAATCGCGCGGGACGCAATTCCCGTTGTCGTACACATACAACTACTGTAGCTCATCATTAGAAATTAATTACAATGATTAGCTTTTAATAACTCAATCACTGTCGGGAAACCAAGTTAGATGAGTAATGGTGGGCTAAGTGCCTATGACATGTGGACCCAAGCCACTTAAGCCCCCATGCCCTTTTCGCGTGGCCAACCCATAAACAACTAGGACAATTTATACCGTTCGATGCAAAATCAACGATCCAGATTAAGTGGGCCGTTCGGACCGTCCGAACACGCCACGAATATGGACCGTCTGATGTGAAAGGAATGATCCAAATCATTTGGGCCATTCGAACCGTCCGAACTCGTCGCGAGTGTGGATCGTTGGATTTTAATCCAACGGCCCACGAGCATTGTCGGAATGCTCACTCGCACGCACGCACCGCAGTGTTTCGCTGACGAGACGAGCCCACTTATCAGCGTACTTTTGAATCAGCGAACAAGTTAGAAAATGGTACTGTGCAGGGCCCCCGCGATCAGTGACTGCGGCTAGCGCAACCCTCAGTAAGAAAAGGAACAAATAGTTTATAAAATTCAAAATGTATTAATTTGCACACTAAAAATGTGAATAACTTCAAAAATACATAACTAATTCATAAAACACCAAATGAGACAAACCCAAATGTTTTGGACTTGTAATAATATTCACTATTTATCTGTATATCCTTGTTCCCCCACTGCTCTACAGATTTTGACCAAATAATTAAATTACTTGAACTAAGGCTTTTTGAAATCTGAATTTCAAATTGCTATAACTTTCACACACTAACTCCAAAAAGATTATTTCTTTCACCTATTTTCATATAAAATCATGCACTAGCCACTGTAGAAAAATCATGCATTTTTTAGCAATTTGATTTTTGAGGTATTTCTCGGTGTTTATCGATATCGTCTTTTCTCTAGATTCCGGAGAGATCGATATTGACTCCTATGCTACTGAGAGTGAATAGCTGAACTTCTAGCAAGGCAAACATCATTTAAACTTTCTTTTGCATTATATTAGATACCAGTTTTGGTTAAGTTAGTGCAATGATAATTGCTTGCATGCTATTTTGATAATGTCGCTATTTTTGTGATGTGTAGAGTTAAACTATTCTAATTGCAGTGTCCTCGGTTATGGACAACCGCTTGAGTTTGGGAGTTACTATCGTTAGACTTTGTATTTAAATTGTGGGTACAATTGGTTTCGGCATGAATGGGAAGTTCATGCATTTGTTGTATCAAAGTGGGCTGCCACTTTGTTGTTTGTTTAATTCTTTTGTTATTCAATTTATTACTTATTCATATGCTTTACTTCTACTTCAAATCAGTTTTTAAAATGGCAATTCTTAAACTAGGATGTGTAGGTTGAAAATTATTGCGTCTTTCGCAAAACTAAGCCATTATGAGCCATCCTTTGGAACAACCTCTAGCATAACTAATTTTTATTTGTGTAAGACTTGCGAGTACATTTGTGCTCAATTCGGATGCTGCAATTTCAGGTGACGAAGACGTTGAGCCCGATGAGCTCGTTGGTGTCGATTTAGGTGACACTAACGAGTAGTACTTTTATCTAACTCCCAGTCGGTTGCCGATGGGTTATGGGGCATACCATGCTGGACTTTTGGTTTACTTATATTACTTCCGCTATCACTTTATGTTCTTATTGAATTTGGCCGGTCGACCAGTTGTAATAGTCGTAGACTTGAACTATATTGTGGTGTGTCTTTTGAACTATGAATGTATGAATGTTGTATGGATGTGATCAATGCTTTATGTAAGTTTGAGGCATGTTGGTTGCTGATCTTGGGAGCCAACATGATCTCATGCTTGCTGTTCGTGGCTTCCGATTTAACTCACTAAGTGTAGTGCTTGGACTGTTGGAGAACTGATTATCATGTAGTGCTCGCAAAAGTGCAGCGCGTATGATCGTCGGGGCTTTAGTTTTCAGTCAAGCCTCTCGCTTAGATGGAGTTAAGTTGGAATCCATTCACGGGAGACCCAGTGTTATCTCCATAAGGCCGGGAATGCCTTGGTCTTATGGAAATAACCCGGGGTTCCCCACAGCGTTGGTATCAAAGCCATACTGACTGTAGGTTAGAATTAGCACGGGCGTTAAGTTTAGTAAGTCCCTTGGTCATAAATTATTTTTGAGTTATCAAAATAATTTCAGGAAGTTAAGTTAGGATATCTTTTATTCCTCATCTATCCTAGTATCTTTCCTCAACTTATTCTTGTTTTGGTTTGCAAAACTAACTTACCTTGTTCTCTTGATCCTTAGATGAATCACCAGTATCTTGTCAAGGAAACCCACGCGCAAGATGTGGACGGATACCCGGTGCTACTTAGAGACATGATGTGGAAGGCAAATTTCACCTATCAGCCAACCTACTCCATCTACCGTCGAGATAGAGGGCCGGGAATGGAAGACTATCAGGCTGTGATCCACATTATTGCTAGACGAGTTACGAAGAGCATTCCGTATCGTTTTCAGGCTCGTGGCACTTCCGAGGCCATGGCATTACAGGAAGTGGCTCGTATGGCTATGAGCCATCTTCGTTATGATTTAACAAAGTTGTCTCAGCCACCATATGACCACTTTCCTATGCAAGCGCATGGTGTGGATGTGGACACTTTTGCCAGAATTCAGTACGAAGAAGATCCACGAGTAAGGCAACTAGCGAGGTTGGTTCGTATCATGAACAAAGTTTACCTTTGCACCGTACGTGAGCTATGGGAGACCCAACGTCATCTCATAGCGGCACAAGGGGGTCTACTGCACCTATACAATATGGGTCTCATTGGCCGTCATGTTGTATATGGCGCTAATGAGGTTTCACCATATGTGTCTACACCACCTGAGTTTCGACTCCCCGAAGTGGAAAATCAGGTGATTGATGAGTGGTCACCCTTGCGCCTCACCAATCCAGAGGACCCTGATGATATGGGATCCCCAGGATATCATCTTCTGGACGAGTTTCCGGTGAACTTTGACCGAGAAGATAGATAGGTGTTAGTGTAATGAGCTCGCTGTCCGGAGATGAGTTTGGCGAGCATGTATCCTTAGATTTATGTAATAGGGTAGAAGTTGTTGAACCCTTGTTGTTTCTTTGCAAGAACTTTTGGTTTTGGGCAATTACTCTTCGCCTACGGGCCTATTAGGATGTAATTGTAACCGGAAAACTACGAATTGCTTTTAATGGATCTTTTGTTGGCCTCAGTGCCTTTGTGTTTTTATCTGGTGTTAAGTTTGTGCATTTCATTGTCATTTTGCATGCTAGTTTGTGATCTGCTTCTTGCTGTCCAATTTATCTTTCGCACTCATTCGAGTGTATCTTCCGTCTGTTTTCTAACCATCCTTGTGACATTAGGATGACCGGGCCTACTACTCGTTCACGGGCTCGGCAAGAGGAAGGGTCACCACCTCCGCGTACTCGCTTAGCTTTCATGGATGAGCTCCCTACACGTGGAGAGGGTGGTGAGCCCTGTCATCAGCAAAATCAACAAGGTGATCCACCGAAAGAAATGCTTCCTCCACTGCCCACAATGGCGGAAATCTTGGATCAGATTGAGCGCAACAGGATGGATCAAATGCGAATCTTGGAAGCGATCGCGCGTAACACTTCTCCAACACTCGGACCATCGGGGCCAAGAGCTCAAGGAGGACTCGCTGATTTTCAACGAACTCATCCCCCAACCTTTTCCAGCATAGAAGACCCTATGGAGGCGGAGGACTGGCTCCGCACCATAGAGAAGAAGCTAGCAATCGCTCAATGCACTGGCATTGATAGGGTTCTCTTTGCTAGCTATCAGCTGGAGGGCGTTGCAAGCGCTTGGTGGGATAATTTCTCCGCCATGCAACCTGAGGGACGAGTCCCGACTTGGGACGATTTCCAAGCGGCCTTCCGCGAGGCTCACATCCCTAAGGGTGTATTGATTATCAAGTAGCATCAGTTTCTTTCCCTTAAGCAAGGAAAGAAGAGCATCACGGAGTACCTACATGAGTTCAACTTCTTGGCTCGTTATGCTCCAGATGATATTTCTACGGATGCCCGCCGTTAGAGCCGGTTCATCAATGGCCTGACAGAGGAGATGCAGCTCGCTCTTGCTGTGCATGGCTTCAAGAATTTCCAGCATATGGTCAGCAAGGCCATCGTGGTGGAACATAAGAGCATAGCCTTGGATGAGTCGAAGAAGAGGAAGAGAGCCGCCCAAATGGCAGCAAGCATTAGTTTCCCTTGTCCGCGCACCGGACCACCCCCGGCACCTCGTGCCCAAGCTTCGGTGCCATCGAGGCCTCCCACGGCGACTCCATGACCTTCTCCACTAGTGGCACAGCAGTGCAATGGGGGCAAAAGTTCCCAAAATAGCAACACTTTCAAGCCTAATGTCACTTGTTTCCATTGTGGCCGTCCCAACCACTATGCGCATCAATGTTTTGCAAGGCAACGTGGAATGCCCGGACTTATCAAGCTCCTACACCACCACCAGCTCCGGCAAGACCCTCACCACCCCCGAGAGCAGCATCTACTCCACCCCAAGTCCCTACTCGTGGTCGAGTAAACCATGTGACTACCGAGGAGGCGAAAGACGCACCCGACGTCGTTTTGGGTATGCTCCTTGTCAATTCTTTTCCAGCTACTATCTTATTTGATTTGGGAGCATCTCATTCATTCATCAAGAAGTCATTTGCTGCACACCATCAATTTGAGATGCATACACTTCACCCACCTTATCAAATTCGATCACCGGGATCGGTTTTCCAAACCGATCAAGTCTGCCGGGACGTTAAAGTGGAAATTCAAGGGGTTAACTTTTTAGCAAACTTAATTGTTATAACTTCAGTGGGCATTGATGTGATATTGGGGATGGATTGGCTATGTAAAAACCAGGGGCAAATCAATTGTGCTCAACGGTCTATTTCAGTCACAAGCGAAAATGACAATCAAGTCGTTTTTGCACCTTTAGTGGGCAATTCTTATTTCTATGCCTTGGAAGCTAGTACTTCCCTTGAATTGGAGAAAGTACCAGTGGTATGTGAGTATCCAGATGTATTCCTTGAAGAACTCCCAGGCATGCCCCCTGATCACGAAGTTGAGTTTGTCATCAAACTTGCACCCGGTACTGCGCCAATTTCAAAACGGCCGTACCGAATGCCTTCCAATGAGTTGGTAGAATTGAAGAAGCAACTCAATGAACTTCAAGATAAAGGTTTTATTCAGCCGAGCTCCTCACCCTGGGGATGCTCAGCTATCTTTGTCAAGAAGAAAGACAAGAGTTTGTGGATGTGTGTTGACTAACGTCCGTTGAACGAAGTCACTGTCAAGAACAAGTATCCGCTCCCACGGATTGATGATTTGTTCGATCAATTGAATGGAGCCTAAGTATTCTCCAAGATTGATTTACGATTGGGCTATCACCATTTCAAGGTTAGAGCTGAAGACATACCGAAGACTACATTCTCTACTCGATACGGCTTGTATGAGTATACTGTTATGTCCTTTGGCTTAACCAATGCTCCGGCTAACTTCATGAATCTCATGAATTCGGTTTTTATGGAGTATTTGGATCAATCTGTCATTGTATTTATTGATGACATCCTTATCTACTCCAAGTTTGATGAAGAACACGAGCGGCACTTGCGACTTGTGTTGGAAAAGCTTCGTCAACATCAACTCTATGCCAAATTCAGTAAATGCAAGTTTTGGCTTCGTGAAGTTAGTTTCTTAGGTCATGTTCTATCCAAAGGTAGTATCGCTGTTGATCGAAGCAACGTACAAGATATCCTTGATTGGAAACAACCCAAGAGCGTCACCAACATTCACAATTTTCTCGGACTTGCGGGTTATTACTGCAGATTCATTCAGAATTTCTCAAGAATTGCGAGGCCGATCACCCAGCTTCTAAAGAAAGAAAAGAAGTTTGAATGGTCAGCGGAATGTGAGCATAGCTTTCAGATCTTAAGAGAAAGTCTGACCAAAGCTCAAGTGCTCATCCTGCCTGATATTCACAAGAGCTTCGATATATACTGCGATGCATCTCGCCATGGGCTCGGTTGTGTGCTCATGCAAGAGGGCCGAGTTGTGGCATATGTATCGAGGCAATTGTAATATCCCGTGTAACTAAATAAGAAATTGAGGAAACATAAGTTGTAAATTAAGGTTGAATTTCAGGATTTAGAAAGGGAATTATAATCTGGGCCAAAGGCCCACATCGTGTTTTGTCCCAAGGGAAAGGCCGGTCAGCTTTTAAGTGGAGCCAGGGGGCATCATTTCCTCAAACCCTAGTTTTTTCTTCCCCTCCCCCCTGTGGTAGCCTCTCCCCTCCTCAGATCTGCCGCCGTTAGCCCTCCTCCCCCACGCTAAGCCGTCGATGACCTCTGCCCCACCGCCTCCTCCCCCTCCTCATGGCCAACCCCTCCCGCTCCTCCCCCACCGCCGGTGACGCCCTCCTTGCGGCGGCGGGCTCGGATGCGCCACACGCGGCCCTCCCCGCGGCCCCCGATCTGGACACGGAGTCCGACTTCCAGCGGCTGGAGCTCGGGAAGGAGAAGCTGACCGAGACGGTGCAGTTCCACGAGCGCCAGGAGTTCCTCTGCTACAAGGGCCCCGAGGTGTGGCCATCCCACGTCGAGGCCGCCGAGTCCGACCGCCTCCCCCACCTCCTCGCCGCCGCCATCAAGGCCCGAAAGCCCAACCTGAAGAAGAGCACCAAATTGACCATTTGTGATGGAGAGGATGGTACTGAGTCATCTAATGGGGATGTGTTGATCTTTCCTGTTATGATCAGATACAGAGGGCTGACCCACTTTATTGTTGACAACTTTGTTGTAGAAGTACTCGTGAAAGATACTAAATGGCTTCCTGGATCTCCTGAGGCCATCCAAGAGGGAAGTGTAAAGCAAGTTTCCTTTTATGATGACGATGTCCGATTTTGGCAACATTTGTACAATTGCTCTACTGCTGCTGAGGCTCCAACTGCAGTCAATCAACAATCATCCGCTGTTAGTGCAGCTGCGCCATCTACAAGAGGAAGGCATTTTGTTGTCATTTGCTGTGAGAACAAGGTGATATTTCTGGAGAGTGGGCTGAGGGTGAGGGAGTACAAGCTGCTGCGAAGGAACTTCAGAGACACTGGCTGCTTTGGGTTTCGGTATCTAGGAGCACATTGATCTTGGCATCAAGTAAGATGATATGTCCTGTAGTGTCCTGTTCTGCTTACGGTTTCGATATGTGGATAATATGTTGCCATCAGTAGATTTTATTCTATTATGATATGGATTGGTTCATGTGAGTACGGTAGAGCCTAATTTACTTAATTGTAGGATAGTGGAGATTTCTGCTCATTCGTATACATAGTGTGACTCGTGAAATTTAACAGTAGCTTAGAGCTTGGTCCGATACCTATGGACTCTTGTGCAAGAGACGAACACGGTTATGCACTTGTTGGACACTCGTTTTCTCCGCACCTTATATTGGGAGAACATTTTGCTATTATAAGCCGTGCGGATCATCTTATTTGGTGTGTTCTAGACCATTGGATTTGGTCTCAGGGCGATCCTGATTTGCACTTTTGTTGTATATAAATGGTTCCAAGTCACTCACATCTGTGTATCTTTACTTGTGACATGTTTTGGTCTACCAATGTGAACTATTCTGGAGTAGTGGCAAGTACAAGTCTAAATGCATTCAACATAGTATATTAGTATTCAAGTTACTAAATCATTGTATCTTCACATTGTGGACCCACCAAAACCTTTTACTTGTGCTGATTGATGCTTGGTTGATGCACATGTATGATGGTGGTGGTACGTGGGTTGCTAGTTACTTATGCATGAGGGGAACGATGGTGGTGATGGTGGTGATTCGGCTGTGGCTAACACTCAGGTGAAGGTGAACCCCGGTGCTAGAGCGTTCCACCATTTGTCTTCCGTCTCACGGTTGAGACAAGTGCAAGTAGTATTAATGAGTTTTTATATTTCATACTCGATGAATGCCATAGTTGATTGCTGATAATTGCGGCTTGGTAATGTTGATGAGCATGAATGCCATAGTTTAATGATGATGTTTTTAGATGATGCTTATGTGATGAAGCTTACATGGAAATGTTTACATGACGATGCATGCTAATGTTTATGTGATTACACTTACATGGTGGAGTTTACATGAGGATACTTACATGGCAATGTTTAAATGATGATATTTACATGGTAATGATTTCATGATTGATGGCAATAATGATGGGGCCAAGGTGAGCAATGAGACTACCTTGTTAATGATGACAATGATGAGTTGGTATTGTGCTTTAAATGTTGCATCATGCCATTCATTTCTGAACCTTGGACTACGTGGTAGCCAAGGGTTGTTTCCTTGTTGTTCCCCGTCAAGCATTGGATGGGCGTTAGGTCCCCATCATGCATTGGATGGGCTTTGTTCCCCACACTCGTGGAGTGTGGGCTTTTGTTCCCTGTGCCTAGAGGGCACAGGCCTTGAGTGGGTATTGACGGATACACTACTCGGCATTACCGGTAATTGCAAAGAAGTGAAGAGGTGCATTCATGACATATTCATTGCATTTCTGCATAAGAGATGTAATTGTGGTATATAATGCTATTGTTCATGGTGTGATTGTTTATTCCCTTTGAATGTTTATAATGCTATCATAAGAGATGGATTTGTGGTATATAATGATGTTGTTCATGATGTGATGGTTTATTCCCTTTGACTACTTATGATGCTCTGTTTGATTTACTATTGCACTTTGCTGAGTCATGGACTCACACTTGTCAGGTTGTGCTTGCTAGGTACCTCTCGAGGCAAATGACATGCATGGGAAGGTAGACATGGTGCACGTCACATAAACACAAACCACAATGAAATAACTAATCCAATTATTTACAATTCCTATTCTTGATGATTACTTTAGATGCAATTTGCGACCACCCTTCGTGGTAGGTGTTTTTGTCTGTGAGCAAGGACGATCCATCTAAGTTCTCAATTCTTCACCATATAAGTTCATTTAAGTTCATCCGACGGATTAGACGGTTTGATTTCGATTATTTTATCACCCTCACTGCTTGATTGGTCAATGGCACTCTATATGTAGCTATTTGGTCATTATCTGCTTGAGCTTAGTAGTGTTGGACTGTTTTAACTTAGTTGTTAAAGAGAAGACTTGTTAAGCTATTTTATGTTCCATTGAAAAGTGATATACTTTTATTGAGAATTTATAGACTGTGGCAGCGTTGATGTTTAAATTGGATGATTGAAAATATCGATTGATGCTATGGTAGAATGTTAGAACCTTGTTTAATCACCCATACAAAGGACACTCTGCCGAATTTTAGGGAAATGTCTTAGTTCTAATTGGTTAAAATATTATTGTTTGAAAAATAGTTGAAATTATTCCGTATTGTTGTTGTATGTTAGTATTTTAGGTAACATTTTGGCTTCCGTATAGCCAGGGTGTTACAGCAATTGAGACCTCATGAAGTGAATTATCCCACGCATAACTTGGAACTTGCAGCCGTAGTTCATGCTCTGAAGATCTGGCGACATTACCTCATCGGTAATCGTTGCGAAATCTACACTGACCATAAGAGTCTCAAATATATTTTCACCCAAGCTGATCTGAACTTGAGGCAAAGAAGATGGCTTGAGTTGATCAAGGATTATGATTTAGGACTCCATTATCATCCAGGGAAAGCTAATGTAGTAGCCGATGCCTTGAGCAGAAAATCTCAATGCAACTGTTTATCTGTAACTGCCATTTCGGCAAGTTTGTGTGTTGCATTGCAACGTCTGCACCTGGAGATAATTGAAGAATGGTCTCTTGCTGCCCTTAGTGTAAATTTTACACTTGAAGGACCAGATCAAAGAAGCCCAGAAGACCGACATGGAAGTCGCTCAAGTTCGGGAGAAACTGAAACAAGGCGAGGCCAAATGTTTCACCGGAAATGCACAAGGCACCCTATGGTTTGGAAACCGTTTGGTGGTGCCTGATGATCGTAATTTGAGAGAGTTGATTCTCAAGGAGGCTCACAACTCTCAATTATCCATTCACCCCGGAAGCACCAAGATGTATCAAGACCTGAAAAAGAGGCTATGGTGGAGTCAAATGAAATGACATATCGCATAATATGTTGCTGAGTGCGATGTATGTCAGAGAGTCAAAGGCTGAGCATTTGAGACCAGCAGGTACTCTCCAACCCTTTCCCATTCCAAAATGGAAGTGGGAGGAAATCAGTATGGACTTCATCACTGGACTTCCAAGGACCCAATCTGGATCAGATTCTATATGGGTGATTTTCGATTGTTTGACCAAAGTAGCCCATTTCATTCCTGTCAAGACCACCTACACCGGGGACAAGCTAGCCGAGCTTTATATCGCAAGGATCGTTTGTCTCCACGGTGTGCCAAAGGTGATAGTTTCAGATAGAGGTCCGCAGTTCACATCCCATTTCTGGAAATACTTGCATAAAGCAATGGGGACCAATCTATCATTCAGCTCAGCTTATCACCCGCAAACAGATGGACAAACCGAGAGGGTGAATCAAATTTTGGAAGACCTTCTCTGAGCATGTGTGTTGTCCTATAGCAAGAACTGGGAAAAATGCTTGCCATTTGCAGAGTTCTCATACAACAATAGCTTCCAATCAAGCATTCAAATGTCACCCTTCGAGGCATTGTTTGGAAGAGCTAGTAGGACACCTTTGAATTGGTCCGAAGCCGGGGAGAGACCATTCTATGGTCCAACCTTGGTAGAGGATGCAGAAGAGCAAGTTTGTATCGTTCGTGAGCGACTCCGGATGGTTCAATCTTGTCAGAAGTTATATGCCGACCATCGTCGTCGCGAGTTGAGCTTTGAGGTAGACGATCATGTTTATCTTAAAGTCTCTCCGATGAAAGGAATACGTCATTTCCAAGTTAAAGGCAAGTTGACACCTTGCTACATCGGACCATTCCGAATTATAGCGAAGTTGGGATCGGTGGCCTATCAATTAGAGTTGCCACTGTCACTTTCAGATGTGTATGATGTGTTCCATGTTTCACAACTGAAAAAGTGCCTTCGTGTTCCAACTGAATCAACTAAGTTGGAAGAACTCGACTTGCAACCCGATCTTTCTTATCGGGAACACCCGATTCGTATTCTTGAAGAAACGGAGCGAAGACGAGAAATCGCAATATCAAGTTCCTCAAAGTTCAGTGGAGTAATCATACTGAAGATGAAGCACCTTGGGAACGTGAAGACCATTTGCGAAAGGAATATCCAGATCTTTTTCCTTCTGTTTGAATGCCTTCGAATCAAGAAAGGGAAGGTTAAATAAAGCAATGGTAAGGAAAATGTAATAACCATTCTTTGTAATCTTATAAGATATCTTAGCACTATCTTTGAAGGAAATACAAACAACAGTTGTTGTATTCCTTTAGAACCTTCCTATCCAATCTTTGACCTAGCCAGATCTCGTGTAACATCCCTATTTTCTGGCCTTTTTGAAAATTTTGAAAAACCTTAAAAAAGAACCATTTGGTTTTATTAATTTGCCAAAGCTTAAATTGTAATTTAGAATTTCAAAAGCAGTTTAATTTGAATTAATTAAACTTGAATTGATTAAAGTTGGTTTAGTGAGTTTAGTTGGATTTTAAATTGGTTTTTTCCTTTGGCTTTATGTTAAAAATAATTAATTGCCAAAAATTAAAAGCAATAGTGAAGCTAAAAATATTTTTACTAAGTCCTAAATAATTCAAGGGATTTCTGTGAATTTTCCTAGAATTTTTGGACAACATAAGCTATTTTCTAAAATTGCTTTTGCTTTTCAGTATTTTCTAAAAAGAAAAGCCTTAGAAAATCCCTCCTTGGCTTTGGGCCGATTTCTCCTACCCATCCTCGTTCACCACATGCCCAAAGACGCTGCTAGCTCCTCCTCACCATCGTCTGATTAATCGGACGGCTCAGACTCATCCTCGCTCTCTCTCTCTCTCTCGATCACTGGGACCTCATTGTCGGCCTCCGCCCTCCAGTGGTCGCCCCCACCTCCCGTCTCCGCACTTGCCAAGCCTCTCACCATGAATCTCGCCACACAGCTCTCTCACCGCACCCTAGCGCCCACTCCGCCTTTGTCCGCCAAGGTCTGTGGCGCCCTTTTCCCTTCCTCATGGTCAAGGCCGACCCCCACCCGCCATTGAAACCAGCGAGCCCTCCACGCCGACCTCCCTCCGGCCCCCTCGGCTATTTAAGGAGCGCCTGACCGCCTTCCTCCTCCACCTCCTCCCCACCCACTCCCCTCTCCCGCCTCTTTCGGCGCAGATTGGAGCTTTTCACCGCGACCCCGCTTGCTTCCGCCGACCGCCCACCGCCGAGCCTCCTCCATCGCTGCTCCACCACCTCCCAGCATCGCCACCGAGGCGCACCTGCGGCGCACCTCTCGCCCTCGAGCCTCGCTGAGCGCCGCCGCCGCCTTGAGCTGCCGCCTCCGCGCGCCGGTCTCGCCACGGTCTCTCATCGCCGCCAGCGTCTCGCTGTCAAGACGCACCGTGTTCGCCATGAGCTCCCTTGCCGCTGTGCCCTCGCGCCGGCCGCGCCATTGCTCACGCCGGCAACCCTAGGGCCGAAGCCGCCGCCCGCTGGGTCTCGACGTGGCAAGCCACGTGGCCGCCACCTCGGTGTTCTTCGTCGGCGCCACGCCGACCTCTTCTTTGAGCCGAGGTGGCAATGAAATACGCCACGACGGGTATTTCCGGTTTTCCGCTGAAAATTAATTTGCCGAAAAGAAAACCCCTGTGTTAACGCTACTATGAATAAATCGATTTTCCTTTAGGAAAATAATTCCAGAAATCAGGAAAATCCTTTTTCTTGATTTTATGCATTTTCCTATCTTCTTTTGGCCATAACTCCCTCATTCGAACTCCGACTCGAGTGATTCAAATTTCTAAATTCATCTAAATTCCTTGCCTTCCTGTTAATATTTATTTGGTATTTATTTGAATTTCATTTGGAGTTGTTTTATTTATTTGGCTTTGTTCAAGGTGTAGGTTCCTAAGATTTCTAAGATTTCAGCACCCACCTAATCAAGCACCTCTACTCTTCAACGAAGGCAAGTCATAGACCTTTGATCATGTTGAACCCATCTTTATAAAAGTATATTGTTTGATATAAACATGCATTGCTAATTTTATAGTAAATGGTTTCGGGTTTAGTTAATTACCTAATTGTCATATGCCTCCTTGATAAATTGCAATCGACATGTATCCTTGAATGACATAACTCCTTGGACACCCTAGGATGGAGAATTGTTAGTTGGACATTATTGAAATACCAACATGGGTACCGTTTTATGCTTAGCCAATGCTTTAGTTATGCGATAGACTCATGATCACATACTCAATGAATGATTGAATTTGACTAAAGGAAATATGGAACCGTGGCGGAGCCACTTTTGATAAAAGATGTTGTGCCATGACTAGGGTGGTCATTTGGCCGGGTTGAACGAAAATGATTTACGCTCAGACGAGTGGGTGGTGGAAAAGGTGGGTGCCGAACGCACACTTGGAATGTGGAACCATCTCGCCCGAGCAACCAACTAAGGACTTAACCTTGAACCATTGATCTGGCTTTACCTGCACAACCACATGTCTAGACCGATAGACCAGTCGACTAATTAGCAAAGTTTTGATTCGGTTCTCATCAAGGGTTGATAAGCGGCAAGAGGGGGCCCAAAATGGCTAAACCTCACGGCAGATCCGAGTTAAAATAGAGCTTTGTAAAAACCTTGTCACGTACTCTAGCCTGCTTACCTAAGGAAGTGAGCGGTGGCATAGATATATGCCGAGCAAACTAGAGAATTCGTGTCTTGTGGGTCAAGCTGTACAACCTCTACAGAGTGTAAAACTATTCGAATAGCCGTGTCCCCGGTTATGGACATGCCTGGTGATTTCACGCAAGGGGTAGAACTCTTTGTCAAAAATGCTGGAATGAGTTGGTTGAATCTTGTAGTTGGTTGATGGTTGGAAAGTGAACAGGGTGTTCACTAGTTGTTTCAAAGAAAATTGCTTACTTATGTATTAATCTTTTAAATCATGCTTTGCAATCTACTTATTGTATTTAATGTCAAATATTGCTTTCCGCAAAATAGCCATAAAGCTATCCTTGTCAAGCCTTGCATAAATATTACTTGCATACATTTCTCTATGACTTGTCGAGTACATTCAAAGTACTCATGGCCTTAAGGCCCTCTATTTAAATCAGCAGAGGAAGGTGAACCAGGAACTCGAGTTCTATGAAGAAGACTTCTTTGAAGACTATGCTAATTAGGTCGCGTCCTTCACTCGATTGCGGTGGGCATATTGGGTGACCTCCACCAGATGTTTTGTTCTCCGCGCAAGTTACTCGTTGTCTTTAGTTCAGTGGCAACTGTTGTAAGACTTGACCATAAGGTCCCTTTTGCTTAATATTATTAATTTGTCTGCTTCATCTATAGTTTGGTTGTGTGGATATGATTACACCAATGTTGCAACTGTGTGAGCTAGCTACTGATCATGGGACTAGTTCAGAATACACAGAGGGTCCTAGGGTTGCATACCCGGGGTCCCGACAGCGGTGGTATCAGAGCCATATCGACTGTAGGACGTAACCATAGTTAGCATGGTCATTTAGTCAAACTTCAAAAATTTATTTTCTAAATCAAACCAATAGTTAACCTGAATAGTATTCTCCTCTCATCTTACTCTATTCTTCCTCATCTTATGCTAATCTCTCCTTATTCCATTCTCTAGTCTGACTTCTTATCTTTTCTGAACCTTGTTTCTGAATGTAAAGTGACCCCCTTATCTTGATAATCTCTATAGAATCGAGCTTTACTTAGAGTCGCCCACCCTCATAAGATAGATTAATAGTGCAGTTACCCCTTTTCAGTTTCAGTATCGTTAGGATCTGTGGTTTGAGTTTTGTTGCCTCTTATAGCTTTCTGGCTATTGTTCGTTGGGTTAAACCGACTTTCCCCAATTAGGTTGTCCCGTCTTTCTCCCTTCTCTTACTCGCCTCTGTGCTTTTCCCTCTTTCCTATCGTGCTTTCTTCCTCTCATCTATTAAACTTGAGAAGATCTGTGCAGATGGTTCAAACTCGCAACTCGGCAAGTCAGGAAGAACAAGTGAACCCTGTTACGCCTCCAACCCCAGCCGCAACAACAGATCAGGGTTTGGGACAATTCATGGTAGCACAGGCGCAGTTGATGAATGCAATGATGCAGAACATGAACCAGATGATGACTCAACAGAATCAGACGGCTGCCGCTTCCGCTTCAACGTCTTGAACTGTAACAACCAAGCAGCTGCCATGCCACCTCCACCCCCACCAGCTTACCCTCAGTCAAAGCTGGCAGAGTTTATGAGGACCCATCCACCTACCTTCTCCAGCTGCTCTAAGCCTTTGGATGCAGATGACTGGCTGCGCTCTACCGAAAAGAAGCTTGCTATTACCCGGTGTGATGACCGGGAGAAAGTTCTTTATGCCACACACCAGCTGGAAGGCACCACCGCAGAATGGTGGGAGAACTACTACGCCGCCCATGAAAACCACCAGAACATCACTTGGACTGAATTTTTAGAAGCTTTCCGCCTCTCTCATATCCCTGACGGAAAGGTAGAAATGAAGAAAAATGAGTTTCGTGAGTTGAAACAAGGGAACCTGTCAGTGAGTGAATATCTCAACAAGTTCACTCAACTCTCTCGTTATACCCCAGAGGATGTTGCCACCGATGATGCCTGTCAGAAGCGTTTGAAGCGAGGACTCAACCCTAGCTTGAAGGTCCAGGTCGTTGGCAACGACTATGCCAATTTCCAGCAGCTAGTCAACAAGGCCATGCTCATAGAAGAGTCGCGTCGCGAACTGGCAGAATCTCATAATAGGAAGTCGATGCAGCATAATGCTCATCAAGGTCACCCACAGAGAGCCAGAATGAATGTGCAGCCCCCTGGCCGCTTCGTCCCTCCTATGACCTTCAGTACCCCTGCAGCGGCACCTCGCCCGGCTACCCCAGGATTCCGCAACTTCAACAACAATACCAACAACCAGCAGCCAAGGAACAACAATCCTGCCACAGAATCACTGTTTAACCGTCAAGAATCGACATTATGCCAAAGAATTGCCCTCGAAGCAAGGACCATCACCACCGATTCAACCTTGAGCTACCCCACTGTAACCCCCATGCCAGAGCAGGACGGAGCCCTCGGACCCCAAAGAAGACTAGCCAAGACCCCTCAGACCTTCGGAAGAGGCCGTGTGAACCATGTCACGATGGAGGAAGCCCAGATAGCCCCGGACGTCGTGTTGGGTAAGTTCCTAGTAAATTCAACACCTGCCACAGTTTTGTTTGATTCTAGAGCTACCCATTCGTTTGTTTCTCGGAGTTTTGTTGCCATGCATCAGCTAAAGGTTCTGACTCTTAAAAATGCTATGCTGATTCATACACCTGGTTCGGAGTTGATGACTTAGTCGAGCTAAAGAAGCAGATTGAGGAAATGCAAGATAAAGGATTTGTCCGACCAAGTTCTTCGCCTTGGGGAGCCCTAGTGATCTTTGTCCCTAAGAAGGATGACACCCAGCGGATGTGTGTGGATTACCGCTCTCTTAATGAAGTTACCATCAAGAACAAGTACCCTCTGCCCAGGATTGATGATTTGTTTGACCAGTTCCGGAGTGTTCTCCAAGATAGATCTAAGGTCAGGTTACCATCAGCTGAAGATTCGTAAGGAAGATATACCGAAGACAGCTTTCTCAACCCGATATGGACTGTATGAGTATACGGTCATGTCTTTTGGATTAACCAATGCACCAGCTTACTTTATGAACTTGATGAATAAAGTATTCATGGAGTATCTGGATAAGTTTGTCATTGTCTTTATTGATGATATCCTAGTTTACTCTAAGAGTGAAGAAGAGCATGAAAAGCACCTTCGCTTGGTTCTGAATAAGCTTAGAGATCATCAACTCTATGCTAAATTCGACAAGTGTGAGTTTTGGATGAAGGAAGTTACCTTTTGGGGCACGCCATGTCTACTGTATGAGTCGCCACAACCCCAAAGAAAGTTAAGGATGTGCTCAATCGAGTCACCCAAGTCAAGACTCAAAGTTAGAAGTTTCTTGAATGGCGGTGTTACTACCGCGGTTCATAGAAGGATTCTCGAGAATAGCAAGACCCCTTACCCAATTGTTGAAGAAGGAAAAGAAATTTGCTTGGACGCTAGAATGTGAGCAAAGTTTTCAAGAATTAAAGAAGCGCTTGACCACCGCCCAAAGGCTTGACTATGCTTGGGATGTTCTAAGGATTTTGAGATTTTCTGTGATGCATCTCGTCAAGGTCTCGGTTGTGTTTTGATGCAAGAAAGGAAAGTGGTAGCATATGCTTCACGCCAATTGAAGCCTCATGAAGTCAATTTCCCACTCATGACTTAGAATTGGTCAGAGTGTGCATGCTTTAAAGATATGGCGCCATTACCTCATCGGTAATCGCCGTGAAGTTTACACGGATCATAAGAGTTCGAAGTATATTTTCACCCAAGCGGATCTGAATATGAGACAAAGAAGATGGTTGGAATTGATCAAGGATTACAACATGGGAATTCATTATCACCCAGGCAAAGCAAATGTTGTAGCAGATGCTTTAAGTAGAAAGACCTACTGCAATACTCTCATGATCAAAGAAAGTCAGCCAGCGTTGCATGAAGAATTTCAAAAGCTCAAGCTCAAGTTAGTCGAAGAAGGTTACTTAGCTGCCCTGGAAGTGCAACCGACTCTTCAGGATCAGATCAAGAAAGCCCAAGAAGAAGATACAGATATCAAGGAGATCAAGAGAAACATGAAGTAGGGTAAATCCTTAAGATTCTCAGAAGATGAGCAAGGTGTCCTATGGTTCGACAAGCGTGTTTGTGTACCGGATCGTAAGAAGTCAAGCGCTTAATACTCAAGGAAGCTCATGAAACCTTGTACTCCATCCACCCCGGAAGCACTAAGATGTATCAAGATCTCAAGGAATTTTATTGGTGGCCTAGCATGAAGCGTGAAGTTGCTGAGTATATTACACAATGTGATGTTTGCCAATGAAGTTAAAGCCGAGCATCGAGACCTCTTTGGACTTTTGCAACCTTTGAGCATACCGAATGGAAATGGGAAGAAATCGGAATGGATTTTATCACCGGTCTGCCAAGAACTAGAGCTGGATATGACTCTATCTGGGTAATTGTCGATCGCCTAACAAAAGTGGCTCACTTCATCCCAATCAAGACCACCTACTCAGGAGACAGACTTGCAGAATTGTATATGGCCAAGATAGTATGCCAGCATGGAGTACCAAAGAAGATCGTGGTTTGATCGAGGACCTAGTTCACCTCAAGATTCTCGCGGTTACACAATGCGTTTTGGGCACTAATTTGAATTTCAAGATGCCTACCACCCTCGCACGGATAGTCGACCAAAGAGTAAATCAAATCCTAGAAGACATGTTAAGAGCCTCGCTCTCTACGTAACTGCACTAGTTGGGACCAAATGCTACCCTATGCGAGTTTTCTTACAACAATAGTCATCAATCAAGTCTACAGATGTCCCCGTTTGAGGCCCTTTACGGAAGAAAGTGCAGAACACCTTTGTATTGGACTGAGTTAGGCGAAGGGCAAGTACTTGGACTAGACATCCTAAAGGAGGCCGAAGATCAAGTTAAGTCGATCAGAGAAAAGCTGAGAATAGCCTAGACCAGATAGAAGAGTTATGCTGATAACCGTCGCCGAGATTTAGCCTTTGTACCTGGAGATCATGCGTACCTGAAGGTCTCACCTCTCAAAGGGATGCGTCGCTTCAGAGTCAGTGGAAAACTCGCACCAAGATATATTGGACCTTTTTCAGTTCTAGCCAGAAGAGGAGAAGTTGCTTACAAGTTAGAGCTCCCGCCTCAGTTGTCAGATGTGCATGACGTCTTTCATGTGTCGCAGCTTGAAGAAGTGCTCATGAAAGTGCCGAAGAGCAAATGCCGTTAGAAGCAGCTTGACTTGAAAGAAGATCTAACCTACAAGGAGCAAATTTCATCAAAATCCTCGAAGTGTCTCGAAGGCAGACAAGAAGCAAGATCCTCCGCTTTCGCAAAGTTCAAGGAGCAATCACACCAAGACGGCCACCCGGGAACGTGAAGAAGATCTCAAGGCCGAATTCCGCACCTATTCTCTAGTCACCTGAATATCGGGTCGAGATTCCTTTAAGGGTATAGGTTTGTAACATCCCTATTTTCGCCTTTTGAAAATTTTGAAAACCTTAAGAAGGAACCATTTGGTTTTATTAATTTGCCAAAGCTTAAATTGTAATTTAGAATTTCAAAAGCGCTTTAATTCAATTAATTAAAACTTGAATTGATTAAAGTCGGTTTATCGAGTTTAGTTGGATTTTAAATTGGTTTTTCCTTTGGCTTTATGTTAAAATAATTAATTGCCGAAAATTAAAAGCAATAGTGAAGTTGAAAATATTTTTACTAAGTCCTAAATAATTCAAGGGATTTCTGTGAATTTTCCTAGAATTTTTGGACAATATAAGCTATTTTCTAAAATTGCTTTTGCTTTTCTGGTATTTTCTAAAAAGAAAAAGCCTTAGAAAATCCCTCCTTGGCTTTGGGCCGATTTCTCCTGCCCATCCTCGTTCCACCTGCTGCCCAAAGACGCTGAAGACTCCTCCCCTTGCCACCGTCTGATTAATCGGACGGCTCAGACTCATCCTCGCCTCACTCTCTCTCTCTCTCACGATCATTGACCTCATTGTCACCTCCGCCGCCTGTGGTCGCCCCTACCTCCGTCTCCACCAAGCCTCACATGAATCTCGCCACACAGCTCTCTTTGTCGGCCAGCGCCTACCGCCTTTTTTGTTGCCAAGGCCTTGTCCCCACCTCCGCCAAGGTCCAGGCGCCTCTTTTCCCCCCTCATGGTCAAGGCCAGACTCTCATGGCCCGCCATTGAAACCGGCGAGCCTCCACGCCGACCTCCTCCGGTCCCCCTCGGGTATTTAAGGAGCGCCTGACCGCCTTCCCTCCTCCACCTCCGCCCCACCCACTCCCTCCCCGCCTCTTCGGCCAGATTTGGAGCTTTTCACGGCGACCCCGCTTGCTTCCGCCTTGCCCGCCGCCATGCTGCCGAGCCTCCTCCGTCGCTGCCTCCACCACCTCCCAGATCGCTAGCGTGAGGCGCACCAGCGCACTCCTCGCCCTCGAGCTCGCCGAGCGCCACACCGCTTTGAGCCGCCGCCTGCCGCTTGTCTCGCCACGGCTCTCTCGCTGCGCCATGAAGCTCCTTGACGCTGGTGCCCTTGTTGCCGGCCAAGGCCATTGTCACGCAAGAACCCTAGGGCCGAAGGCCACCTCCACTGGTCCGACGTGGTAAGCCACGTGGCCGCCACCTCGGTGCTCTGCTTGGCGCCATCGCCACCTTCTTGCCGAGGTGGCGTACAACCAAATCGATCGACGGGTATTTCCGGGTTTTCCCGTTGAAAATTAATTTGCTGGAAAAGAAAACCCCCTGTGCTGACATCAGCTTGCGCAATAAATCGATTTTCCTTTAGGAAAATAATTCCAGAAATCAGGAAAATCCTTATTCTTGATTTTATGCATTTTCCTATCTTCTTTTGGCCATAACTCCCTCATTCGAACTCCGATTCGAGTGATTCAAATTTATAAATTCATATAAATTCCTTGCCTTCCCGTTAATATTTATTTGGTATTTAGTTGAATTTTATTTGGAGTTGTTTTATTTATTTGGCTTTGTTCACGCGTGTAGGTTCCTAAGATTTCTAAGATTTCGCAGAATTTACTAATCGAAGCACCTCTACTCTTCAACGAAGGCAAGTCATAGACCTTTGATCATGTTGAACCCATCTTTATAAAAGTATATTGTTTGATATAAACATGCATTGCTAATTTTATAGTAAATGGTTTCGGGTTTAGTTAATTACCTAATTGCCATATGCCTCCTTGATAAATTGCAATCAACATGTATCCTTGAATGACATAACTCCTTGGACACCTTAGCATGGATAATTGTTAGTTGGACATTATTGAAATACCAACATGGGTACCGTTTTATGCTTAGCCAATGCTTTAGTTATGCGATAGACTCATGATCACATACTCAATGAATGATTGAATTTGACTAAAGGAAATATGGAACCGTGGCGAAGCCACTTTTGATAAAAGATGTTGTGCCATGACTAGGGTGGTCATTTGGCCGGGTTGAACAAAAATGATTTATGCTCGGACGAGTGGGTGGTGGAAAAGGTGGGTGCCGTAACGCACACTTGGAAAGTGGAACCGTCTCGTCTGAGCAACCAACTAAGGACTTAACCTTGAACCATTGATCTGGGCTTTACCCATACAACCACAAGTCTAGACTGGGATAGACCTGGTCGACTAATTAGCAAAGTTTTGATTCGGTTCTGTCAAAGGTTGATAAGCGGCGCAAGAGGGGGCCCAGAATGGCGAAACCTCAGCGGGCAGATCCGAGTTAAAATGGAGCTTTGTAAAAACCTTGTCACGTACTCTAGTCTGCTTACCTAAGGAAGTGAGCGGTGGCATAGATATATGCCGAGCAAACTAGAGAATTCGTGTCTTGTGGGTCAAGTCGCACAACCTCTCGCAGAGTGTAAAACTATTCAATAGCGTTGTCCCCTGCTATGGACATGCCCGGTGATTTCACGCAAGGGTAGAACTCTTTGTCTAAAATGCTGGAATGAGTTGGTTGAATCTTGTAGTTGGTTGATGGTTGGAAAGTGAACAGGGTGTTCACTAGTTATTTCAAAGAAAATTGCTTACTTATGTATTAATCTTTTAAATCGTGCTTTGTAATCTACTTATTGTATTTAATGTCAAATATTGCTTTCCGCAAAACAGCCATAAAGCTATCCTTGTCAAGCCTTGCATAAATATTACTTGCATACATTTCTATGACTTGTCGAGTACATTCAAAGTAATCGATGGCCTTGCTCCCTCTGCTTAAATCAGCAGAGGAAGGTGAACCAGGAACTCGAGTTCTATGAAGAAGACTTCTTTGAAGACTATGCGAATTAGGTCGCGTCCTTCACTCGCTTGTCGGTGGGCATATTGGGTGACCTCCACCAGATGCTTTGTTCTCCGCCGCAAGTTACTCGTTGTCTTTAGCGCCAAGGGCAACCGCTGTAAGACTTGACCATAAGGTCCCTTTTGCTTAATATTATTAATTTGTCTGCTTCATCTATAGTTTGGTTGTGTGGATATGATTACACTAATGTTGCAACTGTGTGAGCTAGCTACTGATCATAGGACTAGTTCAGAATACACAGAGGATCCTAGGGTTGCATACTCGGGGTCCCGACATCTCGGGGTCGAGATTTTTGTAAGGGGGGAGGTTTGTCACATCCCCAAGTTAATAAAGAGGTTTACTGTGCATCTCTTGAGTATACATCATTGTTTTCAAGCATTTGCATAAATTGTTGCACTTGAAAAATCTTGTTCAAATATTGAACCTACACTTAAAGAATTAAACTTCAAAAGAAAACTGAAACAAATGCTACTAAAGTTGCTCTGGAAATAATTTATTAAAATACCATATTAATTATCTTGAATTAATCTAATTTTTCCCAAATTTTTGGGAAAGGTTTGGACCCTCAGAAAATTCCCAACTCAATCCATTAACCATTTTCGGTTGTGGATTTAAACTGCTCAAAATATGACATGAACAGAGGGGTTTCAAATTTTTATGGGTACTAGGTCATCCCAGGAACACCTCTGATTTATTTCATATTTTTAGGAATTTTATTCCTATTTCTAAACCCTGGTCAAAGTTGATAATCTAGTTTTAAATCTCAGTCAAACCTAGACTCAACCTCAACCCTAGCACTGTTCCTTGGGCTCGAACCAGACCGAGCCACTTGACTCGGTTGAGCCAACTAATTGCACCCCGCCGCTCCAGCCACTTTTGGGCGTATTTGGACCGTCCGATTGAAAAGCGACCGTCCAGATTAAGTGGGCTATTCGGACCGTCTGAACGCACCACGATTATGGACCGTCCAATGCAAAATGAACGACCCAGATCAATTGGGCCGTTCGGACCATCTAAACACGCCACAATTGTGGATCGTTGGATCTTAATCTAACGGCTCAGGAAAGTGGTTCGAGCGTTACGTGCGAGCGACCGCGCCGCTTTGTTTTGCTGACAAGGCGGGCCCATGCTGTCAGCGCCTTCTTCAACCTCACGCAGGAGCTGAGCTCCACGCGGCCAAGGCAATCTGCTCCGAGCCGTTGGGGGATTCTCACATCGTCAATCCACCGCCCCTGGCAACCTATCCTGGAGCTCCTCCGTTTAACGCCGCCTCCACTCCGTCACATTTTCGAGCATAAGTAGCCTTCAAACCCTAGTTTTTCCTCACTTTTCCTCATTTCGGCCGAGGAAAGGGGCGCTCGCTCAAGCTCATTTCTCAGGTAATCTTTTACCGGGTGATTCGCCTTGACTCTAGGTTCATCACCGTTTCCATTTTTGCTCATACCAGCTCCTATCTTGCTTTGTAGCTCCCGGACCACCGTGGTGCCATTGCAAGCTCCAAAGCACGCTCCCGTGGACACCACCGTGTCAACTTCTCTTCCAGTGAGTATTATCCTAAATCTTTCGCGTCATCTCGTGTGTTTTAGCATGAGATTGAAAACCCCTAAGTTAATTTGGGCAATGCACGACAGGATCGAGTTGATTCCTTGCAACTTTTCATCTCCCACTTGTTTCGGTAAGCCATTGTCCGATTCCTTGCACCTATATCATGCTCTTAGTATCTCTGAGCTAACCCGAGCACTCACTTTGCTCTGTTTTGCTCAGATCATCATCTTTTCGTTGAACCATGCCGCCGCCGTCATCTTCTCCGGTGCCATCGCTGTTTCAACTAACTCCCAGCTTCTCCGAGCTTCCACTTTGCTCAGGTAGCTCTCTTATAGTTCTTAGATACTGAGCACCCGCTTATCTGGACTGCCGCGGAGCTTTACTTGTTGCATGCATGTAGGCCATAGCTCTCTCGCTGCTCAACTCCGGCTAGCCACCGGTGAAGGCCATCTCAAGTGTTGTAATCACTTCCCCTAGGTGCGCACTGCTATTGCGTATCTATCCGTGCCTTTGGTTTGCGCCGCCATGGTGCGTAGTGCTGGCGAGCTGCCGGTAAATCGCCCGGGACGCAATTCCCGTTGTCGTACATGAACAACTATTGTAGCTCATCATTATAAGCTAATTACAATGATTAGCTTTTAATAATTCAGTCACTGTCGGGAAACCAAGTTAGATGAGTAATGGTGGGCTAAGTGCCTATGACATGTGGACCCAAGCCACTTAAGCCCCCGTGCCCTTTTCGCGTGGCCAACCCATAAACAACTAGGACAATTTGGACCGTTCGATGCAAAATCAATGATCCAGATTAAGTGGGCCGTTCAGACCGTCCGAAGTCGCCGCGAGTGTGGATCGTTGGATCTTAATCCAACGGCCCACGAGCATGGTCCGAATGCTCACTACCGCAAGACGCACCGCATGGGCCCACTTGTCACTTTGAATCAGACAAGTTAGAAAATGGTACTGCAGGCCCCCGTGATCAAGGATCGTATAGCGCAATTTCTAGAAGAAAAGGAACAAATACTTTATAAAATTCGAAATGTATTAATTTGCACACTGAAAATGTGAATAACTTCAAAAATACATAACTAATTCATAAAACACCAAATGAGACAAACCCAAATGTTTTGGACTTGTAATAATATTCACTATTTATCTCAGATAATCCTTGTTTCCCCCACTGCTCTACAAATTTTGACCAAATAATTAAATTACTTAACTAAGGCTTTTTGAAATCTGAATTTTAAATTCCTATAACTTTCACACACTAACTCCAAAAAGAATATTTCTTTCACCTATTATCATATAAAATCATGCACTAGCCACCGTAGAAAAATCATGCATTTTTTAGCAATTTGATTTTTGAGGTATTTCTCGGTGTTTATCGATATCGTCTTTTCTCTAGATTCGGGAGAGATCGATATTGACTCCTACGCTACTGAGAGTGAACGGCTGAACTTCCAGCAAGGCAAGCATCATTTGAACTTTCTTTTGCATCATATTTGATACTAGTTTTGGTTAAGTTAGTGCAATGATAATTGCTTACATGCTATTTTGATAATGTCGCTATTTTTGTGATGTGTAGAATAGTTATATCCTATTTATTGAGGTTAATCTTGAATTACTCCAGTACCACATACTTAAGATAGAATTGTGTGAATTATATTGTTCGGATTTGCTTAGCCACGCAAGTCTAGAATGATTTTCGGGAATAACCCGACAATTATGGGAAACACTCACTTTCTTATTCATTTTATTTCAGATCTTCGTATCTGTTTTATGAGATAAATTTTATCATTTGAAATGAGTTTTGGGGTTTGGACAAGTGCTTGCTAGTGATGGTGCCTTCGTGCACGAGATTTGGGAATGTGGATGTCTTGTCCGGACCATTAAGGGCCGAACTTTGGTAACGTCGTTGATTCAAGTACATTCATGCTACCACACGCGGGATATGGGTACTGTACAGTCAAGTAAGGGGAAGGTTTTATTGGGTGAAGTCTCATGGTGGCGTAAGGGCACTTATGTTAATCATTTGTCCTTAGGAGCCGAGGTAATTTTCTATAGTGTGCATGGGAGCACCATTTTTCATCATTTACATTACCTCGGTATTTCCAGTACAACTTGTGAGCCCCCTAGCAAGTGCTATCAGTTGCTTGTACTAGGAAAGAAAATATCTCACATAGGGGACCTAACTCAATAGAATTTTCTTGCCAAAAACGATCATATCTCAATTCTCCCCGGCCGGCATACCAAAAGAAGTGTGTCATTATTCCGGAGGCTTACGGGCTAATCGAGTTGTGTGGGTAAAGTAGTACACCTCTGTAGAGTTAAACTATTCGAATAGCCGTGTCCACGGTTATGGACAACCGCTTGAGTTCGGGAGTTACTATCGTTAGACTTTGTATTTAAATTATGGGTACAATTGGTTTTGGCATGAATGGGAAGTTCATGCATTTGTTGTATCAAAGTGGGATACCACTTTGTTGTTTGTTTAATTCTATTGTTATTCAATTTATTACTTATTCACATGCTTTACTTCTACTTCAAATCTGTTTTAAAAATGGCAATTGCTAAACTAGTATGTGTAGGTTGAAAATTGTTGCGTCTTTCACAAAACTAAGCCATTATGAGCCATCATTTGGAACAACCTCTAGCATAAATAATTTTTATTTGTGTAAGACTTGCGAGTACATTTGTACTCAATTCGGATGCTGCAATTTCAGATGAGGAAGACGTTGAGCCCGATGAGCTCGTTGGTGTCGATTTAGGCGACACTGACGAGTAGTGCTTTTATCTTACTCCTAGTCAGTTGCCGATGGGTTATGGGGCATACCATGCTGGACTTTTGGTTTACTTATATTACTTCCACTATGACTTTATGTTCTTATTGAATTTGGCCGGTCTGCCAGTTGTAATAGTCGTAGACTTGAACTATATTGTGGTGTGTCTTTTGAACTATGAATGTTGTATAGATGTGATCAATGCTTTATATAAGTTTGAGGCATGTTGGTCGCTGATCTTGGGAGCCAACATGATCTCATGCTTGCTGTTTGGCTTCCGATTTGACTCACTAAGTGTAGTGCTTGGACTGTTGGAGAACCGATCATCATGTAGTGCTTGCAGAGGTGCAGCGCGCATGATCGTCGGGGCTCTAGTTTTCGGTCAAGCCTCTCGCTTAGATAGAGTTAAGTTGGAATCCATTCACGGGAGACCCAGTGTTATCTCCATAACGCCGGGAATGCCTTGGTCTTATGGAAATAACCTAGGGGTCCCCACAAGAGGTAAAGCGCCAAGATTTCCTAAGGATGAGCAAGGTACAATCTGGTTTGGGAACCGCATTTGTGTACCTGATCATCAGGATACAAAACAATTAATTCTTCAAGAAGCCCACAAATCTCCGTACTCCATTCATCGTGGAAGTACCAAGATGTACCAAGATCTAAAGGAAAAATATTGGTGGGTCAGCGTGAAGCAAGAAATTACTGAGTTTGTTGCATATTGCGATCTATGCCAAAGAGTTAAGGCAGAACATCAGAGACCCGCTGGATTGTTGCAACCGTTACCAATCCCATAATGGAAGTGGGAAGAGATCGACATGGACTTTATCACCGAACTTCCTAGGACCCAATCGGGATATGATTCTATCTAGGTTATGATTGACCATTGACTAAAGTGGCACACTTCATTCCCAAACTGGTAGAATTATACATGGCCAGGATCGTTTATCTGCATAGAGTGCCTAAGAGGATAGTGTTCGACAGAGGTTCACAATTCACGTCACGATTTTGGAAGAGCTTACATGAAGCTTTGAGAACATGACTCGATTTCGGTACAGCATATCATCCCCCAAACAGATGGCTAAACGGAATGTGTGAACCAGATTTTGGAAGATATGTTGCGAGCATGTGCCTTGGATTATGGAAAGAGTTGGGATCAAAATATTTCGTATGCAGAATTCTCATACAACAACAGTTATCAAGCCAGTTTGTAGATGTTGCCATTTGAAGCACTTTATGGCAGGAAGTGTAGGACCCCTTTTCTTTGGGATCAAGTTGGTGAGCATTAGTTCTTTGGACCTACATTAATCAAGGATGTGGAGGATAAGTAAAAAGTGATAAAAGAAAGATTGAGAGTGGCTCAGTCCCGACAGAAGAGTTATGTTGTCATTTTGTCATTACTCCTGGACCCCCACCAGTTTTCGATAACTGGTCCGTGAACACTCCAATTTTCCTTAAATTTGATTTTCCCCCTCCAAATGTGATTGGAATTTTTCCAGAACGTTCAACTCTGAATAGCATATTTGGCGTCTTAAATCATGCCAGAAGGCCAAAAAAAAAGTGCATTCATCCGGTAACTAGCGGGAACCGGCCAATTCCCTCTGGGGTTTTCAACCCTAATCACAACATCTCACAACCCTAGCAGCAGAGGCGGCAGGATTAGGGATGAAAAATGGTAAAGGATAATCTGTTTTATCCGATATTTGTATCCGAGAAAACGCAAATATGGTAAGTAAAATCCGCATTCGAATGAAAAATGAATACTATCCCGAAAAAATGAATAGTATTCGTATCTGTATCCGTATTTGGTGTTATTCGTATTCGGAAAAAAACCGGATAGTATCCGAAAAAACGAATACTATCCGGAAAAAATGAATACGAATATTATCCGTTTTTCCCCAGATACGAATACAAATACTATCTGTTTTTTCCCGGATACAAATACGAAGACTATCCATTTTTTCCCGGATATAAATACGAAGACTATCCATTTTTCCCGGATATGAATATGAATATGAATACTATCCGTTTTTTTTTTCCGGAGCGTTTATGTTTCGACGGGGTCTTGATTCGGTGCCAAATCTGTGGCTATTGGGTGTTGCTATGACTCATGTAGACAATAGACTGTAGACGTGTAGTCATGTTACATAAATTTGTTCTATCGAGATTTGTCGCAAAAGCTGTAGGATATTCGCATTCGACCGAATTGAGTACATTCGATTCGAA
Source organism: Phyllostachys edulis (assembly GCA_036346405.1). Classification (NCBI taxonomy): domain Eukaryota; kingdom Viridiplantae; phylum Streptophyta; class Magnoliopsida; order Poales; family Poaceae; genus Phyllostachys; species Phyllostachys edulis. The sequence goes on along the minus strand of CM070558.1, from coordinate 28,485,774 downwards.
TTCGTATTCGTTACGACATTCAATTCGTATTCGTATTCGAGAATGTTCGAATTCGTATTCATTTTAAAAATATAGATTCATATTCGTATTCGAGACTATTCGATTCGTATTCGATCCGTTTCCATCCCATCCAGCAACGGGCCGTCCAGATTGCGATCCTGGTGGTTGCGGTCTCTGTTTTAGTATACTATGATATACGATCAATCAGAGTGATTCTTCCAGAATCAGATGAATAAATAACTTCACACTATAAATTAATGGCAAGATGAGGATTATCTCTGCATTGGTTGTGAGGTGAAGTTTGGAGTGCCCCATCCGATCAACTGATTAAAACTGATAGGCAATGAAAACTTTGGAATAGTGTAATTCCAAACATGTCAGATCTTCAAATGACCTGACATGTTGGAACTGTTTATGCCAACACACTAAGATAACCGTTACTTTTAATAAAGATGTATCAGAAGTTTGATTGGAACATAATCATTAAAGATTTAGCACGACACAAAGCAAATGACCATCGCCACAGTTGTTTTTAGTTGCACAACTAGTACAGCTAAATGATTTATGAGAATTCAAAGAATGACATATTGAATAGTTATCATAGGTCCAACTAGCTAGAAACTAGGCATTTCAGCTTAATTTCCACACAAATACTCACAGCTCAAGCTAGAGAGCGTGCGAAGAATATTACAAGGACAAAGTTTCTCAACCCCTTGTTGACTAAAAGGACAGGCAACAGCTGAAGTAAAAACTTCACATTAAATTACATGGATGTTAACCAAAGGTAAAATCCGCATCCTTGAAAGGGTTGCTTATGAACAAAGAATTTACTCTCCTTTCGTGACATCTTTTACCTCATTGCTTTTTGTATCAACAGCATCCTTCATGTTGCTCGTTTGATCATTTCTCTTGCAAGATCCATTTATGCTTTCAGAGGAACTCAGTTGCTCTGCGGCTTTGTTGGAGGTAACTAAGTTGCTGCCATTGTTTTCATCAGCGCCTTTGCTCTCCGCTTTGGACTCTAACCTCCTTAAGAAACATTCTTCAATATCATTAAGCGGCACGTCTTTGTCATCGCTGCTGTGGCTGATGTATGGCAAATGAAAATCAATTGAGGTGTGTCTCCTGGACGCACCAATTAGCTGTTCATTGTCCACTTCTGGTTTAGCGGCCTTGTCAATATCTTTTGGGCTTTCGCTACCACCGCCGCTATATTTCTCAATGTCCCTGTCATTTTCACCATCTTGTTGGTCATGATGATTCACCTCATCAAGTTCATCACATAAATGAAAATCAATTGAGGTGTGTCTCCTGGACGCACCAATTAGCTGTTCATTGTCCACTTCTGGTTTAGCGGCCTTGTCAATATCTTTTAGGCTTTCGCTACCACCGCCGCTATATTTCTCAATGTCCCTGTCATTTTCATCATCTTGTTGGTCATGATGATTCACCTCATCAAGTTCATCACATAAATGAAAATCAATTGAGGTGTGTCTCCTGGACGCACCAATTAACTGTTCATTGTCCACTTCTGGTTTAGCGGCCTTGTCAATATCTTTTGGGCTTTCGCTACCACCGCCGCTATATTTCTCAATGTCCCTGTCATTTTCATCATCTTGTTGGTCATGATGATTCACCTCATCAAGTTCATCACATAAAGTTGGTGACGATGAAAATGTCGAATATGATCCTTCATCATCATCCTCACGTTCTCTAAGCGTTTTGAGAATCAATGTCTTGAGAAAGTTCATGACTTGAACAGCATGCATCAGAGCAGTGAGAGGATCCGACATCTAAATGGAGGTGGATTTCAGTTTTTTTCTTCATATTAGCACTTTATCAACAAGAAACGTTTATGGGTTAGAGATTTGTGACAAGAAGAAAATACCTGTGTCATATTGGGTGCAAAAACCATGGCAACATTTCGGGCGTTCATCTTATTTGACTCCTCTTCTTCGACAACATCAGCCATGAGCTCTACAACCCAACTAAGAAGTGCAGTCTGTGTTGGAGGAAGAAGCTTCACGAGTTCAACGCATTTCTCCTCTGTGTTGCAGTGAAGGACTTGCTCTGGTGAGAGGCTATCAAGCACACCCACGGGGAGTTCTCTGAACCAGGCCTGATTCAAATTGCGCAACATAGTGATCCCATATGTAGAATTTCAAATCAAAGAAAACTAAAAACCAAAGGTCAGCTGAAAGTGTAAGGAAGTGGATATTAATAATTTCATCATTATCGTAGTAGCAATTTCTCCTATCAGAAAAGCTAGTTGGACACTGCAGTAGTATGTTCTTCAGCCAAAAAAAAAAAACCATATTGAAAATTGCAAGTGCATAGAAAAAAGAAGCTGGAGAGCAGCAAAGTTAAACTGAGCTAGCAAGAAGCATAGTTCAAATCTGGAGAGCTTCTTAACTAACAAGAAGCTTAGTTCACATCTATAATAAGAATATCTTGCTAAACTAGATTTCGACAATTAACTTGTTGGAACTCTTTGGGAAGCTAGTTCTCACACAAGTACTAGATACAAGGAACAGAGTACCATTATTCATCCTCAAGGCTTACAAGCTTATGGTTACAGCATACTAGTACATCTAAATTTATAGACCCGTACAAACCGACCTAAACCAAACCAACTTAAACATAATAACATTACTTAATGGCTACAGCTTATTTGCTTCACACGTCCAGCTTTGTTGCATGCAAACACTGAGCTGTCCATTAGCTTTCTTAGATCAATAATATTTACTTGTATCTATTACAGACATTGACTTACCTTCTTTACAATCAAGTAAAGAAACTTACAGCAAAACTAACAGCTCACATCCTTGCCGACATGCATGAAGAGTGATTCAATCCACAGACACCAAAGATCAACTATAACCTTTCCAATATGTCGGTTAATCTCCCATGTCTCATCCAACATGTATGCAGCTTATCTCTAGTCAAATTCAATCTTACTTTGTCATCTCAGGAAAACAAATTAAATATCCAACATAACTATATTTTACTAAACAATTTTTCCACTATTCTCTTAGGAACATATATATCTGACTTATTGACATAAATGGGATACGAAACAATTTGAAATATGACCACTTAACAATTTAAGTCGCGCAGTTTTGTCCCTCCTCCAGAGACTAACATCAGACTCGCCTTTCGAAGATTAATTACTCCGGAAACTCCAACATAACATTACCTTAATCAAACTAGCCAGGCAATGCACGTCGATGTCATCAGGCACGACACCCCTGTTCAGCTGTTCCCTGACATGCTCCTCCTGGCTGTTCTCCGGAGTGATACGGAAGATCCCTTCTGCCTACATATTATTGATCCACACAAATTGCTGAGCAAATTGAATTTAACAACTCCGAGCCACTTGCTCAGATCCGAACTAAAGTTTCAACAAACAGAAATGAATAATGGTTGTGAGTTTTAGTTTCTACTACCTTTAGTCCATCCTGCGTGTACAACCTCTCTTGCATAAGCAGCAGAATCTTGGGCATCGAGTTCCCCTTGTCGTCGTAGCCGCACTGCATCGACTCCGGCGAGACCCCGAAAACGCTCGCACTGCACGAAACCACAAGCATTAGCCGGTAAATCTAATACCAAGTAGCAAAAACAGAAAGGAAATCTCAGTGATCAAGCTTCGGATTGAACCGTCAGGTCTCACGAGACTAATCAAGAACAGAGTAACGGCCATTTGGTACCTGGCGCTGGGTACGTGGCCGGGGATCTCGAGCTCGAACTCGACGGGGAGGCCGAGGAAGCCGTTGAGGCGGTCGAAGGTGACGTGCGCGACGTGGCGGACGTCCGTGGGCCAGCTGATCTCCATCCCCCATCCGCCCCCCGCCGCCGGGTCGTCCGCGTCCGCCATCTGGCACGGCAGCACCACCGACTTGCGGAGCGCGGCCAGCACCAGCGCCAACAGCTGCCCTTGCTGCTGCCCCTCCGCCTTCCCCTCGCCGGGGGACCCTCCCCCTCCCCCAACTCCGCCGCAGCCATTGGACACCAGCACCACCTCACCCATGGCGACCCGGCTCTCCTGCTGCTGTATTGGTGGTGGTGGAGCTTCACTGGTTCTCGAGCTGAGGTGAGCTAAGGACAGTGTGTGCGCCTCCAAGTGGGGAAAGCGGTGCTCTTTTAAATGCAGTCAGGGCAGGGGGCGCTTTTAGCCTTGTGTCGTGTTTGTGATCTGCGATTTTGAATTGGGGGTGGGGGCTCCAACGGCTGTCAAATTCAAATATCCGGCAGGCCTGTAGCTTAGTACCTTAACCGTCCCCATATCACATGACTGCAACGCCTCGTCAAAATTATAACTTTTATAAGTATGGATTTCAAAAAAAGTTAAACAATCGATCTATGTGGAGATTATTCAAAACAATGGACCCCAAAATCGGTAAGGTTAGCTAATAAACCTTTTAAAAAAAATTGAAAGGAAAAGTCCAGTTTTCCCATCTAATTTCATAACAGTCTAGGTTGGACCTATACTACAAAACTGGATATTTAGCCCCCTCGACTTTGAAAACAAATGCAATTTTTACCATAATAGTGGTATTAGTAATGGTTTTACTTACGTAGCATCCAACCGGGCTGATTCTCTACGTCATCAAGTGTCGGGATCATATTTCTGAATCCGAACCCTCTGTGTATTTCTGCACCAGTCCCAGATCAGTAGCTAGTGCACTATCGAATCTGGATTTCGCAGATCCAAATTCTCTGTTAAAACACTGTGCTATTCTCTGGATCAGTAGATAGCACTCACAGGCACATTAATGAATCATTTCATATATGGCGTGAACTAATCCATTCATTAATTAACACATCAGAGTTTACATAGAGCGCATCGGGTCAGGTTTTACAATAAGGGCTGAGTGGCCAAACTGATTACATTACAAAAGTAGCGGAAGCGACAACGGAAGCAAAAGGGTGAGAGCACATCTCTCCACAAAGTAGCGATCGAACTCCGGTGCATCCGATATTAACCAAGGACTTGGATAATATTGGATGCACGCAAGCACCAACGGAGTCAACTGGACTGAGGCGAGACCTAGACTAAAAGAACTAAACTACTCCTCATCATCTCTTGGGCTTCCAACTTCTGGATCCTCATAGTAGTTATATTGTCCATGATTTCCTGCTTCTGAGGGTTTTTGGGAGAAAGAGCGAGGATGAGCACAACTTCCGTGCTCGCGAGCCAATACACATAATGAAATAATATACATTCAAGGCTTAACAAGGATGACTCGAGTTCTTTTATTTGCTAAAGCAATGTTTTCAATTATCATAATGACAAATTCCTATCACTTAGCATTTTAACCAAATTGCATTTTATTAAAAAGAGTAATTGTGCAATATTTATATCAGCAGAGGTTACCTCTACCTTTATGCTTATTTTTGATTGGGGCTATCCCCACATATTAACAACACTGAGCATGACGACTTAGGAAAAATCTAATCTCAAGGCTAGGTGAGCCCGACCTGATTTTCATCCCACCCATAAAGTTTTATAAATAGAACTAACTCCAGTAAGTTCCCATGTCCGCCTTTGACCGTAGGCACGGCTGTTTAAACAGTTTAGACTCTACAGAGGTTGTACACTGTACCCACAACAGACAATCATACTTGTTGCCCCACATGACCATCATAGTAACTTTTCAAATCATCTCGCCTCTTCCGTCATCTCACCCAGATGGGCTGCCCCTACTTGCGGTGGGTCCCATAAGTTGTGCGGGATGTTCACCACCACGACTAGCATAGCTGGCAACTTCACCCTTCCTTGGTGTCCCATTCAAGCTGGATCATATCTACTACTTGCACTACCTTACTCGGCCACCAGTGAGATAATTTCCAGGGTTCGATAAATTTACTAAGCCAAGTTGTACATGTTTTACAATGGGAGGTCGTGACAAGATTAAGTCCTTAGGGTTATCTGAACGGTTCATTCCATATACCATCCATAAACCAACATTCCTTGGGCTGCATTAGCACTCACCATCATCCCATCCATCATACCATCCACCCAGACGGTAACAACAAGTTATTAGGGTTTTTGAGGAGCAAAATACATTAACTCAACCATCTCAGCCATTTACCCACAAGGACTGCCCAAAACCACTTTCATGTTTAAAAGATGATTAGGACATTTAATGTCCTAGTACTTAAGCAAGACTAGCATATCGCTTAAGTACAACCTATAACTGGTAATTACCACATAGTTACTAGGGTGACATGGAATAATAGATTCAATTGTCAAAGGATGGCATAATAATTAATTAATCATCAAATGAGTATTTAACTACCTTAGGATTTAACATATGTTTGCTTAAAGAATTAAAGCATGCAATTTTGGTAATTTAAATGAATATAATTTACATAAAATGTAGACTCAAAATGATCAAAGTATCGACTCACCTGAATTAAAGGTAAGAGAGTCTTGACAATCTTGTGCTTGATCAAAATGGAGATCTCCCGCTTCTTCGAACCCTAATCAGACGAACGTACCGGAAAAAGGAACAACAAGCAAAAGAGAACATATAAATACACAAGAAATAATAAATGAACTCCAAATTAAACAAGACTAGTGCCATTAGCAAGATCTTGAATTTACAAAATTTTAGAAACAAATTTCATAATTTTTGGAGTTATAACGGAGGAGAACGGAGCTTCCGAAGTTGAGCTTTTTGAATTAAATTGAGAAAAAGAGAAAGGAGAGAGAACATCTCTCTCTGACTTGAGGTGTCCACTGCGTAGTGCGTCGGTCCATGCTGCAACACATGAACCAAGCCCATGCGCATGGGTCCATGGGTGCACTAGAGGAGCTACTGTTCTTTGGGCCCATCTGAAAAAGAGACAAGGAGAGGGAGAAAGAGAAGACCATCCTTGACATTGGAGGGCCACATGGTCAAGACTCAGAGCAAACACCACACAGAGCAATATAGAGAGAGAGAGGGAAATTAGAGGAGGGCTCGGGCGGCTAAGTGCCGGCGCCGGCGTGAGGCGGCGGGGAAGGAGAGGGGAGGTGGGGGATGGCTTCCGCGGACCTTGGGGCACCTTGTGACGGGGTCGACCGGGGTAGTGGCTCACCGGAGCGGTCGAACGGCGGTGAGGCGACGCGGCCGAAAATGGGAGCGGCGACTTTGCCTTTGCTCGGGGAAGGGGAGAACAAGGTGGGGGGAGGGGAAAAGGAAGGCACGAGGCCTCTTTATAGCCAGAGGGGGAGGGCGAGGAGCTGTTGAGCTCGACGACGCATGGTCCCGAGGGGGCGCGGCATGGGCGAGACGGGCGGGAACGGCGGGTGTGCTCTGCGCGGTGACTTAGGAGGTCGGGCAGTTGGGAGTGCAGGATGCACGTGCACGATGCGTCGTGACGCGACGCGGGCGAGGGCACGCATAGCGCTGGCGAACGACAAGGCAGAGCGGGGCTGCTAACGCGGGCGCGGGCGAGCTGAGCAGCGACAGGACAAGACACGACAGGAATGGCCTAGCGTGCGCACGACACTGGTGACACAGCCGATGTAGGAATGGTGACGAGGGAGCGCGTGCACAACGCACCGCGCGGGTAGAGCATGGAGAGGGCCACTACTACAAAAAGGCTAATATCGACGCTTCATCACGCATAGCTGACCAAAACCGTCAGATATATGCAATCGCTGCACGGTTTTGATTTAGAGACCGCTGTAGGCATCGCTATGCTAAAACCGCTCAGGAAGAGGTAATATCACGCATAGTTCATAGCTAAAACCGTCAGAACATCACGCATTTCTTGTTAATAACCGCTCAGGATAATTCTACATATCATAGACGGTTTTCAACAAAGAACCGCTTAGAAACATCACGCATGCTTCTAACAATAACCGTATTTGATATTACTACATATCACGATGGTTTTTGTTATAACCGCTCGTGATAATATCGCTACACTCCCGCTGAAAGTCCGATGAGTTTCTTCGCCGCCGATCGTTCTTTCGCCGCATCCGCTTGCCTCTCGATGCGCTCTTCGTCGTGATCCGCTTGCCTCTTCGCCTCACGCCTCCTAATTTATTCCTTGTTTTATAAAAGGATCATCCACCATCGAAGATGATCATCCCACATACTTATAAAAAAACGTAAATGGTGCCTCTTCCTTGTCGCCGCATTGATGGCCTACCCGCCACATGTGACGAAAGCACCTCTCGCCAGACGCCAACTGCGGTCATGGAAGAACACTATTTCAATAGTGTCTTCACTCCTCTGTCGGCCGAGAATTTGTCGGAGCAGGTGACGGCCACCTTCCATCGTCTTGACATCCTCCTCCGCCGTGTCTTCCGGTGATCTCCCACTTTCCGCGAAGTTTACAGCGTCATCAACGTGGTCCTTCCAAAACGACGCTGCACGCCTCTCAGAGGCTTGCCGTCACTTGATCACAGAATCGAGGCGAGGCGCATCGAGTCGACTGTGCCGAGACCCTCAAGCAAGGGAAGAGAGCATATGGACTCAATTCTTCTTGGTTCAACAGCTCGAGGGTCTTCGGGAGACACTCGAACGAAAGTACGCCACGGTGGACGATTTCGTGCTTCGTCACGATGATCGTGAACCGTCCGATGCAGATGCCATCGCCTATGAAGTATTGAAGACGGAGATAGCAGACTACCTCCGCCACTAGAAAAACTTTGTTTATTTATAGGTTTATACTTTTTGTAAGTTTAACGCCACTGCTTGGCCATAGATATGAAAATTCCAAAATGAAAAAAAGTTTGGAGGTGAAGTTACTATATTAATTATATGTTGAATTATTATATATATATATATATATATATATATATATATATATATATCTCGATCTGTGATATATATATAGTTAAAGCAAATTTTCAAGAAGATTTAAATGAAAAAATTGACATATAAACATGTAATTTCTTCATGTCGTAAGTGTATATACAAGATAAATATACTTGAGAAAAAACCATTTCATAGACGGTTCCATAATATGGGACATATCACAGACGGTTCCATTATGGAACTGTCTGTGATAATTATCACTGATGGTTCCATAATAGAACCGTCTGTTATAAGTCTCTTTATTAGTAGGAGCCCGGCCACTAGGGTTTGCGCCCGCGCTAACTTGTCACTCCCCAGCGCACTTACTCTCGTCCGTTGCCCTCCCCACCTCGACGCAGCCGCCGACCCCTGCCGCCACCGGCCAGACACTATTCAGACTACACAAGACACTCGTACGATAGGAGTGTCTTATGTAGTGTTAGGGTCGTGCCACAACTACGGTGACGCCGCCACCCAAGCCACTAGGCTTGGCCCCGCGTGTCGCCTGCGCCGCCATGGCTTGGTTCTCCGCCGCCTCCCTGCGCTGGCCCGGCCGGCTTTGCTTTCCCATCCTCCTCTATTCTCCTCTAGATCTGTTAGCTTAATGTCTTTTGTTGAGTTTGATTTTTATGCTTGAGCCTTAAGTTGTGTCCTGATGTTTGTGTGATTTATGCAAGGTGAAGGAGATGAATCGATGAGGGTTGTGCTAGTGGTGGGGTCGCCGCCGTGGTTGCGCTATACTGAGGTATTACCCTACCTTACTCCCTCTCTGTCTCTACCCCCTTGCTATGTGATGAAAATGGCGAGGGCTACTACTGGTGTGGTGGCTGGGTTTGAACTGCTCAATGATGTTAATAGTCTTATGCTGAAATTGAATTGATAATTAGTTCATATTAATAGTCCCCTTGCTCTGTGATGTAATGATGTTAATAGTCTTACGCTGAAATTGAATTGATAATTAGTTCATATTAATAGTCCCCTTGCTCTATGATGCAATGATGTTAATAGTCTTATGCTGAAATTGAATTGATAATTAGTTCATATTAATAGTCCCCATGCTCTGTGATGTAAACTGTGGGCTATTCGTGTATGTGCATTCTATGCATCTTGCTTAGTTCATGCTGTGGGTTCAGATTGACAAAAATGAATGGAGATGGTGGGTTTGGTTAATGCTCTCTGATGGATACTGAGGGTTATTGATGTCGATTCTAGCTTTGTGCTTGGTTAGCTTACATTGGATGTGGTTCGGATGGGGCTTGGTCGCAATTAACTTTCCGATTTGTAAAGGTTTAGGCTTGGTGTGTATTGTATTCAAAATAAGACCAAATGAGTCAAAACTACTACAACACCTCTTCACCGCTCTCGCCATTCATTTCACCTTTGTCTCGTGTAACTATGTTCATGCCGGCCAAGTTCTCCTACATTGCGTCCTGTGCACGCCCTACCATTCCATTCATATATCTTCTCTATAGCCTTCAGCAAAGAAAGCCATTAAAACCCATCATATATATATATATATATATATATATATATATATATATATATATATATATATATATATATATATATATATATATATATATATATAGTCCACACCTTAGTATGATGCTGACATGAGACATCCAATTACCTGATGTAGCGATGGTATTTGATCAGCCTCTTGAAGTTGAGTAAGTATTTTAAACCCAACAAGAACACCAAGCAACAAGTTGAGAATTCTTTTGAAATGTGAGAATGGTTGCTTAGTGTTCTTGTTGGGTTTAAAGACGATTACATGCTCAAGAATGGTTAGTTGCTGATACATGATGGTACTTCCCAGTCGGAATACCTGCGTGTCCACGTCACTTTCTGAACATAGGTCCAATTACCTATCGACAACATCTAGGTAATTGGATGTCCTAACGGTCTCCTTGCATCCATACTTTTTAAACTTGTAGGGGCTCAATGAGGTTGCCCTTTGCTACTGTCTCATCCTTCTCATGCTGTGTGGACGATCCCCCCAAAGTGGCTGAGAGACTATATATATATATATATATATATATATATATATATATATATATATATATATTATAATGGCACAAGCAATACCAAGCGCTTGGGGCTTTATAGAGAAAAGTAATCACAGTATGGTTTCATCCACAAACCGTCTGTGATATATACTTATCACAGACGGTTTCAGCCACAAACCGTTTGTGATATATTCTTATCACAGCATTTGCCAAATGCCACAAACCGCTTGTGATAGGTTCCCATCACAAACGGTTTCAGCTTAATAACCGCTCAGGAAAGCATGTATCACAGACGGTTTGAAAATCGTCTGTGATGACCTCATATTATCACTGACCCATAAACTCAGACGGCTCACGAAACCGTCTGTGATGACGTTTTTGAACCGTTTGTGAATAGCTTTTCTGTAGTAGTGGGCACTAGCGCGGCGGTGACGCACGGGCGATGACTTGTGCGGCCAAGGCTGGTGGCGGGGGCGACGTGGGCAGGTGAGAGCTGCAAGCAGACGCACGGACGGCTCTGAGCCTTTTACTGGCTCGGCCAGGGGAGGAAGATGGGCAGGGGAAGGCTCGGGCGTGGGGGAGCTGGGCCGAAAGGGAGTTGGCCTGAAAGGGAGGTGGGTTGGGCCGGCCAAGGGAGAAGAGAAGTGGGCTAAGCCCAAGGAGAATATGGGCTGAACCCACTAGGATTTGAAGGGGAGATTTGATAAGAGAATTCAAATTGAGGTTTGAATTCCGAAATTGAATTGAGTTTTAAATTCGAATTTGAAATTTGAATCGAGGCTGAGGTTCGAGATTTTTTTTGAAAATACTCGCTAATTTGAAATAAGGTTGAAATTCCAAATGACAATTACTATTTACTGTCCAAAAATGACTGTTACATGCACATAGTGAAAACAACGTCGATAACAAGTTTGAATCACAATTCAACCTAAACAAAGTATCGGCCTTAAGGCCGCTTATTACACCTGGGACTTAACTCATGCTCTGTGATGTAAACTGTGGGCTATTCGTGTATGTGCATTCTATGCATCTTGCTTAGTTCATGCTGTGGGTTCAGATTGACAAAAATGAATGGAGATGGTGGGTTTGGTTAATGCTCTCTGATGGATACTGAGGGTTATTGATGTCGATTCTAGCTTTGTGCTTGGTTAGCTTACATTGGATGTGGTTCGGATGGGGCTTGGCTGCAATTAACTTTCCAGATTTGTAAAGGTTTAGGCTTCGTGTGTATTGTATTCGAAAACAAGACCAAATGAGTCAAAAACTACTACAACACCTCTTCACCTGTCTCTCGCCATTCATTTCACCTTTGTCTGCGGTAACTATGTTCATGCCGGCCAAGTTCTCCTACATTGCGCCCTGTGCACGCCCTACCATTCCATTCATAATATCTTCTCTATAGTCTAGCTTAGTACTTGTGCCATTAAAACCGCATCATATATATATATATATATATATATATATATATATATATATATATATATATATATATATATATATATATATATATATATATTGTTCAGAGTCCTGTACTTTAAGGATGTCGTCCATGCGATGAGAAGGATGAGGCATGAGCCATGAGCAACCTCATTGAGCCCTTGCAAGTTTAAAAGTATGGATGTAAGGAGAGCGTCAGACATCCAATTACCGATGTTGTCGATAGGTAATTGATCGTCGCTATGTTCAAAAAGTGACGTTGACGTGTATACTCGATGAAGTGGCATCATCTATCATGAACAATTCTTGAGCATGTAATTGTCTTTAAACCCAACAAGAACACCAAGCAACAAGTTGAGAATTCTTTTGAAATGTGAGAATGGTTGCTTAGTGTTCTTGTTGGGTTTAAAGACGATTACATGCTCAAGAATGGTTAGTTGCTGATACATGATGGTACTTCCCAAATAAATACCTGTCCACGCCACTTTCGAATATAGGTCCAATTACCTATCGACAACTTCTAGGTAATTGGATGTCCTAACGGCCTCCTTGCATCCATACTTTTTAAACTTGTAGGGCTCAATGAGGTTGCCCTTGCTACCTGCCTCATCCTTCTCATGTCAGGTGGACGATCCCCCAAAGTGGCCGAGAGACTATATATATATATATATATATATATATATATATATATATATATATATATATATATATATATATATATATATATATATATATATATATATATATACGTTTTAATGGCACAAGCACCGCTAGGGCTTTATAGAGAAAAGTAATCACAGATGGTTTCATCCACAAACCGCTCGTGATATATACTTATCACAGCATTTGCACCACAAACCGCTTGTGATATATTCTTATCACGCATTTGCTTTCAGCCACAAACCGTTTGTGATAGGTTCCCATCACAAACGGTTTCAGTTAATAACCGTCTGTGAAAGCATGTATCACAGACGGTTTGAAAATCGTCTGTGATGACCTCATATTATCACTGACCCATAAACTCAGACGGCTCACGAAACCGTCTGTGATGACGTTTTTGAACCGTTTGTGAATAGCTTTTCTGTAGTAGTGGGCACTAGCGCGGCGGTGACGCACGGCGATGACTTCAGCGCCAAGGCCGTGGCGGGGCGACGTAAGTGTGAGAGTCGCAAGCAGACGCACTGACGGCTCGAGCCTTTATCGCTCGCCAGGAGGAAGATGGGTAGGGGAAGGCTCAAGCGGGAGTTAATGAAGGAGTTGGCCCGAAGGGAGGTGGGTTAATGCCAAGGAGAAGAGAAGTGGCTAAGCCTAAGGAGAATATGGGCCGAGCCCACTAGGATTTGAAGGAGATTTGATAAGAGAATTCAATTGAGGTTTGAATTCAAATTGAATTGAGTTTTAAATTCAATTTGAAATTTGAATCGAGGTCGAGGTTCGAGATTTTTTTGAAAATACTCGCTAATTTGAAATAAGGTTGAAATTCCAAATGACAATTACTATTTATCATCCAAAATGATCTGTTACATGCACACAAAGTGAAAATAACGTTGATAACAAGTTTGAATCACAATTCAACCTAAACAGTATTTCCTTAAGGCCGCTTTATTACACCTCGACTTAACTCAATAAAACTCTCCTTTACTTAACCGAACGATACCCATATCCCGCGGTGATAGCACGATCGTTACTTGGAATGACAGCCCATGGCTCAGTCCTTAATGGTCCGGACAAGACAACCACAAACCCGAGTCTCGTGCATAACAGCACCCACACTACCAATGACTTGTCCAGACCTAAAAACCAATTAAATAACAAAGTTTTTTGACTCAAGAATCATATACGAAGATTTGAATAAGAATAAAGATAAGAAAAGTTATGTGTCTCCCACAATTGACGAGCTAATCTCGTCAATTGATCTAATGCATATACTAGACCCGCAATGGCTAAGCATTCGACACATAAACTTCATATCATCACAAACATCTACCTTAAGCATATTAATAAGGGAATCATTAAGGATAACCAGCAAGTATAGGACATATCTAACTACTTAGAACAGAACGTTGTACGAAAATAGCATGCAAGCAATATCATTGCATTTCAAACACTAACTTATTAAAATGGGATCAATATGATGCATAAAAGAAAGTTCAAATGATGCTTGCCTTACTGGAATTCAAGTTGCTCGCTTTCAGTGGTGTAGGAGTCTATGTCGATCACTTCGGACTCTAAAGAATAAAGATATTGATAAACACCGAGAAATACCATAAAATTCAAATCACTCAAAAATGCATGAATTTTCTACAGTAGCTAGATGCTGATTTTAGATGAATTTAGGTGAAAGAATTACTCCATTTGGGGTTAGTATGTGAAAGTTATGGTGGTTTGAAAATCAGTTTTCTGGAAAATCTAGATAAATGCACTTCGGTCATTATTCATCTTAATTTAATTATTTGGTGAAAATTTGCAGAATAGTGATGGGAAAAAGGATTACATAGATAAGTAGGGGATAACATTATCAGATCAAAATAACTTGGTTCATCTCATTTGGAGTTTCTATGAAGTAGTCATGAATTTTCAAAGTTAACAACAATTAATAGTGTAAAAATAATTCAGTTTTGGATCACTCTCCACAAACTATATTTTCTGGGACAGAAACAAGTTTAAAACCTATTTTAAAATCAAATTCACTTAAAGTGAAAATTATAAAAATTGGTTGCACTGGATTTGGAGTTAAGGTTATTTAGTTATGCATTTTCGAAGTTAATCAATTTTTCAGTGTGCAAATAATTGATTTCCGGATTTTATAACGCATTTAATACTTTTCTTACCAAACGCTGAGCTAGCCACAGTCACTGACTAGCGGCGTCAGATGAATAGTTCATTTTTCATTTAAACTCTTATTTAAATCCGCACTGACAGGTAGGGCCCGAGAGTCATAGACTAAAGCCCATGAACTCAATTCATCAGTGTACGTGCACAGCGCACGGCATGGTTAAGGGCTAGGCCCACACGTAAGTCTCTACGGCAAGTTACTTATCTCCTCCGTTTGCTATGCACGGGACCCACATGTAAGCGATACATTACGACGTTAAGACAACCCTTAATGATTAATAATCACCATTAACGTCTATTCTCCGTATACAAGACCGTCCACAGACGACAACGGACCTCCCTGCCCACGCGATTGTTCGGTAAAATTGCTCGTGGCGCTATGCGCCACGGCGGAGCCGACCAAGACCAGGGATAGATGCGTAATAGCAGTGCGCATCTTCTCAGACTGATGGCGACGACGGAGGTGGACTGTACTAGCAGCTAGCCGGAGAGGGGTGGTGATGCTAACTACGACAAACATTGTAATACCCCAAATGTATTCGAGAGAGAATATTTAAATTAGGGAGAAGGGCCAAGTTAGAAAAGAGTTTTAACAGGAGATTAGACGGGGATTTCTGCAAAATCTTGGCAATCTGGGCCACGGCTTCTAGCCCACTTGTTTTAAACCCATTAGTGGAGGGGGGCAGCCGGCCTAAAGGGGGTGGCCAAACCCTAGGGCGCCACACCCCCTTGGCCGCCACCCCCACACCTCCCTTGGCCGCCACCTCTTGCGCCTCCTCCCAGTAGCACCTCCTCCCTCTAGCAGTGCTTCCTCCTCCAGTGAAGCCCCCTACTACTGGAGAAGAAAGCCTTTGTTGCTGTCGGCCATGTGGAGGAAGAAGGAAGATCACCTGTTTTTGGTCGGCCAAGAAGAGGAAGGGGAAGAAGGGAGAAAGGAAGGAGAGGGATCTCGGGGTGGTACTCACGTTCATCAGTGGTTCTCCAAGGGTAATCCTGATCCCATTCGTTTAGTAGTGTATTCTTGTATTTTAGGCAATATCGGTAGTAGATCGGTTTAGGGCAGTCTATAATGGCCGACTGTTTTGAGGATGTTAACTATGGATTCTGATCTGGCCGTCTCCTAGAGAGTTGTGGCCAGTATCACTAGCTTTCCGTAGAGTCTTGGATCAGATCGAATGGATGAACGGATCATAAGTTATGATTTTCGTAGTGTCACTGTTCAGATTCTCTGTCAGAATTCTGACAGTTAGTTTTAGATGGTCATTAGCAATTAGTAAATGAATTAATCAGAGGATCTCATCAAAACGAAAGTTGTAGGTATTTTAATATAGTTTCCATAAAGTTATAGAACATAAATTTTGGATATTTGCACTGAAACATACGTGAGTTTTAGTGTCTCTGTCCAGAACCTCTGACGTGATTTAGTAGTCTGAGTAATCTGTTTGGTAGGGTTAGAGGCTGTCAGATTCTGAAAGTCTAACCAACTAGTTTAATGTGGGTAGTTTAATAAGCTTTCTAGAGAATCAAAGAACACCACTTTTGGATATATGGGCGAAAAGTTATGATTTTTAGAAGAGGATTGTCTGTAGTGGGGACAGATCGATGTCATGGGATTTGGAGTTTTGGGTTGCGCTTGGGAGCGTAGTGAGTTACATATTTGTTTCTAGCAATGTTTTGTCTAGAATTGTTATCTTAGAGTGTTTGTTAAAATTAATCAGGTGGGGGTTTGGTTCCGGGGGCAGCGCCCTCTTCGTGTCATCCATCTTCGCACGGTTGAGGCAAGTACAATTAGTGATAGAATAATAAAGAGTGATTGTTCATGATTGCTAGTATTATGTGTATATTCTCTACTCATGAATGCTAGAATGATGTGTATATCACTGTTCATGAATGCTAGAAGTATGAGTATATTCTTTATTCATGTATGTTGTTGTTGGCTAATACATGTTTATGTTGGATAAAAGAGTTGATTCATATGCATCATGTTATCATCTTTGAGGCTTGGTCACGTGGTGACCAAGTATTGATTTTGAGATCCCCGTCATGTATTGACGGCTTGAGGTCCCTACACTCGTGGAGTGTGGGTTATGGTCCCCGTATAGAAGGCACAGTGCATGGGTATGCATCGACGATGCATACTCCGTGACACCTAGTATATGCAAAGAGAAAAGAAAAGTTGCATTTGTGCATTGCATTGCATGAGCATGTGAACTGGTTTATTATAAAGAATTATGGTCGGATGATGATGATATAGTTGTGTATTATATTGTCTTATTAATTGTACTTTGCTGAGTCTTGGACTCACTCTTGCTGTTGTTTGTATTTTTAAGTACCTCTTACACGAACGTCATGTATGGGAGGGGATAGTCATAAGATTGGATGCACACCACCACGAACTATTTATAATTTATTAAATTTGGATTATGAGTTAATAATTGAGCAAACTACTTAAAGGAATTTTCTATTGATTATGTCTTATGCGTTTGATATATTGTAATGGAGTTGATTAGCATCTTATGGATGTTTTTATGATTACTATTTAAATTGGATGATTGGATTATTGATTATTGATATTAATACCTATTAGAACCCCTGGTATGGTTAACTATACAAAGGAGGTTCTGCCGAAATTTAGTATTATGTATTAGGTTTTAAATTGTTACTTTGTTATTTTGGTAGCATTCCAGGCTCATGATGGGTTGGGGTGTTACAAACATGCACAAGGAAACTTAGCTCCGCAGCGTCCATTCAAGCGGGTGCCAAAGCTTCTACGAGATCTAAAGTGGCTACCTGATCACTGGAGAAGGTCGGAGCTCGTTGAAGGTTGGCCGATGACATTGATGACGAAGGCGGTGGCACGGTTCAACAAGGAGAGGTCGTCCTGGTGAACGAGGGAGGGAATGAGTGGTAGGGACAGCCTAAGGACCATGATAGAATACTCTAGTAGCAAGGAATCGAAGAATGGGTTACTGGATCAAAGTGCAAGGTGAAGATTTGTTCTTCGGCCAAAAATGGACCAATCATCAAATCCACGAGATCCTGTCGTGCATTGTTGAAATTAGTTCAGGGGTTATGCCAATCATGCTCAAGGACACAAGGTGACGCGCAAGGTTGAGGTTAATACCTACCGAAGATGAAGAAGACACAGTGGTGTCCTTCGGAGCACGCTTTGGAACTGCCGAGAGCACGAAGATGAACTGAGAGCTACAAGCAATGACAGGGGCTGAGATTAGCTAAAACGGAAATGGCAAGGAAGTACAAAGCTTAGAGATGCACTGGATTGAAGCTTACCCGAGCGTGGTGGTCAACGAGCTTCTTCCTTCTCAGCGCCGAGAGAAGGAATTAGTTGAAACGAGGTGAAGGAGGGGATATTATCCCTGGGCGATGACAGAGATGGCAGCGACGTTATGTGTCGAAGCTCGGGGACTAGTCGGAAGAGGCGGTGGCTCACGGCGTTGATGGGGCGGTGCAGCATGCGGCGGTGACGTGGCATACGCACTCTGCACGCGCCCTACGTGAGGTGGAAGAGAGATCTGACAAGCGGGGCCCAGTTGGCAGTGGCACCAAAATGATGCGAGTCCGAGTGTGGTGCAGCGTAGTGCAGCTAGGAGGTTGGGTCAAGTCAGCTCGCCCAGGTCGGAATGGTTCGGTTGGTCCAATCAAGAATTGACGATCCTGATCGAGATGGTCGTTTGGATGTTCCGAACGTTTCCAACTATTGTGGACGGTCCAATTGAGATCTAACGGTCCATATGCGCTGCGTGTTCAAACAGTCCGAACATTCCCAAATGTTTTGGACGGTCCGATTGAAATCGGACGGTCCGCGCGCACGCTGGTTTGGTCTGGTCGCTAGGTGGCGTGGCTGGACCAGGTCGCGTGGCTCGAGTCGGTCCCACCCGAGTCCAATAGTGCAAGGGTTAAGTCTAGAGGTTGACTGAGAATTAAAATCAAAACCCTACTTTGACCGGCCATTAAAAATAGAAATAAAAATCCTAAAAATGTAAAATAAATCAGAGAGGTTCCTGGGACATCCTAGTACTCAAATAAAATCTTAAACCCCACTGCTCAAGATTTTTTTTGCTTATTTTAAATCCCAACCTCATTTAAGTTATTGAATTGAGTTTTATTTTTCTGTGGGTTAATTTGAGTTCCAAAATTTTTGGAAAAAATTATATTTATTTGTTATAAATATTATAGTATTTGAATAAATTTTTTCCAGAGAACTTTATAAACATTTGTTTCTATTTTTTAGAGCTTATGCTTTAGTTAGGGTTTTAATCTTTGATTAAGATTTTCCAAATGCAACAAAATATACAAATGCTTCTAAAAACACTATGCATGCTGATGAGATGCATACTAATTATCATTAATTAATTTGGAGATGTGATAAAGAAAAAGTTGGTACTGCCTTTTTCTCTCATCTTATGCAATGGCCGACATAGGGTTAAGTGTAAATAATTATAAGAGCAGCCCTAGTGCAATTATCAAAAGCTAGTCTCAATTGATGAAAGGATATAAGTGAAGCTTCTCAAGAATTGTGCTACTCAAGAATATAAGCGAAAGGCAATACGAAATAAATTTCAGCAAGGATAAGAGTAGACAACTAGCAAAGATTACTAGAGAACTACTCCAAAAGATAGTGGGGCTTAGAATTTATAGCCTCAAACTTGACTTCTGTCTAGCACTCCACATGGATTCTAATCCATAATGAACTTAGAATTAGAATTGGATTCGAAATACCAATCTATGGGTGCGGAAAATTGTCAGCTCAAGCACGCATAGATGGAGGCCGAATTTGGACTTGACCAAAACAACAAAGTTTGAGGTCTGGTTGTAAGCTTTCCAACGAATCAAAGAACACCTAAATCAGAGTTCGCACACAAAAGTTACAACCAATTTACAGAATAGTGTACCAATTGGACTCGCATTTGACGAAAATTGATTCAAGAACCGAATTTGATTTTGGGATTTTTGGTTTTTAGGATAGAAACAAGGAACAAGCTATGCAAAGGAAACACTTAGATCAGCACTAAAAAAAATTCTAATGGGTCAAAACCTAACCAAACTCACAAGAAAATAACAGATTGAAACTAGGGTTTGGAATTTTTGTGTAGCAATTTTCGGTTTATGGACTCTACAAATAAAGAACAACAAGAAAAATTAATCTAAACTAAGGGTAAATAATCCTACCGAGTCAACGGAGCTCTGATACCAAGATGATACGGGGTGCTCGATCTTCTCGACGTAGGACCTCTGGATAACTTGTGTATCCTGACAAATTCGCTAGCTGATCCCCTGCACCAACGCATGGATTTGCAACTCTATGGAATTTCGCCCAAACACACACTTGATTGGATCCTCGCTGACCACGAAGTGAAGATCGTCGAACCCTCAATTCCCAGTGAAAAAGGCAAGAACGACCCCTTGTTCTGAACGCCCAATTTCCCCTCTGTTTTGGCTATGCGCACAACAGGAGAAAACAAGCATATGCTATTCGGAAATAATAGATTAAACGTGGTCTGAGCCATAAGGGCACAAATACATGGGTATATATGACCCCTAGGGCTGTTCACAAGGTATCTAAACTGACTTCAACTCATCCCTACATGTATTGGACTCAAACTCACACAAAAAGGAAACCTAAAATTACAGCCGTCACATTGTTTTGGTCATAGCAGATGATCTGTGACGTTTCTAAAGCTAGGGCCTTACCCATTGTGTGGGCCTTGTAATAATCTTTCCAACAAGCACAAGATTACCCCAATTGGACTCCATTTGTGAAAGTTATGACCTTTTTATTACGGGCCCTGTGGGCTGCCCCGAACCGAATCTGAATTGAATTCTGATTTAATTCCGAAATTGATTTCGGTTGGACTTGTGGGAAGTCCGAATTGGCCTTGGAAATCTTATCCAAAACTTGGGCTATGGATTCTTGGGCTTCTCCCCCTTTTGCTCTTCCATCGCAGACCTTCTCTCTTGGGTCGGCCTCCTTCTCCCACTGGCCTGCACTATTTTTGTGATGTCCATAATACCTACACTCACACAAGAAAAGCTGTAGTCGCATTCCTTCAAATGAAGTATAATTATGAACCTTAAGTTTAGCTTTAACCTTGTGATAGTGCTTTCAATCTTCATTTGTTAGTATGTATGTCCTTACGCAAGGGTAATCCTCAGCACAATCTGGCGCCGATTCTGAATCCAAGGCAAAAGGGTGTTGCGCCACCTCCACTTGGGCCCATGGGCAGTGTAACCCTAGGGGCATGCGTCCACCCCCCTGGCCGTCACCCTCATCCCTCGTATATTCTCATGTGTGCGACACTTTAGAGCTTGGATTTTATTTAGTTTAAAGTTAGCTACATTGCAACTTCGTGTGTTGGCTTGTGTCGATTAGACCAACCAAAATCCCACTTCAGAATCCTACTTTATTGAGTTCTTCAATCCTATTTGCAATTTCAGATTGCCATTTATCTTGTTCTTGCTTGTTCTTCAATTGCATGTAGGAATAGACCTTCGTGGTCAGATCAATTATGCTTCTAGCAAGGTCAATAACAAATACAGAGTTGGTTCAGTGATTGCTAGGCATATTGGTCTTGTACGATTGGTAGTCGAATTATGAGAGTTGTCTCAACCAAATTGAATTATCCTTCTCATCGAAAGATCGGGACAACCATTGTCGCATCACAAGCGGCAGCAGCAGCGCATCTAGCACACGCGTGGCAGGCACGTCGTGGCGGCGGCGCTCGGGCATGCGCAGCGGCGTGCATCTAGCACAACTGACGTGTGAGCGACAGTGGCCTCGGGTGCATGTGGCGGCGACCTCAAGCGCGGCCTCGGGCGCGCAACGCACGGAGGCGCAGCACACTGCAGTGCAACCAAGCGCGGAGGCGGCACACGGGACCACACAGGCGACTTCTGGCCTGCAGGCTATGGGGACCCCCGAGTTATTTCTGTAAGACCGAGGCCATCCCGATCTTATGAAGATAACTCTAGGCCTCAAGTTAGTGGATTATAAGTTAACTCCATCTAAGTGAGAGGTCTTTACTGAAATTAGAGCCCCGGTGATCATGCGTACTGCTCCTCTGCAAGTACTGCATGATTATCGGTTCTCTAAACAATCAAAGACCACACTTAGTGAGTTAAAATGGAATCCATGAACAGCGAGCATAAGGTCATGTTGGCTCCCAAGATCAGCGACCAACATACCCAAACTCACATACAACATTGATCACATCCATACAACATTCATACATTAATAGTTCAAAAGGCATACATCAAAGTAGTTCAAGTCTACAACTATTACAAGTGGCCAACCGGCCAAATTCAAATAAGATCATAAAGTAGCAAAAAAAGCAAGTAAATAAACCAAAAGTCCAGCATGGTATGCCCCATAACCCATCGGCAATCGACTGGAAGTTAAATGATAGCACTACTCGTCAGTGTTGCCTAAATCGACACTCACAAGCTCATGGGGCTCACAGCCTTCTATACCTGGAACCAGTAGACAAACTGGTTGAGTACAAAGTTGTACTCACAAGTCTTACACAAAGATAAAATTAGTTATGCATAGAGGATATTCAAAGGACAGCATTAGTGGCTTTAGTTTTGCGAAAAACGCAACAATTTTTAACCTACACATACTAGTTTATCAATTGCCATTTTAAAAACAGATTTGAAGTAGAAGTAAATCATGTGATAAAGTAATACAAAGATAAACAAATGAATCAAACAAACACCAAAGTGGTAGCCCACTTTGATACACTAAAGTGCATGAACACCCGTTCATACCGAATACCAAGTTGTACCCGCAAAAATAGGTCAAAGTCTAACAATAGTAACTACCGAACTCAAGCGATCGTCTATAACCGCGGACACAGCTATTCGAATAGATTTATCTCTGCAGAGGTGTACTACTTTACCCACATGACTCGACTAGCCCGTAAGCCTCCAGATGCCTCCGAAAATAGCACACTTCCTTAGGTATGCCGACCGGGGAGAATCGAGATACGATCGTTTTCAGCAAGAAAATCCTATTGGGCTAAGTCCCCCTTGCAAGATGTTCCCTTACTTAGTACAAGCATCTGATAGCACTTGCTAAGAGGCTCACAAGTTGTATTGGAAATACCGATGCAATGTAAATATTAAAAATTGGTGCTCACTTGCACACTATAGAAAATTACATCGGCTTCTACGGACAAATGATCGAACACAAGTGCCCTTACACCACCATGGGATGTAACACAATAAAACCCTCTCCCTACTTAACCATACAGTACCCATATCCCGCGTGTGGTAGCACGAGTGTACTTGAATTAACGATATTACCAAAGTTCGGTCCTTGTTGGTCCGGACAAGTCAACCATATACCCAATGTTGTGCACGAAGGCACCCTCACTAGCAACCATTTGTCCAGACCTCAAAACTCATTTGAAATGACAAAGTATAACTCATAAAATAGATACGAAGATCTGAAATGAAAGGAATATAAGAAAGTGTGTTTCTCCCATAATTGTCGTGTTAATCCCGACAATCAAACTACCGTTCTAGACTTGCATGGCTAAGCAAAACCGTACCATAATTCACACAACCTATCTTAAGCATGTGTTACTAGAATAATTCAAGATTAACCTCAATGAAAAGGATATAACTAACAACACAACACAAAAATAGCGACAGAGCAAAATAAGCATGCAAGCAAATATCATTGCACTAACTTAACAAAAACTGGGATCAAATATGATGCAAAAGAAAGTTCAAATGATGCTTGCCTTGCTGGTAGACCAGTTGTTCACTCTTAGTACCATACGAGTCAATATCAATCTCTTCGGAATCTAGAGAAATAACGATATCGATAAACACCGAGAAATACCTCAAAAATCAAAATACTCAAAAATGAATGATTTTTCTACAGTGTCTATTGTATGATTTTGGAGGAATTTAGGTGAAAGCATTATTCTATTTGGAGTTATTAAGTGAAAGTTATAGCAATTTGAATTTCAGATTTCAAAAGGTTAAAGTTCATGTAATTTAATTATTTGGTCAAAATTTGTAGAGTAGTGGGAGATACAAGGATTATATAGATAAATAGAGAATATTATTACAAGTCCAAAATATCTGGGTTCATCTCATTTGGATTTTTTATGAATTAGTTATGCATTTTCAAAATTTTCAAATTTTTTCTATTGTAAAAATAATAGATTTATGGATCACTTTCCAAAATTATATTCTCTGATACAGAGAAATGTTTGAAACCAATTTTAAAATAAAGTTCATTAAAAGTGAAAATTATTAGCATTGGTTTCAACCATTTTGGAGTTGAGATGAATTAGTTATGTATTTTTGGAGTTATTCATATTTTTAAGTGTGTAAATAAATAGATTTCGAATTTCTTAAAGCTTTTATTACTTTTCTTACCGAGGGCTGCGCTAGCCACAGTCACTGACTAGCGGGACCCAGTGAATAGTGAGTTTTCTAATCAACTTCCGATTTAAACTGTGCACTAACATGTGGGGCCCGATGTCAGCGGCACGGCCGAGTGGACTTGGTCCACGCGTGTATGTGCACTGTGCACGCGCTTAAGTGGTCAGGCCCACAAGGTAGCCACTCTACGGCTTTTGTTTATGTCTTGGATTTCTGTGTGCGGTCCCACGTGTAAGCGACAGATTAGAACGGCTAAGACAGCGCTTAATGCTAATCATTATCAGTTAACGCTAATGATCTTGCTACAGTGATGTCGTCATACGACAACGGGAGTTTTGCCCCACGTGTTTGCTCGGTGGCTCACCGGTGCTACGCGCTGCGGCGGAGCCGGCCAAGGACTAGGATAGGTGCGCAATAGTGTTGCGCACCGGATGGAAGTGGTTTCAGTGCCTGAGGTGGCCCGTACAGGTGGCAAGCCGGAGTAGCGCGCTCAATACAGCAAACATGCATGCAGTAATGTGAAGCTCCGCAGCGCATACAAGCGGGTGCCCAAGCTTCTAGGAACTATGAGTGAGCTACCTGAGCGAACCAGGGTGCTCGGGAAGGTCGGAGGTGGTCGGAGATGCGTCGACGTCAAAGAAGATGACGGCGTCGGCATGGCTTCACGAGGAGCGGAGTCCCTGAGCAAAACTAAGACAAGTGAATGCTCGGGATAGCTCAAAGATCCTATGAGGATGCTATAGGAGCAAAGAATCGACCAATGGCTTACCGAATCAAGGTGGGAGATGAAAAGTTGCTTTATGGCCGAAAATGGTCTAAGCTTCAAATCCACCAGATCCTACCATGCATAGCTGAAATTAGTTGAGGGGAAAGATTTATGATGTCCTAAGACACAAAGTGACGCGCAAAGTTGAGGATAATACCTCCCGGATAGTAGAAATGGCACAAGGGTGTCCACGGTGTGCGCTCTGGAAACGACCGAGAGCTTGAAGATGGACTGAGATCTACAAGCATTGCCAAAGGCTGAGATTAGCTAAAATGGAAATGGCATCGAGTGTAGAGTTGAGATGAACCACCCGGACGGAGCTTACCCAACAATGGAGTGGATGCAAGCCTCCCTCTCCTCAGCCGAAAAGAGGAGAAGTGAGGGAGAAGGAGGGTGCCGAGGGGGTATTAACCCGAGTGGGTGACGGCAATGGAGGCAAAATAGATGCCAAGGCTCTAGAGTGGTCGGGCTTGGGCAGGCTTGCCACAAAGATCGACGGAGTTGCGCATGCGCCATGCGCAACAGCGGGCACGTGATGCCTGAGACGGTAGCGAGAGGTGGGAGATGAGTCCGACAAGTAGGACCCAGCGGGCAGCGACACAACACGGCACCTGTGCGAGGGTGGCTCGGTGCGATGGATTGCTTCTGTTGGGACCGTTCGATCAAGAATGGACGGCTCAGATTCAAAAGGGAGTTTGAACTGGTCTAAACGGTTGCGCGATCTGATCCATTGAATTTCAATCGGACGGCTCGCGCGAGGTGGAATTAGTCGACTCGATCGAGTCAGCTCGCTGAGTCGGACTCAAGCCTGAGGAACAGTATGCGCTGGTTAGGTCTGAGTTTGACTGATTTAAAATTCAAACCATTCAACTTTGACCAGGCCACTATAAATAGGCATAAAAATCCTAAACATCTGAAATAAATTGGAGGTGTTCCTAGAAAGGTCTAGTTCCTATAAAAATTCTTAAACCTTACTATTCATAATATATTTTGTTCAGTTTAAATCCAAACCTGTGATAGGTTATTGGATTGTATTTGAATTTTCTGAGGGTTGAAACTATTCCCAAAAATTTAGGAAAAATTATATTAATTCTTGATAATTATTATAGTATTTGAATAAATTATTTCCAGAGGATCAACAAAAGGTTTTGTTCCAGTTTTCTTTTGGAGTTCGATTTTGAAGTGTAGGTTTAACACTTGTTTAAGATTTTCCTAGTGCAATAAATTATGCAAAGGTTTATAAATCATGATGCCTGCTGATGAGATGCATACTAATTATCATTAATAAACTTGGGGATGTGACAAACCTCCCCCCTTACAAAAGATCTCGTCCCCGAGATCTGGGTAGGTCGAAAATTGGATTGGAGATTCTATTAGGAAATACAACATCTGTTGTTTTGATTTCCTTCCAAGATAGTGCTAAGATATCTTACATGGTTACAAAGAATGGTCATTACATTTTCCTTTTCATTGCTTTGTTTAACCTTGCCTTTCTTGATTCGAAGGCACTTCAAGCAGAAGGAAAAAGATCTGGATATTCCTTTCGCATATGATCTTCACCTTCCCAAGTTGCTTCATCTTTAGTGTGGTTGCTCCACTGGACTTTGATGAATTTGATGTTGCGATTTCTCATCTTGCACTCCGTTTATTCAAGAATGCGAATCGGGTGCTCCCGATAAGAAAGATCGGGTTGCAAGTCAAGTTCTTCCAACTCAGTTGCTTCGGTTGGGAGGCGAAGACACTTCTTCAGTTGTAAAACATGGAACACATCATGCACATCTGAAAGTGATGGTGGCAACTCCAATTGATAGGCCACCGGTCCCAATTTTGCTATAATTCGGAATGGTCCGATGTAGCGAGGTGCCAATTTGCCTTTGACTTGAAAACGATGCATTCCTTTCATCGGAGAGACCTTAAGGTAAACATGATCATCTACCTCAAAACTCAACTCGCGACAACGACAGTTGGCATATGACTTCTGACGAGATTGAGCCGTCCGAAGTCGCTCACGGATGACACGAACTTGCTCTTCGACATCCTCCACCAAGGTTGGACCATAGAATGGTCTCTCCCCGGCTTCGGACCAGTTCAAGGGTGTCCTACAAGCTCTTCCATACAGCACCTCGAAGGTTGGCATTTGTATGCTTGATTGGAAGCTATTATTGTAGGAGAACTCCGCAAATGGTAAGCACTTCTCCCAATTCCTGTTATAGAACAACACACATGCACGGAGATGGTCTTCCAAAATTTGGTTCACCCTCTTAGTCTGTCCATCTGTCTGCGGGTGGTAAGCGGAGCTAAAAGAGAGATTTGTCCCCACTGCTTGATGCAAGCATTTCCAGAAATAGGATGTGAACTGAGGACCTCGATCTGAAACTGTCACCTTTGGCATACCATGGAGACAGACGATTCTTGAAAGGTTAAGTTCTGCTAACTTGTTCCCGTTGTAGGAGGTCTTTACAGGAATGAAATGGGCAACTTTGGTCAGACGATCGACGATTACCCATATGGAATCGGACCCAGTTTGAGTCCTCGGAAGTCTAGTGATGAAGTCCATACTGACTTCCTCCCATTTCCATTTGGGAATAGGCAAAGGTTGGAGAGTACCCGCTGGTTTCAAATGCTCAGCCTCGACTCTCTGGTATACATCGCATTCGGCAACATATTGCGTGATTTGCCGCCTCATTTGACTCCACCATAGTCTCTTCTTCAGGTCTTGGTACATCTCGGTACTTCCGGGGTGGATGGAGAACTTAGAATCGTGAGCTTCCTTGAGAATTAATTCTCTTTAGTTGCGATCAAACGGCACCACCAAACGATTTCCGAACCATAGGGTACCTTGTGCATCTTTTGTGAAGCATTTGGCCTTGCCTTACTTCATTTCTTCTCGGATTTGTGTTACTTCCATATCAGTCTTCTGGGCTTCTTCAATCTGATCCTCAAGTGTGAAATTCACACTAAGGGCAAAAAGAGAACCTTCTTCAATCATTTCTAGGTGCAGACGTTGCATTGCAACACACAAGCCTGCTGAAAGAGGAGTTACCGACAAATAGTTGCATCGTGATTTTGTTTTCAATGCGTCGGCTACAACATTAGCTTTCCCTGGATGATAATGGAGTCCCAAATCATAATCCTTGATCAACTCGAGCTACCTTCTTTGCCTCAAGTTCAGATCGGCTTGGGTGAAAATATATTTGAGACTCTTGTGGTCAGTGTAGATATCGCAACGATTACCGATGAGGTAATGTCGCCAAATCTTCAGAGCATGAACTACAGCTACAAGATCCAAGTCATGTGTGGGGTAATTGATTTCATGATGCCTCAATTGCCTCGATGCATATGCCACGGCTTGGCCCTCTTGCATGAGCACACAACCGAGCCCGTTGCGGGAAGCATCAAAGTATATGTCGAAGCTCTTGTGAATATCCGGCAGGATGAGTACCGAAGCTTTGGTCAGACATTGCTTACATTCCACTGACCATTCGAACTTCTTTTCTTTCTTTAGAAGCTGGGTCATCGGCCTCGCAATTTTTGAGAAATTCTGGATGAATTTGCGGTAATAACCCGCAAGTCCGAGAAAACTGCGAATGTCGATGACGCTCTTTGGTTGTTTCCAATCAAGGACATCTTGCACTTTTCTTGGATCAACAGCGATACCACCCTTGGATAGAACATGACCCAAGAAACAAACTTCATGAAGCCAGAACTCACATTTGTTGAATTTGGCATAGAGTTGATGTTGACGAAACTTTTCTAACACAAGCCGCAAATGCCGCTCGTGTTCTTCATCAGACTTGGAGTAGATGAGGATGTCATCGATGAACACAATGACGAACTGATCCAAGTACTCCATGAAAACCGAATTCATAAGGTTCATGAAGTAAGCCGGAGCATTGGTCAATCCGAAAGACATAATAGTATACTCGTACAAACCATAACGAGTAGAGAATGCCGTCTTCGGGATGTCTTCAGCTCTGAACTTGATCTGATGATAGCCCAATCGTAAGTCAATCTTAGAGAAAACTTGAGCTCCACTTAGTTGGTCAAACAGATCATCGATCCGCGGAAGCGGATACTTGTTCTTAACTGTGACTTCGTTCAAAGGACGGTAGTCAACACACATCCGCAAACTCTTGTCCTTCTTCTTGACAAAGATAGTCGGGCATCCCCAAGGTGAGGAGCTCGCCCAAAAAAAACCTTCATCTTGGAGTTCATTGAGTTGCTTCTTCAATTCTACCAACTCATTTGGAGGCATTCGGTACGGCCGTTTTGAAATTGGCGCAGTACCAGGTGCAAGCTCGATAAAGAACTCAATTTCGCGATCAGGGGGCATGCCTGGGAGTTCTTCAGGGAACACATCTGGATACTCACATACCACTGGTACCTTCTCTAATTCAATAGAGGTACTAGCTTCAATGGCATAAAGATGAGAATTGCCCACTAAAGGTGTGAAAATGACTTGATTGCCGTCTTCACTTGTGACAGAGATAGATCGTCGAGCACAATTGATTTACCCCTAGTTTTTGTACAGCCAATCCATCCCTAATATCACATCAATACCCACTAAAGTTATCACTATTAAGTTTGCCAAAAAGTTAATCCCTTGAATTTCCACTTTTACGTCCCAGCAGACTTGATCGGTTTGGAAAACCGGTCCCGGTGACTGGATCTGATAAGGGGGCTGAAGTATATGCATTTCAAATTGATGATGTACAGCAAAGGACTTCTTGATGAATGAATGAGATGCTCTCGAATCA
Organism: Phyllostachys edulis; assembly: GCA_036346405.1. Classification (NCBI taxonomy): domain Eukaryota; kingdom Viridiplantae; phylum Streptophyta; class Magnoliopsida; order Poales; family Poaceae; genus Phyllostachys; species Phyllostachys edulis. The sequence continues at coordinate 28,455,758 of CM070558.1, read as the reverse complement.
AATAACAGTAGCTGGAAAAGTATTGACAAAGAGAGTACCCAAAACAACGTCGGGTGCGTCACTCGCCTTCTCAGTAGTAACGTGGTTCACTCGGCCACATGTAGGGACTTGGGGAGGAGTGGATGCTGCCCTTGGAGGTGGTGAGGGTCTTGCTGGAGCTAGTGGTGGTGTTGGAGCTTGATAGGTCCGAGGCATCCCACGTTGCCTCGCAAGGCATTGATGCGCATAGTGACCAAGGCGGCCACAATGGAAACATGTGATATTGGGCTTGAATGCGCCACTGCCTTGGGAGCCTTTGCCCCCATTTTGCTGCTGTGCTACTGGTGGAGAAGGGCGTGGAGTCACCGTAGAAGGTATCGGTGGCACCGATGCTTGAGAACGGGTTGCCGGAGGCGGTCCGGTGCGCTGCCGAGGGAAACTATCGCTTGCTGAAATTTGGGCGGCCATCTTCCTCTTTCTCACCTCATTCAAGGCTATGCTCTTGTGCTCCACCACTATGGCCTTGTTGACCATGTGTTGGAAATTCCTGAAGTCATGCACGACAAGAGCTAGCTGCATCTCCTCTGTCAAGCCGTTGATGAAACGACTCTACTGGCGAGCATCAATAAAGACATCATCAGGAGCATAACGAGCCAAAGAGTTGAACTCGTGTAGATACTCAGTAACGGTCTTCTTTCCTTGCTTGAGGGCAAGAAACTGATGCTGCTTGATGACCATCACACCATCCGGGATATGCGCCTCACGGAAGGCTGCTTTGAACTCGTTCCAGGTGGGAAGGTCTCCATTGGGTTGCATGGTAGAAAAGTTATCCCACCATGCACTTGCGGCGCCTTCCAACTGGTAGCTGGCGAATAGGACCCTCTCAGTGCCAGTGCACTGAGCAATCGTCAGCTTCTTCTCTATGGTTCTAAGCCAATCTTCGGCCTCCATAGGATCCTCCGTGCTGGAGAAAGTTGGGGGATTGGTTCGCTGAAAATCAGCGAGTCCCCCATGCGCACGATGAGTGGTGGCTCCTTCGGTTGGTCCGGGAGTCGTGGAAGTGTTGCGGTGTCGGACCCGGGAACGAAAGATCCCGAATCCTCTGTGTTCATACACCAGTCCAGGATTTCCGGTGTACACAGTTACAAAAATGATAACATAACCAAATCTCGCATTTCATTAATAGTAAATCGAGTTCGATACAAATGGGGCATGAAGCCAAATAAATAAGTAAATAACACAAATGAAATAAAAAGATAGTAGTAGGCAGAACGATCCGCCACAGTAATCGTCTGGGGCGAGTTTAGGCATCGTGTCCTCACCGCCCCGATAGTAGTCTTCTCAAATTTTGTTGCATAAAGCAAGTATGAGCACAACTACCGTGCTCGCAAGTTACACCCAATATGGAATTGTAATGCATGCATAAGGTAAACAAAGGACATTGGCGGTTATTTTATGAAACAGCAGCTTTAATTTAAATAATCGTAATAGATTGCAAGGCCATTTTCATACATTAACAAAAATCATATTTTATGTGACAATTGAATAATGTGGATAACCTCCAAGAAAGGTGATGGATATCCTCCAATCACAATGGCTAACCGCCTAATTTTCCCACAGACTAACCATCCCGAAAACATCTGTTGAAACCATTTTAAAACCAAAAACAAGTCTAACTTAAAGTGGCTTTGCTAGCATGTCCATGACCGCGGACGCGGCTATTCGAATAGTTTTCTACTCTGCAGAGTTTGTACAGCTTTACCCACACGAGATATTATACTCTTTGTGTCGGCCAATCCACGCTTCCTAAGGCGCAGACAGAGCAAATATCACAAGGTCATATAATGATCTACCTCACAATACTCATGCCCGCTAAGGTTTCGCTTCCATTGACTAACCATCCTCCGGAGCCCCTCTTGCGCCATGTGGGACTACTGCCTAACCAACACCCACTCATACAACATGGCACTAATATCTATGAGGTATCCCAAATTATTAAGCCAGTCCTTCCCATACAGACATGTGGTGGTACGCTTTGGCATAGCAAAGGAACGCCAAAGGCGGTCCTTAATTGACTTGGGCGTTTTCAAATTAAACCTCGGCTTAAATCCTAACCAGATTAAACCCGTGCATAAACCTGCACCCACCTTTCATCCGTTACGCCCAAGTCCAAACCCTCTTTATTTTATTTAGTAAAACCACCTTTACAACAATCCTATGGTAAAACAATACCATAGGTTCAAGTTGAAACAAGTTTGTAAAAATTTGGCTAAATCCTCCCAAAATCAAAATCATGGTCTAAGCATTTGCTAAGCATTTCCAAACAATTTATCTATGGGGACAAGGGATGACATTTCAATATTCAATATTGGCCATACAAGGATAGTTGGAATATCTAATCATTTAAACAGAATTTAAAATACTTGAATAAAAGTATGCATGCACTTAGTAATTTGAAAACTGAATTTAAATAACTTTAAAATAGTAGGTGCAAGATGATCAAAGTATAACTTGCCTTCGCTGAAGTCTTGAAATTCTAATTCTTCGGAAGAATCAAATTCCCCGGAATCGTCGTAATCTAAACGTGAAAATACGACAATCAATTGAAATTCAAGTAAAGACAAGACATTAATTCCAACTAACTCCAAATAAAATAATTATATTTTATTTAGCTAGATAATAATCTTATAAGACCTTATAAGTTTGAAACATTCAATTTGGAAATATGAAATAAAAGATATGACCTTTGCAAGTTTAAATTCTAAATTTGCAAACTAAATAGTTTAAGTTAACATGACAATTTCAACTAATTCCAAATAGACCAATTCTAATTTATCAAGCTAAATAATCTTTTTATAAAATTTTAGAAATTTTAATTCACTAAATTTGGAGTTGGAATTCAAATGATATGAATTTTACAACTTTTAATTTAAATTTGGAATTTAAATGGATTTCTAAATTCTAAAACATAACCAAACTGAACTCCAAATTGAATAACTATATTTTATTTAGTTAGATAATAATTTTCTAAGATTTTAGCAACTTGAATCATCTACTTTGGAATTATGGTTCAAAAGATATGAATTTTACAAGTTTAATTCTGAATTAGTGGTTTAAATTATTTCAAATTCAAACAGACAGTTTAAACTTACTGCAATTCAAATTTTTATATTTTATTTAGCTAGGTATTAATTTTATACAATTTTAGAAATTGGAATCACCTAATTTGGAATCGTAATGCAAAAGTTATGAATTTTACAAATTAAATCCTAAATCATTATTTAAATCAATTTCTGAATTATTTTTCTAAAGAAAAATCTATTAATGCGCAAGGCTGACGTCAGCGAAGAATTTCTGGGATTTAAAAGAAATTAAAAAGATTCTCGACGTCATGGGCCTTGTGTCGAGAGACGCCATTATGTGGACCAAGTCCACGCCTTGGCGCACCGGAGGGTGGTGCGTGTGTGTGACGTGGCGCCACGTGGCGCCACGTGATTGGGTGCCGGCGTGGCGTTTGTCGGCGCCGAGGTGGCGACACGCCCATGCCACGCTGGCTACGACGCGTTAGCTCTTGATGGCGGATTCGCCGGCGCTTACGCGCCACGGCGAGGCGTCGCGGGTGGTGCCAAACGCGAGAGGAGGACGCCGAGGATGATGCTCACCGGAGATGCGCGAGGGTGTGGCGGAAACGGCGCTTGGCCGCGAAGCTTGAGCGGCGGCGCGCTGGGTCGACGGTGAAGGAGGGTTCCCGTGGAGCTCCGGCGACGGACGGTGCTCGCCCCCGCAACGACGCGGTGGTGCCGAAGATGTGGTCGGCGGGTCGAGCGGACGACGGCGCCGGAATCGGAGAAGAACGGACCGCCGCCGTGAGGAACCTCAAAATTCGGCCTCATGAGGAGGAGGGGAGCGATGGTTGGCGGGGTTGAGTTATGGTGGAGGAGGCGCACCCGGGGTGGCTTTTATAGGGTAGCGGGCCCGAGGCCGCGAGGGATCGTGGGGATCGTGCGCGACCGTTGCGGCGAGGTGGCGCACGCGGGCGAGAAGAAAGGGGAGAGAGGGCGAGGGGGTGGGGCGGTTCGTGCGGGCGGTTCGTGCGCACGCACGCGCAAGGGTCGGGGTGGTTGGGGACGCCGAATGTGAAGCTCGGGCGCGCGTGGCAATGGCGGCCGAAACGGCCTGCCCCGCGAGGACGAAGGCGAGGGAGAAGAAAGCGGGCGGCGGTAGGATTAGAATCCGACGGCTAGGATGAGGTGGAGGCGTGGCGCGATGCGGGCCGCCGGATGCGCGATCAACGGTGGAGAGAGAGGGAAGATGGGATGAGAGAGATGGGGCGCGGCCGGGCCGTGCTGGGCCGGGAAAGGCCGGTGTGGGTGATAAACAGGAGTAGGCCGGGATGGTTTCGGCCCGAAAGGATTTAAGGATTTTAATTGATTTCTCAATTTAACATAACCAGATTAATTCATTTAGGCTCTAGAAAATAGCAGATTAATCCCAAAAATTCTAGGAAAAATCACATAAGTTCTTAGAATTGTTGTGGACCTAAATAAAATTATTCCAAGTTAAGGTTGACAATAGATTTTGAATTTAAATTTCTTTTTGGCTTTAAACAATTTAAAGACAAGCTTTTAAAATTTCAGAAAATTCACAAATTCAAATAAGTTTTAAACTTTAACTAAATTTGAAATTTTGGGCTGTTACAAACCTCCCCCCCTTAAGGGAATCTCGACCCCGAGATTCAGGATTGACCGGCAAGAAGGTGGGGATACCCTGCCTTAATATCCTCTTCCCGCCCCAAGTGGCTTCACTTTCGTGGTGGTGGCTCCAATCGAACTTTGTATGAACGGATGATCTTGTTCCGTGACACGCCCGCGACGCCCGTAATCTTGATCGGTTGCTCCACATAGGTGAGGTCCTCTTGAAGATCAATGCTTTCCGTATGGGTCTGATCTTCGTGCACTCAAGGCACTTCTTTAGTCAGTGAAACATGGAAGACATTGTGACGGCGGATAAAGATGTCGGTAGCTCGAAATGATATGCAACTTCACCTCTTCTCGCCAATATCTTGTAAGGTCCCACAAATGGGTGCAAGTTTTCCTTTGGTTCGAACCTTCTTACTCCTCGGTGGAGTAACTCTAAGATAAACAAAATCTCCTTCAAAGAAGGTCAACTCTCGCCGACGATTATCAAGATAACTCTTCGCTTGGTTTGAGCTACTTTCGATGTTCTCTTATTGCCTTAACCTTGCTTTCATTTCTTTGATCAACTCGCCCAAAGAACTCGATGCTCTCCTACTTCATCCCATAGAAGCGGAGTTCGCATTTCGCCATACAAAGCCTCAAATGGGGACATCTCAAGACCGGCTTGGTAGCTATTGTTATACTGAAAATTCTCGTGATAGGGTAGATTCTTGTCCCAACTTTTTCCGTAATCCAAGGCGCAGTTCAAGCATGACTTCAAGAATCTGTTGACTCGTTTCGTCCGCCATCCGTCTCATGGATGATATGCGAAGGTTAAATTGAGTCTGGTTCCCAAAGCTTCATGCGCATCGCCAAAATCTTGACGTAACTGTGATCCTCTCGTTTACACGATCTTCTTGGGTACTCCATGCGCATGCACTATCTTGGCCATATACAATTACGCCACCATCGCTCGGGTAGGTGGTCTTGATCGAAGGAAATGAGCTACTTTAGCTAACCGATCAATTATCACCCAGATGGAATCACATCCTCGATCGAGTCCTAGGAAGTCCGTGATGAAATCCATACCAACTTCTTCCCACTTCCACTCGGGGATCGGTAACGGTTGTAACAAACCAATGTCTTTGATGTTCTCGCCTTGACTCGTGACACACATCACAACGGCTCTTAACTCAAGAATTTCCGCTTCATGTCGACTCCACCAATATCTTTCCTTAAGATCCCGGTACATCTTGGTGCCGCCAGGTGAATGGAATAAGGCGACTCATGGGCTTCCTTCGAATCGATCGCTTTAAATCGCCGATCCCAGACGCAGATGCGCTCCCGAACCACAATCGCTCCTTCCTCATCTTCGTGAATCTCAAGCTTTGCCTCTTCTCATATTCTTCTTGATCTCCTTGATGTCTTCATCTACCAATTGCTTTTCTTTGATCCGACTCAAGTGTTGGTTGAACTTCCAACGATTCACACATCCTTGCTCAACAATCTCCAAGTTCGATGCTTCAATTCTTCATATAACTCGCCGATTCTCCCGAACCAAAATGGTATTGCAATACGCTTTTCGTCAGGGCATCCGCAACTACATTTGCCTTGCCCGATGGTAATGGATCTCAAGGTCATAATCCTTTATCAATTCCACCATCTTCTCCGACGGAGATTAAGGTCGACCGGGTAAAGATGTACTTCAAACTCTTATGATCCGTGAAAACCTCACAAGTTACCGATGAGGTAATGTCGCCAGATCTTCAAGGCATGGACAATCGCCGCTAACTCTGTGTCGTGAGTTGATAATTCCTTCATGTGGCAAGAATCGACGGATGCATAAGCGACGACTTTGCCTTCTTGCATCAAGACACGTACCGAGTCCTTGACGAGATGCGCCGCAGAAAATCACAAAATCCTTGTGTATATCCCAGAGGACCAATACAGTGTCAAACTAATCTCGCCTTCGCTTCTTGGAAACTTTCCTCACAAGCATCTGTCCATTCAAATTTCTTTTCCTTCTTTAGAAGTTGAGTCATGGGTCTTGCTATCTTGGAGAAACCTTCAATGAATCTGCGATAATACCCACCAATCCAAGGAAGCTTCTCACATCGGTGACAGACTTGGGTTGTTTCCAATCCATTATCGCTCGACTTTAGTCGATCTATCGCCACCCTCCCGATGACACAATATGTCCAAGGAATGCCACTCGACTTAGCCAAAATTCGCACTTGTCAATTTGGCATAAAGTCGGTGCTCTCGAAGTTTTCCCAAAATTATCCCGAGATGGTCCTCATGTTCTTCTTCATTCTTTGAATAGATAAGAATGTCATCGATGAAAACAACCACAAACTTATCCAAGAATTCCATGAACACTTTGTTCATCATATTCATGAAATAAGCAGGGCATTCGTCAAACCGAAGACATTATCAGAACTCAGATAACCCATATCCGTGGTGAAAGTCGTCTTCGAATATCTTCCGTCTCGATCTTCAATTGGTGATAGCCGATCTCAAATCAATCTTCGAGAATACACTTGTTCTTTCGCTTGATCGAATGATCGTCGATCCTAGGTAGCGGTACTTGTTTTTGATTGTCACTTCATTGAGTGACCTATAATCCACACACATCCTCATACTATTGTCCTTCTTCTTGACAAATAATACAGTGCTCCCCAAGGTGATGAACTGGTCGAATATATCCCTTGCTCCGCAATTCTTCAATTTGTTTCTTCATCTCTGCCAATTCATTGGCCGCATTCTAGAAGGTCGCCGAGATTGGAGCGTCCTCGACTAAGTCAATTAAGAACATGACGCCCCGTCCGGTGGCATGCCGTAGATCATCGTGAAAAACATCCGGAATTCTTGCACTATTGGTATATCTTCAAGCTTTAATTCCTTCAAGCCGGTCGAATGGAACTTTCTCCCAGACAGTCTTGGGCTTGAATTCAACTGTGACTCCTTCCTCATTGGTGAGAGTAATAGACCTATTGGCACAATCTATCCGCCCTGATTCTGGCTAGCTACCCATTCCAAGTATTACATCCAGATCTTGAGAATGCAGGACTATTAAGTCGCCATGAAGGAAACTCCTGATATCTCTGTGGTAAGATTCGCATAGAGAATCGGTTCTCATTTCGAGCCCGGGAATGGATTATCATAGGATTACTTAATGGAGAAATAGGTAACCCATTTTTGCCCACAAACTTATTGGATACAAAAGAATGCGAAGTTCTAATCAAACAGAATCGATGCAGTATCATATTAACGAAACGTATTCAAGCACGACATCCGTGCCGCCGAAGCTTCTCTGCTGTGACGTGGTTCACACGCCCTTCGCGGAATCGCTCGCCGGCTTTGGGAGTGCCGCCGGTGGCCGGTACTCGATGCCGGCTCGATTGGTGTTGCGATCGCCGCTTCTTCGCACTTGTTGGCATAATGTCCATCTCGTTAATGGAAGCATGTCACCCCGCCGCCGATGAAGTTGGGTTCTTCATTAAACCGCCTCGCAGATGCATTGTTGCGAAGCCGGAAGAGTTGGAGCGCCAGCTTTGTCATCGAGCTCGGGTGTAGAAGATCGAACCTTCCATTCCGAGGTGGCCGAGGCCGAGCAAAGCGAGGCTTGGGTTGCCTCCGAGTTGAACTTCGAGCGCCATCCTCCGCTTGCGTTCTCCATCTGCAGATGTTTGGCCTCTGGCGAAAAGCTTTATTCACTAACCGCCGGAAGTCGCAGTAGTCATTGGAGACCACCGATCGAGATCTCATCGCTCAAACCATCCATGAACCTTTCTTGCCTTTCTTCATCACTAGCCACGCTCGCCGGGGCATAGCGAGCAAGTCGTTGAACTTGTGCGTATTCACCCACCGTGCGGTTGCCTTGTTTGAGCGCTGGGAACTCTTTCTTCTTTAGGGTCATTATCCTCGGGATATGTGCATGGCGGAAAGCCCGCACAAACTCCGCCCAAGAGATAGTCTGTGCGTCCAAGATGGGAGATGTTGTAGTTATCCCACCATTCCGATGCGGGACCGGTGAGTCGGTGAGAGGCAAACAGACTCTCTCACGATCAAGACATCGAGTGATATCCAAATTTTTTCCGATAGCACGAATCCAGCCATCGGCATCCATCGGCTCAGGTCAGCCGGAGAATGTTTGTGGCGATGCGCATGAAATCGCCATGGTCAATCTCGCGGGTGGGGGTGGTGGTGCAGTCCGAGTTGTTGCTTGCACATTCGCAGACGCTTGTTGAGGGATCGAGCCAGAGGTTAATCGATGGTTTTGGTTTTCCATCATCCGACGCCAATCTGTCCTTCACCGGTGGCGGTGGTTGTTCTTTGACGGATCCTCCCGATAATCAAGGCTGCTGTTCTCGACCTTGGACACCGCCATCGCCGCAGACGGGTGGTCACCATCTGCTAGAACTCCAAAGATTAGGAGAGGTAGATGATAGGGAAAGGTAAATTCAAGATCATACAAGACAAAAGGCGATTTTTCCAAGAAATTCTTTTATTAATTTATTTTATTCAAGATTATGGCTACCACAAGGTATTAGTAGCTCATAATTCGCAACTAAGGATCGAACTAAAGGAAAGATAACAACTATGGGGTACTAGGAGTATAGTCCTGCTCACTAGAGCTAGTCTCGCCAAATTTGTAGCTAGCTAGCTCATGCTACGGCCTTCACTTCTCCTCTCCTCCTGTAGTGCTTACGAGCGGTGAGCAAATCATTCAAGGTGTTTCCGTGAGGCATAATCCAAAGCCTTAGCCGATCCACCGTGTGTCGATTCGGGGAATCTTCGCTTCTAGCGGAGTTGAAAGTATGCCGAAGTCGGGTCTGAATGTGCATCGGTAGTAATGAAACCCGTGCCTCAAGGCGATGATTGTAGGTGTAGCGAAGGTGGCGATCGCCTCTCTTGCCGTGATCTTGCATGCCATCATCAAAGTTGTCGCGTCGGATCGGAGCGCCAAAGACGGGAAGACGGTGTCCGGTGCGAGGTTGGAGTAGATGAGCACCTCTACTCTCCACAACTTTGTTCTTCCACCGGTACTTGAATCCTTGGAAAGTTGGCCTCTTTCGGTAACCAGTGTTTGATCATTTCCCAAAGTATCTCGCCCTGCTTCCAAAGAAGGCTCAAGTGGGAAGTAGCGTCCCAGATCTCGACCATCTAAAATTTTGAGATAGAGATAAGTTAGTAAACATTTTAAAGAGAAAGGTTGAGAATGACTCGATAGACTAAAAATAGTTTTTGCTTTTGAAAATAAGTCCTTAGGACAATTCTAGGGCCACGCCCTCTGCATTTACATGGCTCGATACCACTTTTGTCTGACCCGGAACGAAAGATCCCGAATCCTCTGTGTTCATACACCACCCAGATTTCCTGTACACATTACAAAAATGATAACATAACCAAATCTCGATTTCATTAATAGTAAATCGAGTTCGATACAAATGGGGCATGAAGCCAAATAAATAAGTAAATAACACAATGAAATAAAAAGATAGTAGTAGGCAGAACGATCCGCCACAGTAATCGTCTGGGGCGAGCCTAGGCATCGTGTCCTCACCGCCCCGATAGTAGTCTTCTCTAAATTTTGTTGCATAAAGCAAGTATGAGCACAACTACCGTGTTTCGCAAGTTACACCCAATATGGAATTGTAATGCATGCATAAGGTAAACAAAGGACATTGGCGGTTATTTTATGTAAAAGCTAGCTTTAATTTAAATAATCGTAATAGATTGCAAGGCCATTTTCATACATTAACAAAAATCATATTTTATGTGACAATTGAATAATGTGGATAACCTCCAAGAAAGGTGATGGATATCCTCCAATCACAATGGCTAACCGCCTAATTTTCCCACAGACTAACCATCCCGAAAACATCTGTTGAAACCATTTTAAAACCAAAAACAAGTCTAACTTAAAGTGGCTTTGCTAGCATGTCCATGATCATGACGCGCTATTCAATAGTTTTCACTCGCAGAGTTTGTACAATTTTACCCACACGAGATATTATACTCTTTGTGTCGGCCAATCCACGCTTCCTAAGGCGTGTGACAGAGCAAATATCACAAGGTCGTTATAATGATCTACCTCACAATACTCATGCCCGCTAAGGTTTCGCTTCCATTGACTAACCATCCTCCCGGAGCCCCTCTCTGCGCCATGTGGGACTACTGCCTAACCAACACCCACTCATACAACATGGCACTAATATCTATGAGGTATCCCAAATTATTAAGCCAGTCCTTCCCATACAGACATGTGGTGGTACGCTTTGGCATAGCAAAGGAACGCCAAAGGCCGGTCCTTAATTGACTTGGGCGTCTTTCAAATTAAACCCTGGGCTTAAATCCTAACCAGATTAAACCCGTGCATAAACCTGCACCCACCTTTCATCCGTTACGCCCAAGTCCAAACCCTCTTTATTTTATTTAGTAAAACCACCTTTACAACAATCCTATGGTAAAACAATACCATAGGTTCAAGTTGAAACAAGTTTGTAAAAATTTGGCTAAATCCTCCCCAAAATCAAAATCATGGTCTAAGCATTTGCTAAGCATTTCCAAACAATTTATCTATGGGGACAAGGGATGACATTTCAATATTCAATATTGGCCATACAAGGATAGTTGGAATATCTAATCATTTAAACAGGAATTTAAAAATACTTGAATAAAAGTATGCATGCACTTAGTAATTTGAAAACTGAATTTAAATAACTTTAAAATAGTAGGTGCAAGATGATCAAAGTATAACTTGCCTTCGCTGAAGTCTTGAAATTCTAATTCTTCTAAGAATCAAATTTTAATCGCCAGAATCTAAACGTGAAAATACGACAATCAATTGAAATTCAAGTAAAGACAAGACATTAATTCCAACTAACTCCAAATAAAATAATTATATTTTATTTAGCTAGATAATAATCTTATAAGACCTTATAAGTTTGAAACATTCAATTTGGAAATATGAAATAAAAGATATGACCTTTGCAAGTTTAAATTCTAAATTTGCAAACTAAATAGTTTAAGTTAACATGACAATTTCAACTAATTCCAAATAGACCAATTCTAATTTATCAAGCTAAATAATCTTTTTATAAAATTTTAGAAATTTTAATTCACTAAATTTGGAGTTGGAATTCAAATGATATGAATTTTACAACTTTTAATTTAAATTTGGAATTTAAATGGATTTCTAAATTCTAAAACATAACCAAACTGAACTCCAAATTGAATAACTATATTTTATTTAGTTAGATAATAATTTTCTAAGATTTTAGCAACTTGAATCATCTACTTTGGAATTATGGTTCAAAAGATATGAATTTTACAAGTTTAATTCTAATTAGTGGTTTAAATTATTTCAAATTCAAACAGACAGTTTAAACTTACTGCAATTCAAATTTTTATATTTTATTTAGCTAGGTATTAATTTTATACAATTTTAGAAATTGGAATCACCTAATTTGGAATCGAAATGCAAAAGTTATGAATTTTACAAATTAAATCCTAAATCATTATTTAAATCAATTTCTGAATTATTTTTCTAAAGAAAAATCTATTAATGCGCAAGGCTGACGTCAGCGAAGAATTTCTGGGATTTAAAAGAAATTAAAAGATTCGACGCACGGGCCTTGTGTCGAGAGACGCTGCTCATGTGACCAAGTCCACGCCCTTGGCACACCGGAGGTGGTGCGGTGTGTGTGGTCGCCACGTAGGCGGCCACGTGATTGGGTGCTTCGCGTGGCGTTGTCGGGCGCCGAGGTGGCGACACGCGCCATGCCACGCTGGCCAAGACGCCGCTGTTACGGACGGCGGCCCAGCCGCTTACGCGCCACGGCGAGGCGTGCGGGTGGTGCCAAACGCGAGAGGGAGTGACGCTGAGGATGATGCTCACCGGAGATGCGCGAGGGTGTGGCGGAAACGGCGTCGGCGGCGAGCTTGAGCGGCGGCGGCGCGGGGTCGACGGTGAAGGAGGGGTTCCCGTGGAGCTCCGGCGACGTGGACGGGTGCTCCGGCTCCGCAACGACGCGGTGGTGCCGAAGATGTGGTCGGCGGGGTCGAAGCGGGGACGACGGCGCCGGAATCGGAGAAGAACGGAATTCGGCCGCCGGTGAGGAACCTCAAAATTCCGGCGCTACAGAGGAGGAGGGGAGCGATGGTTGGTGGGGTTGAGTTGCGGTGGAGGAGGCGCACCCGGGGGTGGCTTTTATAGGGGTAGCGGGGCTCCGAGGCGGCGAGGGGATCGTGGGGATCGTGCGCGACCGTTGCGGCGAGGTGGCGCACGCGGGCGAGAAGAAAGGGGAGAGAGGGCGAGGGGGTGGGGCGGTTCGTGCGCACGCACGCGCAAGGGTCGGGGTGGTTGGGGACGCCGAATGTGAAGCTTCGGTGGCAGGGGCAATGGCGGCAAGCACGCTCGCCTCATGAGGACGAAGGCGAGGGAGAAGAAAGCGGGCGGCGGTAGGATTAGAATCCGACGGCTAGGATGAGGTGGAGGCGTGGCGCGATGCGGGCCGCCGGATGCGCGATCAACGGTGGAGAGAGAGGGAAGATGGGATGAGAGAGATGGGGCGCGGCCGTGTCTTTGGCCGGAAAGGCCGTGTGGGTGATAAATGTGAGTAAGCCGATGGTTTCTACCGAAGGATTTAAGGATTTTAATTGATTTCTCAATTTAACACACCAGATTAATTCATTTAGGCTCTAGAAAATAGCAGATTAATCCCAAAAATTCTAGGAAAAATCACATAAGTTCTTAGAATTGTTGTGGACCTAAATAAAATTATTCCAAGTTAAGGTTGACAATAGATTTTGAATTGAAATTTCTTTTTGGCTTTAAACAATTTAAAGACAAGCTTTTAAAATTTCAGAAAATTCACAAATTCAAATAAGTTTTAAACTTTAACTAAATTTGAAATTTTGGGCTGTTACATGCGGGCTATGGCCTCCCGTAATCCGCTGGCTCGATCCATACGGTTTCTTTCAATCTGGGCTAAGACCTCAGCCATTGTGGGCGGTGGCAGAAGCTCTTCTTCCGATGGACCGCTACGCTTGTTTTTCCTTTGGGAAGGCTCACCACCCTCTCCTCGTGCATAGAGCTCATCCAAAGCAGCTGAGTGGTACGTGGGGGTGGTGATCCTTCCTCTTGCTGCTAAGCCCTTGATCGAGTGTTAGGCCCTGTCATCCTATTGACACGTGGATGGTTAGAAAACAGACTAAGGATACACTCAAATGAGTGCAAAAGAGTTTTCCGGACAGCAAGGAGAATAACTTATACTAGCATGCAACATGGTAATGAAATATACCAAAAATTAACACCAAAAGAAAATACAAAGGCACAAGGGCTAACATAAGATCCATTAAAGCAATACATAGTTTTACGGTTACAAATACATCCATATAGGCCTGTAGACGAATGGTAATTGCCCGAAACAAAAGTTCTTGCAAAGAAACATCCAAAGTTCAACAACTACTAGCCTATTACATGAATCTACGGATATATGCTCGCTGAACTCATATCCAAAAAGTGAGCTCACTAAGCTACAATCCTAAGGGTTCCATTAAATCCCTCCAGAAACTGGCTTAACCAATAGTAGCTAGGTGATCCCGTGTCATCAGGGTCATTCGGATTGGTAAAACGTAGAGGGGATCCTATGTTAATGACATGTCCTCCTATAGGTTCCGGCCTCTGCAACAGAGAGAAACCTACTGACATTCGAGCTTGACGTCTTGGTCTAAAATTGGGTACTTGCCCTCCCACTTCGGGAAGAGAGTACTCCGGTGGTGCAGATATGGGAGACCTCATTTCCCCATAAAGCACATGCCGGTCTACAAGTCCCATGTTGCATATGGGTTGTAGACGCTCCTGAGCCACAATGAGATGACGCCGCGTCTCCCATAACTCATGCATAGTGCAACGGTGGATCTGATCCATGATGTGGACCAATCTTGTCAGCTGTTGCACTTGAGGGTCTTCTCCATACTGAATCTCGGCAAAAGTGTTCACTTCTGCGCCACTTGCTTGAATAGGAAAGTGGTCGTATGGCGGCTGAGCTAACTCCATCAAGTCATGATGAAGATGGCTCATGGCCACACGAGCTACTTCCTGCAATGCCATGGCCTCAGAGGTGCCACGCGTCTGGAACCCGTATGGAACACTCCCTGTCACGTGTCTGGCAATGATATTGACCACTGCCAAGTACTCCACCATCCCTGGTCCTCTGTCGCGTCGGTAGATGGAGTAGGTCGGCTGATATGTGAAGTTTGCTCTCCACATCATGTCTCTAAGTAGTGCCGGGTATCCGTCCACATCTTTCGCTTGGGTCTCCTTAACAAGGTACTGACGACTCATCTAAGGACAAGAAGGGCAAGATGAGTTAGTTTTGTAAATCGAAACAAGAATTAGGCGAGAAATGATACTAAGATGGATGAGGAATAAAAGAGATTCCTAACTTAGCTTTCTCAAATTAGTTTGATAATTGAAAAATAATTTTAGACCAATGGACTTGCTAAACTTAATGCCCGTGCTATCTCTAACTGTGAACACCTTGAGGATATGCTCATAATCCTAGGTGATGATACAATTGGCAATTTAGTTGAAGGTTTGTTGGATTTCATGTTTGTCAGAAAGTTTCAGCAATCTGTCAGGATAATCGGTAGTACCGGCGTGTTAACCGAGGTAATACCGCTTATGAACGACCGCTTGTTGTTAAGCGGTATGGAAAACCGAATCTAATGCAAAATGGTCTTGGATTTCCCTGTGGAGCGGTATGACCGCATCTTGCTTGTCGGTAATACCGCACTTCGGTATGACCGTTGTTTTGCGGTATGCAAATTCCAGAGAGGAGTTGTTTTTGGAGATTTTGGCATTCTCAGAGGTGCGGTGCAAGAAGAAGTTGTGAGCGGTACAACATGGTGCGATAGTACCGGTGGATATGTGGCGTAGTACCGCCAGGAGTGAATTGAGCCGAGTGTCAAATTTCTTGGAGATTTGATTTTGGGTTAGGTCAAGTTCATGGGTATCATTGCATATGTGTTGCATGATGCATGTTTTGAGCTAACGTGGGTCAAGTTGTGAAGAACTTGTTCCCGGAGACGATTTCTGGCCTATTGTTGTGCAGTGGCTTGCGGTCAACGACGGTCAACGGCGAGGAGGATCGACTAAGCTTGGAGAGCCGAGGTCCGTAATCCATCATGGATGCCGTGAGGTCGTGACTCAAGCATGGCATGTATCGGACGAGGTGGATCGAACCGCGATTCGATGTACCGGTTGGATCAAGCGGAGCGGTGCGGTGCAAGTGCCTTGGAGGTTCCGGCGGGATTCGGACGGAGAGACTTGCCGACATGATGAGAGCCGTTGATCAACCTACACGCATGGCGGAAGCAAAGCGATTGCTTCGATCGGATTGACCTTGGCCTATGGAGAAGGATCGAGAAGGGTATTTTGGTAATTTCACCAAATACCGCCTTTGTGGCTTGTTGGCTAAACCGCTGCGCGGATCGGCGCTGGAGAAGCGGTTTAGGTCAATCGAAGATGAAGACAACGCTTTGAGA
This sequence comes from Phyllostachys edulis, assembly GCA_036346405.1. Taxonomy (NCBI): domain Eukaryota; kingdom Viridiplantae; phylum Streptophyta; class Magnoliopsida; order Poales; family Poaceae; genus Phyllostachys; species Phyllostachys edulis. The sequence continues at coordinate 28,439,547 of CM070558.1, read as the reverse complement.
TGCGTCGCAGTGTTAACCCATTGTGTGTTAGGGTTTAATGGGTGCCCTAATGGAATATTCCTAGATTCCTAGCCTCCACTATATAAGCCTTGTGTGCTGTTCACAGCAGGAGAGTGAGTTCATCGAGAAAAACCCTATTTGATCTTAGGGTTTAGAAAAGGAAGATGAGAGCTAGGGTTTAGGATTGATGCCTTGTATGCTCATGTAATGAGTTGTGCCTCAAGGATGGAGTGGTCAGAACCATGAATCTTCAATCATCAATCAATCCTTGCAAGTTCTTTGAGATGAGCTCTCTCGCTTTTTTCTTGTTCTTGCACCTTACTTTGATGTTTTGGAGATTTTGTTGATCCTTTGGTTTTGGTTGTTCTTGTGCACTCTTACTCCTTGTTGTGACATGTGGGAACGTATCTAAGGTCACCTAGATCATCAATCTCCCACGAGCAAGAGTTGGACCAAGTTTTTCGCTTTTGCTCTGCTTCTATGCCCTTCTTAGGTAAAACTGAAAAGATCTAAACTTTGACGAGATCTGGACGATCGCCACTTGAATAGGTTCCTAATACCCTTAGGAAGGTGTGTTCCAAATTTGGTGGAGTTTGGCCTTACGGTTTAAAAGTTACGCCGATTTTCGATTTCGCTTTTCAGTCGTTTCGCTCATCGTCAGATAAAAGGTAGTACCGCACTTTTGCTCGAGGTAGTATCATGATGCGTAGTACCGCACATTTGCTCGTGGTAGTACCGCAATGAGGTAGTACCGATTTACAACAAAGGGTAGTACCTTTGTCCCCGATTTTTCGTGATTTCTTTAGGAGTTTGTCATTGCTTTGAGGGTTTAGGAGTGGATTCATTACAAGTCTTCCATCGTGCTTAAGCATTCATCTTCATAGCCCTAATAGCTATTGGAGTGATTTAAGTAGTTGAATCCATTATCTTTGCAAAAATTTGGTGCTCCTATTCACCCCTCTAGTCGCCTATTCCGTCCAACAATTGGTATCGAGCTCTGTTAGCTCTTCTCATAGATCTTAACCGATCTTTGGAGCCATGGCGATCGACAAGTATTCACTCAAACCTCATATTTTCGATGGAGTTGATTTTGCTTATCGAAGGCTCGCATGCAAGCCTACATCGAGGCTCAAGGGCACGCAATTTGGCTTAAGGTCAAAAATGCTTATGTCGTGGCTACCGATGAAGATGTAATCAATCCCGATGTAGAGGCTAACAAAGAAGGCTCGTAACTTCTTGATTCAAGGGCTTAGTCGATCCGAGTTTGAGCGCAGGTCTCATCTCAAGTCCGCTCATGAGATCTGGAAGACCCTCGTGATTACCACGAGGGCTCTATGCCTATCAAGGAAGTGAGATGTAACCAACTCAAGAAAGAATACTCAAAGATCGAACAAAAGCCTAGTGAATCTTTGGATGAGTTATTGGGAAGGTTTTCCAAGATTCTTCATAATTTACGGGTCAGAGGTCTCACATTCATCGAGTCCGAGAATGCACGCCAGCTCTTGGGTGCTCTTGATGTGAGAGTCTAGGGAATGAAGATCACATCCATCAATGACAACATCACATGAGTGAGCTTACCATGGATAAGCTTTACTCGAGATTGAAGTCGCATGAGATTGATTTCATCTCGCGACTCCCCAAGACAGAGTCGATGGCTTTAGTGGTTGACCCATCTCGTGGTAGCTCTTCCGATTCTTTTGATTTTGGCTCATCCGGTCTTTCTTTGTCCGCTTTGCATTCTTTGAGCGATGAGCGCTAGAGAAAATACCCGAGGATGATTTAGCCCTCCTATCCACCAAATTCTCAAGAGTTTACAACAAAGTGAGGAAATGTATGAGAAGTGGTCCTGTCACTTGTTTCGAGTGTGGTGAGCCTAACCACATTCGCCTCCAAGTGCCCCAAGTCAAGGGCAAGGAGGAGAAGGACTCTCGAGGCGCCATCAATCCAAAGACAAGAAAGGCAAGAAACCAAACTATCGCAAGTTAAATCACCAAGTCCTTATCGCTCTTGAGAGTGTGAACATGAGCGATGTGGACTCGAGACGGAGGACGATTTATGATGACTCTCATGGCAAGAAGAAGGATCAAGACTTCACCCAAGCATGTGCTTCATGGCCAAGGACAGCCACGACGCCGACTCCTCCAACGACGACGACCTTTTCAAATGATCCCGATGAGGTATGTCCTCACCGCCAGATGAAACGTGCTTTGGTCATTTCGAACGAAAATTAGATAAGCAAGCTAGAATGCTTAAGAATCGTGACATCATGATTGATAACTTGAAACTAGAAGTTGCTACACTCAAATCGATTAGTCCTCAAGATGTTTGTGATGCTTGTTCGAATGTATGATGAATTGGTAACTCTAAGACTTGCTCATTCCTCTGTTATAAATCAATTGAAAGATGCTCGATGAACTAGAAACTCTCAAGTCTAGTCCTCGCTTGCATGAATGCCATTGCTTTAGATGTGACTATTGTTGATGCTATCCCTTTGCCTTGTTCAAATTGTGCTTTGCTTGAACTAAAATTGGATAGTGCTACAAAAGAATTGAGTAAATTTGATGCTAGTCACACCTGCTCTCATTGTGAGAAAAATAAGATTAAAATGAAGGAGATGTCGGAAATGATTCTGTACTCTAAAACTGCTTCATGTGAAAACTGTGTTAAACTCACACTTGAGAATGATGCATTAAACAAGACACTAGAAGAAAAGGCTAAAATTGAACAATCCATGTCCATGACTGCTTCCAAGAAAGTTGTTGATTCTGATTCTTGTACTCTTTGTATTGAACTTGGGCATAGTGTAGATAAGATACAAGAAGCGTTTAGAGTTAAGTTCAAAGAGCAGTTGGATAAGATTAGGGATAACTATTGTGTGTCTTGTGAGGCTTTGAAAGCCGAGGTAGCTCACTATAAGGAAAAGTCTGATAGGGCTAGCAAGTCAAATAAGTGTGTTTCTTGTGTTGAACTAGCCAAACAAAATGACTATCTCAGAGGATCTCTTGAGAGATTTGTTGGTGGGAAGAAGAACCTCAACATGATTCTAGACAAATCTAAGGTGAGTGTGAAAAATAGTGGGCTAGGTTTTAATACCCTAGAGCATTCCAAGAATCATCCACCTAAGATTGCGAGAGTTGTTGAAAGTGGCTTGTTTGAGGTAGAACCCCCTGAGCCATCTAAGGTTGTCTTTAGGTCTGCTGGTTTTGCCCAAACTCCTTCTTTTAAGACAGGTGCTTGTGCTTCATCAGTCGCACCCTCAAAAGGTCAAGTACCATTGCACCTTCTCGCAAGAAGAATGGTCACATTGTTGAGTTCTCGCTCAGAGAGCCAAAATTGAGAGAAAGGAGAGGATGAGTGCTTTAAGGTCCATTAGAGGAATTTCTTCACCTGCTATAGTCTCTAGAGCCAGACAGCTTGTTTTTCCTGCTAGACATAGGCCTAGGTTCGGAGATGACTTCTTTGACTCTTTTGGTGCTCTAGGCAGCTGCTCGGATTAGGATTTCGTGAGGAGAGACCGCGAGTAGCATATAGACAGGGGAGTACCGACCTTTTGGTAGGTCGATTCTGAGAGGTCTAGGTGGTTCTTGTGTGCATTCTCATGATTTTGCTCCTAACCATTTTATCGCTATTTCTATCGCTTTGCCTAAGCATCGTGTGACTCAAGATCGATTCCCAAGTCTTTTATCACTAACCCCAAAGATCGAGGCACGATGTTTCTGCTCGGCCTTTATAGGTCCGTCAGTGCGAGGAAGGAGGACATATGGCTTGTTGACTCGGTGTTCTCGACACATGACCGGAGATTCTAGATGGTTCTCTCCTCACACGCAGCATCCGCAATGAATTAATCACATTTGGGGATGCTTCTATCGGGACCGTGATAAATAAGGGCACAAAGGCGCGTCAACAACAAGTTCATGCTCAAGGACGCCGCTTGGTAAGTAAGCCGAGGTATAATCTGCTTCGCTTCTCACCGCTTGATGAAGGTCTAGAGGTGAGATTTAAGAGTGGTGAGTGTAGAGTTCTAGATTCCTCAGTGAGCTTGTTTTTGAGATCTCTAGGTTTGAGAAGATCTTTTGTGCTAATTTCGTGTCTCTTCTCGCTTCTAGCCCTAGGTGTCTTGTAGCTTCGACTCCCATGATTTAGTGTTGTGGCATCGTGAGGCTTGGTCACATAGGCTTCACCACTTGACTAGAGTCATGAGAGTGGATTTGATTAGAGGTTTGCCTAGGTCAAGGTCATAGAGACCTTGTGTGCACACCTCAGAGACATGGTAAGATGGTTTCGCTTCTCATCCTCCTCTTACCTTAGTGATGACCGATGGACCAGTCACTCTTGCACTTAGACACCGTTGGTCCTTCTAGAGTCCACCTGCGGTGGTAAGTGGTACGTGCTTGTGATTGTGGATGATTACTCCGTATTCATGGGTTTATTTTCTCGTTTCTAAGGACGAGGCATTTGGTTTCTTTAGAGATTTGGTCCTTAGACTTGTCTGTTGATCTTCCCGGAGCTTTGAGAGCCATTAGGAGTGACAATGGGACAGATTCAAGAATTCTTCCTTTGCCACCTTCTCGCTCGATAGGGGCTAGAGCACCGCTTTTCTTCACCTAGAGTTCCCAAACAGAATGGTGTTGTAGAGAGGAAGAATAGGACCCTTGTAGAGATGGCTGTGACCATGCTAGATGAGCATTCCACACCTAGGAGGTTTTAATGAGGCTATCTTTACCGCTTGTTATATTTCTAATAGGGTGTTCTTGAGATCTCGTTATTGGTAAGACTTCCTATGAGCTCAGATTTGGTCATAAGCCCAAAGTTTCTCATTTCAAGACTTTTGGTTGTAAGTGCTTCATTCTTAAACATGGCAACCTTGATAAATTTGAATCTAGATGTTCGATGGCATATTTCTTGGATATCCCGCTCATTCTCGTATATCGTGTATTTAATTTTGACACTAACAAAATTGTTGAGACTTGCGGTCACTTTTGATGAGGCTAGTCCCGTACTAGACCCGATGTCGCAGTACACAGTTTTCGATATTCGAGAAAGCATCTTCGCCGACGATGACTCGAGGATGAGGACCCAATCCATCCTCCACCATTTCGAGAGGGTTGAGAGCCCGCTTACTACATCCGCTTCAGATGAGCAAATTCTTCCTACTTTCATCGACGATCGAGTGGCTCGCCTCCTACCTCCACAAATTCCATGAGGTAGAGGCCACTTCAAAGACCAGAGCTCCTCTTCAGATTCAAATGACAAAGATCCACCGAAAGCAGATGATTGGGGATCTTCATGAGCGAGTCACTCGCCTCCAGTTCATTTCTCCCGATTCCCATGCACATTCTCGCATTTGTCGCTTCTTTTGAACCCCGAGATGTCACCCATGCTCTTTCGATGCCTCTTGGGTCAATGCCATGCATGAAGAACTTGAAAATTTTGAAAGAAACAAAGTCCGACCTTAGTTGAACCTCCACCTAATTATAATGTAATTGGAACAAAATGGGTTTTCAAAAATAAGCAAAGTGAAGATGGGTTGGTAGTTCGCAATAAGGCTAGACTTGTAGCACAAGGGTATTCCTGTAGAGGGCTTAGACTTTGAGGAGACCTTTGCTCCTCAGAGCTAGATTGGAAGCCATTCGATTTTGCTAGCATTTATGCATCCAAGGGCTTCAAGCTATTTCAAATGGATGTCAAAAGTGCTTTTCTCAATGGCTTCATAGAAGAAGAGGTCTATGTCAAGCAACCACCGGTTTTGAAAATCCTAAGTTCCCAAACCATGTTTTTAAACTCTCCAAAGCCTTGTATGGATTGAAGCAAGCCCCTAGAGCTTGGTATGATAGGCTTAAGAGCTTCTTGCTCAAAAATGATTTTAAAATGGGAATGGTTGATAAAACTTTGTTCACTCTCGTGCATGGCAATGACTTTTTGTTGGTTCAGATTTATGTGGATGACATTATATTCGTGGTTCTTCTCATGCTTTGGTGTCCAGATTTTGATTCTATGAGCAGGAGTTCGAGATGAGCATGATGGGCTAATTGACCTTCTTCCTTGGTCTTCAAGTCAAGCAATTGAAAGAAGGCACCTTCATTCATCAAAGTAAGTACACAAAGGACCTTCTTCGCTTCGACATGGGAAGTAGAGGCCAATGTCTACTCCCATTGCCACGACCACCGTGGCCGGACCCAGATGAGGATGGAGAGCCCGTGGACCGTATGAGTACCGCAAAGATGATCGGCTCCTCCTCTACCTCACAAATAAGCGAGGCCGACATACAGCTTTGTCAGATGTCTCATGCGCCGATTTCGAGCTTCCTCGAGCTTCTCATCGCTCAAAGGCCGTGCATATTCAGTATCTTCAGACACTCTTGACTTTGGACTTTGGTATTCTTCTTCTTCTCTCTCTATTCGGGCTTTTTCGATGCCGATTTTGTCTGGTGTAGAGTGGATAGGAAGAGTACTTCCGCACTTGTCATTTCTCAGGCACATCTCTTATCTCTTGGTCATCTAGGAAACAAATCCTCTGCTGTACGACCCATCGCCGAGGCCGAGTATGTAGTCAGCCAAGAGTTGCTCTCGTGTTCTCTCGGATCTTGTCTACTCGAGGGACTATGGGTTGTCTTTGGGTAGTGTTCTCTTTTCTCGTGACAACACATCTGCCATTAACATTGCCAAAACCCAAAGCAACATTCTAGGACAAAGCACATTGACGTTAGATATCATTTCCTTAGAGACCATGTTGAGAAGGGTGACGTTGTGCTTCACTTTGTTGAGTCCGAGCAAAGAAGTTGCGGATATCTTCACTAAGGCTCTTGATTCTTCTCGCTTTTGCTTCTTTGTGGGAGAGTTGGGGTTGTTAGTCCTTTTGGCCTGTTTTGAGGGGAGTTTGCTCTTTTGCATTCATTTGTATCATAATGCATTTTTCATTTCAAAGAACTTGCATTGTAATATAAACTTGTGGAGCTTTGATTATTATCCTTGTATGACTTGATTTTATGCTTTATATCCCGCCATGTCTTGTGCTAGTTTGCTAGACTTCGTTATGGCTTTTATGTATAGCTTAGCTTTTGCCATGCTAGCTTTATTATCTGTGAACAAACCTAATCATAATATGACTTATTGGATCTTGTGACTAGTTTTGCTATAGTGATCCTCTCATGATTCATGCCATGTCATATAGGCTTAATTGAGTCTTGAACCTATTCTGAGTTTTAAATTGAGCCTTGATAATTCTTAAGTCAAGCAAATGAAAATGAGCTTTTCTCTGTGAAAAAACCGATCTCACCAATTCTTTCTCATGAGACGGCTTGCCATTGCACTAGGCATGAACTCGGGGGAGTTTTGGATGACCTGACTATTCTCTTAAGCTTTTGTTGCTTGGGATGGTCGTAGTGAGGCTTGAGATCTAGCACAATGCTAAGAATACAAATTGGCAATTGGTTGAAGCTTAGGAGGCGCTGTGGATGGCTCCTAGTCCATGACTTGCTTTACTAAGATAAAACCAATCATTTTCAGCAAAGTGCTCAAAGTGCTAAATTCTAAGTGCTTGAACAAATTGATTCAAAATTGATCTCAAATGCTCAACATTGACTCATTTTCTAGCTTCTGGCTCCATTTTGCTTATAGACATGGCCTGACTCATTTTTGGATACCTTTAGTTAAAACTGTGATCTTGAGCCCCTTGTTATGTTGTCGATTCTTTTAATCTCAGATTATTGCTATTTTGGTCTTAGCTTTGCTGTACATGTTTTGCCATGATTGAACATAGCTTCTTCACATAATATGGCTTGGTGTAATACTTGTACAGTCTTTATGGATAATCTTCATGGCTCTTTTTGCTCAAGTTTAAAAAAAATGAAAAAAATGAAAAATTACAAAATTGCAGCCATTCCATTATATTCATGCTCAATCTTCTCCATGCACCTTGATGAATTCATTGTCAAAGGGGGAGAAAAATTTACAAAAATGCTGTTTTGGTTTAGGTCACGTTGAAAAATTGCTCTTTCCTTTGGACCTAAAGTGAGTTTTTTGGCTCGTTTTTGGAATTTGAAGCTTCATTTGCTTTCTTTGCCTTATCTCACCTACTGAAACTATTCTGAAGCCAATTTGGTCACCTTCCTTGCTTTTACTTGCTAAAAGACCAAATTGTGCCTTTGTGCTAAAACTTGTTTTTTTTTACTTTCAAACCTCAAAACATTCATTTTTGGGTTATTGCCAATGTGTTCATCAAGGGGAGATTGTGAACACCTTGAGGATATGCTCATAATCCTAGGTGATGATACAATTGGCAATTTAGTTGAAGGTTTGTTGGATTTCATGTTTGTCGAAAGTTTCAAAGAATCGTCAGATAATCGGTAGTACCGGCGTGTTAATCATGTAATACCGCTTATGAACGACCGCTTGTTGTTAAGCGGTATGGAAAACCGAACTAATGCAAAATGGTCTTGATTTCCTGTGGAGCGGTATGACCGCATCTTGCTTTGTCGGCAATACCGACTTCGTATGACCGTTGTTTTGCGGTATGCAAATTCCAGAGAGGAGTTGTTTTTGGAGATTTTGGGATTTCGAGGTGCGGACGATCAAGAAGAAGTTGTGAGCGGTACAATCATGTCTTGATAATCGGTAGTACCGGTGGATATGTGGCGGTAGTACCGCTTGTGGAGTGAATTGAGCTGAGTGTCAAATTTCTTGGAGATTTGATTTTGGGTTAGGTCAAGTTCATGGGTATCATTGCATATGTGTTGCATGATGCATGTTTTGAGCTAACGTGGGTCAAGTTGTGAAGAACTTGTTCCGGAGACGATTTCTCGGTCTATTGTTGTGCAGGTGGCTTGCAGGTCAACGACGGTCAACGGCGAGGAGGATCGGGACTAAGCTTGGAGAGCTGAGGTCCGTAATCCATCATGGATGCCGGGTGAGGTCGTGACTCAAGCATGGCATGTATCGGACGAGGTGGATCGAACCGCGCTTCGATGTAAATTGTTGGATCAAGCGGCACGGGGTCGGTGCAAGTGCCTTGGAGGTTCCGATGGGATTCGGACGGAGAGACTTGCCGACATGATGAGAGCCGTTGATCAACCTACACGCGAAAAGCAGCGATTGCTTCGATCGGATTGGATTCGGTCTATGGAGAAGGATCGAGAAGGGTATTTTGGTAATTTCACCAAATACCGCCTTTGTGGCTTGTTGGCTAAACATGCTGGCGCTGATCGGCGCTGGAGAAGCGGTTTAGGTCAATCGAAGATGAAGACAACGCTTTGAGATGCGTATGTGTGTTAACCCATTGTGTGTTAGGGTTTAATGGGTGCCCTAATGGAATATTCCTAGATTCCTAGCCTCCACTATATAAGCCTTGTGTGCTGTTCACAGCAGAGAGTGAGTTCATCGAGAAAACCCTATTTGGTCTTAGGGTTTAGAAAAGGAAGATGAGAGCTAGGGTTTAGGATTGATGCCTTGTATGCTCATGTAATGAGTTGTGCCTCAAGGATGGAGTGGTCAGAACCATGAATCTTCAATCATCAATCAATCTTTGCAAGTTCTTTGAGATGAGCTCTCTTCGCTTCTTTTTCTTGTTCTTGCACCTTACTTTGATGTTTTGGAGATTTTGTTGATCCTTTGGTTTTTGGTTGTTCTTGTGCACTCTTACTCCTTGCTGTGACATGTGGGAACGTATCTAAGGTCACCTAGATCATCAATCTCCCACGAGCAAGAGTTGGACCAAGTTTTTCATTTTGCTCTGCTCTATGCCCTTCTTAGGTAAAACTGAAAAAGATCTAAACTTTGACGTAGATCTGGACGATCGCCACTTGGAATAGGTTCCTAATACCCTTAGGAAGGTGTGTTCCAAATTTGGTGGAGTTTGGCCTTACGGTTTAAAAGTTACGTCGATTTTCGATTTCGTTTTCAGGCTGTTCTGTTCATCGTTAGGATAAAAGGTAATACCACACTTTTGCCTGAGGTAGTACCGCGATGCGGTAGTACCGCACATTTGCCTGTGGTAGTACCGCAATGAGGTAGTACCGTATTTACAACAGTGGTAGTACCTTTGTCCCTGATTTTTCAGGATTTCTTCAGGAGTTTGTCATTGCTTTGAGGGTTTAGGAGTGGATTCATTACAAGTCTTCCACTGTGCTTAAGCATTCATCTTCATAGCCCTAATAGCTATTGGAGTGATTTGCAAGTTGAATCCATTATCTTTGCAAAAATTTGGTGCTCCTATTCACCCCCCTCTAGTCGCCTATTCCGGTCCTACACTAACCAACAGTCAGTATGGCTCTGATACCAACGCTGTGGGGACCCCCGGGTTATTTCCGTAAGACCGAGGCCATCTCGGTCTTATGAAGATAACTCTGGGCCTCAATTTAATGGATTCTAAGTTAACTCCATCTAAGTGAGAGTTCTTTACTGAAATTAGAGTCCCGGTGATCATGCGTACCGCTCCTCTGCAAGTACTGCATGATTTTCGGTTCTCTAAACAATCAAAGACCACACTTAGTGAGTTAAAATGGAATCCATGAACAGCGAGCATAAGGTCATGTTGGCTCCCAAGATCAGCGACCAACATACCCAAACTCACATACAACATTGATCACATCCATACAACATTTATACATTAATAGTTCAAAAGGCATACATCAAAGTAGTTCAAGTATACAACTATGACAAGTGGTCGACCGGCCAAATTCAAATAAGATCATAAAGTAGCAGCGGAAGCAAGTAAATAAACCAAAAGTCCAGCATGGTATGCCCCATAACCCATCGGCAACCGACTGGGAGTTAAATGATAGCACTACTCGTCAGTGTCGCCTAAATCGACACTCACAAGCTCATTGGGCTCACAGTCTTCTATACCTGGAACCAGTAGACAAACTGGTTGAGTACAAAGTTGTCCTCGCAAATCTTACACAAAGATAAATTTAGTTACGCATATAGGATATTCAAAGGATAGCATTATTAGCTTTAGTTTTACGAAAAACGCAACAATTTTCAACCTACACATACTAGTTTATCAATTGTCATTTTAAAAAAATTGATTTGAAGTAGAAGTAAATCATGTGATAAATTTATACAAAGATAAACAAATGAATCAAACAAACACCAAAGTTGCAGCCCACCTTGATACACTAAAGTGCATGAACACCCGTTCATACCGAATACCAAGTTGTACCCACAAAAATAGGTTAAAGTCTAACAATAGTAACTACCGAACTCAAGCGATCGTCCATAGCCGTGGACAAAGCTATTCGAATAGATTTATCTCTGTAGAGGTGTACTACTTTACCCACATGACTCGAGTAGCCCATAAGCCTCCAGATGCCTCCGAAAATAGCACACTTCCTTAGGTATGCCGGCCGAGGAGAATCGAGATACGGTCATTTTCGGCAAGAAAATCCTATTGGGCGAAATCCCCCTTGCAAGATGTTCCCTTATTTAGTACAAGTGTCTGATAGCACTTGCTAAGCGGCTCACAAGTTGTATTGGAAATACCGATGCAATGTAAATATTAAAAATTGGTGCTCACTTGCACACTATAGAAAATTACATCGGCTCCTACAGACAAATGATCGAACACAAGTGCCCTTACACCACCATGGAACATAACACAATAAAACCCTCCCCCTACTTAACCGTACAGTACCCATATCCCGCGTGTGGTAGCACAAGTGTACTTGAATTAACGATATTACCAAAGTTCGGTCCTTGTTGGTCCGGACAAGTCAACCACATACCCAATCTCGTGCACGAAGGCACCCTCACTATCAACCATTTGTCCAGACCTCAAAACTCATTTGAAATGACAAAGTATAACTCATAAAACAGATACGAAGATCTGAAATGAAAAGAATATAAGAAAGTATGTTTCTCCCATAATTGTCGGGTTAATCCCGACAATCAAACTACCGTTCTAGACTTGCATGGCTAAGCAAAATTGTACCATAATTCACACAACCTATCTTAAGCATGTGGTACTGAAATAATTCAAGATTAACCTCAATGAATAGGATATAACTAACTACACAACACAAAATAGCGACATAGCAAAATAAGCATGCAGGCAAATATCATTGCACTAACTTAACAAAAACTGGGATCAAATATGTTGCAAAAGAAGGTTCAAATGATGCTTTCCTTATTGGTAGATCAGTTGTTCACTCTCAGTAGCGTACGAGTCAATATCAATCGGTTCGGAATCTAGAGAAATAACAATATCGGTAAACACCGAGAAATACCACAAAAATTAAAATACTAAAAAATGCATGATTTTTCTACAGTGGCTAGTGTATGATTTTATAGGAATTTAGGTGAAAGAATTATTCTATTTGGAGTTATTAAGTGAAAGTTATAGCAATTTGAATTTTAGATTTCAAAAGGTCAAAGTTCATGTAATTTAATTATTTAGTCAAAATTTGCAAAGCAGTGGGAGATACAAGGATTATATAGATAAATAGATTATATTATTACAACTCCAAAATATCTGGGTTCATCTGATTTGGAGTTTTTATGAATTAGTTGTGCATTTTAAAGTTTTCACCTTTTTCTATTGTAAAAATAATAGATTTATGGATCACTTTCCAAAATTATATTCTCTGCTAAAGAGAAATGTTTGAAACCAATTTTCAAATAAATTTCATTAAAAATGAAAATTATCAAGACTGGTTTCAACCATTTTGGAGTTGAGATGAATTAATTATGTATTTTTGAAGTTATTCATATTTTCAAGTGTGTAAATAAATAGATTTCGAATTTCTTAAAGCTTTTATTACTTTTCTTGCCGAGGGCTGCGCTAGCCATAGTCACTGACCAGTGGGACCCAGTGAATAGTGAGTTTTCTAATGAACTTCTGATTTAAACTACGCACTAACATGTGGGGCCCGATGTCAGCGGCACGGCCGAGTGGACTTGGTCCACGCGTGTATGTGCACTGCGCACGCGCTTAAGTGGCCGGGCACACAAGTCAACCGCTCTACAGCTTTTGTTTACATCTTGGATTTCTGTGCGCGGTCCCACGTGTAAGCGATAGATTAGAACGGCTAAGACAGCGCTTAATGCTAATCATTATCAGTTAACGCTAATGATCTTGCTACAGTGATGGTTGGCGTACGACAACGGGAGTTTTGCCCGGCGCATTTGCCGGCGGCTCACCGGTGCTACGCGCCGTGGCGGAGCCGGCCAAGGACTGGGACAGGTGCGCAATAGTGTTGCGCATTGGATGGAAGTGGTTTCAGTGCCTAAGGTGGCCCGTACCGGCGGCTAGCCAGAGGTAAGCGGCGGCGCTCAATACGGCAAACATGCATGCAGCAATGTGAAGCTTCGCAACGCATACAAGCGGGTGCCAAAGCTTCTAGGGACTATGAGTGAGCTACCTGAGCGAAGTAGGGTGCTTGGGAAGGTCGGAGTTGGCCAGAGATGCGTCGGCGTCGAAGAAGATGATGGCGGTGGCACGGCTTCACAAGGAGAGGAGTCCCTGAGCAAAACTAAGACAAGTGAATGCTTAGGATAGCTCAAAGATCCTATGAAGATGCTATAGGAGCAAAGAATCGACCAATGGCTTACCGAATCAAGGTGGGAGATGAAAAGTTGCTTTATGGCCGAAAATGGTCTAAGCTTCAAATCCACCAGATCCTACCATGCATTGCTGAAATTAGTTGAGGGGAAAGATTTATGATGTCCTAAGACACAAAGTGACGCGCAAAGTTGAGGATAACACCTCCTGGAGAGTAGAAATGGCACGAGGGTGTCCACGGTGCGCGCTTTGGAAACGACCGAGAGCTTGAAGATGGACTGAGATCTACAAGCAATGACAAAGGCTGAGATTAGCTAAAATGGAAATGGCATTGAGTGTAGAGTTGAGAGGAACCACCAGACGGAGCTTACCCAACAATGGAGTGGATGCAAGTCTCCCTCTCCTCAGTCAAAAAGAGGAGAAGCGAGGGACAAGGAGGGTGCCGAAGGGGTATTAACCCGATTGGGTGACAGCAATGGAGGCGACGTTAGATGCCAAAGGCTCTAGAGTGGTCAGTTGGGGCGGTGCGGTCACGGCGTCGATGGAGCTCCGCAGGCGCTTGCGGCCGCATGGCACAAGATGCTTGAGACAGCAGCGAGAGGTGGGAGACGAGTCCGACAAGTGGGACCCAGCGGGCATCGACACAACATGGTGCGCGCGAGGGTGGCTAGGTGCGATGGATTGGTTCTGTCGGTACCGTTCAATCAAGAATGGACGGCTCATAATAAAAGGGGAGTTCGGCCTGGTCTGAATAGTTGCGCGATCTGATCCGTTGAATTTCAATCAGACGGCTCGCATGAGGTGCAATTAGTTGACTCAATCGAGTTAGCTCGCTGAGTCAGACTCAAGCCCGAGGAATAGTATGCGCTGGCTAGGTCTGAGTTTGACTGATTTAAAATTCAAACCATTCAACTTTGACCAGGCCACTCTAAATAGGAATCCAAATCCTAAATATCTGAAATAAATTAGAGGTGTTTCTGGGAAGGTCTAGTTCCTATAAAAATTCTAAAACCTTACTATTCGTGACATATTTTGTTTAGTTTAAATCCAAACCCGAGATAGGTTATTGGATTGTATTTGAATTTTCTGAGGGTTGAAACTATTCCAAAAAATTTGGAAAAAAATTATATTAATTCTTGATAATTACTATATTATTTGAATAAATTATTTCCAGAGGATCAACAAAAGGTTTTGTTCCAGTTTTCGTTTGGAGTTCGATTTTGAAGTGTAGGTTTAACACTTGTTTAAGATTTCCCTAGTGCAATAAATTATGCAAAGGTTTATAAATCATGATGCATGTTGGTGAGATGCATACTAATTATCATTAATAAACTTGGGGATGTGACACACGCGGTGGACGGGACAACTTGCGGGCGAGCGAGTGGGTAGCACCTTATCGGTTGTATGCACGATGAACATTAATACAATCATTAAACCCTAATTAGAAATTAAAAAATCTAATTGGGTTCATACAAGGTAATCTACTGGATTAATCCAATAGAAAAAATAGGGATAGGAACGGAGGTAATCCCGACGACATACCGATTCGACCGTGTAGAGCGATTCGTGCTAATAACATGTTGAATAATCGTAGTCGTTGTAGGAGAATGACAATCTAATCACCGTAAAGAGAGACAATAGATGAAGACACAGTATATAAGAACCACTTTCTTTATTGCTATGGATACGTTCCGTGTACAAGAGATGTTCTAGGGGCACAACTAGGGCCCGGACGTACGATAGGAGACTTCCCATCGTACACTCCGATGCAACACAAGGGATGATCAAGTGCAACATTTCTTTTAACGGTCACAACAAAAGAACTACTAGGTTTCAAACTAGGTGGGGGAAAGAAGAGGATGCAACATCTCAGACCAGCATTTTGCAACATCTGAAAAACACCTATCCTGTGGATGACCAACATAGTGGAAAATCCGATGCAACACAAGGGAAGAACGAGTGCAATATTTTTTTCAATGGTCGCAACATTTTTTTTCAACGGTTGCAACAAAAAGAAACTAACAATCAAAGAAGAGGTGGAGCATCTAGAAATACCTATTGCAACAAAAAGTGTGCAACATTTGTTTTTCACCGGCTGCAAAAAATTTTCAATAGTCGCAACAAAAAAACTAAGAGGTGGAGCATTTGGAAACACAT
Organism: Phyllostachys edulis; assembly: GCA_036346405.1. Classification (NCBI taxonomy): domain Eukaryota; kingdom Viridiplantae; phylum Streptophyta; class Magnoliopsida; order Poales; family Poaceae; genus Phyllostachys; species Phyllostachys edulis. Next base: position 28,423,896 of record CM070558.1, on the reverse strand, counting down.
ATTGCAACAAAAAGTCTGAGGAAGTGACGTAGCAGGATGGTGGCAAGCGATGCACGGCCCGACGAGGTGTGATAGAAGTGTGGGAGCGTTGAGGTGACGTGTGGTGGAGGTGGCCGAGGGTGGAGCGGCTCGGGTGGTGTGGCTATGCCGGGAGAGAGGCGGCGGCCATGAGCGGCAGCATGGTGGCGCAGTTGAGCCGAGGCGGCGTTGCGCTAGCGGTGGTGGCGGAGGCGCGGTTGGTGCAGCGGCGGAGGCTTGGTGGGAATCGGTCACCGGAGGGAGAAAGGAACCGGAGAGAGAAGTTCTGGAAGAGGAGATCGGTAGAAAAGAGATGAAAGGAAGAGGAAGAAGAGAATTGGAAAAGAATAAAGAAGAAGAGCTAGGGGAGTTAGGGAGGAATGGGTGGACAAGGTGCTTTCGAAGCAGATAAGGATGCAGAACGTATGAACAAGAGGGTCCTATCGGACGTAAGAGCGCTACAATTATGCATGTTCTAGTTAGAGACTAAGCCCACTAGAGATACTTTCAGTTTTTGCTCATAAAATCCTTGATTTGGAGTTTCTTAACACGAACTATCAAGTAGCACGCACTTGCCGACACAACGTGCGATTTTCGCGACACAACACACAGCTCAGGAAGAATACCACAACTTTGACTACAGCTGCTAAGAAACCTTGGCTTAGGCTTCGCAGGCTTGGCCCATTATGGGCACCTCATCCCCTGTAGACTATATATAGGAGGGGACCCCCCAACCATTGTACGTGTCTTTTGAGAAGAGAAATAAAGAGAAGTGAAGAAGTCCCCCATATCTCTGTGTTCAATCTACTATTTGTTCTTGTGTTCTTGTGTGCGATTCTATGCTTGTCTACGAGATGATCGCTCAGACTAGACTCGTCAGCGACGGTTCCTCAACACATTATCAGCACGATCGACTCCGGCCTACCTCTAGGCCTAATCTTCTCGGATCGAAAGGTAATCGTCGTAGCACGATGCTCGTAGATTGAATCGCTTTCAATTTCGCAAATTTGGGTTTCTAGATCATATCCTATGGTGCAAATCCTCTGTAATCTACCGCGAGCTGACTTGGAGTCGCCAGCACAATGCCGATCAGGGGGTTGTATGAAAGAGTAGATGACGATTGCACTGTAATTTGTAGATTGCAATTTCGCTCTAATCTACCATGAGCCGACTTGAAGTCGTCGGCCAAGTCGATCTGTAGATTACATGAAAAGAGTAGACGATGATTGCACTATTCTTGGATGAACAGTAAAAAGAAAAACCGGCCGACGCAGCCCCATACAGTTGCGCCACTACCAGTCTGCCATCGGCCTCAAGACGCGGGTCAAGCCCACCATGCCGCGCCACCGGCCCACTCGCATGCGTCAAGGCCTCTAGCCACGCTGCTCGCCATATCACAAGGCCCAAAGCCACGCCAGAACGCCTACAGCCGCCCGCCGGCCCCCGCTCGACCCTCCTACATGAGGCGCCACCACCGGCTGCCGCTCAGCCCTCCCGCATGAAGCGCCACCGCCGGCACCGCTCGATCCTTGCCTCGCATGGTCGCACCGCCAAGCTCGGGCCTACCAACCCGCATGGGTGCAACGCGTCGCCACCCGGCACCGCATGGCCACACCAGCCCCGCTCGCCTCTAGCGTCACGCCCGCATGCGCTGCCGTCGGCCTCGACCGCCTCCAACGTCACGCCTGCATGCGCTGCCATCGCCCTCTCCACTCGGTGTTGCACCAAGATATGACGCCGCCGCCACTGCTGCCGCCTCCAATATTATGCTCATCAAGCGCCACATCGAGCTCTCGGCACACAAGACAAAAGCATGAAGGCTCAGGTGGCTAGGGTTTTTAACCCTAGCAGCGATCTTTTGCTGGGTCGACCAGCGTTTTTGGGCCGAGAAAGGCCCAATGAGCCGTGAAACATTGGCCCAAAAACCAGGCCGAAAAAAGGGTGGCCCGGTTGGAAAGAGGAAAAAAGGGGAGGGAAAAGAAGAAAAATCCCAAAAATTTGCAATAAGACCCTCGGAGTTCTAAAAATTACGAGGAAATTTCGCTGATAAGAAAATTTTGCGAAAACCCCCTGAAAATAGGAAAATAGCATGGAAAATTTCTCAGAATTGAAATTTCGTGGTTCATCCCCTGGAAATTGCAGAATTCACTAAAAATTCACATTCCAGTAGAAAAGGGCCTCGGGAATACAATTTTTGAATAATTTTGAACTTTTGAAGCATATTTAACTCTGTTATTATTATTTCTATGTAATTTATATATTGTATTTACTGTTTTGATTATCTGTGATTGTTTATATTGCTTTTAGTAACTGAAAATAGTAGTAAATCATGAAAAATGCATAGAAAAATATGAGAACATTATGAGAATTTTTGCAACCATTTTATGCAAATTACTACTAGTAATCTTATGAACTGTTTGCATTAATATGCAAATGACTGACATCACGAACCAGGAGTTCGAAGAGCTGGCCCAGCATGGCCAGAATTACTTGACTTGGGCATCAGATGTTGAGATCATACTTGGGGCCAAGAAGCTTCATGCTGCTATCGGACTTAGCACCTTGCAGGATGCCAATCCCACTGCTGAGGAAAATGATCAGGCACTTCATTTCCTCAGACACCATCTCTGCCTAACGTTCAAGAATGAGTATGTGACAGAGAAGAACGCACTAGCTTTGTGGACTGCACTGAAGAAGCGGTTCGAGAAGCTGAAGTACACCATTCTTCCTCGGGCTGAGTAGGAATGGAACGACTACGTTTTGCTGACTACAAGACCGTGGGGGAGTACAATTCTGTATTGCATAGAATTTGTACCAGTCTTCAACTCTGTGGTAAGGTAACCATAGATGAGCAAAAGATCGAGAAAACTCTCTCTACCTTTCACCGAAATTTGGTGCAATCCGCACGCAACTACCATCAAGACAGCTACAAGGAGTATGCCAAACTGATTGGCACCATGCAAGTTGCGGAAGCTCAAGATGATGTTCTAAGGAAGAACTACATCTCACAGCCGCCTAGTACCAATGTTGGCCATGAAGCCAACACTAGCAGCTACAAGGTGAGGAAGCCTTACTCAAAGGATGCTACAAATGTGGCACATAGGGGCATTGGTCACGGGTTTATCGTGAGCCGCAGTACATCATTGATGCATTCCAGTCTAAGAAGAAGGGCAAAAGACAGCATGAGGCACACCTCGCCATTGCAGGCACGGAGGATCCACAGCCATTGGTTGCACTCATGGATGTGGACAACCCAGTAGCAGCCCCCATCACTCCTTCTTTGGACATCACAGCGGCCGCAGTCGTAGTTGCCAAAGAAGAGAAGATAGACATCGAGCAGATTTAGGCAGAAGTTTCTTCGTACTTTGTTGATTCAATCTAGTGCACACATTGCACTTAGATTTTTTTTATACAGTCATTTGCAATTTATGGTTGGAACATTGAATTATTGAATAATAGTTGTAGGCCCTAGGAGAGCAAAGCATTAAATTCTTATGATGAGTCCTACAAGGCTTATTTTCTTGTATTAATAATAACAAGTTATGTTCTCTTTTGGAGTATTTTATTTATGTGTGGATTACTTCCTACCTCATATTAATAAATCCTTTATATCAGAACGCATGTGGCGCCCTATGGAGGAAGTGTGCTTAGCAGATAGCGGCACCACGAATACCATGTTGAGAGAGATGAAGTTTTTTCAGTCGATTAACAACAATGCTGGTAGTCTTACGACAATCGCAGACAGCGATACTTGTATAATAGGCCCAGGAAGAGCCACAATTATACTCCCGATGAGCACAACTTTGGTCATTGAAGAAGCCTTGTTGTACCCAGAATCGACTAGAACTCTCCTAAGTTTTAAGGATATTCGTGCTAACGGTTTCCACGTAGAGACTGAAGAAGAGTATGGTAAGTAATACCCGCTCATTACAAAGCATGAAGAAAGTGAAAAAAAAAGTGTAACACTCTGGCTATGCAGAAGCCAAGATGCAACCTAAGCTACTAACACCAATCAACACTATGAATTGTTTTGAACAATTTAACAACTACTGACAGCTAAATATCAATACACAAAGATACTATTAAATTAAATAACCTAAATTTCAGCAAGCATGTACACCCTAAATTTTAGCTTATAATGCTTCATTCAAGAGGAACAATATCATGAATATATCCAAGAAAATTTAAACCATCAACTAGCGTAAGTAAAACTTAAGGACGAACAATAGAAAACATCATGAAACCATTTATTACAATCCATAGTTCTCAAATGAAAGATAGCCACAGAATTATTATCTAATTTGTGAAATAAGTGATAGAGTGAGTTTCTCCATGTGGTCTACTCCCTCCCAAAGCGTGTCATCCTCAAAGTTCACCTAAAAAAATAATACTTGCTAGAGTGAGTCCACGACTCAGCAAATACAAATGAAAAACATATGAAGCATCGAATCAAAGACATGTCATTCTCAAATATTTCGAATACATAAGAAAATACCATGCATTTGATGCAAGTATGAAAATGACATCCACTTCTCTTCTGCATATACCGATATAGCTAGTGATACACCCGTCTGTATTCACTCAGACCCGCATTATCCAAAATATGGGGATCCAAGGCCCAGATGAAGAATCTTTCATACGGGGATCTATTTGCTCATATTGGAATAATGGGTCTTATTTGCCTATGTTGGAATGATGGGACTTTTAATACCACTCCCGTGGGTGAGGCATGAATGATTGGAATGAAAATAATAAAATGGATACATTCTCTTATAGAAGCAAATTGATATCAACAGTGAACAGAATCATGTAAAGAACAGAATTACTCATCATTCATAGAATTTAACCATAACATACTCATACGCCTTTCACATTGCAACACGTTGGAAGGTAAAGAAGGTGGAATTAACCCCGAAGACACTCCTCCTACAACAAGTAATTTACTCAAAACAAGCTTAACAAGGTAAAACAACGCTAATTGCAACGCTCTCAACCGCATTCCCAAAAACCCATGGTTCAATTATTTAATCTACTCAAATATGACGACGAACTAGCAGAAAACCTAAACTAGACATCGACCTTCTAAAATACATAACTCTCCATCTGCTAATTATAAAAAGGCGTGCTCAGTCCCTCTGAAAATAATACGCAATTATCTACAAAGACTTAGTTGGCGAGATCTCCTAATTCTGCATTTAACTAAATCTAACAGACAGATGAAAACCTACTGTAAGAAGCTGACAGACAAAATGGACAGCATCAATAGAACAGTGATAACTTTCAATTGGCTGAACCAAAAATTGTGTTCTTTAACAATATAGAAAGCTAAGCGAATTGCCTACAAAAGTCATGTTGGGAGACATGTCTGATTCGGCCATTATCAAATTCTTATCTATCAATTACTACGACTGCTATAATTTGACAGGGTTTCTGGACAGCAGTAAAGAAATTATCATTTCTCCCAAACTACAACTCCAAATAAAGTGAACTCAGATCCTACAGAAACCTAATGACATTCCCCACAATTCTTTAGGAGGCCCTAACCTCTAATTTCGCATTGATCTACTCCACAAATACTCAACAATAAGACTATAGATTTATGGATCACTTCCAGCAGGAACAACAATACGATATACAATGACAAACGTATAGAAAAGGACTAAACAAATCAACGAAGAATTGAAGATCACCCTTGGAGACCCGCTGAAACTTGAAGAAGATCCCCACGAGCACTTCCTCTTCCCTCTCTCCCTTAGCTAGCAGCACACGAAGGAGACACCCTCCTTCTTTTTTTCCTTGGTCGGCAACAATGGAGGAGCATCGGAGGAGAGGGGCACCACCAGGGAGAGGGGGTGTTGCTACAGTACCTATGGCGCTACAGTGCCTTCCATGCTATAGTAACTTCTAGGGTTTGGTGCCCCCCTTCTTAAACTAGCTTCCCACTTGGGCCGAAAGCCCACGGCCCAGGTTCTCCAATAAAAGCAAAAACGCCCGTCTAAAACCTCTAATTCCTTCTCTAATTCTATTTAATTTTAGTACTAATCACTTATTTATTTTATGTTCAAATGGGATATTACATTCTACTCCCCTTAAACAGAATTTGACCCCGAATTCTTCTTGTCATTCTATTCATAAGAACACCACAACTGAAATTTACAACGGATAACATGCACCCGACGTGAACCACTCTGGGTATTGCTTGCCATGCGAAACTCTGACTCCCCAGTCACTTATCTCTCAAACTGTTGTGACCAAAGCACCTTGGCATAACTAACGTATCACGCCTCATCACTCGACTCGACCTTTCTAGAGGCACTCAACGGACAAGAATTGAGGGCACGGTCTTACTCATTGGTCAATGTCCCTAACGAACCTCATGCCCTAGAGCTCTCAAGCACTCTCCCGACACCGAGTCAACAAATCGTTGTGCACCCCACGCCAGGACTCGAGATGGTCCTAGTGATATGCCATCTTCTTCCATACGTTCTACCGTAATCTCGGGGTCGAGATTCTCTTTAATGGGGGTAGGGTTTGTAACATCCCAAAAATGCCTAAATGCAAAAATACGAGATTTTTAAAACTTTTTGTATAATTATTTGTGCCATCTTATTTTCTCCTGCATTTTCGGGAGTTATTTTATCTATGTTTTCTTTTTGTCGGCACAAGTAATGTACAATAGAAACCCTAAGTACCAAAACCCTCATTACAGAAACCCTAGAGATAAAACCCTAAAATCAGGATTGTGTTCAAAACCTAATTCTCCGAATAATCAAAAAGTCCAATTAGAAGTGTCTAACAAAGATCGATCTATAGCTATCGTCGCATGAGAAGTTCCAAGTGGAAACCTCAGAATTTTAGGACCCAAAATTCTATTACAATGTTTTCTTCCAAGTTATCCCTAGCTTTTATTTTTCTTCTCCTAATCTACTACTCCTCTGGCCGAGAGCCATTCGGTTCAGTTTGACCGCACCCCAATTCATTCAGTCGATCGGCTTAGCCCTATCTTTCTTCTTCTTCCGACCGAGCCAACTTGCCTAACGCTCTTTTCTTCCTCCTTGCCTCCATCATGCACCAGGCGACTGAGCCTATGCCGCCCTCTCCCTTTCATCAACAGCCTCAGAGGCTCGGTGCCACGTTGTGGCCATGTCGTTCCCGCGCTGCCCACCCGTAACCTCTCGCCGCTCCGCGTCACCTCACACCCATGCCGCCGGCCACCTCCGGTCTCTCCGCCGTTCGCCTATAATAGACAGTGCCGCAGCCCCTAGTCTCCCTCCCTAGCCATTTCTTCTTCCTCCCTTCTTCAACTCACCGAGAGAAAACACAAGAAAGGTGCGGCTCTTGCTCCGGCCGCACAAGCCGCCACGCCCGCCATCCCCAATCCGGTCGCATCCATCTGCCGCTGCACCTCCTCCGGCGGACCAAGGTCGATTCATCGTGGATGGAGCACCCAGGGACCCTCTAAGGTCCTCCCCGACCATCCACTCGAGCTCCTCTTCCCCGTGGCGCCGCCGCCTTGGCGAGCCCTCCGCGTCGCCTTGGGCTTCCACCACCAGCCCACTCCGGCACCTCCCCGCCACCATGGATAGCCCCGATGAGTTCCTACCACCCCCTTAGTGCTTGTGCTACCCCTAATTTTTTTCTTTTCCCTCCAAAGACCACCGCCAGGGAGCCGTGGCCGCCATTGTCACGGGTGCACCAAGATCCTCTCAGGCCCATCGTCGTCGACTCTAGGACTAGCCCCAAGGTCGCCTCACCCGGCCAGCTCCATCTTTCTCCACGCCGGCCGCCACCATCACCTTCCTCGTCGGCGGTGAGCATTGCCCAAGCACGCCCGAGCCACCTCCCGGAGCCTCCTTTGTTTCTCTGGTAAGCAGGATGTGTGAAGTAGTCTCTCTGTATGTGGTAATGTGAATGGCTCTATGGCAGTGGCTCTCTTGTGTTGGATATGTCACTATGAACTAGTGGATGGCAGATGAACCATTGGATCATGTTGGTAGTGAGATGTTTAATGCTGTAAATGAGTATGTATACATTCTGATTAGGATGGATAGTGGTTAATTTGAGTGATTAATTTAGGACTCTGTGGGAGTTAACAAGAAATAGCGAACTATTGTCGTAAAACTTACAAAGACAATAGATGACCAATTGAAAGATTGTATGTTCAGATTAACAGTCAATGGATAAATCAAATATAGAGATAATTCATAGTTAAATGCATCTTTAGCATAAGGATTTAAAGATGGTTAACTAACTATCAGTAGCTAGCTAGAAGTGTTAGTTAGTTAGTGGAGGATAAAATCGACAAAGGAAGGGTTAATTGGAAATAGTCACTAGGTGGTTGTCAATACAAATTGCAAATAGAAATTAACTAGCAAATGATCAGTGAGTTTTATCATATTAGGACCTCCCTGTGTAGCTCTCTGTTCTTTCATTGTGTAGCCTGAGTCAATGAATAATAGTATATCCTTCCAAATAGAGTGGTTGGGTGGTAGTAAATCAATAAGTTGTTATCATTTGTAGTATAAGGCAACCATAATATGGTAGGACTTATGGTAAGTCAAATTAGTTATAGATGACTAATTAAGTGTAAATTAAATGGGCTATTAACATTTGATCAAAAGAGGCCAAACTTGGATTAAACTTAGGCGATAAGTGCCCAGAGTAGTCAACCTGAAAATATTAACCTAGAGTCACGTGTATGATTAGAGGTGGTTTAAGATGAATGGTATGAATAGTTAAGAGGCTAGTTGTTAGTGAGCAATAAGCTATATTAGAATTAGTAGAAGTGCAGTCAACAAAGGCAAGGATAATTGAATTAGCTCATAAATTAGACAAGTCAAGCAAATAGAGGCCTAGCTAATAGTTAACGGGTTAATGGATTAGTAAACTAAATACAATTAACAAATCCTTTTTAAAGTTAGAGTAGGTTAATTAGGGGGTTAATTAAAAGGACTAGTGTGGTGGACTGGTGATTTAGTGTTAGATGGCTCATTTAACCAAAAAGTGATGTGATAGATTAATTTAATTATGTACTTAGGGGATTGGATGAAAACGATCAGTGAGCAAGATGCAATTTTGCTGGTTAGAGGCTAATTAAGAATAGTGAGAGCTTAATTGATCAACTAGCTGAAGTAAATACTGTAATGTATAAGTTATATTCAAAACTTCGATGATCAGTTTGTAGCATTTCATTTTCTCAATTGAGTTAATTAAATGACTAAGATAAGTAGATGGTAGTGAGGGCCATTAGTAGATAAACCCAAACTCGTAGACACCCCTGATCCCGTCTTAGGCTAATGCCTAACCAGTGCTTGGAAATTCTTCGCTAAGGCTCATGGAATTTCCTTGATAAATGTAAATTAGTAAGATAAACTTTTAAATGAACTAGGTAACATGTGTCGATGAGACTTACGTCTACCTAGAGCAAACCCCGCACTTATGCATAGGTCTCACCTGACTTTCATGGAACTTCCTCGGTAAATAGAAAGTAATAACTAAAATAATCATGAAGAGCATATAAGAGGATTGATTTTGACTGTATGATCATCATGGTTGTATACATAGAATGCCTGGAGAGAATGCTTGTGAGTGCTAGGTGGCCTGTTAAGGAAAACAACATCACCTAGGCTCTAGGTATCGTTCGTCGTCATCCGTTCCCAGTAGCAATACAACTCCTGATCCAAAAGCAGATATGAGAGTATTACCTAACCAGGTAATATCTCCTATCCAGTAACCAGTGAGGAATGTTCCTGCGAACATTATCTCTCTCTTAGAATTATCTAATTTGGTCTAAAGAATTTCCTTCATTCCAATCATCAGCAGATATATTTTGTCTGTAGTATTTCCTTCATCAACTCCTTTGGATATACTTTTGTCTGTAGTATTTCCTTCATCAACTTCCTTGGTTATGCTTCGCCTGAAGTATTTCCTTTATCCACTCCATTATGTATGATTAGTTTCATTGGAAATACTTCGTCCTTTCAAGTTGTCGTTAGAAATGTTTGCTTTTACTCGAAGTATTTTCTTTGGTTTGAATGTCTTTGGATTTATTAGATTTCATTTGGTTATTTTCAAACGCTCTTGGATTTAATCGTATACTACGTAGTTAGACTCTGATGCTGTGATGGGACAACAATCCCAACAAGAAAGAGGCTAGAATCAACATTGTCCGCACGTTGAACAGGATGATCATCAGCATATTGAGCGGGATGATTATCAGAACCTTGAGCCAAAACTGGATCAGGGTTATCAGAATATTGAGCAAGGCGAGTCAATACTTTGATCATATTGCACCTAATGTTTGCAATTATATTGTTTTAAATTATGAAATTACATTGCTATGTTTTATACAATTATATTGGTCTAGCTCATAGTTAATGCCTTAACAATAATTGTGAATAAACTTTCAATCCTTGAATTTAGACACTATCCTTTGTCACCCTAGAATTAATGGTTAACATACGAGTTATAAGTCTGTATCTAAGTGTCATGCTTAGCCTTGCTTAGATACATTGTCATTCGGGCATTAAGTTGCCCGACAACAATCAACACTTTGAAAATGAAATTGGGTAGTCGAGGCTGGGAGCCTGGCTGGTATGTTGGAGTAATTATTATTTTGAAAATAAAAGAAAACCTGAAAAAATAGATTTCGACTTGGGCGGCTGGAAAGAGTGGCTGGTGCCGGGTGCACGAGAGAGAGTTGGTATGTGGATGTACCGCCCAAGTCAATTAAGGACCAAATTTGATAATGACCTCTCATGTAAAACAATGTAACCACAAATCTGTAACACCTAAGACCTGGCTAACTAATTTGTCCGCCTCCTTGCAATTTCACCAATGGTGGATGTGTGGAGTGTACAAAGGGCAAAGGGAGTCACCGATCTGCACAGCGCCAATGGGAGACCTCCCGGGGGCACGGCCTAAGGAGGTGATACCTAGCGGCGTGAAAGTGCGAAAAGGTGGGACATTGTAAAGGCCTTGTGATAATCAACATTAGCCACACACCTACGGAAGTGTGTCGGGGCAGTATAAGTTGATCTATCTCTTGTGGGTAAAGTGTACAAACTCTGCAAAGTAAGAAAACTATCTAGATAGCCGTACTCACGGTCAAGAGCGGTACTGAGAACTTGCTTGATATAGCTTTCCTTTTAATAAAACCATTGGTGTGAGTGTGTGGAACGAAAAGGGTGGGTTTGAGCCCAGCAGTTGGAAATGTTGAGATTGGAATCCAGAGAGTTGAGAAAGCCTGGTCGGGGACTAGTGGTAATTACGGGATAGCCTGAGCATTGAGTGGACATACTCACTCAATGGTATAGGAGATGGAATCTCCGCTAATACTTTACAAACAAAAACTCAGTTTATAAAACTTGTGTTAGTAAAATGCTAAGTCTCAGGATTTGCTATTACCTAATCTATTTCAAGAAATGGCTTTGTGCAGAATAAAAGAACCATATGCCTTTCCTTTGATTAGCCTTGCATCTGTAATAATTGCATTATATATTGGCTCATGAGTACAGTTGTGTACTCATGCTTGATATTTATATTCTTTTAGTCAGTAAGCATAAAAGAAGGCTTTAGGGACAATTGTGAGCATTGGACAAGATCGAAGATCAAGAAGGCCAAGAACTATTCGCGAGCCCAGAGTCGATTGTCGGTGGGCATATCGTGAGGGTTCCACGTGCTACTCTGAATCTGCTTCCGCTACTATTCTCTGAAAAGTATTTGGCCTGTTCGGCCATTCTGCAAGTCAAAAGCCATAAGGTTTATTTATGCTTTGTTTAATATTATGCAATACTTTTACATTTTCGTGATATGTATTTGAACCAACAATGTAACTGTGTGTGCCAGCTAGTAATCCAGGGAATGGCACAAATATACACCGTAGATCGCAAGTTCAAAATTTGGGGTCTGACAAAGATTCATCACAAAAACCCTTCCACTTTCCAATTACGCAGTTTGCAAATAAACACCACATCAGCCAAAAGAGAAACCACTCAAATGTCCAAATCAAACACTTCCTTTATTTTCCTGAACCAGAAAGAACCATTGTGCCAACAAAAAGCCAATGCAATTAGTAAATGACCTCTGTCATAAACACTCAGCTCAAACAAGAATCAAGTGAGCATTTCACTACTTGAGAAAAAACATTTTTTTTAGGAATAAACTTTCTCTCAAATCAGGAGATTCCAAATCATCACAATAACTCCTTCCTCTTAACTGGCAACTCAAGGCGATGCTCAACTCTAAAGCAACAACCACACTCATCTAAAGGAACTCTACTAATCCACAAAAGGATACTATAGTCTACTCCTCTACCAAAGGAATAATTCTAACAAATAATTCCCAACACCTCGATAGTACCAATTGTAACACCCACAATCACATCACCTCAATCCTTTAAGGATAATCAACTTGAAATTCTCAGCACACGCGCTCATTTACTACGCCTAAAGGATTCCATCCATGATCATCACACTATTCGGAATCCACATTTGTTCTACTCCTTCCACACATTTTCACTGGGCAACCAAGATTCTAACATAAAACACATGTCCCATATCCACCTCCAAGACTCCTACAATGAACTCCTGGTATAAATGATAGAAAATCCTTAGATTTGATTGTCTAAAATTCCCACAATCCAACCATACTCAATCTTTAACATCAACATGTAAACATAACCTTGAACAAATTATCTTTATAAAGATTCTAACTCTTAGAGGGTTACTCACTGATACCAAGTCATACCTGACAATAACCCAACAATCTTAGCTACCTCATTAATTGCTTTAATGATTAGATTACTTCGCTAATCTTACTCGCATTACACTGTTGGGATATGGGTAGGCTACGATAGCAACAAACCAAAATTTTCTACCACATAAACCAGGAAGTTAAGCAAGTAGATGATCACAGATCATTACCACCAGACGCACAGAGCAGCGGAAGAGGAGTTGGAGCAGCCTGGTCCAATGAAGAGCACGTCGATGTGGTGGTCGTAGTCATTCATCCAGCGTCGAGCACGTCAATGCAGTGCTCGTGGTCGATCGTCTCCTTCAGCGACCTCTGCAGTTCCTTATGAAGATCGCGGATCATCCTCAAGCACAACAGCAACCGCAGTAGCGCCTCTACGGTATCCACATGTCCAGGGAAGGAACAACCGTACGTCGGTGTGCTAGCACCAAGTCGCACAGCAGAGCTCTCAAGAAGATGGCGGCTAGGGTTTCGGTGGAACAACTCAACTCACGACTTTCGTGTGTCTTGTCTGTTACGTTCACCCGTGCTCCTAATAGCCTCATGCATCTCTTTATATACTTCTTGTGACGGATCCTATCCAAACATGTTTGACGAATCGTATCCGTACTGGTTTGTTCCATCCCGTTAAGTGTGTGACCCGTTAGGTTCATGCGTAATCGATTGTGACTCGAAAACCCTTTCCGATCACGAGTCGTTAGCGGTTCCTAGCAGGACACAACGATTCCCGAATACACACAAATATATCGGACGAACCTTAATACAATATGATCTACGACCAGGTCTTCGTCACTTACGACCAGGTCCTGTCTCTATACGACCAGTTCGTATTTGGTCACGACCAGTTCATAACTTCTTACGATCAGGTTTCGACCATTCTGTGATTACGTTCGACCAGTCTACGACCAGCTCGTATCTCCATACGACCAATCCGTAACTGATCGAACTAAGCGACCTACTCGTGTATTCTCCCTTTACCTCACGATGTCTAGTTGAACTCCAGGTGAGATGATGAAGTCAAACTCTTTGACCACTTCATCAAAACGAACGTTCCAACTCCGAGATGCTTGCTTCACTCCATAGATGAATTTATTAAGCTTGCATACCTTTCTAGCTTCCTTTGGATCGACAAACCCCTCAGGCTGTGTCATGTACACGTCCTCACTTAGGTTTCCATTAAGGAAAGCTGTTTTGACATCCATCTGCCATATCTCATAGTCGAAATATGCAGCAATAGCTAGAATGATCCGAATAGACTTAAGCATCGCGACAGGAGAGAAGGTTTCATCATAATCAACACTTTGAATCTGTCTGAAACCCTTCGCAACCAGTTGTGCCTTATAAATGTGAACATTTCCATCCATATCTATCTTTTTCTTAAAGATCCACTTGCACTTAATGGTCGTAATACCATCAGTTGCATCGACCAAGTTCTAAACTTGATTATCATGCATGGACTTTATTTCAGATCTCATGGCCTCATGCCATGACTCAGAGTCTGGGTCCATCATCGCTTCCGCATAAGCTTTAGGCTCATCATTATTCAACAATAATACGTCATACCCATACCTTATAGGCAATTGACGTGGCCTTTTGATCTACGTGGGGCTGATGCCTCATCTACAAGTTCAACAACATTTTGTTCATCCTGTAGAGATTCAGTAGGAGTTGAAACATTTTCAGATGGTTCCTGAATCTCTTCGAGTTGCACCTTGCTCCCACTGACTTCTTTGGAAAGAAACTCTTTCTCCAAGAAGACACCATTATGGGCAATAAACACTTTGTTATCAACTCGATTATAGAAATAATATCCTTTAGTTTCCTTAGGATACCCCACAAAGAAGCACTTATCGGACTTGGGTGTGAGTTTGTCAGACGTCAAACGTTTAACATAGACATCACATCCCCAAATCTTTAGAAAAGACAAACTAGGACTCTTCCCAGTCTATATCTCATATGGTGTCTTATCTACTGATTTAGATGGTACCCTGTTTAAAGTGAAAGCCGCTGTTTTTAGAGCGTATCCTCAGAATTACAATGGAAGATTAGATTGGCTCATCATTGACCGAACCATGTCCAATAATGTTCGGTTCCATCGCTCCGACACTCCATTCCATTGAGGTGTCCCCGACGGAGTAAGCTGTGGAACAATTCCACACTTCTTCAGATGATCACAAAACTCATGGCTCAAATATTCATCTCCATGATCAAATCGTAGACATTTGATTGTCTTACCAAGTTGATTCTACACTTCTTTCTGAAATTCTTTGAACTTTTTAAAGGATTTTGACTTATGTCTCATCAAACAGACATAGCCATATCTACTGAAATCATCAGTAAAAGTTATGAAGTACTGAAAACCACCTCTGGTTAGAGTGCTCATTGGTCCACATACATCCGAATGTATTACGACCAGTAGATACTCGCCCTCTCACCTCTGGTCGTGAAGGGCGCCTTTGTCATCTTGCCAAGTAAACAAGATTCACATGTTTCAAATGATTCAAAATCAAATGAGTTTAGAAGACCATCTTTATGGAGCTTCATCATGCGCTTCTCATTTGTATGACCTAGATGACAATGCCAAACAAAAGTGGGATTCAATCATTACGTCAAAGTCTCTTAGCATTAATGTTAAAGATGGGCTCATCCTCAAGATTCAAAACATACAATCCATTCACCAATGGAGCATGGCCATAAAGCACATCTTCAAAATAAATTGAACAACAATTGTTCTTTATTCTGAACTCATAACCTTCTGCTCCTAAACAAGAAGTAGAAATAATATTTTTGCTTAAGGCTGGAACATAATAACAATTATTTAGTTCCATAACCAATCCTGAGGGTAAAACTAATGGCAAGGTGCCAATAGCTAATGCAACAACTCTTGCTCCATTGCCCACCCGAAGATCAACATCTCCTCTTGCCAAGCATCTACTCCTTATCAGTCCCTGCATCAAGTTGCAAATATGAGCAACCGATCCGGTATCAAATACCCAAGAACTGGTCGGACAAGTGGCAAGAATAATTTGTATAACATTTATACCTGAACTAGAAGTCTTACTTCCTTTGTTCCTTTTTCATTTCTGGTAAGAACTTCTTGCAGTTTCTCTTCCAATGCCCAAACAATGCCTTGGAGGTTTTAAACCTCTCTACCCTTGCTTGAACCTGAAACACACCCTTCAGACCCACAATCATATTGTAAGCGTATGTGGTCTCATATTGCTTCTGAAGCCCAGAGTTCATGGTCGCAAGCATTTGGCAGTGCACATCGACTGAGTCATTGCAACGCTTCTCATAAGCATTCTTTTCAATACGAGTAGCATTAGCATTCGGCTCCTTGGGATAGGGACCCTCTAGATCAGATTCCTTCTTTTCTTGTTTGAGAACAATTCTCAGAATACGAAACCAGTCAATAAAGTTGGTTCCATTAAACTTTTCTCAAGAACAGATCGCAAAATTAAAGGTAGGTGCAGAAGAAGAAGTAGGTGCCATGATCTATATGCAAAGATTCAAAACTATGTTTATGTAAGATCTTCTATTAAATATTCATGTTGGTGGTTACGTTCGACCAGTCTTTTACCCGCTCGTATCTCCATACGACCAGTGGTCGAGCTCAATCAACAACAGATAATAAAAGATACTCCCACTAAACACCATATCCCTCTTATGATACTTTAGTGATTCAAGACCCATAATCAGTTAATCTACTAGTGAGTTTTGGCATCACTGCTAGAAGATTAGTGACTTTGGTAAGCAACCCTTTGCTAATCATATCTCTATATAACTCTTGTTGTTGGGCATCATCTCTATGCTCTGGCACCCAACCCTATGCCCCAAGGTCCAGAATCGTTATGATGACCTTGTCAAGTTAAACCAACGCTATGTGTGTAAGTGTCCGACACAAACCCATCTAGTCAAGTAATATTAATGGCACTCTACTTTAGCAAGACCTACCATTAAAATACATAACTTTGGATGGTGCAGCCAATTGGGAGGGCATCAATTTAACTTAATATTATGAGAGGGAATTTTACTTCTACCATGTTAAAAGCATTTGGATGGTGCAGCCAATTGGGAGGGCATCAATTTAACTTAATATTATGAGGGAATTTTACTTCTACCATGTTAAAAGCATTTAAATAGCATGCATAGAAATAAATGAACAGGAATATAAGGGCATTCACAGACAATCAAATTGCATTGTGATATAGTATGACCCATCCACATGGTGATCTCCATCGGCATGCATCCTGTTCGCCATCTCTCCAAGTGGTAGACTCCTCCAAGTACTCCCACTAAGCCATTACTCCTAATAGCACTAGTAAAGAATCACAAGGAGTAAAGAAGCATCACAAGTCGACACGCAGTCAAGATATAAATATATAGACTGACCTTGGTGCAATAAGCATGACATGCAGGTCATGAACATTACACACATGCATGCATCTCATACATCATGGGTCATACTATTCACATCAATCCCTGCAAAAACAAGTTACGCATAGAATCCAATTCTATCGGGCGATATGAACACACACTACTTATAGTGCGCGGTACAAATACCCAGCACGGCGGTCCCATCTCTATGAAGCGATCTAGGTTATTAGACCTAACTAGGGCCTAGATCGTTCCATCTCTATGAAGCGATCTAGGTTATTAGACCAGACCAGTAATAGATCCAATCTACTACTACCATATATCAACTATATGCGACTGGTCTAGATCAAAAACCACGCAGGATGGCTCTGATACCACTGTTTGGTCACGGGTAGGCTACGATAGCAACAAATCAAAATTTTCTACCACGTAAACTAGGAAGCCAAGCAAGTAGATGATCACAGATCATTACCACTAGACACACAGAGCAGCGGAAAAAGGGTTGGAGCAGCCTAGTCCAACATAGAGCGCGTCGATGTAGTGGTCGTAGTCGATCGTCCAGCGTCGAGCACGTCGGTATGGTGGCTGTGGTCGATTGTCTCCTCCAGCGATCTCTGTAGTTCCTTATGAAGATCGCGGATTGTCCTCAAGCGCAACAGCAACCGTAGTAGCGTCTCTACGGTATCCACACGTCTAGGGAAGGAACAACCGTACGCTGGTGTGCTAGCACCAAGTCGCACTGCAGAACTCTCAAGAAGATGGCGGCTAGGGTTTCGGTGGAACAACTCAACTCACGACTTTCGTGTGTCTTGTCTGTTACGTTCACCTGTGCTCCCAACAGCCTCATGCATCTCTTTATATAGTGCTCATGACGGATCCTATCTGAACACATTTGACGAATCGTATTCGTACTGGTTTGTTCCATCCCGTGAAGTCTGTGACCCATTAGGTTCATGCGTAATCGGTTGTGACTCAGAAAATCTTTCCGATCACGAGTCGTTAGCGGTTCCTAGTAGGACATGGCGATTCCCAAATACACACAAATATATCGGACGAACCTTAATGCAATATGATCTATGACTAGGTCTTCATCACTTACGACCAGGTCCTATCTCTATACGACTAGTTCGTATTTGGTCACGACCAGTTCGTAACTCCTTACGATTAGGTTTCGACCATTCTGTGATTACGTTCGACCAGTCTACGACCAGCTCGTATGTAACGCCCGACCCAGGGTCTCCCGGGGAGGTCCCTCATGACCACCCAGAGGTCCTCCAAGACCTCTCGGAAGGTCCTTCAAGACCACCCGGATGTCCCCAAGGTGAGCTCGAGACAGCCACGAGATGACCCCCAAGTGCCACGGCCTGACCCAGGAGAGGTCGAGAGACCAATCCTGAGGAGGTCGTGAGACCTGAGGTGACCCAAGTCCTCCCACAACCAGACCCGAGGGAGGTCGTGGAGGGCTGGGATCACCCCAAAGACCTCCCACGACCAGACCCGAGGGTGGTCGTGGTGGTCAGGGATCACCCCATGGTCCTCTGCGTGAACCGAGCTAGTCCCAAGGATCAATAGCTAGCTCTTTCACAGCATACAAAAGTGGTAACAAACATCAAACGCAAGCTTTATTAACAACAATAGAGTTGATTACAAAGGAGAGGCTTACAAGCCAACAAACAAAATACAGCGGAAGATAAATAAGTAGACCACCCGATACACCACAGGCAATCGGCTGGAGGGTGCATCCTAGTCAGCCAGGACCTCTAGGTCCACAGCGAAGACCTCCTCAAGCTTTCGTTTTCTGCTCAATAAGAATATCAAGCAAGAGTGAGCACAACAACCGTGCTCGCAAGTTACACCCGTCAAATAACAGAATGACATGCATAAATGGATATCTCAAAGGAAGGCTGATATGGTTAGTTTGCATAAAGCCAAGTTTATTTCAAATACAAGTACTAAGTTCCAAGGCAGATATCAATAATTATAATTCATTTTCTAAATTTCAGTTTTCAGTTGGATAACATTCATCACAAGTGGTGAAAGATACCCTCCTGTCACAAGGCTCCCCGCCAGAACCCAATTGGATAGAGATCCAAAACAATTTACAAAAGTCTTTTTGAAACCAAAACCAACATCTAACTTTGAGAGGCTTGCCAGCACGTCCATAACCGCGGACACGGCTATTCGAATAGTTTTACACTCTGCAGAGGTTGTACACTTTACCTACATGACATGATTTCTCTAGTTTGTTTGGCGGCCGGCAATGCCACCACTCACTTCCGAAGGTAAGTGGTCTAGAGCTCATGACAAGGCCTTTACAATGCATTACTCCACCGCAATCCATCCTCGCTAAGGTTTCGCCCACCCTATGGATAGAAACCCACAGAGATCAAGGCCCCCTCTTGCGCCAGGTGGGAAATACCAAGTCATAAAAGACAGGCCATGAAAGACCTCCCACCACATCCACAGAATCGACCGTGATGGAACTTTGCAAATTAATCGGCCAAGTCCACCCCATCCTAGACATGTGGTCGCACGGTAAGGCATAGCTCATCATAGGCATAGCAAGTTATCGCTCGCAGACCAGTCCTTAACTGACTTGGGCGATAACCTCGACCCTGGGGCATCGTATCACACAACCCCCCAACCAAACAACCAAACTCACCCAAGTCCAAACCATTTTCCAATCCTTTACTTTTCAAACACATTTTCAGAACTCCATGACAACCCAATGCCATGGCTCAGCTTAAAAACATTTTAGACATCATTGGTCTTTTGGCAGAAAAGCTCCCAAATCAAGATTTTGGTCTAAGCATGGCTAAGCATCAAGTTTTGCAAAACATGCTAGTTCATACTAAGGTACCAACTAGCTCTAACTATGGTGACCAGAGGGTGACCAGTTCAATAATCAAGTTGGGTTGTACAAAGGAGTTAGGAGTAACTACAAAGTTAAAATAGGGATTGAAATACTGAAATTTAAATAAGCATGCAGTAAATGTTTGAAATAGAACTTAAATAATTTGAGATACTGGGTGCAATATGATCAAGAGTGTAACTTGCCTGGCCCGAAAGCTTGAGGAACTAACTGGGAGAACTTGGGCTCCTCGAGGAGTCGCAATCTATACGAGAACAAAGCAAAGCATAATCAAATAACAACCAGATAAAATTCAAGGGAACTCCAAACAAACCGAACTAAAAACAAACAACAAGGGACAGAACTGGAAGAACTAGGAGTAAGCTCTAGGAGGAGGTCCAACGGGTTGAAGGGAGGTCCAATGGGTTGGAGGAAGTCCTCAAGAGAGGGTGGTCTTTGCAAATGACCGAAGAGGGTGGTCTTTGCAAAAAGACCACGAGGTCCAAACCACAAGGGTGGTCTGACCCGCAAAGGTGGTCTTTGCAAAAAGACCAAAGGTCCTAACGGTCAAGATCAACTCAGAAGGAGGTCCTAACGGTCAGATCAACTCAGAGAGAGGTCCTAACGATCAAGATGAGATCAAAGGAGGTCTCAAAAGGGATGGGACGTTTGGACCAGCCGAACGTGCCAACAAGATCGGGTCGTCCGATACAGATCGGACGGTTCCAAACGAAGGCACGGAGGTGAGCCACGAGAGGAGGTCTTAGACTGAAAGGAGGTCTAACCCACGGGAGGTCTGGGCCCTCAGATCTAAACGAAGGGAGGTCTGGACCCTTAGATCCAAACGAAGGGAGGTCTGGATCCTAGGAGGAGGTCTTGACGGAGGGGATTCAAAGGAAAAAGGATCCAACGGAGGAGATCCACGGAAGGTGGTTCAAAGGAGGTCCAGACGGTCGAGATAAGATCAAAGGGAGGTCTCGACGGTCTAGATGAAGAGCGAAGGAGGTCTTGACGGTCAGGATGAACTCGAGGGAGGTCCTGACGGTCAAGATGGAATCAAAGGAGGTCCTGACGGTCAAGACCAACACACTAGGGGTCTCAACGGTCAAGATGGAGCCAAAGGAGATCTCGGCGGTCAAGACCAATATAGGGGAGGTCTCAACGGTCAAGATGGAGCCGAAGGAGATCTCGACGGTCAAGACCAACACAGGGGAGGCCTCAATGGTCAAGATGAAGGCAAAGGAGATCTCGACGGTCAAGACCAACACAAGGGAGGTCTCAACGGTCAAGATGGAGCCAAGGGAGATCTCGACGGTCAAGACCAACACAGGGGAGGTCTCAGCGGTCAAGATGAATCAAAGGAGATCTTGGCGGTCAGGATGAACCCGGGGGAGGTCCGGACGGCCAAGATGAAGGGCAAGGAGGTCCTAACGGACCCGGAGAGGTCCAAAAGAACACAGAGAGGTCCAAAGGGACACAAGGAGGTCCAAATGAACATAAGAAAGGTCTAATTGAACACAGAGAGGTTCAAATGAACACAAGGGGGGTCCAAATAAACACAGAGAGGTTCAGATGAACACATGGAGGTCCAAATGAACACAAGGAGGTTCAAGTGAAGAAGGAGGTTTGGACCGAAAGGGGGTCTAAACCACAGAGAGATCCAAACCAACAAAGAGGAGGTCTGAACCACAAAGAGATTCAAACCAACAAAGAGGTCTGGACTAAAGGAAATCCAAACAAAAGACACGAGGGGAGGTCTTAGACAAGGAGGGAGGTCTGAATCACAAAGAGATTCAAACCAACAAAGAGGAGGTCTAAACCAAAAGGAGGTTTATACCACAAGAGAGGTCTAGGCGCAGAGGAGGTCTAGACATAAGAGAATGTCCCAACAGGATGGAGGGAGAGGGGTCAGGGCACAAGAGTTGGGCAAGGGGAGAGCAGATCTAACTAAAGAAAGAGAAAGACTACTCCAGAGCTCGAACAATTCCAAATAAACCAAGATTTAGGATTAATTGAAGTTTGATTTAATCATTTTAAACACTCAAATTCCGAAAATCTCAAGTTAAGCTTTGAACTCTCATCAAAACCAAATGGTTCTTTTTATTTTGAAAACTCGAAAAGGCTTAGAAAGCCAGGGTGTTACATCGTATCTCCATACGACTAGTCCGTAACTGATCGAACTAAGAGACCTACTCTTGTATTCTCCCTTTGCCTCACGATGTCTGGTTGAACTCCAGGTGAGATGATGTGTCATCCATGGACTGTTCAATACTTTCTCGATCGAGTATCGGATAACTTCACGTGGTCGAACACTTCGACCACTAGTGGCATGGCCATGCACTTTTCTTTATCCAACCACAACGAGGGGCCCAGAGACATCTCTCCTATTATGTTAGGAGGGGCAAATCTCATATCTGACTAGTCATATTCCTCCGCATATTTCATAGCATACCCGAAAGTTACCTTTATAACTATCCAGTTACGAGTAGCGATTGGCAACCCCTAAGAGTGCTATTACACTTGTAGAAAACCATGTTGATCTCAGGTCTAAGGATCATACATCATCATTGCTTGAGACCAACTAACGACACATGGAATCATAACAATCTCAATAGTGTCTCAAGGTGGGTCAATCCAACCCCATGCTCTCTAACATGTGTTCACATTATTGATTCGATATCCCTATATCCATGACCGGTGAAACATGGTCATCAATCAATACATGTGCTGGTCGATAGAGTCACTCGTGTTCCGACCATTGACATCAGACCAGGGATTCATTTACAACATCATCATATAAGTTAAGAGTTTCACCGACAAGTCACATACTTGTTAATCTTCATAACCAATGATTCATTCAAGGAATAGGATAACATATTATCCAATTAACACATAAACATAGACGTGAGATCATCATCTCCATGATTGCCTCTAGGGCATATCTCCAACAATCTCCCACTTGCACTAGAGTCAATCATATAGGTATCTTATACCCATTGCTCTTGTGTCAACCTCATGCTTAAGTTGTGGGAGAGGCTTTGTCTATGGATTAGAAAAATTCATGTTCGACCAGTCCACGACCAGCTCGTATCTTCATGCTACTAATCTGGAAGTGGTCGTATCAACATACGACTAGTGTGGATCCGATCGTATCACTATACGACTAGTCCATACCTGTTCGAACTTAAATCCACGTGCACTTTGCATATCTGGAACTCTTCCAGCTTATCTGGTCGTATCATTATATGACCAGTCTGGACCTGGTCGTATCATTATATGACTAGTCCATACCTTCTTGTTCAATCAAACAAAACACAAACCCTGATTACGATCTGAAATCATCCTTGTCGGTTTGAAAGCTTGAAGCGGTGTAAATATTTACGACTAGCTCTTTCTCACTACCATAAACAAGGAATGCATCCTTAGTCCTTCTCAAGTACATACGGATATTCTTGACTTCTATCCAGTGACCTTGATATCTGCTCGTAACACTTAGAGCATACAACATATCTAGTCGTGTACATAGCATGGCTTACATGATAGATCCAATAGCCGAAGCAAATGGAATTCTACTCATTTTGTCTAGCTCATCAGTGGTCGAAGGACACTGACTCTTGCAAGATTAATGCCATGTGCCACGGGCACCAGTCTCTGACCAGCTCGTATCTCCATACGACTAGTCTGAACCCAGTTGTATCACTATACGAGCCATGGGCACCAGTCTGGATCTTGTCGTATCACTATACGACTAGTCTGGACTTGATCGTATCGCTATACGACTATGTACATTTCCTAGCTTAATCCAATTAGCCTTTTAGATCTATCTCTATAGATCCTTATACCAAGAATATATGCTGCATCTACTAAATCTTTCATTGAGAAACTATTTATTAATGAAGTTTTGACAGATTCAAGCATTGAAATATTATTTTCGGCCAGTAGTACGTCATCTACATACAAGATCAGAAACACAAGCTTGCTCCCACTAACCCTTTTGTAAACACATTCCCCACAATTCTTTAGGAGGCCCTAACCTCTAATTTCACGTTGATCTAGTCCAAAATTACTGAACAATAAGACTACAGATTTATGGATCACTTCTAGCAGGAACAACAATACGCTATACAACAACAAACGTATAGAAAAGGACTAAATAAATCAACGAAGAATTGAAGATCACCCTTGGAGACCCGCTGAAACTCAAAGAAGATCCCCCACAAGCACTTCCTCTTCCCTCTCTCCCTTGGCCAGCAGCACACGAAGGATATTCCCTCCTTTTTCCTTGGCTGGCAATAATGGAGGAGCACCGGAGGAGAGGGGCACCATTAGGGTGGAGGGGGCGTTGCTACAGTGCCAGCGGCGCTACAGTGCCATGCGTGCTATAGTAACCTCTAGGGTTTGGTGCCCCCCTTCTTAAACTAGCTTCCCACTTGGGCCAAACATCATGGGCCAAAAGCCCACGGCCCAGGTTCTCCAATAAAAGCAAAAACGCCCCTATAAAATCTCCAATTCCTTCTCTAATTCTATTTAATTTTAGTACTAATCACTTATTTGTTTTATGTTCAAACGAGATATTACAAAAAAGGTTATTAGAATGATTTCCTTCATATAAATCTAGGCTATACTACAATCCTGAAAACTGTATTTAGAAGCTCTGAACTTTTCTGTCTCTAGCATGATAGATTAGGCCACCCACGTATCACGATGATGAGAAATATAATCAACAATTCTCAGGGACATAATATCAATGTAAAGAATTTCCCTAATCAGGAAGATTTTGTGTGCCTCACATGTGCCACCGGGAAATTAATTACTAGACCTTCTGCTCTTTAAGTGAAGGATAAAATACCTGTATTCCTGGACTGTGTCCAAGGAGACATTTGCAGTCCTATACAGCCCCTGTCAAGGTCATTTAGATACTTTATGGTGCTCACCGATGCTTCCTCGAAATGGTCGTACATATGTTTATTGTCTATAAGAAACCATGATTTTGCAAAGCTAATCTCACAGATAATTAAAATTAAGAATAATTTCCCTGATCATCATGTGAAGTCCATCAGAATGAACAACACTAAAGAAGTTACTTCAAAGGCGTTTGATGATTATTGCATGGCAATGGGAATTACCATTGAGCATTCTGTACTGCATGTCCATATCAAGAATGGACTAGCAGAGGCATTAATTAAA
This sequence comes from Phyllostachys edulis, assembly GCA_036346405.1. NCBI lineage: Eukaryota > Viridiplantae > Streptophyta > Magnoliopsida > Poales > Poaceae > Phyllostachys > Phyllostachys edulis. The sequence goes on along the minus strand of CM070558.1, from coordinate 28,398,710 downwards.
CAAATTAAATTTATTGCCTGACCATTTTTTTATAATTGTAATTTACCAACTACATGTTGGGGACACGCAGTACTGCATGCAGCAACTCTCATCAATTTTAGACTGTCGGCATATAACATCCATTCACCTATACAATTAGCGCAAGGGTCAGCACCAAAAATTTCTCATCTTCGCAGATTTGGTTGTAAGGTCTATGTACCTATACCACCACCGCAACAAACTGTAATGGGCCCTCTCCGAAAGGCTAGGATATACGTTAGTTATGAGACATCATCCATAATAAGGTATTTGGACCCCATGACTGGAGATTTACATATAGCCCGCTTCGCTCATAACATATTTGATGAGGATAGTTTTCCATCATTAGGGGGAGGAAATCAACCCCTTGGGCAAATAACATGGCAAGCCACGGGAATTCATGCACGTGACCCACGCACTAGTGAAGCAAATAAACAAGTCTAGAAGATAATTGATTTGCAAGCATTAGCGAATCAACTGCTTGACCACTTTAGTGATTTGAAGAGCGTGACCAAGTCGCATATGCCTACAGCAATGCACCGGAGAGGGTTAAAATACCAAAGAAAATTGAAGGTATCCCTAATCCCGTTCAAAGGCCTCAGAATAAAATGACGAGAACTCCAGCCCCTCGAATCCCAAGTAACTACGGACGCCTGGCAAAAAAGGATAAGAAGGACTTTACACAGCCGATCACTAAAGTCCCCCAGAACCAAAAGGGGAGACAGTTGAGACCTGGCACCAGTATAGAACCTTCAGTAAAAGGCATACTGGATTTGAACATCCCCACGGAGGGAGACATCAGCATGGATATGTGCACACATATTGGAGCTAAAAAACTAAAGGTACTTACCCACGTAATTGGAAGTAGCGGTGAGCAAGTAGAAGCATTAGAAGAATCGCCCCCTGAAGAAATAGCTATAAACTATGTGACCACGGGAGAATCTATGAATAGAACAACAACCAATGTCGATTTTTACTTTGCAAAGAAAATTACCACAATCATCGATCTTGATCTAGAGCCTACATCGCTCGCTAAATATAAGAAAAGATCAGATTGCGAAGATTAGAAGAAGGTAGTAGCGATTGAATTAATATCTTTGAAAAAAAGAGAGGTGTTTGGACATGTAAGTCGCACGCCTCCCTATGTGTACCCCACAGGGCATAAATAGTGGCGAGGATATAATAATCCTCATTTAATTATGTATCTGTAATTCGTATTATGGATAATAAAGACGTCATATGATCCTTGAGTATACCCCTTATTCATAAGGGAGAAGCTGGAGGTCGTAAGTTCTTCTACGACCACCCCATAGTCGTAAGTCCTCCTACGACTACCACATAGTCGTAAGTCCTTCTATGACTATACCGTGATCGTAAGTTCTGCTATGATCAGTCTGTGGTCGTAAGCTCTTCCACGACCATCACCTGGTCGTAAGTTCTTCTACGACCAGTCCCTAGTCGATAGAGCTTACAGACATGTGGGCCTAGTTGACTAAGCAATCTTCCGCACCATATTTAAGGATATGGAGCTATAAACTACGCAATTATTCTCTAGAATAATGGCACGATTTAAACTCCCTGTTATGGTGATAACTGCCTGGCAACGTGGGAACGTTACTACTCCCACAATAACCTCGAGTAACGGCTCCACAATCTGGAACATTAAGGCGGCCTTTAGACTGGAGATACAACGGTACACTCCGAGGACTGTACAAAAGGTAGAATCATCAGGACAGGAGAGGAGCATGAGAGGGCAATGAGAAACACAATCAGGAGCACAAGACGCAACACTCTAGTCTTTCTCTTGATCTTGTAATCCAACATATTCAATACATACACACAGGAGTAGGGTTGTTATTCTCCCAGGAGAAGGCTCGAACCTGTATAAAAATCCCCGTGTCTCCCTCTCTACCGGATTTTGAGCCCAGGGGAACCCCCGAATCAAACAATCTTTACGTAAGTTCGGTTCTAAAACACTGACAGTTGGCACCAATCCCAGATGTGCCTACAGAAAATGCTGCTGCTGTTATTAAAACTGCCTATAAAAAGGCATGTGATGAGTCCCTTGATGTTAGCTGTCTCATGCTTGCTGCTATGAACTCAGACCTTCAGAAGCAGTTTGAGAACATAGAGGCCTATGATATGATCGTAGCGATCAAATGCATGTTTGAGACACAAGCAAGAATTGAGAGATTTGAGATCTCAAAGAACTTGTTTGGATATAAGCTAGCTGAGGGTAGTCCGGTGAGCCCTCATGTAATCAAAATGGTTGGTTACACATAGAGCTTGAAAAAACTTGATTTTCCACTTAGCCAAGAGTTGGCTACAGATTTAATTCTTGCTTCGCTTCCTGAAAGCTATGGGCGCTTCATTTTGAACTTCCATATGAACAACTTAGACAAGAATCTCACCGAATCGCATATGATGCTTAAGGCAAGAGAGGCAAGATTAAGAAAAGCAACAATCATGTGATGATGGTGCAAAAGAATACAAGCTTCAAGAAGAAGGCTAAGACTTGGGTCAAGAAAAAGGGCAAGGCTAAAGTTTCGCATGAAATCCAAACTAACAAACCTAAACCCAAGACTAAGTCCGCCCGACTCAAGAGAATGAATGCTTTTCTTTGCAAAGAGCTAGGCCATTGGAAGAGGAACGCAAGAAATACCGGTGATTAGAAAAGAATGGTGGGACTAAAACTTCCACTACGTATTAATGTTATAGATGTTTTTCTTGGACTCTTACCGTTAACTCATGGGTATTTGATACGGATCGGTTGCTAATATTTGCAATTCGATCGAGTCTAACAAGAAGTAGGATGATTGCAAGGGCGAGATGGATCTTCGCGTCGGGAATAAAGCAAGGGTTGCTTTGCATTAGCCGTCGTGGACTTTGCCATTACTTTTGCCTTCAGGATTTATTATGGAATTGAATAATTGTTATTACGTTCCAGCCATTAGTAGAAACATTATCTCTGCATCATGTTTGATGGTAGAGGGTTATAAATTCATTATTGAGAACAATGGTTGTTCTATATTTTTGAATGAAGTATTTTATGGCTATGCACCTATTTTGAATGGGTTGTTTATTTTAAATCTTGATGATACATCAGTCTATAATATTAATGCGAAAAGGCTTCGGCCTAATGAAATAAATTCCACTTTTATTTGGCATTGTCGTTTGGGTCACATAAGTGAGAAACGCATGAAAAAGCTCCATAATGATGGAACTCTAAACTCATTTGATTTGGAATCATTTGAAACATGCGAGTCTTGCCTCGGTGGGAAGATGACCAAGACACCTTTCACTTTGGTCGTAGTGAAAGGGCGTCCACCGCTTGGCACTCATACATACCGATGTGTGTGGACCAATGAGTACGACGACTAGAGGTGGTTTCGATGCTTCATTACTTTCACCGATGACTATAGTAGATATGGATATATCTACTTAGTGAGGCACAAGTCGGAATCCTTTGAAAAGTTCAAGGAGTTCCGAATGAAGTCTGAGAATCAACTTGGCAAGACAATCAAATCTTTACGATCCGATCGTGGAGGTGAGTTTTGAGCCATGAGTTTGGTAGTCATTTGAAACAATGTGGAATTATTCCACGACTTACACCACCCGCACTTCACAATGGAATGGGGTGTCCGAGCGTATGATAGACCTTATTGGACATGGTTCGATCAATGATGAGCCAATCAGTCTACCATTGTATTTTTGGGGTTATGCTCTAGAAACCGCCGCTTTCATTTTAAATAAGGTACCATCTAAATCGAGAGATAAGACACCATATGAGATGTGGACCGGAAAAATCATAGTTTGTCTTTTCTAAGGATTTGGGGATGTGATGTCTATGTTAAACGCTTGACGCCCGATAAGCTCACACCCAAATCGATAAATGCTTCTTTATAAGATATCCTAGGGAAACCAAAGGATATTATTTCTACAACCGAAGCGCATAAAGTTTTTGTTGCTTAAATGGTGTCTTTTGGAGAAAGAGTTTATTTCAAAAGGAGTCGATGGGAGAAAGGTGCAACTCGAAGAAATTCGGGAAACATCTGAAAGTGTTTCAACTCCTACTGAACCTCTACTGGATGAACAAATTGTTGTTGAACCTGTAGATAAGGCACTAGCCCCACGTAGATCTAAAAGGCCGCGTTAATTGCCTACAAGGTATGGGCATGACGTATTATTATTGAATAATGGTGAGCCTAAGACTTATGAGGAAGCAATGATGGACCCAGACTCTGAGAAATGGCTTGGAGACATGAAATCCGAAATAGATTCCATGAGAGAAAATCAGGTTTGGAACCTGGTCGATCCACTTGATGGTGTTAAAACTATTGAGTGCAAATGGATCTATAAGAAAAAGATTGATATGGATGCAAATGTTCACATTCATAAGGCTCGACCAGTCGCAAAAGGTTTTCAACAAGTTCAAGAAGTTGACTACGATGAGACTTTCTCATCGGTAGCGATGCTTAAATCTGTTCGGATCATTCTAGCTATTGCTGCATATTTCGACTATGAGATATGGCAAATGGATGTCAAAATAGCTTTCCTTAATGGAAACCTAGATGAGGATGTGTACATGACACAGCCTGAAGGTTTTGTCGATCCAAAGAATGCTAGTAAAGTATGCAAACTTCAAAAGTCCATTTATGGGTTGAAGCAAGCATCTCGGAGTTGGAATATACGTTTTGATGAGGAGATCAAAAGGTTTGGTTTCGTCAAGAACAAAGAAGAACCTTGTGTTTACATGAAGGTTAGTGGGAGCGCACTTGTTATTCTAATCTTGTATGTAGATGACATACTACTGGTCGGAAATGATATTTCGATGCTAGAATCTGTTAAATCTTCATTAAGAAAAAGTTTCTCAATGAAAGATTTAGGAGATGCAGCATATATCTTGGGAATAAGGATCTATAGAGATAGATCTAAGAGGCTAATTGGATTAAGCCAGGAAATGTACATAAACAAAGTGTTGAATCGGTTCAACATGCAAAATTCCAAGAGAGGATTCTTGCCCATGGCACATGGCATTAATCTTAGCAAGAATCAGTGTTATACGACCACTGATGAGCGAGACAAAATAAGTTATATTCTATATGCTTCGGCCATTGGATCTATCATGTATGCCTTGCTATGTACACGACCAGATGTATCATATGCTCTAAGTGTTACGAGCAGATACCAAGCTGATCCCAGTGAAACTCACTGGATAGCTGTGAAAAACATTCTTAAGTACTTAAGAAGGACTAAGGATGTGTTCCTAGTTTATGGCGGTGATGAAGAGCTCGTTGTAAATGGTTACACCGATGCAAGCTTTCAAACTAACAAAGATGATTATCGTTCGCAATCTGGTTTTGTATTCATTTTGAATGGAGGAGTAGTGAGCTGGAAAAGTTCCAAGCAAGAGACGGTTGCTGATTCCACGATAGAGGCCGAGTACATTGTGGCTTCTGAAGCCGCAAAAGAAGGTGTTTGGATAAGGAATTTCATTGCTGAGTTGGGTATGGTTCCGAGTGCCTCGAGCCCAATGGATCTCTATTGTGACAACAATGGAGCCATTGCTCAAGCTAAGAAGCCTAGATCCCATCAGAAGTCCAAACATATACTCAGGCGTTATCATCTTATTCACGAATTGGTGGATAGAGGAGATGTTAAGATATGCAAAATTCATACGGATTTAAATGTTGCTGATCCGTTGACAAAGCCTCTCACACAGCCAAAGCATGAAGCACACACAAGAGCTATCGGTATTAGATACCTAAATGATTGACTCTAGTGCAAGTGGGAGACTGTTGAAAATATGCCCTAGAGGCAATCATAGAGATGATTATATTTCATTATGTTCATGACATTGGATAATGTGTTATCTTGTTCCTAGAATAATATTGTTAATATTGATTATCAAGTATGTAACTTGGTTGTGAAACTCCATATTTCTGCGATAATTATTCTTATCGATCCTGTTAAGTAAACATATGAGGACACATATGAATAGACTAGCATATGTATTGGTTGATGACTATGTTTCACGAGTCATAGATATGGAGATATCAAACCAATAATATGGACACATGTTAGAGAACATGATGTTAGATAAGACCCACCTTGAGACACTATTAAGATTGTTATGATTCTATGTGTCGTTAGTTGGTCTCAAGCAATGATGATGTATAATCCTTAGACACGAGATCGAGATGGTTTCCTACATGTGTAATAGCACTCTTAGGGGTTGCCAAACGCTATTCCGTAACTGGGTAGTTATAAAGGTAGCTTTTGGGTATGCTATGAAACATGGAGAGGAATGTGACTGGTGGGATATGGATTTGCCCTCCTAACATAACAGAGAGATGTCTCGGCCCCTCATTGTGATCGGATAAAGAAAGTGCATGGCCATGCCACTAGTAGTCAAGTGTTCACCACGTAAAGTTATCGACACTAGATTGAGAAAGTATTGAGCAGTCCATGGATGACACAACATCTCACTTGGAGTTCAACCGGACATCGTGAGGCAAAGGGAGTATACACGAGTAGGTCGCTTAGTTCGAATAGCTTATAGATCGTCGATCTGATCTGAGTGGTCATAGATCGTCGAACGTAGTCACAGAGTGGTCGTAACACGGTTGTAAGCAATTCTGAATCGTGCGTGACCAAATACTGGCCGGTCAGATAAAGATAGGACACAGTCGTAAGTGATGAGGACCTGATCGTAGATCATATTGCATTAAGGTTCATCCGATATAATTTTTGTGTATTCGGAAATCGATATGTTCTGCTAGGAGCCGCTACGACTCGTGATTGGAAATGGTTTTCGAGTCACAACCGAACTATACATGAACCTACAGGGTCACACACTTAACGGGTTGGAACAAACCAGTAAGGATACGATTCATCAAACGTGTTCGGATAGGATCCGTCACGAGCACTATATAAGGAGATGCATGAGGCTGTGGGGAGAGAGAGAGGTTACACGAGTTGATGTAAGTTGCTTCACCGAAACGCTAGCTGCCATCTTTCTGAGAGCTCCGCCGTGCGACTTGGTGCTAGCACACACCGGCGTTCGGTTATTCCTTCCCTGGACGTGTGGATACCGTAGAGGCGCTACTACGATTGTTGCGCTTGAGGACGATCCGCGAACTTCACAAGGAACTACAGAGGTTGCTGGAGGAGACGATCGACTACGACCACTGCATCGACTTGCTGGACGTTGGACGATCGACTACGACCTTTATCGCATCGACTTCTTTCGGCGTTGGACGATCAACTTCGACCACTACATCGGCGCACTCTTCGTTGGACGGTGCTCCAACCCTTCTTCCGCCGCTCTGCTGGCGTCGTGTAGTAACGATCTGTGATCATCTACTTGCATGGCATCCTGGTTTGCATGGTAGAAATTTTTGTTTGTAGCTATTGTAGCCTACCCTGCGACCCAACAGTAAGTCCTTCTACGACTATACCGTGATCGTAAGTTCTGCTACGATCAGTCTGTGGTCGTAAGTTCTTCCACGACCATCACCTGGTCGTAAGTTCTTCTACGACCAGTTCCTAATCGATATGGCTCACAGACATGTGGGCCTAGTCGACTAAGGAATCTTCCGCACCATATTTAAAGATATGGGGCTGTAAACTACACTATTATTCTCTGGAATAATGGCATGATTTAAACTCCCTGTTATGGTGATAACTTCCTGGTAATGTGAGAACGTTACTACTCCCACAATAACCTCCAGTAACGGTTCCACAGTCTGGAACATTAAGGCGGCCTTTAGACTAGAGATACAATGGTACACTCCGAGGACTGTATAAAAGGCAGAATCATCAGGACAGGAGAGGAGGATGAGAGGGCAATGAGAAACACAATCAGGAGCACAAGACGCAACACTCTAGTATTTCTCTTGATCTTGTAATCCAGCATATTCAATACATACACACAGGAGTAGGGTTGTTATTCTCCCAGGAGAAGGTCCGAACCTGTATAAAAATCCCTGTGTCTCGCTCTCTGCGTGGTTTTGAGCCTAGGGGAACCCCCGAATCAAACAATCTTTACGTAAGTTCGGTTCTAAAACACCGACAAATGGGTATTTATTCGAAAGAGAAATAAAAATAATGAAGTTGTAAGGTATAAAGTAAGGCTCGTTGCACATGGTTTCGCTCAACGTCTAGAAGTTGATTATGAAGAAACCTATTCTCCGGTTATGGGCGAAACTACCTTTAGATATTTAATCTCAATGACAGTAAACTTGAATTTAGAAATAAAATTGATGGATGTGGTAATTGCATACCTTTATAGAAACTTGGATTCAAACATTTATATGAAGGTACCTTAAGGTATTCCTATCCTGAATCAAGACAAAGCAAATAAAAATCTGTACAGTGTGTAACTCTGAAAGTCACTGTACGTACTTAAGCAATTAGACAGAATGTGGTATAATCGCTTAAGCGACTTTCTATGCAAGAAAGGCTACACGAATAATAGGGATTATCCTTGTGTATTTATATGACGATCTTATAGTGGATTTTGTATAATCTCAGTGTATGTAGATGATTTGAATATCATTGGAACCTAGAAGATATTAAGAAAGTAAGCTCTTACCTGGAGTTAGAGTTCGAAATGAAAGATTTTGGTAAAACCAAATATTGCCTAGGTTTGCAGCTTAAACATGCCCCTAAGGGGATATTAGTACATCAGTCAAACTACACTCAGAAAGTGTTAGAAATGTTCGGTTTTGAAAAGGCATATCCTTTGAAAATACCAATAGTCAGGAGATCTTTGCAGCAAGACAAAGACCCTTACAGGCCTAGAGAAGAGGGGGAGGAAATCCTGGGACTGGTATTCCCGTCCTTAAGTGCATTAGGAGCACTCATGTATTTAGCAAACTATACTAGACTGGATATTGCATTTTCCATAAACCTATTAGCAAGGTATAGTGCAGAATCTACCAAAAAGCATTGGGAGGGAATAAGGGACATCTTCTGTTACCTCCAAGGAAGCAAAGATCTTAGTCTGTTCTAAGAAAGAACCAAGACCTAACTATGACTAGCTATACAGATGCCGGGTACCTGTCAGACCTGTATATGGCCAAGTCGCAAACATGTTATGTATTCCTATGTGATGGAATTGTAATTTCATGAAAATCGTCTAAGTAAAGTCTTGTATCAACTTCGATGAACCACTCAGAAATCATAACACTATACGGAGCCTCGTAAGAATGTTCTTAGCTTTGGCGGATGATTCACCACATCCAACAGTCGTGTGGATTGAATACCGCACAAACTCCCATTATTATCTATGAAGATAATGCAGCTTGTGTTGCACAAGTACAGATAGGTTATGTAAAGAGTCCTCTCACAAAGCATATCAACCCCAAGTTTCTTGTATGCTCATGAATTGCAAAAGATGGACGAAAGTAAAGTAATGCATACTAAGTCATGTGAAAATCTTGCAGATTTATTCACTAAGTCACTTCCAGCGTCTAGTTTTGAAAGATGCATCAGTGGAATTGGAATGATGAGATTTAGAGAAGTGCAGAATTCAGGGGGAGAATCTTCACGAACTCATTATTGAAACTTGATCACGAAGATCGAGTACCCAAAGAATAAATCCTAGAGATTAAATGAAATTGGGTGGATTGTACTCTTATTTTCTTGACGAGTTTTTCTGAAGTTTTTCGGCTAAGGTTTTTAATAAGGCAATTCGTGCAGCACAGCAGAACGTGTTTTATGTACTCTTTCTTCAAAGTTTTTCCACTGGGTTTTTGTGGAACTTTGACGAGACATAAACATAACGGATGAGTACCCAAAAGAGTGTTAAGAAACTTAGGCCCAGGCTTTACAGGCCCGCCCATGATGAGCTCCTCATCTCCTGTAGACTATATATATAGAAGGGGACCCCAACCATTATACGCGCCTTTTGAGAAGAGAAATAAAGAGAAGTGAAGAAGTCTCTCACATCTCTGTATTCAATCTACTATTTACTATTATATTTGATTTTACCCTTGTCTACAAAATAATTATTTAGACTGAACTCACCAGGCACAATTGCTAGAAGCAACAACTAAACGTAGGCTACACGCGGAAAGCCCCGTCATCGCTTCCCTGTTTTAATGTTGGGATCACGAGAACGCCGTGAGCTCTCATTTTGTCTGCGGCTGTGAGTTACGGTGGGCCGTCAAATGAGGTGGATCCACTGCCCAGTTGGGCCCCACGCAGCAGAATGTCGGACTGGCATGTTTGTCCCCTACGCTAACTGAGCCGGCCTCCTCCACAATCACATTCGATTCCTGGTGGGCCCGCTGGAAGTCCGCGGCTGCAGCGGTTTCGAATTTCTCGGGAGGGAAACGGAGAGAGGCCGAGAAGCTTCGACTTCGAAAAGTTATTTTGGTCCCGGAGATGTTCCGAAAAATATTGTGCGCGCGTGTGCTGCTACGCAGCAATCCTGGTATAGGTACCAGCGTACCGGCAGCGTGGTCCATCGATAAAAATGGATATCCTCCCTCTGTAGCGGATGGCGAGGCATGTTGGCACTTCGAGCAAGGACGTAGGGATGGAAGAGATGCTCAAGCACGGTGGCCATGCGCAGTGGAAATGTCAAAGAACCGGCACAGCACCCACACAACGCCACGTTCTCATCCTGTACCCGTCATCACTCCATGTTCGCTAGGGGATCCTGTTCGGAACGCGAGAACTTTCCTCATTTCCTGTGGAGATTGAACTGATTACTATAAATTTTTTGAAGAAATTCTTGTGAAAATCCCATATTTCAAACGGGACATAAAACTGCATACCAATGGAGACTGCGCGGGTGACATTAGCAACGAGGTAGCTAGGCTATCGTGACAAGATGGCACTCAAATTTGAGAGAATGAATTATTGGCTCATCGGATACATGTATAGAGTATACACAAGGGATTTTGACAAACCTAAAGAACAACATACTTAATGAGCATCTAGTGTTTACAAGTGATAGTAAACATGTGATTCTTGGCTATATGTCACATGCAACGTAGAGTCCCAAAAAGATAAAAACACAACATACCATGGGTGTATTTGGCTGCCTGCATGTCCCAAACCTAGCCCGTATGGGTCATCCAGGCTGAGTAGATGCAGTGGTGGATTATTTGGTTGCCTGTTTATGTTGGACTAGGCTATGCTGAGATGTTGTTTGGTCGCCTACATCTGGCAGAGTGTGCTCACCTCTTCTAGTGGGTGGTGAGATGTAACATCCCAAAATTCGAGTTTTCAATAATCTTTTGTGTAGTTTAGGTCCCTTAAAAATTTCACTATTTTTCTTTGAGTTAATAAAGTTTAAATGGGAATTTCTGAAATTACAACTATTTATTTTGATTTATGTAAATTTTAATTAAATAAAAAAACAATGTTAGTTGGGTTCCTTGTGCTCCAAGGAATTTTTCTGAATTTTGTTGGATTTTCGGAGTTAGTTTGCCATTTATTTAGGCTCTTTTTAATTTCAAGCCTTTTTCTAAATTTGGAAATCAATTTCTTTTCCATTTTCCTTCATGGGCTGAATCCCTTCAGCCCATTATGTTTTTCTCTCTCTGGCCCAGCTACCATCCCCACCCACCTAGCCCATCCCCACCAACCAACCCGCTCCACTGCCCCGCCTCGCCGCTCGGTCTACTTGCTTTCTCCCCCGACCCACACCACAGCCGCCAGCCCACCAGCTGCAGCGACCTCCACTCGGGGCCGCTTGCCAGCGCCGTGTGCCATCCGGACACCTCCATGCCACCTCCCTCAGTGTCCGTGCCGCACACCCCTCCCCGCGCTATAAAGGCCGCCACCCCGTGTGCCCTCACTTCGCCAAGCTTAACCGCTTTGGTGTCATCTTCATCTTCTTTCTCTCTGGCCGCATTCCGCCTCCCCAAAGTGCCTCCGTCGTGTTCCTCATTGCCCTGGTGAGTTTCCCTCGAATCCGCTCGCGTCACACCGCACCCCATCTTCCAATCTATCTTCTCTATGCCTTGATGTCAAGTTTGGATCACCGTGAGGCGAGATCTTCTCCTTCTCTCTTCTCTCCGGTCGCCGCCCTTCACCGGCCGATTGCGCCTCTTTGGTGAGCCTCCGCCCTTCATCTTCACCACCATCTCCTTCGTCGTCTAACATCCATTGCTATGCTCCCCTCGCCATACCCGGAGCAACGCTGCAACGTCGTCGTCATCGTAGCCTATCCGTCGCCGCCGCTTGGAGCTCGTCGCCGGCCAACTCCGGTAACCCTTGGACCTCGCGCCTGCGCCATCTTTTTCGCCATCGCCCCCCCTTCACGATGCGGCATTTCGCCAGTGCCGCCGCGGTCTGAATCATCGACGAGCCATCGGGCCCGTGTGCAACCGTGCCGCCACTGCCACGTCACACCTGCATGGCAGCCATGTAGGTGCCGTGTCAGCTGCCACCTCAGCATCGTGCCCATGTGTTTGCCATGTCAACAACCTCACCACGTTGTTGGTGTACGGGTAAGCTACGATAGCAAAAATCAAAATTTTCTACCACGCAAACCAGGAAGCCAAGCAAGTAGATGATCACAGATCGTTACCACTAGACGCGCAAAGCAGCGAAAGAAGAGTTGGAGCAGCCTGGTCCAACAAAGAGCGCGTCGATGTAGTGGTCGTAGTCGATCGTCCAGCGTCCTCGCGAGTCAATCGTCTCCTCTAGCAACCTCTGCGGTTCCTTATGAAGATCGCGGATCGTCCTCAAGCGCAACAGCAATCGCAGTAGCGCCTCTACGGTATCCACACGTCCAAGGAAGGAATAACTGTACGCCGGTGTGCTAGCACCAAGTCGCACGGTAGAGCTCTCAGGAAGAAGGCGGCTAGGGTTTCGATGGAACAACTCAACTCATAACTTTTATGTGTCTCGTCTGTTACGTTCACCCATCCTCTCCCAACAGTCTCAGGCATTTCCTTATATAGTGTTCGTGACGGATCCTATCCAAACACGTTTGACGAATCGTATCCGTACTGATTTGTTCCAACCCGTTAAGTGTGTGACCCATTAGGTTCATACGTAATCGATTGTGACTCGGAAACCCTTTCCGATCACGAGTCGTTAGCAGTTCCTAGTAAGACATAACGATTCCCGAATACACTTAAATTATATCGGACGAACCTTAATGCAATATGATCTACGACTAGGTCCTCATCACTTGCGACCAGGTCTTATCTCTATACGACCAGTTCGTATTTGGTCACGACCAGTTCGTAACTCCTTACGATCAGGTTTCGACCACTTTGTGATTTCGTTCGACCAGTCTACGACCAGCTTGTATCTCCATACGACCAATCTGTAACTAATCGAACTAAGCGACCTACTAATGTATTCTCCCTTTGCCTCACGATGTCTGGTTGAACTCCAGGTGAGATGTTGTGTCATCCATGGACTGTTTAATACTTTCTCGATCGAGTGTCGGATAACTTCACGTGGTCGAACACTTCGACCACTAGTAGCATGGCCATGCACTTTTTTTATCCGACCACCACGAGGGGCCCAGAGACATCTCTCTTGTTATGCTAGGAGGGGCAAATCCCATATCCGACTAGTCACATTCCTCCGCATGTTTCATAGTATACCCAAAAGCTACCTTTATAACTACCCAGTTACGAGTAGCGATTGGCAACCCCTAAGAGTGCTATTACACATGTAGGAAACCATTCTGATCTCAAGTCTAAGGATTAAACATCATCATTGCTTGAGACCAACTAACGACACATAGAATCATAACAATCTCAATAGTGTCTCAAGGTGGATCAATCCAACCCTATGTTCTCTAACATGTGTTCACATTATTGATTCGATATCCCTATATCCATGACCGGTGAAACATGGTCATCAATCAATACAATGTGCTGGTCGATAGAGTCAATAGTGTTCCTACCATTGACATCCGACCAGGGATACATTTAGAACGACATCATATAAGTTAAGAGTTTCACCAACAAGTCACATACTTGTTAATCTTCATAACCAATGATCCATTCAAGGAACAGGATAACATATTATCCAATATTATGAACATAATGAAATATAATAATCTCTATGATTGCCTCTAGGGCATATTTCCAACAGTCTCCCACTTGCACTAGAGTCAATCATTCAGGTATCTAATACCGATAGCTCTTGTGTGCGCCTCATGCTTGGGCTGTGTGAGAGGCTTTGGCAACAGATCAGCAACATTTAAATCTGTATGAATTTTGCATATCTTAACATCTCCTCTATTCACTAACTCGCGAATAAGATGAAAACGCTTGAGTGTATGTTTGGACTTCTGATGGGATCTAGACTCCTTAGCCTGAGCAATGGCTCCATTGTTGTCACAATAGAGATCCATCAGGCTCGAGGCACTCGGAACCACACCCAACTTAGAAAGGAACTTCCTTATCCAAACACCTTCTTTCGTAGCTTCAGAAGCCGCAATGTACTTGGCCTCTGTCGTAGAATTAGCAACCGTCTCTTGCTTGGAACTTTTCCAACTCACTGCTCCTCCATTTAAAATGAATACAAAACCAGATTGTGAATGATAATCATTTCTGTCGGTTTGGAAGCTTGCATCAGTGTAACCATTTACAACGAGCTCTTCATCACTGCCATAAACTAGGGACGCATCATTAGTCCTTCTTAAGTACTTAAGGATGTTTTTCACAGCTGTCCAAGGACCTTCACCGGGATCAGCTTGGTATCTGCTCGTAACACTTAGAGCATATGATACATCTGGTCGTGTACATAGCATGGCATACATGATAGATCCAACAACCGAAGCATATGGAATTCTACTCATTTTGTCTCACTCATTAGTGATCGTAGGATACTGACTCTTGCTAAGATTAATGCCATGTGCCATGGGCAAGAAACCTTTCTTGGAATCTTGCATGTTGAACCGTTTCAACACTTTGTCTATGTACATATCCTGGCTTAATCCAATTAGCCTCTTAGATCTATCTCTATGGATCCTTATATCAAGAATATATGCTACATCTCCTAAATCTTTCATTGAGAAACTATTTCTTAATGAAGTTTTAACAGATTCAAGCATTGGAATATCATTTCCGACCAGTAGTATGTCATCTACATACAAGATCAGAAATACAAGCTTGCTCCTACTAACCTTTTTGTAAACACAAGGTTCTTCTTCATTCTTGATGAAGTCAAACCATTTGACCACTTCATCAAAATGAATGTTCCAATTCCGAGATGCTTGCTTCAATCCATAGATGGACTTATTAAGGTTGCATATCTTTCTATCTTCCTTTGGATCGACAAAACCCTCAGGCTGTGTCATGTACACATTCTCACTTAGGTTTCCATTAAGGAAAGCCGTTTTGACATCCATCTGCCATATCTCATAGTCGAAATATGCAGTAATAGCTAGAATGATCCGAATAGACTTAAGCATCACGACAGAAGAGAACGTTTCATCATAATCAACACCTTGAATCTGTCTGAAACCCTTCGCAACCAGTCGTGCCTTATGAATGTGAATATTTCCATCCATATCTACCTTTTTCTTAAAAATCCACTTGCACTCAATGGTCTTACTACCATCATGTGCATCGACCAAGTTCCAAACTTGATTATCATACATGGACTTTATTTTGGATCTCATGGCCTCACGCCATGACTTAGAGTCTGGGTCCATCATCGCTTCCGTATAAGTTTTAGGCTCATCATTATTCACCAATAATATGTCATGCCCATACCTTATAGGCAATAGACGTGGCCTTTTTGATCTACGTGGGGCTGATGTCTCATCTACAGGTTCAACAATATTTTGTTCATCCTGTAGAGGTTCGGTAAGAGTTGAAATATTTTCAAATGGTTTCTGAATTTCTTCGAGTTGCACCTTGCTCCCACTGACTCCTTTGGAAAGAAACTCTTTCTCCAAGAAGACATCATTACGGGCAACAGACACTTTGTTATCAACCCGATTATAAAAATAATATCCTTTAGTTTCCTTATGATACCCCACACAGAGCACTTATCGGACTTGGGTGTGAGCTTGTCAGACGTCAAACGTTTAACATAGACATCACATCCCCAAATTTTTAGAAAAGACAAACTAGGACTCTTCCCAGTGCATATCTCATATGGTGTCTTATCTACTGATTTAGATGGTACCCTATTTAAAGTGAAAGCGGCAGTTTCTAGAGTGTAACCCCAAAAATACAATGGAAGATCTGATTGACTCATCATTGATTGAACCATGTCCAACAAGGTCCGATTACACTGCTCGGACACCCCATTCCATTGTGGAGTGCCCGGTGGTGTAAGCTGCGGAACAATTCCACATTGTTTCAAATGATCACCAAACTCATGGCTCAAATATTCACCTCCACGATCAGATTGTAAAGATTTGATTGTCTTACCAAGTTGATTTTGTACCTCATTCTAGAACTCCTTGAACTTTTCAAAAGATTCCAACTTATTCCTCATTAAATAGATATATCCATATCTACTATAGTCATCGGTGAAAGTAATGAAGTACTGAAAACCACCTATAACTATCGTACTCATTGGTCCACACACATCAGTATGTATGAGTGCCAACAGGTCAGACGCCCTTTCACTCCGACCAGTGAAAGGTGTCTTGGTCATCTTTCCGAGAAGGCAAGACTCGCATGTTTCAAATGATTCCAAATCAAATGAGTTTAGAGTTCCATCATCATAGAGATTTTTCATGTGTTTCTCACTTATGTGACCCAAACGACAATGCCAAATGAAAGTGGAATTCAAAACATTAGGCCGAAGCCTCTTTGCATTAATATTATAGACGGGTGCAACATCAAGATTTAAAATATACAACCCGTTCAAAATAGGAGCATAGCCATAAAATATTTCATTCAAAAATATGGAACAACCATTGTTCTCTATTATGAATTTATAACCCTCTGTCATCAAACATGATGCAGAGATGATGTTTCTACTTATGGCTAGAACATAATAACAATTATTTAGTTCCGTAATAAATCCCAAAAGCAAAAGTAATGGTAAAGTCCCGACGGCTAATGCAGCAACTCTTGCTTTATTCCCGGCGCAAAGATCCATTTCACCCCTTCCAATTCTCCTACTCTTTGTTAGACTCTGCATCGAATTGCAAATATGAGCAACCGATCTGGTATCAAATACCCATGAGTTAACAGAAGAGTCAGTAAGAAAAACATCTATAACATTAATACCTGAAGTGGAGGGTTTAGTTCCACCATTCTTTTTCAGATCAGCCATGTATTTCTTGTAGTTCCTTTTCCAATGGCCTGGTTCTTTGTAGTAAAAGCATTCATTCTCTTGAGTCAGGCCAGACTTACTCCTGGGCTTATGCTTGTTAGTTTGGATCTCATCCGAAACTTTCTTGCCTTTACCTTTGACCCAAGTCTTAGCCTTCTTCCAAAATTCGAGCTTTCAAAAATCTTTTCTATAGATTAGGTCCATGAAAAATTCCACCATTTCTCCTTGAGTTAATAAAGCTTAAATGAGAATTTTTGAAATTAAAACTATTTAATTTGATTAATGTAAACTTCAATTAAATAAAAGAACAGTGTTAATTGGGTTCCTTGTGATCCAAGAAATTTTCCAGAATTTTCTTGAATTTTCCAGAGTTAGTTTGCTATTTATTTGGGCTCTTTTGAATTTCTAGCCTTTTTCTAAATTCAGAAATCAATTTCTTTTCCAATTTCCTTCATGGGCCGAATCCCTTCAGCCCATTCTGTTTTTCTCTCTCCGGCCTAGCTGCCATCCCCACCTACCCTGCCCATCCCTGCCAGCCTACCCACTCCACCGCCCTGAAAGGAAACGGGTAGGCTACACTAGCTGACAATTCAAAAATTTTACCACGTAAACCAGGATGCCATGCAAGCAAGAGATCATAGATCATTACCACCAAACGCGCAGTGCAGCGGAAGAAGAGTCGGAGTAGCCTGGTCCAACGAAGAGCGCGTCGATGTAGTGGTCGTATTCGATCGTCCAACGTCGAGTACGTCAATGGTAGCACCAAGTCGTCTTGGAAGGCTCTCTCAAGAAGATGGCAGCTAGGGTTCTGAGAAACTCACATCAACTTCTATATCGTATATATTCTGTCTGTTACGTGAATCTCCTCTATCTCGTCTCTTCTATCCAATAGCCTCAAGCATCACCTTATATAGTGCTCGTGACGGATCCTATCCAAACATGTTTGACGAATCGTATCCGTACTAGTTTGTTCCAACCCGTTAAGTGTGTGGCCCGTTAGGTTCATGCGTAATAGATTGTCACTCGGAAACTCCTTTCCGATCACAAGTTGTTAGTGGCTCTTAGCAGAACATAATGATTCCCGAATACACACGAATTATATCGGACGAACCCTAATGCAATATGATCTACGATCAGGTCCATATCACTAACGACTAGCTCGTATCTATATATGACCAGTTCAAATATGGTCCTGACCAGTTCGTAACTCCTTACGACCAAGTTTCGACCACTTAGTGATTATGTTTGACCAACCTACGACTAGCCCATATCTCCATACGACTAGTCTGTATCTGATTGAACTCAAAGACCTTCTCGTGTATTCTCCCTTTGCCTCACTATATCTGATTGAACTCCAGGTGAGATATCATGTCATCCATGGACTGTTCAATACTTTCTCGATCGAGTGTCGGATAACTTCACGTGGTCGAACACTTCGACCACTAGTGGCATGGCCATGCACTTTCTTTATTCGATCACATCGAGGGACCCAGAGATATCTCTCCTGTTATGTTAGGAGGGGCAAATCCCATATCTGACCAATCACATTCCTCCGCATGTTTCACAGTATACCTGAAAGCTGCCTTTATAACTACCCAGTTACAGAGCAGCGTTTGGCAACCCCAAAGTGTACTCTTACACATGTAGGAAACCATGTTGATCTCAGGTCTAAGGATTATACATCATCATTGCTTGAGACCAACTGACGACACATAAAATCATTACAATCTCGACAGTGTCTCAAGGTGGGTCAATCCAACCTCATGTTCTCTAACATGTGTTCACATTATTGATTTGATATCCCTATATCCACGATCGGTGAAACATAGTCATCAATCAATACATGTGCTGGTCGTAGAGTCACTAGTGTCCTAACCAGTGACATTCGACCAGGGATACTTTTTGAATGACATCATCATAAGTTAAAAGAGCTTTACTAACAAGTCACATACTCATTAATCTTTATAATTGATGATTCAATAAAGGAACATAATAACACCTATTCAATAACTCGTAAACATAGACGTGGTATCATCATCTCTATGATTGCCTCTAGGGCTTATCACCAACAGTTATAGAGTCTCGACATTGACTACTCAAGGGTAGGTTAAGCGCTCTGTGATGGGTGGAGGTGTGGACTACTCAGTAGGGTCACATTTATGGGTGATTCGCCGTTTCTATGTCCAACAGTGTGCGTCAGACCAACGAGTGAGATTGAGGTCAGCAGTATGCACATAGGGAGGGTCAATTGTCAATATGAAGTTTGCAAAGGTTTTGTTATGATTGCTCAATCGTATACTTTTGTGTGGCGAGTCATGGTAGACCTAATGAGTTAATTCTATCTTATGGGTAAAGTGCACAACCTCTGTAGAGTGTTAATCAATCTATTCAAATTGTCGCGTCCACGATCATGGAGATGCTCGGGGATTTCACACAAGGGGTAGATTGTCATAAAACAATGGGAAGGGACAACTATGTGAGTAAACTTTTGCAACTATGTGAAAGAATAGATTTAGACTAAATGAACTTTGTGGAAAAACTTGTTAAATTATTATTGTTATTTGTTTTCAATTATGTTTTTCAATTTATTATTCATATTCAACTACAACTATTGCTTTTAGCATAACAACCATAGATGCCATATCCTTTGGAATAAGCCATCATCTATAATTGCATTCTGTAGTACAACTTGTTGAGTACTCTATGTATTCATTCTTGCTATAAACAATGTTGTCCAGTTAATGAAGACCACATCAGTTCAGTGTTGGGCAACAAGGTCAACTTCAAAGGTCGTGGAGAAGTAGGTTGCGCTACCCCATTTGATTGGCTGTGAGCATATCGATGGGCTTCTCTAAAGTTATTCCATTTCCTTCCGTTGTAGCTTAATTGAGATATTTGCCTTCTGATGCATTAATTGTAAGCTTTGACCTTAAGGTTGTTACTTTGATAATTATTGTTAATTTTCTATTTCTTAGTTATCTTTGTATATGAAATGATATTTTATTGATGTTGTCACTGTGTGCACTAGCGTGACCCTGGACTAGTGTGGTAGACACAGAGGGTCCAAATTTGTATATTTGGGTCCCAACATGAGAATACCCCCTTGTAGGATGTTTGAGTTGGACAAAGAGAGGAAGAAGGAAGGAGAATGACAGGTGGGGTCTAGTGGTCTGTGGGACAAAGAGAGAAAGAACAGAGGAAATAAATAGGGAAGCTAGGTGGTGGCTCGAGCGCACGGCACCAACGGCAGCCAAAATGGAATGCCGACAACACCAAGGTGGCAGTAGTGGCACAGGCGCACGACCGGGCGACGTCAGCGGCTGCTCGAAGGCGCTCCAAGGGAAGTAGTGCAAGCATGGGGCATGACAGCGGCATGGGGTCGTGTCGGGTCCTGTGGGGAAGCCGGAGGGTGACCGAGGCGGTAGAGCGACGGTGTTGGCATCGGAGAAGAAAGTGGTGGTGGCGCCGGGACTCCACAGAGGCGCATTGACCAAATCAAGAGGGGGAAACGATAGAGACAGGTCGGGAACACGTGATGATGCATTCTACTCGGCTTGGAACTCACTGGAGAAGGACATCGGGCGAGGATGGTATGGCGTCTAGAATGGAAGAAGATGACGAAATCCAGCGATGTGCTGCAGTAATCCAGAAATTGATTTAGGGGAATGACTCAACGAAGTCTAGAACACCATATGATGCGCTCAAAAGTGCAAGAAACTCACTAGAGCGGTGGAACAGCAAAATGGGGGGTGTGGCTGGCTGCGGGGAAGATGCTCCTCGCGGCGGCGATGGTGCTCTGGAGGTGAAGAAACTTGGACGGGGTGTGAAGGGGGTGAAGGAGGTGCTAGTGCTCCATTTTATAGACAATGGCGGGGAGTGGAGTGAGTGCGGTAATGGAGGATGAGAATGCGCAGTGAAGTCAGAAACGAGGATGCGCGGGCATGGCGTAGATGCGGGTGAGGGCGTATGGGCACGGTGCGAGTGGGGCACGACGTGGGCATCTCTGGTGTGGTGTGAGAGGCGCGGGCAGTGCGTGCATGAAACAAAGACGCAAATGGGAGGGGAGAAGGTGAGAGGAATCCACGCTTTGCATCGCTTTGGAAGCATCTACATGTGCTGAGCCTGGCTAAGGAGCGAAGCTCGATTTGAGCGTTTCCCTCAGGCCAGGCCCTCAAAGGGAATCTTGCATGTGCTGAACCTGGCTCACCCACCTGACGAGGCAACCAAACACCCTGAAACTTGCATCCACTAATGCGGGCCAAGCCTTATGCAGACAACCAAACACACCCTATGTGTTTTGGTGTGAGTTAAATCCTGAGTTTTGGATCCAAATCCCACCTATCGAAACGGACCCTTCAAAAGAAAATTTTGTTAGCTTTCACATGGGTCATTGAACTCTCATGTTTGTACTAGTTGGCCACACCTTCAGCGATCAAGATGAGATGCCAATCATCACAAGCCAATATGACTCGGGGCAATTTTAGGTTGGAAAATGTATACACACATCGAGATGTTTCTTTTGGTGTACTTGTTTATTTCACATATTTTTGTCTAAGAAACATAGCCAAATTGAGCCTCCTTGCGTTATCCAACCACTGCAAAAAAAAACCTATATCCAAACTATTTGACCATTAAAATCCGCTATTGCTTTGACAATTTACAGGACTAAACAAAGTTGGTTAAAAGTACATTAACAATTACCACTGCAACATACTATAGGCAAATTGAGTGAAGTGTTAAGCTAACTCTAACATTCAACACAGTACTAGCATTTACCACTCTTAATGATTTTAGAAAGACATTTACCACCCTTGGTCTGTCTAGAACACCGGACAACTCATATGTTCTAAGTAGACATGCCTGAGTCCTTTTGGAATAAGTTCCATTCTGCATACTTGCTAAACTCCAGTTCACAATCAATTATATGTTCTAAGTGTTCATGAAGAAAGTGCCCAAGACACAGTGCCCAACATGTAAATTTTGATTAAACAAACATAAGCATTTGATGCAGTCTATAATTTCAAGTAAGTTCACTTCCAAGGCCCAACAATTATTTCTAGAAGCCTAGAACACATGAGAACTCATCTCTCGTACAATTGCGTGCCATTTTCCCAGGAGGCCAGGACCCCTGCCTTTCTTGCACTTTAGTTCAAGTTATTGTGCCATCTAGAGCAACTACTGAGTCACCCGCACAATGCTAGAATTTGAACAATTCTCAACTAAAGATCCCACCTTTATCAGAAGAGATAGGTGTACATCTTCTCCTGCACAGTCTAGCTATCTAGACCTTAAATTGTGCACATATAATTTGATCAGCAAGGAATGAAAAAACGTGATTAAATCAAGAAGGAATAAATCATCTAATTTAAATGAGTGAGCAAAAAATACATGCTTCTACATAGGTGACATGGTTGATGGAAGTTCCAAATAAACTTTAAAATTCCAACCAAGTTGCTGAAAAATTAAGTTCAAATGTTCCATTGACATGACCATACAACATAAGTAGCTCAAACAGATATTGATAGACATAAATCATGATTACCTATTATATTCGGACTTGATTCATTGCTCAAACTTCTTTTGAACGTAAAAGAGACACACCATTGCCTCTGCCTCAAATCACAAACAAAGGATGTTCTCGATCTGTCCTGCTCCTTCATGAGCCTGTAGCTCCGCATCGTGAGCTCAAGACCCTCAATTACTACTCTGCTTCCTCCTAGACCCAATCACCATAGCCACTGCCTTCATGTCGCCACCTCCGAGGCCACACGTTCGCACAGCCTGCCTGCCTCGACCAGTTAGTAAAGATGTCACAAGCGGTTTCACAATCTCATGAACATACACAAACCCACCACAAAAGTTCCCCCTCAAATCCCTCATGATTGCACGAAAAATCGAAATCCCTCACCTTGAGTGTGGCATTCTTCTACTGCTTATTGAGCCTATCATTGAGGTGGTGCACCATGATGCTCGGAATGATGGAGAGCACGTCATTGGTCCATCATTACAACTTCTTCCACTCCAACTGTCACTAAAATCCATGTCCTTGTTAAGGCTTCCATGCCATGGAGGGGGTAGGCTAGAGTTGGGGGTTTAACCACTTGGTAATTTCCACGAGCATTTGGCATGCATAAACAATGTGATATACCATGCGTAGTGACATACCTGGTTGCAGACATTGAGCACTTACCAATCCAGTGCTCAATAGCCATTTTCACAAACAAATTAAACAAAAAAAAACTCCTCGATCGTTGATCCAACAAACGCCGAAGAGGGTGGGGGGACGAACGACCACCAACATCAATTTTTAAGTAGTAGATAAAAATAAGTTTGCCCCATGGACATCAGATAGTGCACGCAATGTACAGGGCAGGCAGTGAACGAACAAGGATTCAAGGTTGAGGCACTCAAACAGATCCCTGCGGGCTGCGTCAACAAAACAAATTGATTGCATTATAGAATGGAATATACCATAACAGAAACGCTTCACCATGTCGCTTTTAAAGATACTCTCTAGTGTGTCTTTGGTGTCCGTCGCCACCATCATTTCTTTGCTTCATAGGAACAGGATATATTCCTGGTGATGAGGGGATGTCAAAGTCTAAAACACTTGTTTGAGCTTCTTAAAGCTAATGTCAAGCTAGCAGAGGTGAAAAGGTGTGCGGGGAGCACACCAACATCGAGGCATGGTCAACGAGATGGCAGCAACCCGAAAAATAGAGAAAGAGAGTTGTTTTGTCATCGTTGCCGTTACTATGGCCATGCCGGCGATGCTTCGGCTATTCTTCTCCGCTTTCGACCCATTTCCTAGTTCCATCTACCTCCCCTCTCTCCACCTCGTGCCTCACTGATGCCTCCCACGTCGTCGTTCACCATCAGCGAGCACCGAAGAAGGCAGCCAAATCCTTACCCTAGTGCAAAGTGCAACACATGGTAAGAAGAGGTGGTGCAAAGTGAAAAGATTTGCTAAGGGTCATGCAAAGTAAAACTATTGTAAGATTACATGGTTTAAAGTAAAATTTACTCAAGAAAATTTTTATTTTCTTCAAATCCGGTAAGTAAACTCCCCTGTTTGCATTGGTTTCACAACACCTTAAGCAACCAAGATGAGATTATCAATTGTCCCTATTGGGTTTTCTTCAAACCCTAGATTGATTTTGTGGAGGCTATTCGGTCTACCCTCTATTCCTCTGCTTTTTTCGTGGTGCCGCTCACAATTGCATTATGAGGCTAGAGGGTAGGGACCTATTTATAGACTCCACTTTCAGGTGTTACAAAGTGACCAACTTGTTTCTGTTACACCATGAGACTCCTGAACCATGTCACCAACCACGATCAGATAGACTAGTTTTATGGGTCTAAAATATATTAGTCCTTAGCACACATGTGTGAGTCATGAGCCATGATCCAACGCTAGCGGGCAGCCGAATCATGCGCCGAGTGAGCAGGCAATGCTAGCACGTGTGGGAGTAGTGATGACCGGTGCGTGGTGAGCTGGCGTTGGCGATCGATGATGCGGTAGGCGATGCAGGCAGTACGGGCTAGCGTGGACAGCGCAACCGAGCGAAGATGGCGACGACACACTGGAAAAAAAAGAAAGGAAGACCAATGCGATGATTCTAGGTTTTGGATCCTCCTCTCCCCCACGTCCACTCTTAACACGGCAGATCCAACTCCTCCCGTATGACATGTTACAGGAAAACAACTCTCCTCTAAAATCCCAAAGCATCCTATTTTCACGCATCCTCTTTTGTTTAATTATGCACAGGTCCTCAAGAGGGTTATTTTTTTACAATATTACATTCTACCCCCATTAACAAAATTCGATCCCGAATTCTACCCGCCGTTCTACTCCAAGAACAACCACAAATTGAAATTAAACAACATTAGCACGTATCCGACGTGAACAACTCCGAATATTGCTCGTGTATGCGAGACTCCAACTCCCAGGTCACCTCTCTCTCAGACTGATGCGTCCACAGCACTTTGACGTATACCAACGTCTTCTGCCTCATCACTCGCTCTGACCTCTCCAAAATATGCACCAGACGTGACCCAATGGTGAGATCTTGTCCGATAGTTAGCAGCTCCAATGAAATCTCATGCTCTGGGTCTCTCAAGAACTTTCTCAGCATCGAGACATGAAACACATTATGAACTCCACGCATGGACTTAGGAAGGTCCAAGTGGTAAGCCAACACATTATGAACTCCGCACACGTACCTCAGGCTAAGCTTCCCTTTCTTACCAAAACGGACAACACCTTTGGTGGAAGACACTCTCAAGAGCACCTGATCACCCACCGCATACTCTAGGTCACGCCTCCTCATATCTGCATAGCTTTTCTGTCTGCTTTGAGCTGCCAGCAGATTCTGTGTCACCATGGCCACAAGCTCAACGGTCTTCTGAATCCAATCTGGATCCAAAACTGCCTTCTCACCTACTACATCCCAAAACTCATATTCAAAAAAACTTAACAAAATTTCCTATTACATGCAAGTCATCTTCACTAAAATTTCATTATCACTTTTTCTGTAAGTTTAGCTTCTGTAGTGTGTAAGTTGTATTTGAATCCTTTGTTTTCTTGTTTTAAGTGATTTTTTTATATGGAGATACTCAACCAACATCAACTCGCACACCATTTTAAATATAAATTTAGTGTTGTTATCTCAGCACTTTTTAGTTCATTGTTTCTGCAAAAAAAAAATCTTTATTCAAATTTATGTTTTATAGGAAAATTCTCAAGGTAGAATACTTGTTATATATTGACTTGTAGTACATTTCAATTAAATCTGCACTGTTAAGCTTTCTGCAATTTTTATTCAGTTCATGTGTCCATTTGTTTCTACAATTAATATGATTTGAGGGCCAAATGCTATTTGAAATTACCTTCTAGATTCTATCTTACACAAATTTTGAAGTAAAATTTCAATCCAAAGTATCGTACTATTTTAGTTCATTGGGTTTGTAACTTGTTTTTCTTTCTACACTTAATTTGCTTTGGAAGGATGTATAATATTAGAAGTTACCAGAGAGATTATACATGCAGACCAATTTAATGATTTTTTAATTGTGCAAACTTAGTTCTTTTTTATGTAACTTAAATCTTTTTCTACAATTAATTTGTTTTCAAAGGAAAATAATCTCTGAAAAATCTTGATAAACTCTACTTTGCAGAGCTTTTTAATTAAAGTTTCATTTTTGAGAGTTGTGCAAATTTAGCTCCTAGGGTGTGTAAGTTTTATCTATTTCTTCAGTTAAGTTGATTTCATAGCGAATTTGTATCTGAGAATTTCAGCTATATTATTCTTGCACACCATTTTAATTAAATTTCCAGTGCTATGTATTGTGCAAATTTAGTTCGTGGGGTGTGTAACTTATTTTCTGGTAGTTGAATTAGTTTTCTTTTTCCTTTTTGTAAATAGAGTACTCTCTGAAACTACCTGATATATTCTAATTGAACATTATTTTAATTAAAATAATAGTGTTATGTATTGTGCAAATTTAGGTCGCTGGGAGTGTAACTTACTTTTGTTTCTACCCTTGAATGTTTTACAATGGAAATACTCTCTGAAAATACCAAACAGATATTTTCTTACAGCTTTCAAATTGCAGACCATCTTGCTGAACACATATATGTACAATTCCTTGCCATTGGGAAACCTGCATGAGAAAAGAACAACAGTGTATGTTAGCATAAGAATTAATATTCATTTTCTCCTTGTCTTTTGTTGGGGTTCACAAAGACTGTTGCATTTTTTGTTGGTTAGAAAAAATATTTTTATCTCTATTTTCTGTTTAGGTTCACCTAGGTTATGACTTACTACTATTTATATTTGTCTTTTTATTGGGGTTCACCAAGGTTGCTACAATTTTGTTCGGGGTATAAAAAAATTTATCACTATTTTTTCTGTAGGAGTTCACCTAGGTTACTACAATTTTGCTCGGATTAGAAAATTCTATCTTCTGTAGGGGTTCACCAAGGTTAGGATATTTTTATCTAGGTTAGAATAATTTCCTTCATCTTTTGTCTTTTGTATGGTTCACCAAGGTTAGGATTATTTTCTCTATCTTATAATGTTTTCTTTGATATGCTATCATTTTGTACAATTCTATCTTACGGCATTTTTATGTTTCTTTAATAGTTTCTTGGTCTACCTTTTTTTTATTTACTCAGAAAGTCATTTGCTGCCTTGTTAGCCTAACTACACAGTTCACAGCCCACCACTTTATTGTGACTGCTATAGTGTTATTTTTAATTTTCAGTATGAAACTTATCTTATTAAGTTACGTGAGTAATATGAAGATTAACTCAGATTTGATATGAGCAAAACCTATCTTATTTTTATTTCATTGTTACAGCTTTCTTTTCTATTTCAAAAGCCATGTATGAGCTACTATAAAAGTAGCCTAGTCTTGGGCCTATCATTATTTTAGTTGGAAGAGAAATTGTAGGGTAATTGGTCAACACAAATTTATTATTTGTAATTTTCGGACTTATATATGAATTTTTGCTAACTATGGCTAGTGAGGATGTTGTCGTTTGCTATTTCAGTTTTGCTAATTCTTAGCCTGAAATTTTTTTTATCTCTCGATCACCTAAAATTGCATAATACTAAGCCAAAAATTACAGATCTATGTAATATGGAATTTTAGTACTAGTTTACTGTACTTTTTTGTTCCATTAGTTTTTTATTTGTAGGGTTCACCTAGATTTACTTTATTTTTGTCTAGGTTAGAAATTTTTTGTCTTTGTATTTTGTAGGGGTTTACCGAACTTAAATTTATTTTTGTCTAGGTTAGAATAATTCTTTGTCCTAGAAATGAGGGGTGGGTTTTCTGTAGGATGTAAGGGGATTGATGAGGGTGGTTAGATCTTCATCCATGAGGAATAGATAACCCCTTGCTATTTTAGTTGTCAATTAAAAAGTTGCAGACAATTTGTATATATATTGCATTATTTATTTTCCAGCAATTTATATTGATTTGGACTGCAATTTCAATTTCCTGTATGAAACTTAATCTTATTATGTTCCAGTGGAGAGCAAAATTATAACATTTTTGCATGAATAGCTTTCATGTAATGTTTAAAATTATTTGTGTAACACCCCGGCCCAACACTGAGGCTGGAATGCCACTCAACTACAACAACTACTAATTTAAACCACATATTATAATAAATTCCAGCAAGCACAAACAAATAAAAACCCGTCCACGGGTCACAATAGAAAATATTAAATGCAACTAAACTGTATAAGAATCAACATGCTAGATAGCAATACCGAATAAAGAACCAATAGGCAATAAACAGTCCATAAATAGTCTAATGAATGAACAAACCGGTTTCAACCAATCACCTAGGATTATTCAATGAGTATCAAATCCTAGAAGGAATAAATCATCATACATATTAAACATTCTCGTGGCCATGTAATTCAAGTATTTGAAGTGAGTGCAATTATTCCATGTATGCTATCCCTTCCCATGTGAGATGTCGTCACCGACCACCTAAAACAATAATAAAGCGAGGGTGAGTCCACGACTCAGCAAGTACAAGATACAATGGTAAATACACAAGTTCATTAAACATTTAATACATTGTCATAAATCTCAAACTCCTCGTTCTCAATTCTCATCAATATCTTTCTCATGAATGCAAATATCATGATGCACCTCTTTCAGCTGATACTGGTATAGCGAAGTATTCACCTGTCGGTGACATATTTTTCCCCTCACCTTCTTGAGGGTGGGGTCCCACCTCTATAGGATTTTAACATGGGGCACGCCGGATTAACCATAATCATGGCAGTACTCACCGCCCTAGCCCTTATGCAAGTGAATGATGAAATAATTCATTTATCTTTAACAATATTATCATGTCATCCCCATGGTAACTGCATCAACATATCATAATCACAATTAAACAATAATAATCTCACCATGTCATCCCATGGTAGTTGCATCATTATCACAATCTTACACTTTTCATCAATGATACCATGGCAAGTAAATAACTTAACAAAACATAATTAAATCTTATGGTATTAAATCAACAGAACAACAGCACCAAAACATTACACTAATCGCCCTCGCATATCTACACAAGTACGACACAATTAACCCAATTCTATCGGACGCACTACCCACTGTCTTAGTAGTAAAAATACTCTAACTTATTCATCCGAACTCCAAATCTAGTAAACCAATACTTTATTGAATCCTCACAAATTTTCTACAACTTTCTAGTTATGAAGAACTTCTGATTCTACCTTTTTCTCCCCCGTTTCCTTCCCCCAAAAAACTGCCCTAGAATCTGTTAGGACAATCCGCTTCACAATTTAAGTATCTTTAATTCTAAAACTTGAAAAGATATTAACAATATCAATTTTGAAAACTACTCAAAATTTACTAACTTATTCAAGTTATCACCAAATTTTACTTCTTTCATTTACTAGATGAAAATAGCCCATCTACATGAACTCTGCCAACGACGCCGGAATTCTGGATAGCGATCTTCCCAAGGTCGTAACTTTTTGCTCGCTACTCTGCATCTAGTAATCTAGACCTTCCCGGAGAGCTAACGAAATATATATATATATATATATATATATATATATATATATATATATATATATATATATATATATATATATATATATATATATATATATATATATATATATATATATATATATATACTAAATACCTTGAATTTTCCCCGCAAGGTTCTGCATCAAAACTCGATGAACTAGGTAGTGCATACTGAAATCGACTCTTCCCATTACCCAAATGATCTAATGAATGAACAACGACTAATCCAAGGCCACCTAATGGTTTTTCAGATCGTTGCCCTTAAAGAACACAATGACAATCACGAAATCCCGCGCAACCCTTCTCTTCCTTCAGTCTTTCCTCCTTTCTCCTTGTTGACTCCTCCTAGTTCCTTGCTGGACTTCCTTGTTTTATTTATTTTTCCCTATGCCTCGGCAGTGAATGCAGAAGCAATAACTCCTTTTCTTCTCTCTCTGTCTTTGCTTGCAAAAGGAACATGCTGACTTGCTAGCTAGCAGCCGCTTTGCAACATGCAAGGCTTAGCGGTAAAGCTGGCGCATGCAGGGCATCAGCACGACAGGCAGCAGAGCATCAAGCATGCTTGCATGCAATGCTAGCAGCAGGCAGAATAAAAATTATCGCATGCAGGCAGGAAGGCTTCATAGGCACCGTGTTGTCCGTATAAGAGTTTTGTGGGCTGCCATATGTTAAACATGTGCGCACTTTTGTAATTGTTATAATTCCTAAAACAATAATTAAATCAGCAACAGCATATATACTAGGCATATTTGAAACTATGAACAGTAACATGATCATCAACTCAAATATATCTACCTCATATATATGCACTAATAAGGCAAAACCTAGAACAAGTATGTTTCTTACAGTAGTAGGCATTAACTCATATAACAAATATATAGGAAACAAAGCCTAGCCATATCAAATGTTATCATCATGACTTACAAAGGATCGCTCCGATGAAGGTCGCAGTAGAGTCTGATCCGAAGAAGACGATGCGCATAGAAGGAAGCAGTGAGCAGTCGTGCGAACGCTTCCCAAAAACTTGATTCACCCCAACCCGTGTAGGATCGCAAGGGACGCCGGCTTCAGAGACACTGTTCTCCCCATATTGGTGCACGCCGAGGAAGGGATGCAGTAACCAAGTAGCACAGCAACATGGAACTGGGCAGCAGTGCAAAATTGAGTCCGGCTATTCTGAGAGCCTAACTCTATTCTGCATTACTTAATCTGAGAGGAGAGGTCTTATGAGAATCTGGGGTATTTAACTTGTAATGCTTAGCCATCCACTTGGCCCTAGTGTCACAAACCAAATATCCCGTGCCTCAGAGTAGTATGTACCTCCTAGGAGTGACACACATACTCCTTCACAAAATATAGCATCCATTCCATACAAAAGTCATTACAACACCGGGTCTTCAAATTACACGAAGGACATACACATAATAGAGTTATTACAAAAGGGGCCGAACCGACCGGCCAAAAGACAAGATAAATAAACAAGGTAGCAGGTCTCACAATAGTTAACACCTTGGGGGTCAACCTCCTCTTCAACAATTAAGCAATGCAGTTGAGTACAAAAATGTACTCGCAAGACTTACGCATAACAAACCTATACATAGCTACATGCAAGCTGAAACAAGGAGAAGCCATAGGGTTCATTTTAAGCACAAAGCAATATTTCATTTGCAATAACGTAATAGATTGAAGGCAATTTTTTATCAAATCTATTTTTATCTGTTTAAATAACAGTGAGACAACATTTATAAACATAAATAACATCCTGGAGGTGACTTCCCAATAGCCACCACAACATAGCACGAATTACCCATTCGTACCACCCAAAGTCAAGTTTTATCGAAAACGTTATAGTCTAATTCTTGGACGACCTAACCAAGCATGTCCATAACCTAGGACGAGGCTATTCGAATAGATTATACCCTGCAGGGGTGTACAACTGTACCCACATGTCAGACTGTCCTTTCGCCAAGCTATTTAGCACACTTCCTTAGGTATGCCGGTAAGGCTAAGTTCTACGAGACGTTTTCCAATGGAATGAATTAATTAAGAGTCGCACGTATGGGGGTGAACCCTTCCGTGAACCGCCCCATCACGGGCTCCCACAGAGGACCCACACGTTGTGTCAGACACATCGGCCTAGCCTCAGCAACTGCCGATGCTCCTCAGGCGAGGGAACCCAAATCCAGAACCCACCGCACATGCCCAACAACAATAGAACAACAGAACATTTTTCTCCTACACCTACCACCAGCGACCCATTAATTAACACCTTCCAAAGTACTGAGTCAAGAGGGGTTCCCAATACCCTCATGTGGAATGCATGCGATAACGCTTGGATCAGTGACACAAGTAACTCAGTCCTTGTTTGTCGGGACCCAAAATATGCAATTCCGGACCCTCTGTGTATAATACACTAGTCCAGGATCACGCTAGTGCACACCGTGTCAACATAGGTGAATATCGATCCACACAAGCGATTAATAACATAAACGAGTAATTTGATAACAAATAAGGGTTTTGACCTTATGGTCGAGTTTACAATTATTAAGCCACGCAGGGCTAGCAAGGAAATAAAATAGCAGCGGAACGAAAAAACTTCAGCGAAATCCCATCAATTCACCACAGGCAACTGACTGGGATCAAGACCCTACGATCAAGCACCTTCGATGAACTCCTCCTCAAAAGCAAAGACATTTACTCCTCTTCATTGCATGTTTTACAACAAGCATGAGTACACACCGTACTCGCAAGTCATACCACAGAAATGCAATTATAGATGCACGCTTATTCCAAAGGAATGGTTTCTGTGGTTCTTTTGCAGAAATGCAGCATTTTCAATTTAAATACAAGTAATAGATTGAAAGCATAATTCAAACAAATAGACAATACTAAGTTTTATCATTTGTTTCACAAAGACACATAGCCTAAACAAGTTATTCACATAGCCATATGACTTAGGTCACACAGCTCCCTTCCCAAAGTTTTCCTGAAAATCTACCCCTCGTGTGAAATCACCGAAAGCATGTCCATGATCATGACGCTGCTATTCAATAGATTGTTTAACACTCTGCAGAGGTTGTACACTTTACCCACACGATACAACTAGTGTAGCTAGCACTAGCCGTAACAAAACAGTTTAGAAACTTCATCTTAACATTGACACTCCCAGTGTGCTTACAAACCGTCAGACAACCCCACATAGGAAGTCAGTCCGACACACACCGTTGGACAGGGACACGGCGAACTGCCCCGTGATGTGGCTACCTGGTAGCACACCTCCACCCATGCACATAGCCTAACCTACTACCTGAGTAATCAATGCTAAGACTCTATAACTTACTAAGTTAGGCCCGTCCCATACCAGGCATGTGGTTGTACGAAAGGCTCAGTTCAATGGCGCACAAAGTTAAGTCCTTAATTGACCAAGGCAAGACTTCCAATTAAACTACAATTCCCTATGCACATAGGTTATTAAGCCCACGCACATAGCTCCACCAAAATATCACACAGTCCACTTGCCTCTGTCTAAATTCTTTCCCACCCTGTTGGTTAAGTGCAACATATGCCATCAGCGAGTAATAGCACATAGCGCACACAGTTTCTATCACATAGTTCCATAGGCACTTAGTCAAGTTTATATTTGCAACTACATGAGATGATGACTCGTGGCATGGCTAAGCAAACTAATCGCATCTAACCAACCCACGTTGGTAGTACACTAGCACCAACTAAATAAACCAAACTAGGGTGAAAAAAGATTATGGCATACAATTAGACAAGGAGGTCATAACAAATTGGACATTAACTAATCCCAAAAGCGTTGAAATAAATAATTTAAAGTAAATGCAATAATTTAAATCAATATAACTTTTGAAAACTGGGTTCAACATGATCAAAGGTATAACTTGCCTTGGAAAAGGTCTTGGTATTGGTCTTGGTCTTGAGATGCTCCTTGCTCTTCAAAACCTCCCGAAGTATCAACGTCTACTCGCAAACGAAACAAACAAATAAACAAAATAAATAAAAACAGAGGCAAAACAAACTCCAAAAATTAAATAAAAATCTCAGATAGGTAGATCTTGAATTTAGATGAATTTAAAAATTTGAATGGGCTCAATCGGAGTTCGGATGCAAAAGATATGGGCTTTGGAAGATTGAAATAGAAGAAAAACCCTAAAACTGGTTTATTGGAATTTCCCGAATTCTTTTCCAATTGAAAATTCCGGGTTTTATGACGCATGGCTGACGTCGACGAAGATTTTTCCACCGGGAAGAAATAAAAAGAAAACCACCTGACAGGTGGGACCCACTGTCAGTGTAAGGGCTCACAGTGGACTAAGTCTACGGAGGCCTGGATCTAAACTTTGGTTTACTGCACACGTGCACGCTGACTTGGCATGACACGTGGACGACACCTCAGTGCAGATGCTGACTTGGCTGCTGACACGGCTCCACACGTGGGCGCCACGTCACTGGTGACGCCTTCTGGCTCCGATGACAACGGCACAAGGCGGCGATTCAACGGCAGAGGACACGCGCATTGCACAGAGGACGCTATTGCGCATGCGTGGGTACCGGAATTAGCTCGAGAGGGCGACTGTGGCGGAAGCGTCGACGAAGCGGCGGAGCAGATACGGCTCTTGTCGAATTGGACTCCGGTGGCACTCTAACGGCGAGGAGCGGTGCACGAGGTCGATCCTGCGACGGGGAAGCTGGTGGCGCAGCGCATGGAGGCGGAGCACCAACGGTGGCGGTGGATTTGGGAGGATTGGGCTGCGGCTCACAAAACCTAAACTCCAAATTGCGGCGGCGACGGAGCTTTAGGAGAGGAACGGGGTGGGGCTTCGGGATGAGGAGGCAAGGGCGAACCCTAGGGGCCCTTTTATAGGGTCGGGGCACGCCGGATTAGGAAACGCCCAAAACGAATCCGTGAAGAACACGAGAGGGGAAACCGGGATTCTCAGAGATAGCAACTGATTAAAGGTATGATTTGGCTGGATTTGGATGCGGGGAAAGGTAGAGATAGGTTCTGATAACAAAACCGGGCGGATTAGATGAAGAGTTCCGTTGTCGGACGAGCTTCGAGGAGTTCCAATGGCGGACGGGGCCGTGGCCTTTGCGGAGAAGGTGACCGCGTCAGAGACGACGACTTGGAGGCGGGACCACTGGCAGCGAGACGAGGGGAGGCGGGCCCACGCGTCAGCGGTGCGCAACGCACGCACTCGCGGCTGCGCGGGAGGACTGGGCCGGGAGTGGGCCGCGCGCGGAAAAGTAAGACTGGGCCGGGAGATTCGGCCCGGGGGAAAAATCTGAGATTTAATAGCTTTTCTTTTTAATAAAATATCAGAAATTCAAATAAGCAATAGAAAATAGCAAATGAACTTGGAAAAATTCCAGAAAAATCTGGAAAATATATCCAAGCCCAGAGAACCTAAATAAAATAGTTTTGTCCATTGTTGATGTTGACTTTAATCATATTAAATTGTTTTGATGTAAAAAGTCCATATTAAGCTTTGGATTTAAATTCAAATAAAATCCAAATGGTGAATTTTCTCCTACTAACTATTTAAAAGATTTTTAAAGTTCAGAAAATTGGGATGTTACATTGTTGACTCGGGCACCAAGCACATACCCAAAAGCACACCATCCAACCAATGTGCCCAAGTCTAAAATATTTTATTTTCAGTTTTAGTTTCTCAAATACAAT
The DNA here is from genome assembly GCA_036346405.1 of Phyllostachys edulis. Lineage (NCBI taxonomy): Eukaryota > Viridiplantae > Streptophyta > Magnoliopsida > Poales > Poaceae > Phyllostachys > Phyllostachys edulis. The sequence continues at coordinate 28,363,165 of CM070558.1, read as the reverse complement.
ACATACATGGGTACCCTGACCCAAGTAATTAAAGTGATGATATAATAACCATCGTCGAAGCGATGATCCCCATTCTACCGTTCTAAGCATTGCTAAGCGACATTAACTCGTATAATACAGCTAAAGTGATTAGAGCCCATCCATCGAGCTCTATGTCATAACAGATATAAACCTAGGCTCAGTAGTAAAGGATGGATATTTACCTACAGTTCATTTAACTAAACAGGTAAACTATCGTGAACTAAGAAATAACTTAACAACATAGCATGCATACATATAGTTGAAACATTTGAAATATTAACATGCGCAAATAATAGGATCAACGTGCATCAAAGAAAAACTACTTGCCTTGCTGGAGATAACTTTCTTGCTACAGAGGATCACTCTCATACTCAACGAATTCGTTGGAACCTATCGAAAGATTCGAGAAGAACCAATAAGAACAAATAACCCTGAAAATACTCAAAATTCAAAGTCATCCAAAAATCATGAAATTTTCACATAGGGTAGAGCATGATTTTAAATGAATTTATCAATACAAATAAAATAATTTAGAGTTTGCATGCAAAAGTTATAGCCAAAACAAAATCAGCTTTTTGAATAAATGCTGAAAAATTCATCTCGGTTACTATTCATCCAAATTAAAAGTTTTGGCACAAATTTTCAGAAAGGTGGTGAATATGAAAATTTTATGGTAGACAGAGCTCCTCATGATATGAAGAAATTTGATTCACCTCATTTGGAATTAGAATGAATTTCTTATGATTTTTCAAAGTCAAGAAACTACTGCACAAAACATATGTAAAATAAGATTTTCAGAGGAAGTAACATACTCAAAACCTATTCTACAGTAAATTACACTAATAGAGGATTCCAAAAAAATAGATTTCACCCCATTTGGAGTTATAGAGAAAAACTTATGCATTTTTCAAGTTAAAACAACTTTTTAGTGCAAAATAAATCTAAACCAAAAGTAAAATTATTAACAATAGTTTTTGGAACAGTAACAAGTCTACAAAACTATACCAAAATAAAGTACACTAAAAATATAATCCAACAAAATTTGAATCATCCAAAAGGAGTTAAAATGAAATACTTATGCAATTATGAAGTTTAAAGCAATTAACAGTACAAAAATAAAGCATTTTAGAATATATATAAAAGCAATAAATACTTTTCCTACCGAACCCCATCCTAGCCATAGACAGTGACAAGTGGGACCACGGTCAAAGTTTGACTGGGTCAACTTTGACTCGGCCCCGGCCGAAAGAAATGTTGAAAGCGTATTTCAATGGATACGCCTTCGGTTTACTAAAACGTAATTTCTATCTAGGCACTAAATAAATACGCTTTCATTAAGAGCAAACGTAATTTATAATCTACACATCCACTTAACCGGCCACATGGGCCCACACATCATAGGCTCAGAGGATTTAAACGTTTAGACTTAAACTTCTAATCTCGTTTATCCCCGGTGGGGTCCACATGCCATACAAACACTTAAATGGACGGTTAAGTTCTAATGACGGGATTTACCCTAATGTTGCCGGCAGCTCGACGGAGCCCCCGTACGCGGCGGCGTGGCCGTGCAAAGAATCTGGTGAAGCAGACATGCTCCGGGCTCAGGGCTAGTACCTCCAAGTGCGCAAGACCCTCGCGAACACGATGGTGGTGGAGTGGAGACCGAAGGTGGATGGCGCCGAGTTGGCGACGACCGGAGGCGGAGCCGAAGAAGCGGCACCGGTGACGAAGAAGACACCATCGCGTTTGGCGCTAAGCTGCGAATGAGAGGCTCAGGTTAGCAAAAACGAAAACGGCGCCAAAAGATAGAGAGAATGGCATGGTCGTGGTGGCGCTTACCGGGACGGGGAGGGGCTTACGACCTCCTTCTCTCTCTCGGCCGAAGAGAGAAGTGAGAGGAGAGAACGGGGCAGGGTCTGTTTTGTGTGAGCCCGAGGACGGAGGAGGGGGCAGCATGAGAGGGCGAAGTTCTGCGAGTGGTCGCTGAGGGCGGTGTGGCAACACCATTGATGGGGCAGTGCAGGGCTCGGCGGGTGCGTGGTGGTCGAGTTCTACCCGCCCGCCAGCGCGAGGAAGAAGAAGGCACTGGTGCGGTGGGGCCCGCTGGCAGCGACTACGAGCGAACGGGTGCGGGTAAGTCGGTCCAGCCAAACCAAGTGGCACGATAGGTCTAGGTCGGAGAAACAGTGTTTGGCTTGGGTCAGTGAAGTTCGGACCACTCGATTTGAAATTGGACGGTCTAGATGTGGTGGACGTTCAAACTGGTCCGATCGGGTGTGCCAGTTTGCGTCGGGCTCGGTCGGTGCATCTAAGAGGTTTGGTCAAATCAGCTCGAGTGGGTCGGGCCCGAGTCTAAACAGTGAAAACTGATTTTCAGAAAACAAGGCATAGATGGTTAGCGAATTTTTAGAGGGGTTTTCATAGCTCCAAAAATTCTGAAATTTTTATGAAAGGTTACTGGATCTTAGAGAAACGTTTTGTAATTTTTCAAAAAAAATTCATGCAATGAATTTCTCTCTAGAAAAATCAAAAGTTGCTGCCCTAGGGTTTTGATCAAGAGTCAAACTGGTTTGACTAGCCCTTTTGAAATAGCAAATAAAATCTAAAAATTTTGAAATTTTTCAGAGGAGTCACTAAGAAGCTCTAGAATCTAAGAAAAATATTTCTAGAGGATTAACACAAAATTTCTTTTAAAATTTTCAAAGGGTTATGCTTCTAGTCAATTGAAGCAATAGGTTTTTAGAATCACAAATTCCTTTGAAAAAGTTTCCAGAAAATTCAAATAACAACATGATGCATCAAAAGTTTTAAATTATCCTCATTTTTATATATTTGAAATACAAACCATTGTTTGGGATGTTACAGGTCTCCTTTAAATAGAGCCAGAGCCAGTGTCCTCCTACCTAGACTAGCAAGATGGTACTAAACTTCCCACCTTCCACCATGCATGAGTGGGCCTTTGGGATTTTCCTAGGATTTAATTGTATGGGCTAAGCCCAAAATTTTAACAATCCCCCACTAGATCCCAAAAGCACCATGAATTTGCCCGTTATTCCAAAGTGTTGTTTATATACCAGTTTTTCGGTGGAGACCAGTTAAGGTTGAACATACACCTCGAACCTCAAGCTAAACTCGCCCACAACTACACAATGGACTAAGCCTTGAATTGGCAGTTTTGTGCAGACAAGTTTCACCTAAGGCCTTTGCTGATACTTGGCCACCGATTAGCTACTCCTTGGGTGGAGCATATAGGTCATACTCCTCTATCTCTTCATGAGTTTCTTAGAGATCACCCACATCTCATGGACTGCGACCAACAGTCGGGCTCATATAGGTGTGTTCTTATACGAATAACTTGTAGGACGGTATTTTGCTATTAAGCCTCAAAACACATTAAGACAAAGTCATCATGCCTTACAGTAATTAGAGTAATGCATCTCCAATGGAGTGAGATATAAAGTAAGAATGTACCCTACTATTACCCAAACAGTTTATTTTTTCCAAGGCCTATTTCACGGGATCTCCAATCACATAGGTTTGGGTTACCACTGTGTGTAACTCACATGGGTCTCATTCCCATCTCCTTCGATGCAATTTCAATCACATTTCGTGATAGTCCCTTTGTAAAGGGATCTGCCATATTTTTAGCTGTTTGGATATAATCCACAGCTATCACTCCGGAGTTTCTCAATTTTCTGACAGACTTCAACTGCCTTTTCACATATCTTGAGGATTCCATATTATCCTTTGTGCTTATCACCTTTATGATAACTGTTTGGTTATCACAGTACGTAAGGATAGCTAGAATTGGTTTTTCAACCACTGGTAAATCCATCAAGAGTTCTCGTGACCATTCTGCCTCAACAGTGGCTGTGTCTAGTGCTGTTAGTTCTACCTCCATGGTTGACCTTGTCAGAATGGTCAGTTTACAAGACCTCCATGAGACAGTAGCATCGCCTAGAGTGAATACATATCCACTCGTCGTAGCCTTTATGTCATCAGCATCATAAATCCAATTGGAATCACTATATCCCTCAAGTACATCGGGATATCCAGTATAGTGAATTCTGTAACTCATTGTACCTTCTAAATAGTGCATAACCCACTCAAGTGTGCGCCAATAATCATCTCCCGGATTAGCGGTAAACTGGCTCAATTTGCTTACAGCAAAAGAGATGTCAGGACGAGTAGTACTAGCCAAGTACATGAGTGAACCAATAATCTGAGAGTACCTCAATTGATCCTTTCCTAGTCTTCGATTCTTTCGAAGTATTAGACTAGGATTATAGGGTGTTGGAGAGGGCTTGCTTTCCATATAGCCAAAACGGCTCAAGACCTTTTCCACATAATGGGATTACAACAGGGTAATCCCATTCTCATCCTTGATCAACTTGATGTTTAAAATAACATCAACCTCTCCCAGATCTTTCATGTTAAAACTTTGGGATAGAAATAATTTAACCTCGTTAATGACATCAATGTTTGTCCCAAAGATAAGTATGTCATCAACATACAAACATAACTTACAGACCTTGCCCTCTTGTCCAGGTACTACAAATTCATCAGGCTGATCCATGTAAATTTCCTCATCTAACTCTCCATTGAGGAAAGCTGTCTTTACGTCCATTTGATGGACAATAAGACCATGTGAGGCAGCCAAAGATAATAGTACTCGAATAGTGGTTAATCTGGCAACAGGTGAGTATGTATCAAAGAAATCCTCACTTTCTTTTTGAGTAAAACCTTTTGCCACAAGCCGAGCCTTGTACTTTTCGATTGTACCGTCAGGCATAAGCTTCTTCTTGAACACCCACTTGCATCCAACTGACTTACAACCAAATGGATAATCGGTGACTTCCCAAGTTCCATTAGCGATAATGGAATCTATTTCACTACGAACCACATCCTTCCAGTACTCTGCATTAGGAGATGCATATGCCTCTGAAATAGATTTGGGAACATCATCCACAATGTACACAATGAAGTCATCACCAAAAGATTTTGCAATCTTTTGTCTCTTGCTCCTTCGAGGAGCTACATCACTACCATCCTCCTCATGTTCATGCGTGTGTTCAATATAATCAATTGGAGTGGTAGGTTCAAGAGTTAAACCATTTTCCTGAATAGAAGAGCTATGTGAATTCTTCATAGGAAATATATTTTCAAAGAAAATAGCATCTCGGGATTCCATTATCATATTAATCGGCATGTCGGATATCCTGGATTGAACTACTAAAAACCTATAGCATGTACTATGATGAGTATATCCTAGATAGACACAATCCACTGTTTTAAGTCCAAGTTTGTGCTTTTTAGTTATTGGAACATTGACTTTCGCCAAGCACCCCGAAGTGCACAAATACGAGAGTGATGGTTTTCTCCCTTTCCAACCTTCGTACGGAGTTACCTCACTATTTTTAGTAGGGACTCTATTCAGGACATGACATGCAGTCAACATAGCCTCCCCCCACCATGCCTTAGACATACCTACAGTATCTAACATGGCATTCACCAAGTCAGTCAAGGTGCGGTTCTTTCTTTCGGCAACCCCATTGGATTGAGGCGAATAGGGAGGTGTATTTTCATGGATAATACCATATTCCGCACAAAACTGATTGAACTCATTAGAAAAATACTCTCCACCACAATCGGGCCTAATCCTTTTAATCTTTCTGTCTAATTGATTCTCAACCTCAGCTTTATAAGTTTTAAAGTAGTCTAATGCATCATCCTTTGTTTTCAGCAAATACACAAAGCAATATCTAGTGGCATCATCAATTAAAGTCATGGAATATATTTTCCCTCCCTTTGTCAATATACCATTCATCTCATACAAGTCTGAATGTATGAGTTCCAATTTTGCTATATTTCTTTCCTCCATAGCCTTATGAGGCTTTTGAGGTTGCTTTGCTTGCACACAAATTTAGCATTTGAAACCTTTGACTATGGAAAAGCTTGGAATTAAATTTAAACTGGAAAACTGAGACATACAACCAAAATTTATATAACATAAACGTGAGTGCCATATATTAGCCTCACCACCATTTATAGATTCATAAATATGGTTCACAACCTTATTACAAAAATCTGAAAGGGAAAAACAGAACAAGCCTTCGCATCCATAACCTTTTCCAATAAAGAGACTAAATTTTGACACGACTACTTTATTTGACTCAAAGACCAACTTGAACCTATCTCGATATAGAAGGGAACCACTAACGAGATTCTTATTTATTATAGGGGCATGCTGCACGTTCTTCAAGCGCACGATCTTTCTCGAAGTGAACTTCAGATCTACCGTGCCAACACCACGAATAGAAGCATGTGACTCATTTCCCATTAGGACGGAAGAACCCCGTACGACCTGGTAAGAAGAAAACATAGAAGCATGTGACCCATTCCCCATTGGGTCTTGGGCTTGGCCCACAACCTCCCTCAAACCCTTTAATCCCTTTTTAATTATTTAATTAATATTTTTTCGATTCTTTTGATTAAACGAGGTATTACAATTTGTTTTGTCTATATCTAGTAGATGTTAACCAATCCCTATTTTTGTCCAGTTTAGGAAAAATGGTTGTCTTTATATTTTCTAAAGCTTGAAGTGATTTTCTGATTGTCTTTATAACAAGCCTTCAACAACAAGCCTTTGAAGTGATCTTCATCCATGAGCTGGGGAAAGTCTATAGTTTAGGAAGAATGGTTGTCTTTATATTCTTCTAGTTCTGAAGGGGTTCACTGATCCCAATATTTTTTTGTCTATCTTAGAAATTTTTTTCTGTATCTGTAAGCGTATCTATAAGATATTAACCTTTTTTACATTATCAGCTCACTTGATTTAACTTTTCCGCCGTCTGGTACTATGTGTGTGTAATTATGCTTGACGCAATTGTGTTGGGAGATTTGGGTTTGTAGGGTATGAATTAGACTTGGATCAATTGGTATCCCAAATGTGCGGGAAAACAGCATGAATCTGCATAGTTTTTTGTGGTTGTGTCGTTTGGTGACTGACCGGTATGATTGGGTTTGTTAAGTTAAATCTGTTTGTGCTAACATGAACTGTGTTTGTGCTGAAATTATTTAAAAAAATTGACTGATTTTGTGGTAATTGTTGATTCGCTTGGGATCTAGGAAATTCTGATTTCTCGAAATTTGCTGAAATTTTTGGTATGGTAATCGAGTTTGTGTCATTAATATGGATCCACGTTGACATTCCTGTAGTTTGTCTTGTACTCTAGTTGCTTTGTTTAGCTGGAAGCTGGACATCAAGAACTATATGGTAGGAATTTTGAGTAGTGAGCCATTTTTGTGACATTCTTTATATGGTGCTTGATTACCTTAGTACTAATCACTTGAATTAAATGGTTCAACAGCCAAAAAAAATATGCTAGTACTTCTTTCGTTGGCAACCGCCACTTCAGCATTGCCCTATTGTTCCTTATCTCACATTGCTGCTGTTGATCATTCATTTGTGCAGTGCAAGAATCAGCTTACGTTGGTGACTTCTGCTCCCATGGCCGTCACGGCGCAAGGTGAGAACCCGGACCAGAACAACCACATCGATGTGGAGACTGAGCTAATTATTGGATTACCTGGCAGACATCGCTCTGACAAGGCGACAACAGATAATCAGGCTAACCATGCTTGAGAAATAGGCCCAGAATAAGCTGGATACAGTGGAGAATGGAGATGCAAGCCAAGCAATGACACCCTAAAATCAAACGCACCAAACAGGCCCAAATAAGCTGGATACAGTTTTTTGTTTTTTTTGGTTCAGAAGTTTACACGCAATCGGCCTAGAAGATTGCGCACTACACACGTTTAATGGGCCGGCCCAAGGATGAACAGGCCTGTAACGGGTCAAGCCCATGGGCGCACAGATCCGATAAGCAAAATAAACAGCCCATAAACATTAATTCAAATGTCAACTTAGAAAAAAATAAAAGTGCAAATCAGAAAAGAAAAAAAAAACATAAGCCATCACATGGTGATCCAGTAGATTGAAAAAGTGACCGGGTTTTCTGTTGGTTTCAGTTACCTATAACATAGTCAGCCCCATTTTTATTAATTTCTTTTTGAGGCTAGGGTTTGGATTTGACTTTTGAAATGCACCTATTTTTTTTTTAATTTCACAAAATGCAATAAATGTTTTTTGAAAATTCATAAAATCCAACAAAGTTCCAATTGACTTCAAAATTGAGCTGTTACACGCTGCATCCTCTACCACTGGCTCGACATCCTGTGGGTCAAGCACTACTACGACTTCTGCTTCGACCACTTCGGCATGTCGCGGTGGGAGGCTAGCGTGTCGGGCCTCACCGACCTGCTCGCCGGCGTCGCGGGGCCGTTTGCCATGGGCGACTGGATGCTGCCCGACCTGACCATCTAGGGCGTCACGAGGAATTTTTTTTAATAATCTACTTTTTATTCCGAAATACATTAATATACCTGCCTTTTTATTTTACAGAAATAATCGCCTGTCGTCCCCCTGTTGGACGACGTAGATAAAGTCGCCTATGGGTTGAGCGACTAGATCCACGTCGCCCAACCGTTGCGCGATAAGTGGACAGGTCGCTCAAAACTTCAGCGAGTAGTCCCTTCGGCTACTAGTCGCTGAACAGTTGAGCGACTAACCCCTAGTCGCTGAACAGTTGAGAGACTAACCCCTAGCCGCTCAAAGGTTGAGCGACTAAGGCCCTAGTAGCTAAACCGTTGGGCGACTAGGGCGCTATATCCTGCGTGCGCGTCGGCCATCGTCATTTGCTCTCGGGTCGCTTCTCGCCATTTGCTCTCGGCTCCATGAAAGAGAAGAGAGGAAGGGAAAAGAGGAGAAGGGAGAGGAAGAGAAAGAGAGGAGAGGGAGAGAGTGGAGGAGGAGGAGAGGACCGCTCATCGACGACGGTGAGTTCCTCTTTTTTTGTAGATTTACATTCGAAACCATGGTCAACTAAAATCTTTAGATGTGTAGTTGGGTCTACTAGGTCGCATATTGTTAATAGCTGTAATGTAGTTGTGGTTAACTAGGAATTGTTGATGTGTATTTGATCCATAGAACCCACACATTAACATGTAAAATTAACATTCAGTTAACACCACTAGTATAGCTTGTGTACCCATAAGTAACTTAGGAATAAAATTTAATTAGAGAATGGGATGGACACTTACTTGTGGGCCCATGATAATAACTGATTAAGTAATATAATTAATTTAGTTAGTGTCCCATTCAACAGTCGGCCCTAGGTCATTACTAATTAGTTTAAAATATTAATCCAGTGTAATGTATGATGATAGCCAGATCTCACCCAGCTAATCGTAAAATAAAAACTAGTTAAAATATGTTAGGTTTGTCACCGTGTTGCACTCCATGTTAATTAGTTCATAGTTACTCGAACAATGCTAGTAATATTTAATTAACTAGTAGACCCATATTAGTTATAGATTAGCTGAGATAATTCATTTAGATAATAATTAAATTATGTTGGAATAATGCTAAGTATGGATTAATCATAGGTGCTATAAATAATTGGAAGAAGTCCATTCTACCCCCCTCAAGTATCGGCATGTGGACACCTAACCCCCTGAACAAAAAAATCGGCCCTTTGACACCCCCGAAGTTGCAAAACCGAACAACCTACCCCCTGAGGCTATTTCGTGCGGTGGTTTTGCTGATGTGGCGTCCGGGTGGCTCGGTTTCGCCAAAGGGGAGCTGATGTGGCGCTGGGTCAGCCGCTGACTAGACCCATTAACATAGGGGGCCACATGGTCATAGATCCAGGGCGAATCAACTCATTCCCCAACCTATTTTCTTCAATCACAGAGAGAGGGGAGCAGAGGGAGGCTCGGGCAGCAGGGAGGGTGGTGGCGGCGCCGGCGAGGTGGGCGGTGGGGCTGCCGGAAAGTGGGCAAATGGGCCTCCCTGATGGTGGCAGCCTCAAGGGCACGGCGGCGGGGCCGGCGGCACTGTGGAGCGGCGGCATGGCACAAAAAAGACAGCGGTGCGGGCACACGGGCGTGGAGGCGCGCGGTGGTTCCGACGGTGGGGCACTGCCTTGAGTGGAGGCGGTGCACGCATGGGCGGCGCCTGGAGGTGGGGAAGCCAGAGGCGGGGTCGGGGTGGCTCGGGGGCGGTCGTGGTGGCGGGGCGGCGGCGACCGGGGGCGAAAGAGAAGGGACCACGGCAGCGGGAAAGGAGAGGGGAGGTGGTGGATGACTTCCTCGGGCCCTGGGGCGTGTGGTGACGGGGTCTCCCGGGGGTGAGGCTCACCGAAGCGGCCGAACGGCGGCGAGGCGGTGCGACCAATGGCGGGAGCGACGGCTTGTGCACGCGGTGGGAGAAAGAGGCAAGGGCACCGGTGGGGAGGGAAGGCAAGGGGAGGTGGTCGGGGCTCTTATAGCCGAAGGAGCGGGAGCGGAAGGGGCCGTTAGAGGCTCTGATGGAGCACGGGGAGGGGTCAGAGCGCCGGCGACCACAGGAGGGGATAGGAGGTGACGGCGCGACGAATGGTAGCCGGAGGTGGCGGTGGTGCAAGGGGAGGCGTGTGGCGACGGCGGGGTACACGGGGCAGCGGCGCTCGAGCGGTGGAGCGCGCAAGGGGAGGCGAGCACCAGGGGGCGCGTGTGCTCCGGTGTGGGAGGGGAAAGGGGAGCCAGAGCCTGCGCGTGGCACTCCTCAGACCTCAGCCTCCACCACCGCGTCGACCCCGGCCTCTCTGTGGACTTGCTCCGCGTGGTCGCCGCCTCGGGTGGCCGCATCCCCAGCGTGCTCTGGTCTGCACCCCCTGCCATCCCCTCCCCCTCCCACCTCGCCTGGCTCGCCGTGCTCTGGTTTGAGCCGCCATCAGATTCGGTGGCCGAGCCATGGCACGTGTGGCCGAGACGCCATGGCCACGGGCGCAGCCATGCGCGGGCGGGCACGAGCCAGGGGACGCGCAAGCCAGGGAGACGGCGCATGGGAGCAAGCCAGTGAGGAGCGGGCGGAGACAGCAGCGAAGGGCGACAGCGCCCGAAGGAAGCGACGACGCAGGCGACGGTGCAGGCGGCTCTAATCCCTGTCCCCCTCTCTTTGTCCCAGTTAGCGGCTGACCCGGCACCACATCAGCTCCCCTCTGGTGAAACCAGGCCACCCGGACGCCACATCAGCAAAACCACCGCACGAAACAGTCTCAGGGGGTAGGTTGTCTAGTTTTGCAACTTCGGGGTGTCAAAGGGCCGATTTTTTTGTTCAGGGGGTTAGGTGTCCGCATGTCGATACTTGAGGGGGTAGAATGGACTTCTTCCATAATAATTAAACCACTAATTGTATCGTACTTGCTAACTTGAAATTGATTTGCAGGTATGGCTCGTGACCTTGGTGGTTCCGACTGACCTTTCGGCCTACTGGACCGGTGTGTCGACGTGCAACACCGCGCCAACCGTCGTGTCCCACATCCTCAGGGTAGGGACGAGGAGACTGAGTTGGGGGTGGTCCGTACGCGGACACCCCGACGGGCTTAGAGACTAGACCCACGCTGGATAGACAGATTTATCTACAAACTGTAGCACTTCTTTTTATCATATGCTACGTACTTACTTCTTTGTGTTTTGTAGGCGGAGCGATGCTGGCCTTCTACCTCTCGCGCGAATGGCGGAGGCCACCGACGAGGATAGCGCCCTGGTCGAGGACGACGGGGAGGTCCAGGCCTGCCCAATGCGTTCACGACGGTTCCCGTTTGACCAGTCGCTGCTGACAGCTTTGGTGGACAAGTGGCGGCCCGAGACGCACACCTTCCACCTCCATTCGGGGAGATGGCCCCCACTCTGCAGGACGTCATGGTGCTGCTCGGCCCACCTATCGTGGGAGCCGCTGCCTCCCCACCGGACGTGCCTACCAACTGGCGTGAGGACCTGCTGGGTAGGTTTGAGGGGATTCTTCCGGCTGAGGCCGCGGCTGCGTACTACGTCTTCCCGGTGCGATAGAAGCATGGCCCACCCCTGCGATGGCTTTCACGGTTCTGGGCACGTATGCGAACCATTTTCCATGTTTAGTGATGCACTATCCTTGCCATATAACGGCCCTACTAATTATTCATTTGTGCACAGGTTGAGCGGATGGGCCCAGATCCCGGCGCGCACTAGGTGTCGTGGCACGTCGAGGTGTACTTTCTATGGCAGTTCAGCTAGGTACTATTTACCAGCAGCCACGGTGACTCCGTCGACGCCCGCCTCGTGCGGTACGCGAGGGCCATTGCTGATGGAGAGGAGGTGTAGATCAGTTGGGGATCAGTGTAAGATCGAGGAGGTCGACTAGAGGGGGGGTGAATAAGCGGTTTTTATAATCTTTTGGCTAAAACCGAGTTTTATGCGGAATTGTAAATCAATTCGGTTTTGCTCAATTAAAACCTAAATCAACTAGTCTTGACTAAGTTCACCAACAATATAAGACTATTGATAATGATAGCAAACATACAAAGACATATAAGCAATTTAATTTTGGGAATGTAAATTGCACAAAGTAAAACACAAGAGAGATAAACTACAATGACACAATGACGTTTTACCATGGTGTTCGGACACTTGCCGGTCTCCCCTAATCCACGTTGAGGTAAGCCCAAACTAATTGGACCGGCTCTACGAATTAAGCCAAACACCTCAATTCCACTAGTAGTAGCTCTTTCCTGCTCCGGGTAGGTGAGCTCCAACCTTCACAACACGCTAAGTCTTCTCACAAACTTCTTGAGAAGATCACCGGACCACGACACCTCCACACCGTCTAGGTGTCGGCAAACACCAAGAGTAATAAGCCAAGCCCCTTGCTTGACTCTCACCACGTGCAACGAATGCACAAGCTCAAGTGGATACGAAATTCACCTCGAGATGCAACACATGCAACTAGAGACCTCTCTCCTTACTCACAAGGTGCAACACATGCACAATTGAGAGGAGAACCTCACACTAGCTCAAGTGAGTGAAATGGGATGTCAAAGATTGTCTCTCAACCGGCCAAGGAGGGTATTTATAGCCCACACACAAAAAGTAGCCGTTGGGAGCAGAAATCGGCAAATTCAGCCAAAATGCGGTAGTACCGCCGTTCAAAAGCCGGTACTACCGATTTTTGCCCAACGGTCGGAAAGGATGTATTAAATGCTCAAAAACTATCCGTTAAAGTTTTTAGTGTAGTAGTACCGCAGTACAAAGGCCGGTACTACCGTTCTGTGGTAGTACCGCTTTTCTCGGGCGGTATTACCGCAGTCCAATTTCAGCACAGACGACATTCGGTAAAAAGGTCATAACTTTTGACTCCGATAACGGAATTGAGTGATCTCGGACTCTATAGAAAACTTATTCAGAGGGATACACAACCCACCTATTTGATTGATCTCAAATATATTTGATCAAATCAAAAAGCACAACTCGAAAGAGCCACTACCATGGTCTAAGTCCAAAGAAATAGCAACAAGCAATCTTAGACCATACCAAGGGAAAATGCATGAATCCCAACAATTTGCAAAACACATTTCAAAGTATAGTCACATGCTACAAGGATTAGATGCATGAGTCTCGACTATTTGCAAAACACATTTGCTAATAATGGCATCATGCCATGGTGAGCTAGAGCAAGTGAGATTGAGCTATCAACACATGATGAGACTCAAGCTACTAGAGAAGACCCCTCTTAATAGTACGACAATCTATACTAGCAATCCGGTCTTCCAACCAAACACCAAGACCGGTAAAAGACTAAGAGTACATCCTTAGCCCTAGCTAGTCATACCTTTGCCTTGAGCATCTTCTTGAAGCTTGATGACGCACATCTTCACTTCAAGTTCGGGTCATCATCTTGACATGCATCAACTCATGATGCATCCTTTACTTGACCTCAATCAACACATGATCAGTCTTCTCTTGACTTGATGATCAACTCATGATCATCTCCTCTTCTAGATCTTGATATGCATCAACACATGATGCATCCTCTTCTTCAATCTTGACTTGATGACGATCAACTCATGATGCCATCCGAAGTATCCATTACCCTGGAACATAACCTATTCATCCAACTCATGGAACATGTTAGTCCCATAATGCTATTGACATTAATTACCAAGATATACCTACAATAAGTGCTTCTTAACAAGCCATTGCAGAAAGGTGCGGTACTACCGCTGTTGATCATGCGGTAGTTCCGCTCTCCAGTACTTCTGATCACAAGGGCGGTACGACCGCTCTTCCTTGAGGTCCAAAAGGGCACTCACTGGAAAAAACGTACCGCTACCAAATCGGTTACACTGGGTTGCAAGGTAGTTAGGATCGCAATCCTACTCTTAGAGTCTTACGATTCTACGAACCCACGACAGTCTGTCGATCCAAATCGCACTGTCGATCCGATCCTACTCAAGGTAGTTAGGATCGCGATCCTACTCTTAGAGTCTTATGGTTCTATGAACCCACGATAGCCTGTCGATCCAAATCGCACTGTCGATCCTGCTCGTAGAGACTTAGGGCAATTTTTTTAGAGGCCAGGCTTTGCTGATATTTTGTTTTAGAGCAAAATTTGTTGATATTAATTTCTGAGAATGAAACTATCAATAAACAAGGAGCATGCAAAATATTGTATCAGTGTGGTAATACTAGTACAAATATCTATATTATGGCATGAGCAATCGTGAGCTTGATAATGATAAGCTATTTTTATTTTTGGAGTATGTCTAACTGCTTTTAAGGAACATGCAAGTGGTAAACCACATAAGAATCATACAAAATTATATATAGATGTTAAATATGTGTATTTTTACAATTCCGTAGAATCGCCGATTCTACGATTCGATACTACAATTTCGATCCTACCGAAGGCAAATCGATCCAACTTAGGATCTCGACTCTGACTACCTTGCCGGGTTGCGGTAGTTCCACCAAGTAAGCTCCGGTAGTACCGCTTACCAAATGCGGTCATACCAATTTTCATTGAAGACTTTTTCAGAAGCAAAACAAATGCAATGCACGACTCCTTTGTCTTGAGCCATGCCGATCTTTTATCATCTTTGCATTTCCTTTTCATGTCATCATTCAAACTCCAGAACTATGCCTTGAAAACATCTTAGCACACACATTAGTCCCACAACACAATTGCAAATCATTGAATATAAAGTAATATGAGTATATATGAACTACACAAGTTTTATATACTCAAAGGATATGTTTCAAAGTAGAGATCCGCAATATATGTGGATAAAGAAATATAGATCAATACTAATGAAACCACCAAACATAGAGTGAACTCCCCCTAAATGTGTACATACATGAATGTGTAATAAAAACATATGCATATATTCAAGTTAGACTTTTAGTGGAGTTCAACCTATATTTTAGATTCGATGAATGCAACAAGATATAGAAATATGATGTCGAATGCATACCTCTTTGATTTTTCACCTTTTCATCCAAATAAAAATACACAATAGATATAACAACAAAGGAGTTAGTCTTACATATAGATTTGTCATTAATCACCAAAAAACTCCATCAACTCATAATGGCGGGTTTAGATTCTTCAATCTCCCCCTTTTTGGTGATTGATGACAAATCCTTTATCACTAACAATATTTGGATATAAATCATCACAAGATAAGAATTTAAGCTATTAAACTATATCCGTGCATGTCACTAAGCAATTTAAAGCTTAAGCATTATGCATATGAGAATGGCAAGCTTATGCACATGATGCATATAGGAGGCTATGTGTATTAATGAGATGCTCCCCCTCAAGACATGCATGAAATAAGGTGAAAATATAAGAGAGAATCCAAATATCAATATATTGATCATATAAATATTCTCCCCCATTTGGCATTAAACACCAAAAATCCCAAGCAAATCGAAGCCAATATAGAGTCTTTGCAAAACAATGAGCTTGGCAATATAATTCATTTTATTCTGAGCATTGGAATATTTTTCCTTTTTGAAGTAAGGTTTTGTTTTCAAGATATTTGAGGAAAACCAAAATAGGTCACAAACCTATTGATCATATAACATTCTCCCCCTTCCTATTTTATGGCCGAAAAGAGCAAAACAACTCGAAATGAGGCCATATTAGAGTTTAACTAAAAGAGATAATATTTGGAACACATTCAAATAAACTCATCCTTGAAATCTCCTCAATAAACATTTTTCATGAAGATACCATGCTCATTTTCACAAATTCACAAATTGAAATCATGTTGAGTTCACAACTTTCTTAGAACATTTGAAAAAGGTATGGAAACAAGCTCCAAAAAGGAAAATGTCTATTTTACAACCCTGAACTTTTCTAAAAGTCCGGAAATCAACCCTAAACTACAAAACCGGACATCCTACACCCTCAACTATCAAAACCATTCATTTTACCCCCCTCAGCCCAAATTGGGGTGGTTTTGGATGACATGGCGCTGACGTGGCCCAATACAAAATGGTTTTGACTGACGTGGATGCCACATGTCATTGAGCTACAGTGCTTCTTCTCCCCCAAATCCCCAAATCGAGCCAAGAACAGCGGGCGGCGGTGCCACCCGAGCAAGAGGCACCCCTCGGCCTCCTCGACGCAGTGCCCCTCGCCAGAGAACAACTCGGCCAGCATCCTCTCCTGCCAGAGTGTGCTCGACCCAACAGCACAGCGCTCAGCCCAACGCACCCCAGCCTGTCCCCGCCACCGAGACAACGGCTCGTGTCGCTCCATGCGGACGGTGCCCTCGCCGCACACGATGTCGTAGATCTCCCTCTGGAGGTACGCCTCAGCCATCGCGTTGCCCGCTCCGCTAGCGCTCACGGCATCGAGGGAGATCTTGGGCTGCATAGAGGCGAAACATTCAAGAACAGTGTCGATAGGCGCCTAATCGGCCGGGTCAGCGAGGAGGCGATGGAGCTAGAGCACAGAGTTGACCGCGACGGCCTCGCTGGGCGCGATCTGGAGCATCCATGAGCGAACCTCGTTAAGGTTGTTTGTGGCAACCCCACGAGGGCCTGGATCAAGGCGGGCCACTGGAGGCCTTGCATGAGGCTGAAGTTGATGACATGGAGGCGGTCGCAGCCATGGAAGCCCTCACAGAAGTGGTGGAAGAGGAAGGCGTGGTCGGCAGATTCGATGGTGGTAAAGTGAACGGTAATGCAGTCGATGCTGAAGGCGGTTGAGATGGTCGCGAGAGCCATGTTCGCGTCGGCCAGGTGTGCGGACGTGAGCGCATGGTTGTTGGTCTCAACGGCGCCCGTGCAGCTTATGAGGAGGTGGCCACCAGATCCCCTCTCCTTTTCTCGCCGTCAGCCAGCAGATCCCATTGCCACCGCCTGCATTTCCGTCCTAGCCACCGCCTCCCTTGGCCGCCCCTTCATCTCTCATCGCCGCATCCGACTTCACCTTTGGCTCCACCTCGGCCTAGCGCTGCCGCTGCCTCAGCCTACCGCCTCTGGCTGCGGCTCCGCCCGCTCGCTCTGCCTCGGCCTACCTCATATGCCTCCGAGGAGGCCGCCGCCAACCGCTCCCGCCCCGTCGGCCGCCAACTCTATTGGGACCCTCCCTTCATGCCATGGCTGCACGCCTCTGCTTTTTTCCTTCTTCTTATCTCCTCCCCGCACGCCTCTGCTTTTCTAGCCCGAGCCGGTCTCCCTTGGCCACTGCCTGCGTTGCCACCTCGGCCTATCGCCTACCGCCGCCATCTCCAGCTCCGCCCTCCGCCTCCGCTTCCACCTCCTACAATGGATGATGATAAGTGGCGTTGGTGCCGAGGAGGGGGAGACCCGACTGGATCTGAGGCGGTGTCGAGGGCGAAGGAGGAGATGAGGCGTGGGCGCGTGGGGCGAGCCGCGGGGGGGGGGGGTGGGCGAACGGCCGGTGTCAGGAGTGGAGGGATTGGCGGCGAACCAGGAGCTCTAGAGGGGAGGGATTGGCAGCGAGGGGGCAAAAGAGTGAAGATAGAGATGAGTGAGAATGAGAGGAAGAAGAAAGGAATGAGAGGATGACATGCCTGACATGTGGGCCCCATTGACACGTCAGCGCCACATAACCCAAAACCGCCCCTGTTTGGGTTGAGGGGGGTAAAATGAACGGTTTTGATAGTTGGAGGCGTAGGATGTCCGGTTTTGTAGTTTAGGGTTGAAATACAGGCTTTTCAAAGAGTTCAAGGTTGTAAAATAGACTTCTTCCCTCCGAAAAATCTGAAATAAATCATGGAGCTAGTCCTTGTAAATACACAAACTTTTAATTTTGGGAGGCTCAACCAAATATCAACCATTTTGAAGATATGAAAATCACAAAGTTTCAAAAAACTGGAAATTTCACGTTTTTCATATTTTGACATTCCATTTGAGCTTCGAAAGATAGCTGAAAAATAGGCTAAAATAGTTCCAATAAATCTAAAAAAATTGGCATAGAATATCAACTATAGAGGATAAAAAGTCATCAGTATATCTTCCTCAAATTATGAACCCATTTGGAGATAGAAAAATCACAAATCAGCATAAAGTTATGCAAAAGTCTGAATTTTTCAGCATTTGATCAAAGTGAGAAAAGGTCAAAACTTTTTCAAATCAAGTTGAAATAGTTTCAAATTAAGCATAAACAAACTTTGGACTCCTAAGAAACTTTCCTAAGAAGAATTTTCGAAAAAGGAGTCTCCATTCAAAAGATATGCCAAAATGCGCTTTCTTTGCAAGAGTTTTGCTTAAAGAGAAGAAAACGGCAAAACCTTTTCAAATGAAGTCCAAATACTTTGAAAATTTTTAGATTTTAACTTTGGAATATTTAAAATGTTTTCCAAAAATAATTTTTGAAAAAAATATTTTTCTTTCAAAAGATAAGGCAAAATGCGCTTTGTAGGCACATAAAGAGAATGATTTTGCATTGAAGGTTTAAAATGCAAATCAATTTGAATTTCATAGAGTTTTTCACTTTCTTAGATTTGTATGAGTTATAAATTCTATTTCAAGCCAAGATACACAAGTAAATCTGGCTCAAATAGCGAAACTCACTATATGCAAGAATATGTCAATTGTGGTAAAAACTAGTTTTTCGGTGAACTTCAAATGAATATAACTTTTCAACGGTTCGTCTTTTGTAAAAACTTTGAACTAGAGAAATGTTTGAAATAACCAACCCTTCTAGTTTGGTATTGACAATTGTTTCAAAAACTCAATAGATTTTGATTTATGAAAATATGTTATTTAATTCAAAAACAAGATCATATAAGATCATTTTGAGGCCAAATTTGACACTTGTTTTCTAATATAGGAATTTTTACTTCAAAAGCATTTGAAAACATTTGAAATATATATTTAAGTACTTTTGTCTAGTTTTTCAGAAATTTTAGCCTTTAAAGCAAGATTTTTGACTTTTGACCAAAGAGGCTCTTTAAAAGGCTAAACTTGCATATCATTGACAATTTCACTCCAAAAATATCAAATGAAGCAAATGAGAACGAAAAACATACATTCACAAGATTCATAAATTATTTTGGGCAAATAGGTAAAATAGTTTTCCCAAAACTAATATTTTACCCCTTTTCTTAAGTAAGCCCAAAATCTTTAATAAGTTTTTCACAAAGAGAAAAACTCCCCCTTACACAAAGTTCCTCTTGGCATTCTTTTCTTCTCATTTGACACACAAAGTATTCTCTTTCATCTTGTTATCTTCTCCTTTGTCATCTCTTTGAGATATATCCATTCAAAACTCATGATGACTTTAACTTCTTTTCTTTGACCATTATTTGCAACCAAATTCTCCCTCTTTGACATTAAGCACCAAAAATGTCTACATGTGGATCACACTTGAAGTATAGTCTTTAAACATCTCTTGTAGAAAATATGCGTCGACAAGACTTGAATTTGCAAAGTGCTTAAACTTCTCTCGCAAAGATCCTCACAGAAAGCATCCAAAGAGAAGAGAGAAAGAGAGAATCCACTCGTACACGAAGAGTACCTGAGCTTGGTCAAAGGAAGTATGATCGGCAAGGAATGAAATTAGATACCACTTTGAAAGAATAAGATGATATCATGTGAAAAGATGAATCTAATGCCCAGGTCAAGATGATCAAGAGAAGCTACCACTTTTAGAAAGAATACCATTTTTATAATAAAAACATCACAAAGCAAACAAAATAGCATATGGAATCAAGAAAGTACTTGAGGGTAGCTAGCGAATATAACAAGAATCAACTTGACCAAAGGAAGCAGCCAAAGTAGGTTTAAAATTGAATGGAATGAAATGACTGTCTTATCAAAGAAATTGGTAGTACCAACGTGCAAATGGCGGTAGTACTGAGATGCGGAAGTATCGCCTTTCAATGGTCGGTAGTACCGCAAAGCGGTAGTACCTTTGTTAAGCCGCCGATATTTTCGATTTTTCTGGAACTTCAAGGATAGATCTTGGAATTAAGAAATATGCAAATGATCCTTATTTTTACACTCAAATAAATATCATTCGGGGTCATTATGCATTCAAGAGACTAAAGAGTATCTAAGAACATAGTTTTTATGAATTAAGCTTTTGTTTTCGCAAATAAAACTTATTTTGATGAAACTTCTTCAAATGAGAAAAACTAAGCATATGAAGGAATTTAGAGTATCCAATTTTATGTATGAGTCATTAATACCATTATGGATCTATTCATGTGAATAATTTTGACACATATGGTAAAACTCACTTAAGTGCTAGAGAGTGACCATTTAGATCAAACTAGTATTTTGGACGAGTTTCACAATCAAATAACTTTTGCTAGGCTGGCCTTTTGAAAATCCTGTGAATACCAAAAAGGTTTCGAATAGCCAACTCTAGGATTTTTCTTTTGGTATCATTTTCAAATTCCTTTTAGAATAGATTTAACATAAAAATCTAGTTTATATCAAAAACAAGATGCTATGATCTAGAATTTTAGCTAGAAACTCATTTTCACCTAAAATAGGTTTTTCTTGAACCAAAACCTTTGGGAAACCTTTAAATAGAATTTGTATACATTTTGCAACTAGTTTTTCAAAGGATTACTAATAGTTATGAAATTTTTGACTTTTGGCTAAAAGGCTCAATTTTGAAAAACATTAATAGCACTTAATCAATTTGGGCACACTTGGGGATGTGATATACATGATTATAATTTAGCACTCCCCCTTACTGTGCCACTTACCATCTTGTTCAAGACTGAAATAATAAAGATTTTAAACAAGAGCAAGAACACCATTTTGAAGGATTTTCATGGAATGCAATATAACCTACACAAGGCATAAAGGGCTAGATATTTCAATGTAAATACTTGTTACTGAAATGGCATTGGCTTATGATATGAAGTGATCATCCTCAACCTTGGCTCCAATTTTGCACATGATGGAATCTACCTCTTCATGTGAGCCAAAACTCCAATGCCTCTCCAAGTATCTAGTAATCATTTAAGCACCTTTTGGTACCCAAACTCGGTTGGGTCCTTGAATGTTAGTCACAAAAGATTTGGGCACCCAAATGGCCCTAGCAATAAGCTTTGTTGAACTAACAATTCTAGCAAACACAATGCTATTTTTATCCTTCCTAAGCAAATAATGATCATTATAGATAATAGGCTTAGGAGAGATACCTTTAGGACAATCCTTACTAAAATATCCCTTTTCCCGGTAATTGTAGCAAGTTTGACATTTTATTCCATCATTTGTCTTCTTGTCTTGCTTATTGCTGACTTGCCTCATTTTTGATGATTTTGTCTTGTCATCCATCTTGTTTGGGCGCACCGAGGCAAGGTGACCATCCTTGTTGCAACTAAGGCACTTGACATTCTTCGTGTGTCTTGCATTGTGCCTTGTCTTGCTATTCTCCTTCTTGGAGACAAAGCCAATCCCTCTCTTGTCATTCAGGCTTCGTTGCTTGCTCAAGATATCATCAAGAGAGGCATTCCCTTTGTAGTACTTCTCCAAATCATTTGTCAACTTGATGACTTGGTCTTTGAGCTCTTTGTTTTCCTCTACAAGGTTAGTCTCAACAAGCATAGAGAAAGTAGAAGCATTTTCACTAGAGCTATAAGGCATATCTAGCAAATCATCACAAAAGGTGGATATGCTAACCTTAGATGAAATGCAAGAGTTAGGAGCTACACATAGCATATCATCTAGTAAATCACATGTAATGCCTATATCCACCTTAGAGCTAGTGCATTCCTTGAGAAGGAGAGATTCATGTTCTTCTTTTAGCATATCATAATTACTTTGAAGAGTGATATGATCTTTCTTTAAAACCTTAAATCTCATCTTCTCTTTTCTAAGATATTCATTAAGCTCTTCTAACATATCCATCAACTCATCTTATGAAGGTTCATTATCATCATTTACCTTCTTATTACCTTTGGCCATAAAGCAATGAGGTGATGTGGAGGAGCTTGTAGATTTTTCATTGTCGGAGCTAGAGGTTGAGCATTCTTCTCCCAACATCCATTCTTATATGCAATCATCATTAGTGGAGGTGGACATTTCATAATGATCTTGAAGGTGTGTCCACAACTCATAAGCGTTCTTGAGATTGCATACTTCATCGAACACCTCTACACTCAAAGCACTAAATTGCTTGAGCGTCGAGATGTAAGCATTTCTCTTCCTCAATGGTTGGAGCAAGAGGATCTAATGGAGGATAAAAGCACGCATCTACAATCCGCCATATTTTAGGGCTCATAGCCTTAAAATAACAAGACATGCGGACTTTCCAAATATCATAATTTGTGCCATCAAATAAAAATATCTCACCGAGGTGCACTATAGCACTAGTCTTCATCCTTTACTCTCTAGGCAGTGAAGTCTAATAAAATGAGAGACCAAGCTCTAATACCACTTGTAAGATCGAGGAGGCCGACTAGAGGGGGGTGAATAAGCGGTTTTTAAAATCTTTTGGCTAAAACCGAGTTTTATGCGGAATTGTAAATCAATTCGGTTTTGCTCAATTAAAACCTAAATCAACTAGTCTTGACTAAGTTCACCAATAATATAAGACTATTGATAGTGATAGCAAACATACAAAGACATATAAGCAATTTAATTCTGGGAATGTAAATTGCACAAAGTAAAACACAAGAGAGATAAACCACAATGACACGATGACGTTTTACCGTGGTGTTCGAAGACTTGCCGGTCTTCCCTAATCCACGTTGAGGTAAGCCCAAACTAATTGGACCGGCTCCACAAATTAAGCCAAACACCTCAATTCCACTAGTAGTAGCTCTTTCTCGCTTCGGGTGAGTGAGCTCCAACCTTCACAACACGCCGAGTCTTCTCACAAGCCTTTTGAGAAGATCACTAGACCACGACGCCTCCACAAAGTCTAGGTGTAGACAAACACCAAGAGTAATAAGCTAAGCCCCTTGCTTGACTCTCACCACGTGCAACGCATGCACAAGCTCAAGTGGATACGAAATCCACCTCTAGATGCAACACATGCAACTAGAGACCTCTCTCCTTGCTCACAAGGTGCAACACATGCACAATTGAGAGGAGAACCTCACACCAGATCAAGTGAGTGAAATGGGATGCCAAAGATTGTCTCTCAACCGGCCAAAGTGGGTATTTATAGTCCACACACAAAAACTAGCCGTTGGGAGTAGAAATCAGCAAATTCAGCCAAAATACGGTAGTACCGCCGTTCAAAGGCCGCTACTACCAATTTTTTCACAACGGCCGTTAAAGTTTTTAGTGCGGTAGTACCACAGTACAAAGGCCGGTACTACCGCGGTATTACCGCAGTCCAATTTCAGCACAGACGACACTCGGTAAAAAGGTCATAACTTTTGACTCCGATATCGGAATTGAGTGATCTTAGACTCTATAGAAAGCTTATTCAGAGGGCTAAACAACCCACCTATTTGATTGGTCTCAAACATATTTGATAAAATCAAAAAGCAAAACTCCAAAAAGCTACTACCATGGTCTAAGTCTAAAGAAATAGTAACAAGCAAGCTTAGATCATGCCAAGGGAAAATGCATGAATCCTAACAATTTGCAAAACATATTTGCAAATTTAGATCATGCCACAAGGATTAGGTACATGGACTTAAACCATTTGCAAAACACATTTGCAAAGTATAGTCACATGCTACAAGGATTAGATGCATGGGCCTCGACTATTTGCAAAACAAATTTACAAATAATAGCATCATGCCTTGGTGAGCTAGAGCAAGTGAGATTGAGCTATCAACATATGATGAGACTCAAGATACTAGACAAGACCCCTCTTAATAGTACGGCAACCTATACTAGCAATCCGGTCTTCCAACCAAACACCAAGACCGGTAAAAGACTAGGAACATATCCTTAGCCCTAGCTAGTCATACATATGCCTTGAGCATCTTCTTGAAACTTGATGACGCACATCTTCACTTCAAATTTGGGTCATCGTCTTGACATGCATCAACCCATGATGCATCCTTTACTTGACCTCAATCAACACATGATAAGTCTTCTCTTGACTTGATGATCAACTCATGATCATCTTCTCTTCGAGATCTTGATATGCATCAACACATGATGCATCCTCTTCTTGAACCTTGACTTGATGACGATCAACTCATGATGCCATCTGAAGTCTTCGTTAACCTAGAACATAACATATTCATCCAACTCATGGAAAATGTTAGTCCCATAATGTTATTGACATTAATTACCAAGATATACCTACAATAAGTGCTTCTTAACAAGCCATTTCAGAAAGGTACGGTACTACCACTGTTGATCTTGCGGTAGTTCCGCTCTCCGGTACTTTGTAACATCCCAAATGTATAATCAGGGTTATTCAAGTATAATTATATGTGTAGAAATTAAAACTTTTTCTCACAACTTGAAAACCCTTACAATCTCATGTAATTCTTGTCCAAGAGTTGTGTAAACCAAGAACACAAAGCTCTTGTTGACCAAAAGTCAAATTCGTTTTCCAATTCTCTCAAATCTTGTGCCAAACAATTGGAAAGTATCTTCCTTGGTCCTAAAACTGAGGTGGGACCCCTCTGAAAAATATCACAAGTTGTAAAACTAGTTTGATAATTTTTGGAGGTAAAATGAATCATTGAACAACCTTAATGAAATTCCTGAGAAAAATGCATTGCATAATAACCTCTGGAAAATTTATGTAAGGTTAATCATGTTGTCAGCTAGCTCCAGTTAAAATCTTATGAATTTTGGAGTTCATTTGCTATCTCAAACAATTTTGCCAAGTCTTAGTTGTTAGAAAATTAAATTTAAAACAGAGCCTTTGTTCCTTGGGTGGCCAGTACTCAAACTGGTCCACCCAACCCCATCGACCTCCTTTCCCACCTTGATGAGGTCGTGTCCGTTGGATCCAATCCAACCGCCACGACCTCCCCTCAACCAAGGCCCCAGGACCTCCCATTCGAGGTCCTCTTGACCTCGTGGACCTCCTCGGGTCAGCGTGGGCGTCGACCTCCCGCCTCATCAGTCACGGCCGGCCGGATCAAAGATCCACGGTCATAACCTCCCCGTGTGTTAAACCTCAAAGGACCTCCTCGTCTTGTAAGCCATCGCAGCGAGGTCATCCCACCTATGTGAGGTCTTGGCCCTTGGATTCAAGATCCGCGCCTGACCTCCCTCACCGTTAAACTAAGCAAGTCCACATCCCACCTCGTGAGGTCACAGCCATTGGATCAAAATCCATGGTCACGACCTCCTCCTCCCAATCTAACCGCCGACCTCCTTTGTACTCACTTGAGGTCGTGGCCGTTGATTTACATCCAAAGGCCACGACCTCCTCTGAAAAATATTACAAAGAAGGTCCTCCGCCTTGATGAGGTCCATGCCCTTGGATTTGCATCCAAAGGCCATGACCTCCCCTCGATCTCTTATGTTGGCACAGTTAAGTCCCAAGCGGAGGTCCGCACTGTTGGATGGAGATCCAACGCTTTGGACCTCTGTCCATTTCCTCACGTCGTTTTCACGTTAAGGAGATCGGAGGCCACGACCTCCTCGCCCTTGATCGTGTGGTGGGACCTCCTCCCGGCCACTTAAAACATAACGGTTCAAAATAGGATCCGATGGTTAGGACCTCTCCCGTGTCTTATCCAACGGCCATAAAGTCCTCCCTGTTCTTCTCCTTCCTCTGCGCGGGCAAACTCGGCGGCGCAATTAATGCGTGTCGACCTTGGGGTACACTTCATGACTCTTTCTTGACCGCATTTAATGCAGGTCGGTTTTAGCCTCTCGAGTCAAGCCCGAGCTCGCCCCTTGTCACCCCATGACTTGTCCACCCCATGTCTTGTCCACCTCATGGACCGGCCAGTGGGCTAAGCTCACCATGGAGCTTAGCCCCACTCATCACCTTCAATCAGGTTATAAAGTACCCTTGAAGCCTCCCTTGGCTTCCTTTGCACCTAATTGACCTCGGCCTTGCACTTTGTGCGTGGTGAGCTCCTCCTCCACTAACACTCACTCACCTCACTAGTGGCGCCATTGTTGATGTCCTTGGAGCATCTCGGTAGCTCAAGGGTTCCAGTGGCTCCCTCTTCCACCCTCATTCATTTTGTGCTCCCCAAACCTCCGAAGTTAACCCTAACTTAGTTTGTTTGGGCGCTTTTGAGAGGAGGACAAAGTCGGGCTTGAAGTGGAGCTTTGGTAGTGGAGCCCTGTCTTCCCCAACTCCGGCCACCACCTCCACGACCTCCCGGCACCTTAGGACCATCGGGTAAGCCTGTTAGTCCTTTAGATCTTGGCACCCTTATGAATGATCTCGCGGAGCTTTTCTTGCACAAGCTTGATTGTCGCATGAGCTCGTTTTTGCATTTTCAGTATTGTGGCCGTGCGGGGCGTATTGGTCCTCTCGGCTCGCCGGCGTTCAAGGCCGTCTTTTGCCGTTGAGAGGTCCGTTGAGTGCGCATGGTTATTGCGAACCGCGGTACCATTGGATCTCGCCGGCGAGCTCTACATCGCCGGCGAGATCACTTCTTCACGCTCGGGATTTTGTCGGATGTCGGCGTGTCATTGTCGTTTTAGGACATAAATTCGCCGTTTTAATGCCCAATCATCGCAATCATTGGCGTCTTAACTGCCATTAACCCTGTCCCCTTTGCGCGCATTAAAACCCCTCGCGCGCGGACCTCCTCGTGGTCCCGCGCGCATTAATGCCCTGTCCAAACATGTGCGTGCGCGAGCTCTGGGATGTCCAGACCTCCTCCGAGGAGATCTGGAGCGTCCAAGATCTCCTTGGCGCAATCTTAGCCGTCCAGACCTCCCTGGAGGTCTGTGACGTTGAGGACCTCCTCTGGGACCTCCTCGAGGTCATCTCCCCGTTGAGGACCTCCCCTTTAGATCTGGTCCGTTCCGGACCTCCCTTCCCTGTTGTGGTCCGTTGGATCTCCCATCTACGGCCACGACCTCCCCCTCACCTCGCGCATGTGCGTGGTTAGGAGGTCCAGGACCTCTGGACCTCCCATGTGCGTGTGTGTTGTTCTCTTGGGAGGTCTGAGCCGTTAGATCTGTGATCTGTGGCTCACGACCTCCCATGTCTTTGTGAGTGTTGAAATGCCAGTAAAGTCTTAATAATTAACAGAATAAGGTATAAACTTTAAAATTTCATATCTTTTTCTTCTTAAATCCAAATGAGGTCATTCAAGTTGTGTTAGCTCTATCTTGAACTTGACTTTAATCTAAAAATGATTATAAGTTGAGTTCAGCTCCAGAGCACAGTTAGCCACTAGATTTTAAAACTCCCTTTTAAATATACATTCAAATTAATGCTTAGCTTGTAAAATTCGTAACTCTTGCTCTGTAGGTTGTTTTTGAGTGAGACCAACTTTGTTGGTTTCCTCTATTAATGAACTCACTAAGAAAATTAGTTTTGAGCATGTTACTGTTAGAAAAATGAGGACTTGTGCATTATAATTTTGTTCAAGTTCTTGTTTTTGAAAAATTATAGAAAGTGCATAATAGCTCCAAATGAGATGAACTCAATTGTGTTATTCATCTCATGAGGTGCTGGTTTTGCAGTAAAAATTTCAGCCTCACCACTGTTCTAGAAAATGTTGCCTCATAATTAAATTAGTGAATAGTGCAGTTTGGTATTTTTAGGGCTGAGCAGAATTGTTTTGCTCATATCTTTTGCATTAAGAATCCAAATCCATTGGTTCTTGTTGCAAAATCTCCTAAAAATCACCCTCTTGCTGCTGTAGAAATTTCATAGTATTTGGAGTTCTTTAGCTGTGTTGTCTTTGTTGTCTTTAAATCGTTCTTATCGGTTCTTTATCGCTTTTCCGTTAGGTTTCGACATTTGTGGTGATCCCGCAAATGACCCTCCGCAACAAAGTGACCAGCAGCAAGGCAAGCAGTTTGACCATCTCCCATCATGTCCCATTACTTTAAAGCTTACTACTTTGTTTTACTTCTATGTATGCATGCTACTTTGTGTTAAATGTCGCTAGCTTTCCTATAGTTGCATAATCTGTAGGAATTGTTATCCTCTACTACCAATGAGCCTAGGTTATTCGCTGTGGTTCGAGCTCGTTGGATGAGCTCTTATCACTTAGTAGTTGCGTTTAAAACTGCTTAGACATGCTTAGCTATCGGTAGTAATGGGCGATCATCGACATAGTCGATGGTCTTGATCACACAAGTATAATTATTCCTCCTATATGTCCAGCACTTGTGCTTTGATTAATTGTAAAATCAAAAACTGAAAATAAAATGTCGATTTAGACTTGGGCATATTGGATGGATGGTGCGGTTCTTGGAATGTGGTGGTATGCCCGGTCCCTAAGGACCGAGTACTTGGGTCACTAAGCCAAGCGCTTTTGCGTGCTAACCACACGAGGGGATATGGGACCTCTCTTGACTAAGTACTTTGGGAGGTGTTAATTATGAGCTGGTTGGTGGGTATGTTTTAATAAAATCTGTGTGTGTGGTGTTGGGAGGGAGCATTGGCGGACGGTTAGGGTCATCTAATGTGTCTTGTCCCGTGGGTTGCGGCTCGTAATTAGCATCGTCCATTGGAAATGTCTCGTAGGACTTAGCGTGCTTGCACACACCAAAGGTCGTGTGCCTAAAGGAAAGGCGATCGGCGTGTGGGTACATTGGTACACCCTGCAGGATAAAACTATTGAATAGCCTCGTCCTAGGTTATGGACATGCTTGGTAAGGTCGTTCAAGACTAGACTACAACCTTTAATTAAAACTTGACACGGTTGGTATGAGCGGGAGTTCATGCTATTGTTGTGGTGACTTGGGTTAGTCACTTCGAGATTGTTCTTGTTGTTGTTATTATGTTATTATCGAGTTACTTCAACATTTAAAAATGCTTTGCCAAATTGCCTTCAATCTATTATGTTATTGCAAATAAATGTTGCTTTATGCTAAAATGAGTCCAAAGCCTCATCCACTTAAATAAAGCTTGCATGTAGCTATTTATAGTTCTGTTATCTCACACGTAAGTCTTGCGGAGTACTTTATGTACTCATCTCGCGTGGTTGTGGCAATTTTGTGGCTTTTGTTGCAGAGGAAGAAGGAGAGCTCCAAGAGCCTCTCTTTTGTGCTACGTGTTGCGCTTTCTTGACGACTAGCTTGGCGGTCGGTCGGATGCCTAGGGTTAAGGCACACCGATTGGCTTTGTGTTATAGCCATCTTTATGGCACTTTTGCTTCCGCTGTTATCTTTGTAGAATTGTTGTTATTTGGCCTAAGGGCCTCTCTTTTGTAATATCTATTCCATATTAATATTAACTTCTGGTTTGTTGCTTATGTACTATGTGTTGTATGGAATTGATATACTCTTTTGTTGTGAGGTATGTATACTGCATTCTGGGGAGTATACATTTCTCGAGACCGGGTTTATTTGGTTGATAATGCTAGGGTCAATTGGATGGCTAAGTATTATGAGCCTAATAAACATCGGGGTCTCACATACTTCCAATCACAAGGGCGGTACGACTGCTCTTCCTTGAGGTCCAAAAGGGCACTCACTAGAAAAAAAACGTACCGCTACCAAATCGATTACACCGGATTGTGGTAGTTCCGTCAAGTAAGCTCCGGTACTATCGCACATCGATAGTACCGCTTACCAAATGCGGTCATACCGATTTTCACTGAAGACTTTTCTAGAAGCAAAAAAATGCAATGCACGACTCCTTTGTCTTGAGCCATGCCGATCTTTTATCATCTTTGTATTTCCTTTTCATGTCATCATTCAAACTCTGGGACTAAGCCTTGAAAACATCTTAGCACACACATTAGTCCCACAACACAATTGCAAATAATTGAATATAAAGTAATATGAGTATATATGAACTACACAAGTTTTATATACTCAAAGGATATGTTTCAAAGTAGAGATCCCCAATATATGTGGATAAAGAAATATGGATCAATACTAATGAAACCTCAAAACATAGAGTGAACTCTCCCTAAATGTGTGCATACACGAATGTGTAATAAAAACATATGCACATATTCAAGTTAGACTTTTAGTGGAGCTCAACCTATATTTTGGATCCGAGGAATGCAACAAGATATAGGAATATGATGTCGAATGCACACCTCTATCCAAATAAGACTTCACAATAGGTATATCAATAGAAGTGTCAGTCTCTCATATAGATTTATCATTAATCACCAAAATACTTCATTAACTCATAATGGCGGGTCTAGATTCTTCAATAAGTCGTACTTGCCGCGTACTTGCCGCGATGTACCGCGGCTTGTGCGAGGCGTGCTGCAGGACGAGGCCGACCTCTCGCCTCACAGGCTGCCCCCTCCTACTGCAGTTATGGTCGTTCGAGCGCTTCCCCCTCGGACGGTCGATGCTGGTCGATAACAGTGCGTACCACGTGGACATGTACCACGGGGACACGGTGGACTGACTATAGGGTCCCTTTGGTGCCGTAGACAGGTACGTACTCTCCTATATCTTTACTTTAGTTGTATTACGGGTCATCGTTTGTAACCACTTTTCTGCCTCGCAGGCACAGTTTGCACACGTGCAGGTCACACGTGCGTACAAGCAGCTCAACTGCCTCACCGCTGACGACGTGCGCTAGGAGCCGTACTCTCCTCAGGAGATGGAGGACCGCGCTCCCACCGGGCTATCCTCGTTGTGCTGGTGTGACCACGCGTACTGGATGACGCGAAAGAAGCTTGTCTTCGACGTGTTCATCGAGGATTACGTGGTGCATAGAGTGATGCGCCAGTTCGGCCTCCGTCGGGTTGTTCCAGTCCCCGTCGGGCGTTGGGCCCGCGACTCGGTCCACGCGTGAGTTACACATAATACATGTCCCTATATTTTTGTCCAGTTTTGTTACGATGGCTTCTAATTGCAGTGGTATGTTTCGTAGGCAGACTAGGATGGGCAGAAGCAGGTCGAGCTGGGCGGCGAAGATGGAGTCGTAGGTAGCGGAGTGGGCGGAGGCCCTCGAGGACTACGTGCAGGAGGCCACCCCGTACGACCCCAGCGCGTATGATGAGTACCTATGCTGGTACGCTCCGTAGACACGCACTAGGCTGGTGCATGTCATGGACCCTCCTCCCACTCATGTACCAGCATGGACCGATCGTACCCGGCACACTTTGCGTGGAACGTGCACCTCGCGGTAGGTACTCTCGTGATTTGAAATGTCTGAGTACGATTACCACAATTACAAGTTTAACGCTTTCATGTACCCCTTGCAGGCGGGCATCACCGCCGAGATTGCGAGGGACTCAGGTCGATCCTGGACAGGTTCGCCCACAGTGCAGAGGTGACGCGCGACGAGATGGCGCAGTTTGCACATCGTGTCTACAGTGAAGCGAGGCGTGCTATGACCCTAAAGTCGTGTAGGACGGTCCCGGAGGTGGCCACGTCGACGCGTCCGCCAAGGCCGGCACATCTTGCAGTCCAGCCAGGAGGCCTTGGAGGGCCACATGCATGTGCCCCACCAGCGACTGACCAGCCTAGAGGGTCAGGACGGGCACGTCCCCCACCCCTACTACCGTCAGGCCAAGCCGGAGGGTCAAGGTGGGCACGTGGCTACTCACTGCTACCGCCACCGCCGTCGTTCCTGGACCCCTACCCGGCAATGTCAGGGCCGTATCCGTTCTTCCTTGACCAATTCGGGTAGGGCGGGTACGAGACTTGGGCGTGCGCCATGGCCCACGCCGAAGGTACATTTCGTCTCTTCAGGTTTGTTCGCGTCGATATATTGCACGAATAAACATTATTTGTCATGCATGTTTGGCGGCCCAGTCGGGAGTATGGCTCTCCCCACACGATGAGCCCCAACAGGACGTGGACGACTTCTTCGCCGACGACCCGTTGGAGGTCAGGGAAGCACCTCAGCCCGCACCCGTCGAGGTTCTTTCCAAAGCACAGCTCAGCGATGCCTCAGTGGCCAAGCAGGCACCGGTGGAGTCGACCCCTGAGACCTTGGGAGCACGGATCAGCAGGGCTCTTGGCCACCTCACCCTGTTGGGTCGCCGACACCTGTGAGAGAAGCCCAAGTGAAGACAAAGGTAGTCTGGACGAGGTGGGATGTGGCGACGGCGGAGGAGGTGGTGCGGGTGGTGTAGCAGGTGGCTAGTACGGGGTCTTTGTTGTGATGTGTGTACTTGTATTTATATTTTACTTCGTAGTTACTATGACATAGTTGTGTATGAATTCCCTAACGCCTCGCAATATCACTTATCTTCCTACTTATGAATCATTGCTACCTCAAACGGCCTCACAAAATTCTTCAGAAATGTATCGCACTACAACAACAGACGACGATCATAAAATGTTATTGCGATTCTGCAAGATTTCGTACCCTTGAGAATCTACGAAAATCACAAACGGACCAACCAACTTTGTCACCATCCTTTTATTTCCCAAAAAATTAACAACCTATAAATAAGATTTGCTAAATTTATTACCTACAAAAATTATCATTTATTCCCCTACAATTATTTCTATCAGATTAAGATAATAATAATATTATTATCTCAAATCACCCAACTGGTGCATGACTTGCCTAGGAGTCGCTGAACTGTTGGGCGACTAGCTGAAGTTGTTTAACCGATGGGCGACTGGTACACTTGTCGCTTAACCATTTGCCTACTTATTTACTAGTCGCTTCACTGTTCGGTGACTTGGATAGCCGTCGAACGGTGGAGCGATAAATAATTATTTTTGTAAAATAAAAAAAAACAAGTATTATATTTCGGAATAAAAAATAGATTATTAAAAAAAATCTCGCCGCGAGGATGAACGCCCGGGTGCGCATGTGCCCGTGCATGTTCTACTTCAGCTACGCCAGCAGGCGGACTGACAGGGTGAGCGACAGGCGGACTGACAGGGTGAGCGACGTCACCGTGCCGTCCTGCGTGCTGCGCATCCACCCGCTTATGTTCATCCGCGTCATGCAGATGTGCCGGTGGCGCCAGCCCGCCGCCGAGCCGCCCTACAAAGGCTGCAGGTTGGTCGGTGGTCACAGCCTAGAGCGTAATAGTAACTGGTTCACTATTGTTGTTTGCTTCCTTTGTCTTTTTTCACCACCGACCGGTTACTTCAGCTGTAGTTAAGATTGTATTACGGTACAGTGACTGAATAAGACTTTTTTGGCAAAAAAAAATTAAAGAATCAATTTAGGAAACCTCGTGTGGTGGCAGGGACGAAGATTGGGAGGATAATGATGGTGCGCTGAACATCTCGATGACGCATCCTCGGGTTCCCGTGGAGCCGGCTACGCCTCAAGCGACCTAGCTGTTTTATGTTAAAAGTAGTATTTTACATAGATTTTTAATTCTAAGCCTCAGGTCATTGCCTCAGAACCCGACTCCGCCCATCCGAGCCTCTTCGTCGAGAATGATTTGGATTGCCATCGCTTCAACCGGCCATCTGGTTTGTTCTCTCGGTAGCCATTTTCACTGGCGTCTCCTGTTTCATTGCGGGTGCAAAATCAGGTACTACAAGATCGTGGAGGCAGATCACATGACGTTCGTCATCAACCGGCAGAGAGGAGGCGTGCAGTTCGATCTCATATACGACAGCATCTTTCAGAACTGCAGGAAGCATGTCTTTAGGACTGCTGTGTTACTCCTATTCTAAACTTCCGAATCAAAGCTGACAATCATTTTCACGTGATGGATGATCGACTTGGCATTTTTCAATTCTTTCAGCTATCCGATTGACGTGTAAGAATATTCTGGGGGTGAAGAACTGAAGCCATTGTTTTTATCTACTCGAAGTTCTCATTAGAGTCTGAAGTTACAGAAAGCGGGTCATCTGAGGCCTAGAATTAAAAGCGCATAAACAACAGTAGTAATCCATGCACATATATAACTACATGTGGCTGTGTTCGGCCCAAGAACCTGACCTAGCCTAAGGTTTAGGCCATGGCTAGCTCTGACCCTAATTAGGTGCCCAAACGTAGATAAAGGCAAAGTACATATGGAATACAAGATTCAAACTTTCTATGGATAGACCCTTATTTGATTATAGCGTCTGTCTACACAAAATTTAACTGTTTTCTCGGAAAAAAAAACTGTCACATTCTGAAAATTCATTTACAACTCCATTATACATAAATTACAGTAGATTATGTATGCAATTTTGGTTCTAGGTCACTGTAATTATTCTTGAAAGTCTTAATAACTCATATTTCCATCACATGATTTAAAATCTCACATGTATTTTGAGAGGTTAAGCAAAAACAAATATTAAAAAAAATTATATACCAACAAAATATGGCAATATGGTGAACCCGTTATGTTCTTCACATGTACTTTGAAAGGTTGAGCAAAAACAAAGACAAAAAATAAAATTATATACCAACAAAATACGGTAATGTGGTAAACCCGTTATGTTCCGAATAAAAAATCATAATAAATTTGAACCAAATTCATCAGATGGGAAAAAGTGCAAATCTCAAAACATATCGGATGAATGAAAATTCAACTATTATGATTTTTTTTCTTACAACACATTAACAACACGAATCTTATAGCACATCTAACGAACAGAAAAGTGACAATTTTAGCTTCAAAAAACTGTCGAAAGTTATATAGCAATTCCCATCAAATAAGTGAATTTTATAGGAATTGCATAGAGAAGGTAACGTTCACCCTCATTGGGTGTGCGTTTCCCTACGAAATCCGTAGGATAATACTATGTTCCAAACAAGACCTACTTGGTGGGTGGTACCCTGTGGATGGAATCATTTGTACATGAACATCAAGTGAAAAAGAATGAGCAATATTATGACAGGTAAAAATTCACCGAGTTTGGCAAATTCAAATGATCACCGAGTATGAAATGGTCAATTAGCTTTCAAAGTGAAGATGCATTGCGCCAAATAACCCTCCAGCGCTGGCTTCTTAGGGTGCGTTTGGTTCGTTGAATGGAGTGATCCTAAACCATTCGGTACGAAAAATAAGCTTGTTCAGGTGTTTAATTAGTTGAATGAAACCAAACCATTCGAGATGAGATGGTTCAAGAAATACGAATATTTCATGTTTATACTGTAAAAAATCCCTAACCACACCGTTCACTTGAATTCCAAGCTTGATTTACGAGCTTCAAATGACCATATTTCCTAAACCGAATATTCGATTTGCGATCCAATTGAACCGTTGTGTTCCTTGTCATTTAATCAACAAAACAATACCACCCTTGGCTAATATTTTAGTGCAAAAAATATCATACTGACCCCACGTATCATAACATCCCAAAGTTTAGTGCAATTCAAATACAACCTCATTCATCAAACCAAATACCATCTTGAATCATTCAGGACCATCCTATCCCAGTAACCAAACAAAATTATGTATCATTATATCCTACCAACCAAACACCATACTTATATCATATCATCCAGGATAATCTCATCCTACCTGTAACATCCCATCCTATTCAACCTCATCCCACCAACCAAACGCACCCTTAAAGAAGCTACAGGTTCATGGGGAACTGGGTCAAACAAACATGAAATAGCACACTTAGTTTTGGAATGAAATCGACTTGTGTCAATAAATTCGTTTCGGCACGGAAGCTTCTATAACTCAGGTGACAAGAAGAATGATAAGTCACATGATTTATCAGGTATTTGACTGACAAGGGCCTCATGTGTAACCAAGTTTTATTCAGATCTTGTATACTCAGGAACGCGAGCAGCATCTATGACGAAACTGGAGCAACGGTAAAATGAAACAACAAAAACAATAACTGATCACATCCCAATGATGAGAAACTCAACTTGATCAATGATCAGACAACTGCGGGAAAACAGCTACCAAATGCAAAACGTTCTCATACCACCAGGCAGCTGAGACATACAGCTCAGAGTCACATGGACCTCACAAATGCTTATTTAAAGGGAAGAAGGGGCCAATCCCGCTTCACGCTACAACCAATTTTGTGTTGTGTCTAAGGGACAAGGTCCAATTGGCCTTGGATTCAACGACGCTCTTCACAAGCGTCATGTCTAGTTGGCCTTGGACTCAATGACCCTCTTCGCGAAAGACGGCAAACAAAATGATGCTGAGTGTATCTGAAAAAACAACGTGCAGTCAGATAACAATACCACAAGTTCAGGCAAGGATGGTAGGAAGTCAGAGCAAAAAACAGACCTCAGAATTGTAGAACTTTAGCAGTCCTTTCGATTTCGTAGAATACTCATCCTCCTCAAAGTTAGAAACAGGGTGCTGGAAATCAACAGTGGGCCCCTCGGTGGAGCAAAGCATGAAACCAATCACCCCGCTGCAATGAGAACATATTAACTCAGGGGTTAAAGGGAGGGAAAACCGGTTCAGTCACACGGACAGGATCAGTTGAGCATACCTAGGGTATGTAGGTACTGTTGTCCAAGCATAGTTAACCGAGCCTTTAAAAACATGGCGACAATTGGCAACAATATCTTCAATAATGTGCATATGCAACCATATGCTCTCTGCCTGAGTGCATACAACTCCACCTGGACGCAAAGCTCTGGCAACAGACTGGAAGAAAGGTTTCTCGAAAAGCTCTTGAGCCGGACCTGGTTAGTCAGGGAAATGTTAATGAACCATCAACAATGACAGGAGATAAAATACGCACATGATTTACAACAATCACCTATTGGATCAGAGGAATCCACAATTACTGCATCATAGGTACCCTCTGGAACATTTTTCAAAAAGGAAACACCTGCATGAACACAACCACAGGGGATTTAAATAAAGCATAAATATGTAGAACAAAACTATTTATCAAAAAGATCTCAAAAAATAAAATAAGTGAACCAATCAATTTTAGACTAAATTTTTAACTTTTTTAGTGAAAAAACAAGGACATGATTCAAAAAAAAATATGGCGGGAGAAATATGTTAATGATCCAGGGACATGACAAGCAGGTGCTTATCAGGGATCCTCCATATGCAAGCATAGGCCATCCCAGCTATGACAAATAAGGGGACTTCATTGTTATCTAAACCTACTCTACTGGGTATTTGCAACACCAGAAAAGTCAAAAGTTCAGGTATTTCACAGTGATGTGATAAACAAAGTTATAAACTGTACAATAATATTGACCATTCAACAGCCTAGCAGTAATTCATTTAGGATGAGGCAACAACCAAAATATATAAGTTAACATAAGTAGTAGTATTAGAATCAAAAGTTACATATCCAATTTATTTATTGTAATAAAATTCTAGCTACATTTTGAGCCAGGTGTAAAACAGAAGGCTCAGTCATTGCCATAAAACCAAAGTATTCTACAAAGTAGTCCTGCTTACCATCTCCAATGTGTAATGACACACGAGGATCTTCAAATCCGACAGCCAGATGAGGGAAAAATTGCTTGGAGACCTACAAAATTGAACAAACAAAATCAACAAGCTAACACAGCAAGACTAAACAATGGACCAGGTTAAATGAATTGTTTTATAAATTAAAGTATTTAATTTTGAATCTAGAAAGAACATCTACAGGAAATAGGGAATATAAAAACAAACTCCTGTTCACTGCACTGACAATAACTATGAAATAGACAATACATAAAAATATGTTCAATGAATGTTATTAGAGTAACTATTTAACACAGGTTGGTATTTATGAAATTATGGCAAATTAAAAAGTTATAATCAATACAAGCATGTCCTCTGACCGTTATGATTATCTTGAGAATGTTAAGGGTATTAATGGTATTTCCTATTGTACTAGGGTTTAGTCTTGTATCCCCTTTGTATCCTATATATATTGCCTATTGGGCCTCTTGAATACATACACAATATTCATAACATGGTATCACAGCAAAGTTTAAAGTTAGGGTTTACTATTTCCGCCGCCGCCTAGCCTCCGCTCGTCCTCCGCTGTTACCACCCCCGGGAAAAGCAATCTCCACTCCCGAGGGTGGCCTCCATGGCGAAGCTGTGCATGCACCGATGGCTCTTGATGTCCCAGACTCTGATGTTGTCGTCGGTGGAGCCGGAGAAGAGCCCGGCCTTGCCCCGTGCAAGCGACACGACGGACGTCTTGTGGCCGGTGGGAGTCCGCCTTGCCTGACCGCCGCCATCGTCCTCTTCCCGACCAGATCCATTAGGATCTAGCTGGATTTGGCCAGGCCTTGAGCTGCGCCACCCCGGATCAGGCCACGCCGTCCCGCCCCACCTCGATTGCTTGCGCTTTGGCCGCCG
The DNA here is from genome assembly GCA_036346405.1 of Phyllostachys edulis. Taxonomy (NCBI): domain Eukaryota; kingdom Viridiplantae; phylum Streptophyta; class Magnoliopsida; order Poales; family Poaceae; genus Phyllostachys; species Phyllostachys edulis. Next base: position 28,324,577 of record CM070558.1, on the reverse strand, counting down.
CCTCATGCCGCCCGAGCCCCCCTTGTGCACTTGCACAGACAGCAGCGTCTGCGAGTCTCGCTTCACGCTGCGCCGTGCTCTCCCATGGATCTGAGCCGTCGCTTTGGATCTGAGCCGCCACTCTTCGTCTTCTTGGATCGCCACCACTGCCCGAGATCCGCCTGGATCGGCCGTTCTTTGCCTCCGACGCCCTCTGGCGGCGCCGCCTCCTCCTTTGCTTTGCTTGTGGAGAGGAGGTAGATTGAGACAAGTTGAAAGAGGTTTTTGCTTGACTCTGATCGGAGAGAGAGAGAAAGGGACAAGGGAATTCGGAAAGGTTTAGCTGCTGGTGCATTGAAAAGTGGTGGTACTGTTCATTGTTGAGCTAGGTCCAGGAAAGTTGAAAAAGGCTTTAGCTGCTGATGGTGTTGCTTCAAGCTGGGTGAGATCCACTGGTGCTTGCTGGTTGGATTAGGAGATGGGTCTTTTCTTCCTTTATGTCATTTTTCTTCCATTGCGTCCATCCAAGTCTGTACCACTCTATTTTTGAGTTCGTCTAAGCCATACGAGTACACAAATTTATTGTCAGTCATAAAAGCATAGGAATTTCTTTTGCATTGTAGCAGCCACCGCTCTTTTCTTCGAGCCACTGCAGATTGTCGAAGTCGTTATGATACCGCCGCTTCTCTCTGAGCCGCCGCTCCAAGCTTCTAAGACCGCCGTGCTTCTTCTGCACTACGCCTTCGTTGCGCTTCTTGTGCATTGCGCCGCCACTGTCTTACGCTTCGATTTGCGCCACCATGCTTCTATCTATTCCTTTTCGGCTTAATTTGACAGCTCTCTATTCCTGTCGATTTCATCTTCTTCGACGTGTTGCCGTGGTCGATTTTGCTCCCGTTTGTCTCTATTTTCTTAGACCCTGCACCTTATGCTTTATGGGCTATCGCACGACCCCAGATAGGAGATCTTTTGATACTCAGGCATATTTTCCAAGAACTGCATGCTACGACGACATTATCAAGACTCGGACTTCGGATTTTTCCTATTGTAGTGTCAACCCTTTCCAAATGCAATGCTATTGCATATACCTTGCATTTGAGGGGGGTGTTAAGGGTATTAATGGTATTTCCTATTGTACTAGGGTTTAATCTTATGTCCCCTTTGTACCCTATATATATTGCTCATTGGACCTCGTGAATACATACACAATATTAATAACAGAGAACACCTAACATGCTTTCCATTAGTTTTCAGCACCATAAATAATAAGATGTGCAGGACGGACAATGTAACACAATGCGGAATTGATAGCGAATAAATCCATTGGGATGTCTGGCTGCTTGCTTAATTAGTTTGCATAACAAGTTCAACATGACTAATACCACAAAAGGATTGAAAAATGACTTAGTTTGTCAAAAACCAGATAGATTCACTGAAATCATGGTTGGCTGAAGGATTACTGGCAGGAATGCAAATTACAAGTATGCTTTAAAGTTCCCAACCACAAAGCATATATGATTACAAGTGCATCTCACAAGTTGCAATGTGCCGACATAATATATAGATCATAAAAACCAAAATGGTTGTAGTAGTTCAAATGCAACACTTCTGTTTAGGCACTAGTGGCCCTAGAAAAAACAAACAAGTCCTATGCGTGATGCAAATGGACATATAAGAAGTTTTTTAATATTTGTTTTCTGGTGAGAGTTTTTTTTTCTTGAGCTCCATGCAAATGCATCTCAGAAGAAAGCTCTTTCTATGCACACAGCATCAGTAAGGGAGCCAGCCAACATACACTTGTGAGTATAGCAGGGAAGCTCCACCAAACAAGAAAAAAATCCACAAGGCAGAGAGTTTCAATAGAATTAGCATTACTTCACTTAACTAGTCCTGGATTTTTTTTAGCACAATAATGAATCTTCAAATACTGAAAATGGAATGATAGGATCATCTCAATCAAAAAACTTCAAGCAGCATCAGCCAAACCAACTGTAAGACTTAGATTTCAAGAAGAGAAATATGAAATAATAGCTGACTTTAGCCCTTCTATTACTCATTCCTTTGACTACTCCAAACTTTATAAGATGCCAGGCAAACTACTCGTGCCTTTTCAAATTACACAAATTCAAAAAAGCACAAAAGAGAATATAGAAAAGGACCATCGATAATAGCAATCAAACATACAGACTACAGAGCATGGGTGCTCTTTGATGTGTCAAAGCAGACAACTGAAGATCCTTAACCCAAGTTTGTTGAGATCAATAAATTGTTCCATCTACAGCCATGGTATCAACAGTCAACATACATGCATACACTGAAAGAAAGAGAGGGAGAGAGGTATCTTACATCTACCACCATCTTATCAATTTCACAAATGTCAATTTGTTCCACTGAGGAATGTCGTGAAACCTCACGCAGAACACCACCATCTCCACCTCCAATAACTAACACCTGTACATCATGAAAAGATCAGAGATTAACTCCATTTATTTAAAAAACTTGATATGTACATGAGTACATCAGTTGACAAGTATGAATGACTAAAGTCACCTTGTGATGAGCTTGACATTACAATTGTGTTCTTACAAATTTGCACTAGGAACTTCTCCAGGCGTTACATGTTGAAACTATTTTTAAGCTGAAGTTGTCCATAAGGAATTAAGCTAGGAACTTGTCTTAAAGATGTTTTAATCAATGTCAATCAGCCAATAGGATCAATGTTCTCCTTTTTAATACCAATAGGACCAAAGCACTTGTTTGAAAGCGACTCTTATACATTGATTATCCTTGCTTTTGATGCCAGTGCCAAATTCCTATTTGAAATTTGTTTCAGCGATGAAGTTCTAAGTTAATGATCAAGTAAAACTTCCTTGTTCAACGAGTAAAAAAGAATGGAACTACAGTTATCAAGTTTTGAAATTGTCCAAACTAACTATAGAACCAAAATATTACAATGTTGATCACTTTAGCTTCAAATAATGATGAATAGGTGTAGCACAATGATGTTTATTGTATGTACCCAGTTATCCATAGTACTCTCTTGCTTCAATATATAGCTTATTTTGTTTTATAGCTATAGGATGTACAAGGATTAACTGCAAAGAATGCTGAGGGAATATTATACAAGTATGAGGAGCTAGACCGCTAGAGTAACCCAAAAAAGGAGAAGGATTCTCTAAATGGAATCAGTAGAATCCATGTGTGCGCTATTAACCTGTGGACTTTTTAACAAACAAACAAAGCCTGAACGTGAAAAGGGGTAACACAAATGCTGTCACTTGTGTTCTTTTGTTATCAAACCTGAAGGGCTCTACATTTCATCATAGGAAAATGGTCAAAAAGGAACTATATTGCCCTTTTGTTATCTTCAAGTTGTTTTTTTGTTTCAGTCAGTAATATTATCATCAGATCCTTGCGGTGACATGATTAAGGTGGGTAAAGATGGCTCGCAAGCTATACCTCACAATGACAAAATACCATTTTGTTTAAAATATTCAACACATGTGCCTACTAAACTACAAACAGCTATAAGAAGAGTAAATTTTAATAGCTCCATCCAAGTTAGAACCAACAACCTGTAAATTCGGCTGCTGGGTAATAACTGCGCTAATAAAAATATAAACAATGAATAGGGGCATGGCATTTACCTTCTTGGGATCTTTGATGGAGCAAAGGGGAAGGTGAGTAATCATCTCTTGGTAAGCACACTCATCCCTCTCAGTGACCTGAATCACTCCATCCAGGACAAGGACCTTCCCGTACGTTGAGGACTATATAAAGCAAAACAATAACACAGTTTTCATCTTCCACCTTGAGCCAAAGATGATCGAATGACAGATAACGTCAATGGTAGATACCTGAAAAACCATCACATTTTGGTAGTCCGACTTCCCTTGGAACAGCACCTTTTCCACCTTCAACGAGTGCGCCTCACCTACGGTTGACACAAAAGCATTCATGAAAAAAGAAAGCAACTAAAACACACGAAAAATATGTACTCAACGAATTACTACTGAATACCAAGCCCTCAACAACATAACAATAATACCAAACCCCGTCAAAAGTATAAAATTAGTGGTATAGAAACTAGCTGCCCCAATGATAGGCCCCGTCCCTTAACCAAAGATGCCCAAACAAATAGCCCCAACTATCTACTCAACGAATTACTACTGAAAAGAAAAGAAAAGAAATTTGAAGGGAAACCAGCAGTCCGAGTCGAGCGAATTAACAGAAAAAGGGAGCGGCACATAGCAGAGGATGATGGTAAACCAGAAGGGTAGGTCCGAGAGCGCAACGAATTACCAGGCCACATGGGGCTAATCTCGGAGAACCATCCGGGGATGACGGCGGAGATCCCCGCCTGCTCGCCGGCTCCGGCCGCCGCAGCGTCCCCGCTCTCCCGCGCCCTCTTCGCCGCCGCCTCGGCCTCCATCCCAAAACCTAAGCGCACAACACAAAAGCCACACAAAGCATCACCATGTTACGACCACATCACAAGCCAAATTGCAACAAAAAAGCGTGTTCCGCCGCCGCCGCCGCCGGCAAGACGCCGGGAGGCGAAAGACAGCGACTATATATATATATATATATATATATATATATAGAGAGAGAGAGAGAGAGAGAGAGAGAGAGAGGCCTGGCGGGATGCAAACCTAGAGCACAACGGGAAGGAGAGAGGCGAGCACGGTGGCTGGCGGCGGCTGGGTGGAGACTGGAGGAGCGCTCGCAGCCGCGGCCTTGAGATTAGGGCTTTTTCGCTCTGTCTAGTTTTTTTTGGGAGGTTTTGGCCTTTTGGGCTCCGTGCCGTATAAATATTAACTAAGAGTATCTACAATAATCCATCTCAGTTGTTACTAAGAGATTGTTACATCAGCTTTTAGATGATATAGAGGAGAGAAGATGAGGAAAGAAGGTGAAACTGTTTCTATATGAAAAAACTATCAAATTATTAATACCAAAAAACTTTATTAGAGACTTAGTTGTTGCCTAAACACTTATTTTGTGAGTCACACTATCTATCAATAAGTTTGTAGCAATTAAATTTTTAGATACAAGCTTAAGAAATAACCTATTAGAATAGTTGTTTCTTTTTATTAGATTAAATGTTTTTTTCTTTTAGTAATAAGTTAAAAAAGTAAGCTATTTTAGATGCTCTAACGAGCGAGCTCAAGCCGTCGGGTGATGGGGTCCGGCGATAGATTCCGAGCGAGGGAGCGGCCAGACTACTTCCCGTGACAGGTCGGGCAGGGTCTCCGTGGGTCCGTCACGTGTGTCGATGGTCTCTCTCTGCGCGCTCGCTTCTCTTTTGTTTATTCGGCGCTGGGCTCCGCCCGGCCGCCTCTGCTCTTTATTCGATGCCGGATTGATTGGCCTCCTGTCGTGTTGGGGGAGAGGAGATATGCTTAAAGTAAACTCGTAAATCGTAATAGGATGCTGCTGCCAAGTTGGGTGCTTTGAAATGTTGCTGCTCTTCTGCTCTATCAAGTATGAAATGATGATGAGATCAAAAAAGAAAGTACGAAACGATGTTGCATCTCCAATTCTTGTAGACTTTTGGTTTGGTTCAATGCATACTTTGTCCTCATTCTCTTTCAACAACTCCGTGTGTAGTGACTCGGCGGAAAGTATGACCTGCACTAGCACGTTCGACCCTGTGAATCCATTTGACTATTGAATCGAAACGCAAACGTTTTTGCATTCTAAATTGGGGTTACAAAGAAGGTTGGAGTGTAACCTAATTTACTAGCTTGAAAGGACCAACCCTCCGAGTGGCAATAGAAAAGGTATTCAAGTGTGCGTTTTAGATAGAAGAAAATCTTTTTAGTATATAATGTAGAATGCTTGGAGTAGTACATTCATAAGTGTAAGTGATATGTCAAAAGAGACAATCATGGAGATGATTATATCGCATCTATGTTTATGAACTATAGAATAAATATTATTATATCCCTTAGATAAATTATCATTTCTAAATATTAGTAAGTATGTAACTTGTTAGTGAAGCTCTTTATTTGTTGTGTGATATCATTATAAAAGGATGTCTGGTCGGATGTCACTAGTCAATACACCAGTGACTTGTCTACAATACAAGTATTGATTAATGACCATGTTTCACCGGTCATAGATATGGGGGATATCGAATCAATAGTGTGAGCACATGTTAGAGAATATGATGTTGGATTGACCCATTTTGAGATACTATTGACATTATCATGTTTCTATGTGTCATCAGTTTGTCTTAAGCAATGATGATGTATAATCCTTATACTTGATATCAACATGTGTAACAATAAACTTAGGGACTACCAAACGCTACTATGTAACTAGGTAGTTATAAAAGTAGCTTTCGGGTATGCTATGAAATATGCTGATAAATGTGACTGGTCCAGTCGAATATGGGATTTGCCCCTCCTAGCATAGCAGGAGAGATATCTCTAAGGGCCTCGATGTGCTCGGATAAAGGAAGTGCATGGTTGTACCACAAGTGGTCAAAGAGTCGATCACACGAAGTTATCCATGACAAGATTGAGAAAATATTGAACATTCCATGGATGATATATATCTCACCTAGAGTTCGACCAAATATCGTAAGGCAAAAGGAGAATACATAAGCAGGTCGTTTAGTCCAACCAAATACGAACTAGCCGTATGGGATGCGAACTAGTCGTGAGCTTATTGTACATTATCACAAACTGGTCGGCGAACTGGTCGTAAGGTGTTACAAACTTGTCATGACCAAAGACGAACAAGTCGTAAGGTGTTATGAACTGGCCGTGACCAAATGTGAACTGGTCATAAGGAGTTGCGAACTGGTCATGAGTGATAAGGACCTGGTCGCAAATCATATTACATAAGGTTCGTCCGATATAATCTTCATGTGTATTCGGAAGTCACTATGTCCTGCTAAGAATCGCTACCGACTTGTGAATCAGAAATGAGTTCCTAGGTCACAACCGATTACGCATGAATCTAAAGGGTCGCACACTTAACTAGTCGAAATAAACTAGTTCAAATTGGATCCGTTAGGGGCTCTTTATAAGGGGAGGCGTGTGGCTTTTGGAAGGGTTGAACTAACCACCAAAACCCTAACTGCCACCTCCCGCGGGCCTTGCTGTAAATGCTAGTGCTAACACACTAGCGCACGATGTTCCACCCCTGGACTTGTGAATACCGTAGAGGTGTTGTGGCGCTGATCGAGAATGATCCGCGGCGAACATAGGGAACATGAGAGGCTGCTTGAGGAGACGATCGGCGGCCAAGAACGTTGGACGATCTACTATTTTCACAACATTAACACGCACGACGTTGGACCAGACTGCTCTGACTCTTCTTCCACTGCACTATGTGTCTAGTGGTAATGATCTATAATCTCTTACTCGCACGGCTTCCTAGTTTACGTGGTAGAAATTTTTAATTGCTCGCTAGTGTAGTCTACCCGTATCCCATCTGGTGCAGTATTTGATCTACATTGGTCGCATATAGTTGATTTGTGGTAGTGCTAGATTGGATCTAGTATTGTTCTGGTATGGTAACCGGCCTAGATCAGTTCATACAGACTGATTGGTTTAGGCACTGGTTGATGAGATCAATCAACTTCAGCGGTAGTAGATGGGTTCGCGAGAGGTATGAGTTGATGGTACCACATGATTAGTTGCGCTTGTTCACAACCGCATTGCATAATACCCCTATCAGTCAGAATTCAGCTATCAAGGTAAATTGTGATGCGCCACCGTATGGAGCTAGTAGATCGGTTTTTGTGGGTTGCTATTCTTTCTAGAAAGGTCCAACATAGATGTAGTATATGTATTCATATCGCCCGATATAATTAGATTCTATGCATAACATTTTTTGTAGGGATTGATATGAATAGTATAGCCCATTGTGTATGTGATGCATGTATGATTTTTCCATGACCTACGCATCATGCTGAATATTAGCCATGGGACTACATATTATTGTATAACGGTCTACGTGACAACATATGATGCTTAATATTCTCATATGTAATTCATTACTAGCTTTTATGAGTAATAGCTTAGTAGATAACTATGGTGACCTCAAGCATGATGGCTCAGTGGACAGGAAGCGTGATGATGGAGATTGCCATGTTAAGGGCCATACTATCTCACAGTTTAATGTGATTATCTGTCAATGTTATGTTCCTGTTATGCTATTGTTCATGTTATTTTATCATTAGATGTTTTGACATGATAGAATAGTATTCCTCAAGAAAAATTAAGACAAACTTGATGCCTTTCAAATTGCTGCACTTATCATAGTTTTGATCGTTAATTGGTAGGTCTTCCAAAGTAAGGTATCATTAACCACTACTGCAGAAAAGGTCATCACAGACAGTTCAAAAACATCATCACAAACAATTTCATGAGTCGTCTGAGTTTATGGGTCAGTAATGACATGAGGTCATCACGAGCGGTTTGAGCAACTGCGTGATGCGACTATCACTGACGGTTATTAACTCGTAACCGCTCAGGATAGATCCGACGACGGTTATTAACTCGTAACTGCTCGTGATAGATCACGCAGCGGTTACGAGTTAATAACCATCTCTGAAAGTAGGCGATGCATTGCGTCTAAGAACCGTCTGTGATATTCTTTTGTATCGCTAAATCTAGTTCTATTTATTGGCTAGCCTCAGGAAATGCTAGCTAGCCAATAAACAAAAATAAATAGGAAAAGGAACGTCAACCGTCTTTATGAAGAACAATTCCCGAAGAGACGGTGACGCTTTGATTTTTCAACAATTCTAATAAAATTTTATCCGTTGGACTTCCGTTTAACTTTGCCACAAGTCGATAGCCTATAAATAACCATCAGAAGGGCATAACTTACGCACAGACTTTCCATCTTTCCTACTTCTACTTCGTTTTAAAGTTCTTATCTATAAATAATCAGTCCTTGGAGTTCTTCCACTATGGGCAAGATTGTGGAAAAGATACATTCCACAGAACAAATTTATTTTCTGGCCACCTTTCGACCACTGTGGAAAAGACAGAATCCATGGATCATGACTTCATGGTGGTCGAAAAGTCAATTTAGTCTATGGATTGAAGTCTTCAAGAAATTGGTAGAAGAAAAAATCTGGAGGCATCAACAAGTAATCTAGAGACATCAACAATTAACAAGAAAAGTCAATTTAGTCTATGTATTGAAGAGAGGGGAGGGGAGGGGATTAGATGGGGGTATCACTAGCAATGAAGGAGGGGCAGTGGCAGCGTCACCGTTGTGTCACGATGTTGACACTGCACAAGACACTTTTACGACAAGAGTGGCTTATGTAGTGAACCGTGGCATCACAACCGGAGGCGGAGGAGCTCACGGTGGTAGTCAGCGTCGTCGAGGGGATGAGGCGCTTCAATCAGTTTGGGGAAGGAGGTGCCGCTTCGGTTTGGGGGAGGCGGTGTGCAGGCAGTATATATGGCGGAACCGATCTGGCGTCACTTCGGTTTGAAAGTTTGAATAAAGGGGGCGGCCAAATCTAGAGGGATATAAGGCAACGGTGAAATATCATAGACGGTTTTTAATGCAAGCCGTCTGTGATGAGTTAATTATCACAGATGGTTTGTATTAAATATCGTCTGTGATATTTAGCAATATCACAGACAGTTCTTGTTAATAACCGTATGTGATACTTCACAAACGGTTTTTAACATGAACCATCTGTGATATTACCTCTTCACGCATTTGGTTTTAGCGTAGCCCGATATACGATTTCGCCGCTAAACCAAAACTGTCTGTGATTGTATTTAATACTAACGATTTTGGTCAATCGTCTGTGATGAGACGTCCAGTATTAGCCTTTTTGTACTAGTGAACTATCTTAAAAAGATGGGGTGGATGTCAGACACCCACATGCATAGTGTTGGTTTTATGTGACAAGGCTATCAAAAATGTTTTGGGCCTTGAGGCATACTGTTGGTAGCCAGGATATATCGATGTCACCTAACAAACAAGAGTCATATGGGATATGATTAGCAAGGAGTTGCTTACCTACATCACTAGGTTTCTAGCAATGATGCCAAAGCTCACTAGGACTTAGTAAAATACGGATCTTGTAAGATCCCACTTAACTAAATAAGTAATCAACAAATTAGAGGAAGTAATCAAGATCTAATTCAGAAATTTAGGAAATTTGGTGGGAAAAGTAAGCTTTCGGCCCATGGCCCAAAGGGGGAATTCAGCCACTTAAAGGGGCCAAAGGGATAGCAACCCCAAACCCTAGCCTCTGCATCAGAGCACCACCCCATGGTAATCAGAGTGCACCTAATCAGAGCAGCCTCCCCATGCGCCAAGATCTCCTTCCTTGTTGCTGCCATTGGCCAAAAGGAAAAGGGAGAATGGGATTTCAGCAAGCGAAGAAAGAAGAAAGGGGAGAAGAAGGAGAAGGAAGGGGAACGGAAGTTCTCGTGGAGATTTCAGCGAGTTTCAGCGTGTCTTCAAGGGTGACTTTCGGTTCTTCATTGTTTTTGTTTAATTATTTTCTATGCGGTGGATTTCAGGTAGCAGATTGGGCTTTTCCTATTGATAGTTGTATTGTAGTTTTGAAGTCTGTAACTGCTAAATTAGTTTTGATCATCTCCTAAATAATTGTAGGTAATTTCAGTAGCTTTCCATACAATCTTAATTCGCATTATTTGGATGAATAGTTTTCAAGTTATGGTCTTTATAATACTGTTGTCCAGAATCTCTATCAGGTTATAGGAGTCGTAGTAATTGATAGATTAAAAATAGATAACGGACGAATCAGGGATGTTGGCCAACATGACTTGTGTAGTGTGGGTCCCTAAACTTGGCAGAGGGGTTCACTTGGGTCCCTAATCTATTAAAGTGTCCAATTCGGTACCTAAATTATTTAAGTGGATCATAGGAGGTCCAAAATAGCCCAGGCTAGCATTGACCGGTGACGTGGAAGGTTGACCCTGACATGGCGTCTCCAGCGTGGCTCCTCGTCAATCCGACCAGCCATTTATATCCCCACCGAATTCATCCAAAATCCCTAATCCCTAATCCCTAATCCCTAATTCTCCACTCCACGTCCACTCTCCTCCAGCGATGAAGGCGGCAACGAAGGAGGCACTCTCCTCTGGCCACAAAGGTTGGATTGAAGCCTCCTACTCCGTCGATAAAGGTTCCCCATGGCTGAGACGTCAAGCTCCTCGACGAGAAGCCGGCGCAGGGGAAAGCTTGCACTCCCGTTGATCGTGTGCCCAAGCTGTGTGAACAGGAACGTGGTCCGGTTGACATCCAAAACAAGAGAGAATCCCGACCACGATTTCTTCAAGTGCCCGAACCATCAGGTGAGTTCCTGTGTCGATTTGGGATTTGGAGTTGGTTCTGATTTTGTTCGTATGACTGTCTTTGAGTCAGCGAGATGGTTCTAGCTATAGCTTTTGGCTGTGGGAGGAACAGTATGGCAAGTATTGTGTGAACAGGGCATGATCCGTTCCGATGAATACAATGTGGCTGTGATGAAGACCGAAACAAAGGTGTAAGAATTACTAGTTAGAGAAGGCATGGAGGAGAAGTTATCTGTGCTTGTTCGCATGTTGATGGCAGTGTTAGAAGTAGGAAAGGAAGTTGTATTTTTGCTGAAGGGTTTGCTCGTTGTGTGTGTTGTTGTTAGTTACTTGGGTCACACTGCTGTTTTTGAAGATGAGCATGTATGGCAGATGTTGAAATTTGTGTGTATGTAATGGAAATGAATGGTGTGAAATGGATGGCTTCGTATTATTCTCTTTGTAATTGTATTTGTTCTTGTGCTGAATTGCACAACAAATGGATGGTGTATGCAATGGAAATAACAGTGTGAAATCTGTTCTTTTGTTAAATTTCAGAACAACTAGACTGAATTGCTGAACAACTAGAGTGAAATGCATGGTGTATGCAATATGGGTGTGTATGTAATGGAAATACATGGTGCGAAATGAATGGTTTTTGAAGATCAGCATGAGTAAAAGCTATTCTTTTGCTGAATTGCAGAATAACTAGACTTAATAGGGGAATAGTGAATGTAGTTTAGTTCAGCCATAATATTGCATAAAGCATTCATAGCATTACAGAAATAACTTAAAAAGTCTTTGGAGTAATTGACATAACTCCAGTTCATAGCTTGTAAACATCTAACTGGACACTTTCTAGGTTGACATAACTGCATCTGATCTGATCACTTTGTTTCTTCACAAAATCACAAAATACTATTGTTTTGTCTGCACAAAAAAGAACTTCATACCACACTACAACAAGGTAGGTTTGTGGCGGCGTTTATATATGCCAGCATATGTGCCTAAATGCCTGTAACATCCCAATTTTCTGAGCTTTAAAAATCTTTCAAATAGTTAGTAGGAGAAAATTCACCATTTGGATTTTATTTGAATTTAAATCCAAAGCTTAATATGGACTTTGTACATCAAAACAATTTAATATGATTAAAGTCAACATGAACAATGGACAAAACTATTTTATTTGGGTTCTATGAGCTTGAATATATTTTCTAGATTTTTCTAGAATTTTTCCAAGTTCATTTGCTATTTTCTATTGCTTATTTGAATTTCTGGTATTTTATTAAAATGAAAAACTAATTAAAAATCTCAGATTTCCCCTCGGGCCGAATCTTCCTACCAGATTTTTTTTTTTCAAGACGCTGCCCATTCCCGACCTAGTCCTCCGTGGAGTCATGAAGGCGTGCGTTATGTCTGCACCGACGCGTGGGCCCGCTTATCTTGTATGGCTGCCGGTGGTCCCGCCTTCGCCACGTCCGAGTCGTCTTCAAGCCGGAGTCCTTCTCCGTTTTCCTCGCAACGGCGCCGCCGTCCTCAACCCGGACTCCCTTCTCCCGTGGCTACTTAAGGCCGCGACTGCGTCAAGACGTTCGCACCACCACCCTCCTCCGAAACCCTAACTTGCTTCGCGGGATTGCGCCGCCTCTTCGTCGAATCGCACCCGGGAAGCTCTTCACCGCCGAGGCCTTCTCTGCCGTCTTGCGCCATCGTCGGTGAGCCCTAGTCGCCATTGAGCCCAGCTTCGAGTCCACCACACCACGGCCACGGATGCGCTGCTTAACGCCGGGAGGCCCTTGCTCGCCGTCCGCGGCGAGCCGCCGCCGCTCGCCGCTTTTCTTGCCGCCGCCGCCGCTGTGGTCGTCGCCGACGAGATTGGATCGCGTCGTCGTGTTTGCCAAGTCCTCCTCGCCCGGATGCGCGTCTTCGCTGTCGCCGGAGAGCCGCCGTGCTCCAGATCCTGGTGTGCCGGAGCGTGGCCACCGTCGAGCTCCGTGTCCTTACCACCTCAGCGCCATGTCACCCTTCTTGCTTGCGTGTCGTCCCCCCGTGGCGGTCTCGTCAGCGCCACGTGAGCAAGCGTGGCACCCAGCCACACCACCCCAGATCCAATCCGATGTGCACCCAGTTCACATGAACCGTCTCACCGACATGTGGGCCCCACATGTCGGAATTTCCTCTTATTTCTTTAATTCGGGAAAATCTCTTCGCTGACGTCAGCCGACGTCATTAATTCCGATTTTCTATTAAAGAATAATTCGGGATAATCCAAAATTAGGGTTTTCTTTAGATTTCAATCTTCCAAAGCCCATATCTTTTGCATCCGAACTCCGATTGAGCCCATTCAAATTTCTAAATTCATCTAAATTTAAGATCTACCTATTTGAGATTTTTATTTAATTTTTGGAGTTTGTTTTGCCTCTGTTTTTATTTATTTTTGTTTGTTTGGTTGTTTCGTTTGCGAGTAGACGTTGATACTTCGGGAGGTTTTGAAGAACAAGGAGCATCTCAAGACCAAGATCAATACCAAGACCTTTTCCAAGGCAAGTTAAACATTTGATCATATTGAATCCCAGTTTTCTAAAATTACTTTGATTTAAATTATTGCATTTACTTTAATTATTTATTTCAATGCTTTTGGGATTAGTTAATATCCAATTTGTTATGACCTCCTTGTCTAATTGTATGCCATAATCTTTTGTCACCCTAGTTTGGTTTATTTAGTTGGTGCTATGTTATTACCAACATGGGTTGGTTAGATGCGTTTAGTTTGCTTAGCCATGCTACGAATCACCATCTCATGTAGTCATAAATATAAACTTGACTAAGTGACTATGAAACTATGTGATAGAAGCTGGGTGCGCTATATGCTATTACTCGTGGATGGCATATGTTGCACTTAACCAACAGGGTGGGAAAGGATTTAGATGGAGGCAAGTGGACTGTGTGATATTTTTGGTGGAGCTATGTGCGTGGGCTTAATAACCTGTGTGCATAGGGATTTGTAGTTTAATTTAGAAGTCTTGCCTTGGTCAATTAAGGACTTAACTTTGTGCGCCATTGATCTGAGTCTTTTGTACAACCACATGCCTGGTATGGGACGGGCCTAACTTAGTAAGTTATGGAGTCTTGGCATTGATTACTCAGGTAGTAGGTTAGGCTATGAGCATGGTTGGAGGTGTGCTACCAGGTAGTCACATCACGGGGCGGTTCGCCGTGTCCCTGTCCAACGGTGTGTGTCAGACTGACTTCCTATGTGGGGTTGTCTGATGGTTTGAAAGCACACTGGGAGTGGCAATGTTAAGATGAAGTTTCTGAAACGTTTTGTTACGGCTAGTGCTAGCTACACTAGTTGTATCTTGTGGGTAAAGTGTACAACCTCTGCAGAGTGTTAAATAATCTATTCAATAGCGCGTCATGATCATGGACATGCTCTGGTGATTTCACACGAGGGTAGATTTTCATGAAAACCTTGGAAAGGGAGCCGTGTGACCTAAGTCATCCGCTATGTGAATAACCTGCTTAGGCTATGTGTCTTTATGAAATAAAACTGTCAAATTATTACTGTCTATTTGTTTTGATTATGCTTTCAATCTATTACTTGTATTTAAATTGCAAATATTGCATTTCTGCAAAAGAACCCCAAAAAACCAGTCCTTTGGAATAAGCCTGCATCTATAATTGCATTTCTGTGATATGACTTGCGAGTACGGTGTGTACTCATGCTTGTTGTAAAACATGCAACGAAAGAGGAGGAGTCGTCTCCTACTTTTGAGGAGGAGTTCATCGAAGGTGGTTGATCGTAGGGTCTTGATCCCAGTCAGTTGCCTGTGGTGAATTGATGGGATTCCGCTGAAGTTTTCTTCATTCCGCTGCTATTTTATTTCTTTGCTAGCCCTGCGTGGCTTAATAATTGTAAACTCGACCATAAGGTCAAAACCCGTATTTGTTATCAAATTACTCGTTTATGTTATTAATCGCTTGTGTGGATCGATATTCACCTATGTTGACACTGTGTGCACTAGCGTGATCCTGGACTAGTGCATTATACACAGAGGGTCCAGAATTGCATATTTTGGGTCCCAACAGAGGTGGTATCAGAGCCATACTAACTGTAGGTCTTACCTTTAGATCGGCCGTCTTAGAGAGTCCAAATTATTTTCTACAGAAAAATTAACTTGCAAGATTAAATGAATTGCTTAACTCTCCTCATGTCTCTCTCGACTCATATATTGCTATAATCTTTTCCTCTCCCCGCTGTTTTAACTTGGTTCCCACCCTTTTGTCCGTCTTTACAGATGCTTCATACCTACGGTGAGCGCAAAGGCGGACTTGCCGCAGAGCTGTGGAAGCTGTTGCAAGTACTTGGAGGCTTTGATCGTCCCATGTATCGTGGCAACCCATGGGTGGTAAATGGCCGAGATCGTGGAGTAATCTGCTGTCTGACAATCTACGCCAGGAAGAGCACTAAAGCCAGCCAGCCGTTAAACATCTCCGTCAGAAGGATCACCTTCGCGCAAGGAATTCAAGAGTCATCACGCCTGGCCATCCTCAGAATTTGTGACATCTACGCACGAGAGCTGCGAAACAACGTCTTTCGCTACCATCCCCGAGCTGCCGCCGTGGATCGACCAGCACACTACCCGTCTACAGATGGAGAAGACGATGCCACGAGGTGCACTCGCCCGCCTTCAGCAAGCCATGAGAAGTCGCTGGAAGCAACCGCCACCGAGCTGGCGTGCGCCTATGAGGCCCTGCAAAGAGCTGAAGAAAGGATCGCCACACTGGAAGAAGCCCTCTATGGTCAGCACAATCATGAGGAGGAACAAGAAGAAGAAGAAGATCCTGAAGAAGAAGAAGAACCCGAGGAAGACCCCGAGGAGGTTCCAGAGGAGCCAATCGAAGTTGCAGAGTCGGAAGAGTCAACTATACCTGCACCGGAGGCACCTGCACCGGCACCAATTCCAGGACATCAAGACCAATTCGCGAAGATGCCAGCTCACTTCCAAGTCTATAGCCGGCGGGAGCATCATCGTGGTTGTGGAGGCTACCTTAGCGACTAAGATCGCTAGAGTCTTAGTTTGTCAGACTTAGCCAGTTTCCTTTTGAGTCGCCCTTTAGGCGTTAGTTTGTGTGCTTAGGTTCGTCTTATTTTCCTTATGTGCCGGTATGAGCTGCAAAAGCCCTTAGGCATTGTTGCAAGCCATACTAAGACCTTAATAAATAAAGGTGTTCATTTGGTTTGCTTGAACTGTGTTTGTTGGGTTTAACCTACCCCCTAGATTAGCTCTTAACTCATCTTATGCTTTCTACCTTATCTAATCCATGGAGCTTCACCAGATGGTTCAGACTCGCCATGCAGCCGCAAGTGGATCCGAACCCAAGGATCAAGGCAACGAAAGCGCATTCTCAATGAGCAAAGACCACCACAAGCACCCCTCTTGACTTGCGTAACTTTGGAGCTTTCATGGCAAAGACAGCACAAACCGATGTATACTATGATGAATCACCTGCAAAGCATGAGCAATCAGAACAACAACAACAACAACAACAACAACCATCATCCCGAGCCCCAAATTACCATGGACACCAAGGACCATCCAAACTTGCTGAATTCATGAGGACTCGCCCTCCAACCTTTTCTGGTAATGTGTCACCAATTGAAGCTGATGATTGGCTTCGAGTTATTGAGAGGAAGCTGCTGATCACTCAATGCAGCGACCATGAGAAGGTTCTATATGCTACTCATCAGATGGAAGGCATAGCTGCTGAATGGTAGGAGAATTTCAGCGCAGCGCATGAGACGCCGCAAAACATCACTTGGGAAGAATTTGCCGCAGCATTCCGCCAGTATCATGTACCTGAAGGTATTATGGATCTGAAGAAGGATGAATTTCGTGCCCTGAAGCAAGGAGCTATGTCAGCGACTGACTATCTGAATAAGTTTTCTCAGCTAGCTCGCTATGCTCTAGAGGACATCGCTACTGACAAGTCTCGCCAAGTCGCTTCTTGAAGGGTTTGAACTCAGGACTACAGGTTAATCTACTTGCCCACACTTTCCCAGACTTTCAAGAGTTGGTTAACAAGGCATTGGTTATGGAAGACAAACGCAAGGAGCTGGAGGACAATCGCAAACGCAGGATGGCCCAGCAAGGAAGTCACCAGTCCCAGCAAAGAGCAAGAGTGGTACCGCAACAGAGTAATCGGTTTCCACCGCAGAGTTCTTTCAGACGCTCGCACCAACCTCAAAGACTCGCCCGCTTTCTCGTAACCTCGCAACCCCGCGCCAACCAACCCCAACCTAGGGAGCAATCAGCAGAATTCTCAGAGAGTTTGTTATTCTTGTCGTCAACCAGGTCACTTCGCCAATCAGTGTCCGCAGAAGGGGACAATCACCCCAGTCCGTTTTAATCTTGGAGCTACACCCGCCAAGACCCCAGCGCCAAACAACCAAGGAGTTCCTCAACGTACCAGTCAACCAGGAGGAGCGCCTCAGTCTGTTGTCAGAGGTCGTGTCAACCACGTCACTCTGGAAGGGGCCCAAGAAGCACCAGACGATGTACTGGGTAAGTTTCTAGTAAACTCAGTACCTGCATCAATTCTATTTGATTCTAGAGCTTCACATTCCTTTGTTTCTGGAGTTTTTGTCACTAAGAATAATTTGGAAGTTATGCGCCTTAAGCATACTCTGTTAGTCTAGTCGCTTGGAGCAGAGCTAAGTTCTAAAGTGGGATGTTTAGGGGCTAAGCTACTCATAGCTGGAGTTGAGTTTCTAGCCAACCTCATTGTTCTAGACACCCAGACCTTAGATGTCATTCTTGGCATGGATTGGTTAACCAAGCATAAAGCCGTGTTAGATTGTGGCTGCAGAGCTGTTACAATTGAAGATATTAAAGGAAACAAGGTAGAATTTCAAGCTACCTCGGCGCGTGATGGACACCTGATAGTCAATAGTTTAGAGGCAGCCGTTTTGGAAGATGTGCCTATTGTCAGAGATTATCCAGATGTGTTCCCAAAAGAATTACCCGGAATGCCACCAGACCGTGACATCGAGTTTGTCATCGATCTAGTGCTGGGGACAACACCTATTTCTAAGAGACCCTATCGGATGCCAGCTGATGAGTTAGTGGAAATGAAGAAGCAAATAGAAGAACTTCTGGAGAAAGGTTTTATAAGACCTAGTTCATCGCCGTGGGGAGCACCAGTTTTGTTCGTCAGGAAGAAACATGGAAGCATGAGGATGTGCATCGATTATCGATCTCTCAATGAAGTCACCATCAAGAACAAGTACCCACTACCTCGGATTGATGATCTATTCGATCAGATGAAGGGAGCCAGAGTGTTCTCAAAGATCGATCTGCGATCGGGTTATCATCAGTTGAAGATTTGTCCTAAGGATATACCTAAGACCGCTTTCTCAACACGGTACGGACATTATGAGTTCTTAGTCATGTCCTTTGGTTTGACTAATGCCCCTGCTTATTTCATGAACATGATGAATAAAGTGTTCATGGAATATTTGGATAAGTTCGTAGTGGTGTTTATCGATGATATTTTGGTCTATTCCAAGTCTGAAGAGGAGCATGCTGAACATTTGAGATTAATCCTAGAGAAACTCAGGAAGCATCAGTTGTATGCAAAGTTTAGCAAGTGTGAGTTCTGGAAAAAGGAGGTGGATTTCCTTGGTCATGTGATGATAGCCGAGGGAGTAGCCGTCGACCCTGGTAAAGTCAAGGCAAGATTACATTGGGGAATGACCCAAGACCGCCACTCAAAGTTCGCAGCTTGGGAATGGCAGGATATTATCGCCGTTTTATTGAGGGATTCTCAACAATTGCTAGACCTCTTACGCAGTTGTTGAAGAAGGAGAAGAAGTTCACTTGGACCCCAGCCTGTGAAGAAAGTTTTCAGGAGTTGAAGAAGCGTTTGACTTCAGCCCTAGTGCTGATTTTGCCAGACATCCGCAAAGATTTTGACATTTATTGCGATGCTTCGCGTCAAGGATTAGGATGTGTCCTGATGCAAGAAGGAAGAGCTGTCGCTTATGCGTCGAGACAATTAAGGCCTCATGAAGAGAATTACCCTACCCATGATCTGGAATTAGCTGCCGTAGTGCACGCTTTAAAGATTTGGCGTCATTACCTTATCGGTAACCGCTGTGAAGTATATACAGATCATAAGAGTCTAAAGTATATCTTCACTCAGTCTGATTTGAACATGAGACAGAGAAGATGGTTAGAATTGATAAAGGATTACAACCTTGGGATCCATTACCACCCTGGTAAAGCTAATGTAGTTGCAGACGCTTTAAGCCGTAAGAGCTATTGCAATGCTGTGGAAGTAAAAGAGGTTTGTTCGGAACTTCAAGAGGAATTTAAGAAGCTGAAGCTGGAGGTTGTGTCGGAAAGGTTTATAGCCAGTCTAGAGGTACAGTCTACTTTGGAGAAGCAGATTCGTGAAGCTCAACCGAAGGATTCAGAGTTTTCTGATATCAAGAAGAAGATGACGAAAGGGAAGTTCTAAGATTTCACCATAGATGATCAAGGTATACTATGGATCAATGGACGTATTTGCGTACCAGATATCGACGGGTTGAGACAGCTGATTTTGAAAGAAGCCCATGATTCAAAGTATTCGATTCACCCTGGTAGTACTAAGATGTACCAAGATATTAAGAATAAATTCTGGTGGCCAAATCTAAAGCGAGAAGTCGCAGAGTTCGTTGCCTTGTGCGGCGTATGTCAGAAGGTAAAAGCAGAACACCGAGACCAAAGAAGTCTCATTGTAACCTTTGAAGATTCCAGAGTGGAAGTGGGAAGAGATCGGAATGGATTTCATTACAGGTTTACCCAAGACTCAATTAGGTTACGATTCGATTTGGGTAATAGTGGATCGCTTGACCAAAGTTGCTCACTTCTTGCCAGTCAAAACCACTTACTCAGGGGACCGCCTTGCAGAATTATACATGTCAAGGATTGTTAGTTTGCATGGTGTGCCTAAGAAGATAGTGTCAGATCGAGGATCTTAGTTCACCTCTCGTTTCTAGCAGAGACTGCATGAAGCCTTAGGGACTCACTTGAATTTCAGTACTGCATACCATCCCTAGACGGATGGACAGACTGAAAGGGTTAATCAAATATTGGAGGATAGGTTGAGGGCTTGTGCTCTAGCCAATGCCACCCGTTGGGATAAGAGTTTGCCGTACGCAGAATTTTCGTACAACAACAGTTATCAAGTCAGTCTGCAAATATCGCCATTTGAAGCTTTGTATGGTCGTGCCTGTAGAACCCCTTTGAATTGGTCAGAAACAGCTGAACGTTTGGTTTTCGGGCCAGACATTATTCAGGAGGCAGAAGAACAAGTGGCTATGATCCAAGAAAGATTAAAGATAGCTCAGTCGAGGCAGAAGAGTTACGCTGATAATCGTCGTCGTGATCTCAGCTTTGAGCCAGAGGATTTTGTCTATCTTCGAGTTACTCCCCTCAGAGGCGTAAAAAGATTTCATGCAAAAGGGAAGTTTGCCCCTAGATATGTTGGTCCGTTCAAGATATTGGCTTGTCGTGGAGAAGTAGCTTATCAATTGGAGCTGCCGTAGTCGATAGCAGGGGTACATGACATGTTCCATGTTTCCCAGTTGAAGAAGTGTCTTCGTGTGCCAGAAGAACAGACCCTGTTGGAGTCAATCGAATTGAGAGAAGACCTCACCTACAAAGAGCAGCCAATTAAGATTTTGGACGTCGCAGAGCGCCATACCAGGAGCAAGATCATTCATTTTTGCAAGGTTCAGTGGAGCAACCACTCCGAAGAAGAAGCCACGTGGGAGCGTGAAGACGAGCTGAAAGCCGAGTTCCCCAGCCTCTTCTCTAGCTAGCCTGAATCTCGGGGACGAGATTCCTTTAAGGGGGGAGGTTTGTAACATCCCAATTTTCTGAGCTTTAAAAATCTTTTAAATAGTTAGTAGGAGAAAATTCACCATTTGGATTTTATTTGAATTTAAATCCAAAGCTTAATATGGACTTTGTACATCAAAACAATTTAATATGATTAAAGTCAACATGAACAATGGACAAAACTATTTTATTTGGGTTCTATGAGCTTGGATATATTTTCTAGACTTTTCTAGAATTTTTCCAAGTTCATTTGCTATTTTCTATTGCTTATTTGAATTTCGGTATTTTATTAAAATGAAAACTAATTAAAATCTCAGATTTCCTCAGCCGAATCTTCCTACCAGTTTTTCTTTTCATGGCATGCCATTCCCGCCCATCCTCCTCCCACAAGCACTGCATGAAGGCGCGTTCTTGATCACCGACGTGGGCCCGCTTCTCTTGTATCGCTGCCGGTGGTCCCGCCTTCGCCACGTCCGAGTCGTCTTCAAGCCGGAGTCCTTCTCCATTTTCCTCGCGACGGCGCCGCCGTCCTCAACCCGTATTCCCTTCTCCCGTGGCTACTTAAGGCCGCGACTGCGTCAGGACGTTCGCACCACCTCCCTCCTCCGAAACCCTAACTTGCTTCGCGGGATTGCGCCGCCTCTTCGTCGAATCGCACCCGGGAAGCTCTTCGCCACCGAGGCCTTCTCCGCCGTCTTGCGCCATCGTCGGTGAGCCCTAGTCGCCATGGAGCCCAGCTTCGAGTCCACCACGTCACGGCCACGGATGCTGCTAACTTCGCCAGGAGGCCCCTGTCATTGCCGCCGCTGTTGAGCCGTGCCGCCCACCGCTTTTCTTGCCGCCGCCGCCGCTGTGGTCGTCGCCGACGAGATTGGATCACGTCGTCGTGTTTGCCAAGTCCTCCTCGCCCGGATGCGCGTCTTCGCTGTCACCGGAGAGCCGCCGTGCTCCAGATCCTGGTGTGCCGGAGCGTGGCCGCCGTCGAGCTCCTTGTCCTTGCCACCTCAGCGCCATGTCACCCTTCTTGCTTATGTGTCGCCCCCGTGGCGGTCTCGTCGGCGCCCACGCGCAAGCGTGCCACCCACCACACCACCCCAGATCCAATCCGATGCGCACCCAGCCACATGAACTGCCTCACCGACAAGTGGGCCCCACATGTCGAATTTCTCTTATTTCTTTAATTCAGAAAATCTCTTCGACGCCACCGACGCCATTAATTCCGATTTTCGTTAAAGAATAATTCGATAATCCAAAATTAGGGTTTTCTTTAGATTTCAATCTTCCAAAGCCCATATCTTTTGCATCCGAACTCCGATTGAGCCCATTCAAATTTCTAAATTCATCTAAATTCAAGATCTACCTATCTGAGATTTTTATTTAATTTTTGGAGTTTGTTTTGCCTCTGTTTTTATTTATTTTTGTTTGTTTGGTTGTTTCGTTTGCGAGTAGACGTTGATACTTCGGGAGGTTTTGAAGAACAAGGAGCATCTCAAGACCAAGATCAATACCAAGACCTTTTTCAAGGCAAGTTATACCTTTGATCATGTTGAATCCCAGTTTTCTAAAATTACTTTGACTTAAATTATTGCATTTACTTTAATTATTTATTTCAATGCTTTTGGGATTAGTTAATATCCAATTTGTTATGACCACCTTGTCTAATTGTATGCCATAATCTTTTGTCACCCTAGTTTGGTTTATTTAGTTGGTGCTATGTTATTACCAACATAGGTTGGTTAGATGCGTTTTGTTTGCTTAGCCATGCTACGAATCACCATCTCATGTAGTCGCAAATATAAACTTGACTAAGTGACTATGAAACTATGTGATATAAGCTGGGTGCGCTATGTGCTATTACTCGTGGATGGCATATGTTGCACTTAACCAACAGGGTGGGAAATGATTTAGACGGAGGCAAGTGGACTGTGTGATATTTTTGGTGGAGCTATGTGCATGGGCTTAATAACCTGTGTGCATAGGGATTTGTAGTTTAATTTGGAAGTCTTGCCTTGGTCAATTAAGGACTTAACTTTGTGCGCCATTGATCTGAGCCTTTTGTACAACCACATGCCTGGTATGGGACGGGCCTAACTTAGTAAGTTATGGAGTCTTGGCATTGATTACTCAGGTAGTAGGTTAGGCTATGTGCATGGGTGGAGGTGTGCTACCAGGTAGTCACATCATGGGGCAGTTCGCCGTGTCCCTGTCCAACGGTGTGTGTCAAACTGACTTACAATGTGGGGTTGTCTGACGATTTGAAAGCACACTGGGAGTGGCAATGTTAAGATGAAGTTTCTGAAAAGTTTTGTTACGGCTAGTGCTAGCTACAATAGTTGTATCTTGTGGGTAAAGTGTACAACCTCTGCAGAGTGTTAAATAATCTATTCGAATAGCCTCGTCCGCGGTCATGGACATGCTCGGTGATTTCACACGAGGGGTAGATTTTCATGAAAACCTTGGAAAGGGAGCTGTGTGACCTAAGTCATCTGGCTATGTGAATAACCTGTTTAGGCTATGTGTCTTTGTGAAATAAAACTGTCAAATTATTACTGTCTATTTGTTTTGATTATGCTTTCAATCTATTACTTGTATTTAAATTGCAAATATTGCATTTCTGCAAAAGAACCCCAGAAAACCATTCCTTTGGAATAAGCCTGCATCTATAATTGTATTTCTGTGGTATGACTTGCGAGTACGGTGTGTACTCATGCTTGTTGTAAAACATGCAACAGAAGAGGAGGAGGAGTCGCCTGCTTTTGAGGAGGAGTTCATCGAAGGTGGTTGATCGAGGGTCTTGATCCCACCGGTTACTTCGGTGAATTGATGGGATTCCACCAAGTTTTTCATTTCGCTGCTATTTTATTTCTTTGCTAGCCCTGTGTGGCTTAATAATTGTAAACTCGACCATAAGATCAAAACCCGTATTTGTTATCAAATTACTCGTTTATGTTATTAATCGCTTGTGTGGATCGATATTCACCTATGTTGACACTGTGTGCACTAGCGTGATCCTGGACTAGTGCATTATACACAGAGGGTCCATAATTGCATATTTTGGGTCCCGACAATGCCCCTGAAAACTTTTCTAGTGCACTTATTGGCCATCAAAGAAAACGCCGCCGGGGAAAAGTATTTCACGACATTTAGCCAACTGGGGCGATTACATACGCCATCTTTGATCAAATGCTGGCATATAGTAGACGCCCCTATTTGGGAATCACTGGCATATGGTAAACACCATGGTTGATCATGTCCGGCATATATTAAACGCCATGGTTGATCAAGTCCGGCATATATTAAACGCCATGGTTGATCAAGTTCGGCATATAGGAAATGTCGTGGTTTCTCAAGTCTGGCATATATTAAACGTCATGGTTGATCAAGTCCGGCATACAGGAAATGTCGTGGTTGACTCATAACTTCCCTGGCATAGCGTAAACGTCATGTTTGATCATCCCCGGCATTTGGCGAACACCACACTAGCCTTGCGCATCATATGTTCATCAGGCATATTTGATAGCATAATACTATGGTCCTTTTGCTGCCATTTTTTCATTCTTGCATTCATCCTTGTCTATACACTAGATACATGGCATTCATCTCAAATATCAAATAATACATAGTGGAAGTAAAACGAGTACACACATGTACACCTCAAGCATAGTAAATTCGCACTTCATAGATGGTCCATAAGACATGCCAAAGTGATATTACATGTCACACTACTTTCATACACATGGATACTTATGTTTCCTCCAAAATAAAAAAAAGTCTAGGTAGCAAAAGCCACAAATTATTTCTCTGTACCTTCTTGCTAGAGTTCCATAGTTTGGTTTCCCAAACATATGTAGCCAAGTGTTTAATAGTAAAAGCTTACTGCTAAATCAATTTGGCATCATCAGGCCCACAAAATAAAGTCAACATCCATCCATCACATATCATCAATCACAAAATAATCTAGACTTACATCACTACTATCCTTCCTCCAGCAAAAGAGACTAACTGCATCCATCATCTGATCATTTGCGAAAATCTGGATAAGGAAAGAAAAGAGTAGAAAAACTATGTGGCATTTTTGTAAATTTATAATCACTCTAAATTAGGTACAATCTCAAATAATTATTACCGGTTGCACTCTTGGACATATTTAGATATGATCAATCTCTTTGAACAACCTACAAATAAAAACAAGATTATATGTAATCAAGAGTTATACACATGTAGTATAATTGGTTGTGCATTAGCATTCCATACATTCTGAAAATAGCCAAGTGATAACATAGACTATTTAAGCAAATAGTGGTAAGCCCAAGATGCACGGATTTCTATTTATCATTGTGTTGTGATTACCACATAAGATGCACATTCACACCTAATCATTGTTGTATATGTCGTAAGCCTAAATACACCTATCATTCATCGATGCATAACAAGTAACTATATAAAATCCACGTAAAGATATATTAAAACAACCGATTGCAATGATTGCTTAATAATTGTCATGTAGTAGTCCGGCATGGCGTAATATATTCATCAACTTTATAAAACTAACTATTGAAAGCAATAACTATAAATCCATCCATATAAAGTCATGGTCAGCCATGCCTCCGTGTGACCGTGTGTGGACGCAAAATGCCTGCGTGCAGGTATGCAAGGGCATATGCTGACATGCCATACACCCCTAGGGTCAAACAAATTGTGCCTACTACGTAGTAAATAAAAGAATCCTGATATACGTGCAAGTAGAATTTCTGGTGCAGAAACCACTTTAGTTCAATCAATAGATAAGAATTCAAAAGATAACCAATTGCTACAGGTTCATTAAATTGCCTTAGTAGTCAGTCCAAAACTGCCCCAAGGATACAACCACCTTTAGGTTTCACTCATTTTGGAATTAAGGTCAACTTACCCAAGGAGCATATTGTGTGTTTTCACAAGGGTTGCCATCCTTCCTGGAACTCATTTTTTTTCTTCTTCTCGAGAAGGATTTCCCATTCATCCGAGCAATCAGAAACTAGCAACTGGAGCCTCTCACTTCCCTATATCAAAACAAACATCAGACAAACCTAACAAATAAAAAAAACAACATAGTTAACCAGAAAAATGGCATGGCCATCTAATTCTCCATATATCCTGAGAAAGGCAAACAAGATATAACTTTCTCAATTAGAACAAGACCTGTATAGCTCTCCAATGAGAATAAGCATGAAATAGGACCCCAAAAAATGGTATGTTTGGTAAAGGCAATACCTGCAAATGGATAAATGGTGTCAAATAATGATTGCATCTCATCAGAGTCTACTGACTTAATACCTATCACATACATTTAAATTGCATGTATAAACACGTAGATTTCCAAGATATATCATCCATTCGGCATTCTTTGCTATTATGAATCTTATGTAGCAAAGAACAAGAATGCAACATACAATCACATCATTTAATTAAGCTCATAATGATGTTGTGGTCAATGAACATAACATAACAACATGTTGAGTAATCAGGATGTATATAAAACTGGTAGCCAGCATAATAAATTAGGAAAATGCATTGGAAATGGTTACCTATAGTTATTTACTAAACTATTAACTAGACAGCATGAACCACAATTCCACACTAACAATTATTTTACATGATATAACTGAATTAGCATTGTGAGTATAAATTGTACTCCCGCAAATCTCAACAAGCAAGGCTGGTTTCCGGATCTTTAAAATATGCACATGAGCTTATCATCTTTTTCTTAATTTGGAGTACTAGGTCACAAAGTAGACCAAAGAGGAGAGTAGCTTTGACAAGTGTATTAGACGACCTCAACCAACTGAGCTGTGTGCAACCTAGAATGGACAGCAGGCACAACTATTCAAATGATATAACAAGCACAAAAAAATGCCTAATACTTTTCAGTCTTTGATCAACACTTGATGGCAGTAAAATCAACAACAAGTGTAAAATAACAATCTCTTAAGAATACATTTAAATAACCCCACTGAAAGCACTGTTATGGATTGCTAGTCGACACCACCTTTTCCAAAGCAAATGATCAGAAACTTCTTCGTGAAAACACTAGTGACCGAAGCAAACAAATCGAGTAGTAAAGAAATTTCTGTGAACCAATGCACCCTAATTATCGAAATAATGTACAAGCAAAGGGTCAGAAAGATCAACATTGAACTAAAAAATATAGTAATATACCCAATTTAGGGGTGGGGTCATCATTCACCTAACAAAGAATGTGCATAACCGTCGACGCACAAGACGAGGATTTATACTACAATGAGAAGTTATAAATAGAATAAACAGGCGTAAAAATAAAAGGGTGCACATGAGTAAGAAAATTGCCGACCAACTGTGTTGGCAGAGGGAAGAGCATATAGACATAGTGATGCTTGACAGTGCCATAGCGATTCCTAAAGCTCAACAGCTAACTTCTAAAGTACAATAAGCATATGATTTAGTAAGACACATACGAGGTTTTTCAAGTACAACGAAAGTTAGTAAAAGAAAATCATAGGAATAACAAATGGGAGAATGACAAATTTATAGGAACAGATACCTGCAAAACTGAAAGGACGTTATCTAATTTCAACCTAAATCATCCCAGGCTGGTACTATTGCGCGAGATTAGAACAATAATACAGGAAAAGCGGGTTAAAGAAATAAGACTATCATGATAATACAGGAAGACAAAGGTGAAAGGAAGAAGACCTATTACTTCCAACAAATTCTGTTCTTAAGCACGTTTTCCATAAGGCCAATTCCTTCAAGGATATTTGTAATGTCATATATACGCTGATCATAAATCTTTATCATAGGAAAATATGTGAATATGTACCAAGTGGAAGAGAAGAAGTGTAAGATGAAATAGTAAACCTCCTTGATGGAATACTTTGAGCAATAATGATTATCCAGATGTAAGAACATTGAGCTCATCTTCACTGGCTGTAACAAACATTCCTTGATCCTCCAGGCTTAAACAAAATCAGATTGAGTCAATGGAGTAGGAACATATCTTAAGCAATAAAAACTATCTTGAATCCTCTCACACCTGTGAACAATTCTTAAAAGAAATGCGGACTGTGTCTACATAATTCCAATTAAGCCCACAACCAATGACATGTAAAGCACCAGATAGATCCCTGGCATAACCTAAACTAGATTGTGTCGGCTCTTGCTGACTTGAAAAATGCAAACTCCATAAATTTCTTGATGTCATTTTGGTACTCGATTGTGTGCCTAGGTAAATGCATCCATTTCTTATCCATTTTTTGTGCTGCTAGTAAATAGTTATTATTGCATATTACAGTGTCAAACTTATGAAAATAGAAAATACTTAGCTAATTTGTGTAAAGCATATCAAATCTTAACTCACCAGGATAACACCAACAATGGGATAGTTGCAACTCAACGCAACCACCTTCACTAAAGCCTCCTCCTCAGTTTACTCCTTGTGTCAATCACTACATCTAAACAACAAAAGTAACAATGACATTAGCTCAGATGCAGTCCAAAAACAAAGCAACTCTCATCACAAGCTGCTATACACAACTATTTGTAAGACACCTTGAGTACTAGACCAGGTTGTTAGCACATCATTCATACATAGGATTCAATAAACATCTTCAATCTTCGGACAAGCTTGTTAACCTGCTTGATTCATCAACATGCGGGATCTTGATGGTTGAGCTAGAAGAAGAGGATCTTGATGGCAACGCCTTCGAGGTTGCTGAGGCGGTCGACGGCAACGCGGCCAGTGATGGAGGGCTGGTAGCGGAGCGAGTAGGAGCCCCGGATGGAGAACTCATAGGTGGAGGTGGTGTTGAGGGTCGCCGTGAAGTCGCCGGTGGCTTTGGGGACGGCCGAGCGGCTAAGGAGGATGGCGAGTGGATGAGGTGGAGGCAACGGGTGGAGCTGGGCGAGGGGGCGAGGGGGAGGCGGCCAGTAGAGGAGGTGGAGGCGGAGGATGGAGCTGGGCGAGGGGGAGGCGGCGTGTGAGAACCCGGGGTATTTAACTTGTAATACTTAACCATTAAAATGATTCAAGCATTACAAATCAAATATCACGACTCGCGGCGTATATGTACTTCCCGGAATGCAGTACATATACCCCATATAAAAATTAAGCATCAACTCCATTCAATCACATAGAATCCAAAATACGACATAACAATCCAAAAGACAAACAGTATCAAGTTATTACAAACGGGCCGACCGACCAAATTCAACTAAAGAGTCTAACATAACAGCGGAAGCAAATGGCCATAAGATGGCGATAACAAAAGCCGATTAGTGTGCCATAACCCACAAGGCAACCAACCAAGCATGCCACCAACCTAGTCCTCGGTCGAAGCACATTCACAAAAGTGCAACCCTTGGGGTTCCACTTCCTCCTCTCGCAACAATTTAATTTAAAGCATAGCAAATGAGTACAAAATGTACTCGCAAGACCGACGTAGAATAACAGACCTATATAAATAGCTACATGCAAGCTTATTTAAGTGGAGCAGGCTCTAGACACAAATTTCAGCATAAAGCAAGTTTCCATTTGCAATATTGTAATAGATTGAAAGCAATTTTACAATCTGATTTTATTTGATAAAAACAGCGATAAATGAGTAACTAAAATAACAAAACATCCTGGAAGTGGCTAACCCAATAGCCACCACAACAATAGCATGAACTCCCCGTTCATACCACCCACATCAAGTTTTAATTAAATGTTGTAGTTTAGTTCTTGCACGACCTTACCAAGCATGTCCATAACCTAGGACGAGGCTATTTGAATAGTTTGAACCCTGCAGGGGTGTACCAATGTACCCACATGTCAGACCGCTCCTTAATGCCACGCGATAAAGCACACTTCCTATGGTATCTTGCGTGAGCTAAGTCCTACGAGACGTTTCCAATATTGTGCATTAACTACGAGTCACCCATATGGGAGGAAGCCCCATATGTTGATGCGGAGTCATCAAAGATGCTCACCTCCTTATAAAGGACGATGCTCCTTGCAGTGGGTAACCCCCACTACTACTCACCCAATCACACACAGGTTTCTTTTTCAACACAACGCACACAACCACCATGCGACCCGGAGCTATCACACGTCAAAGTACTAAGTCAAGAGAGGTCCCATATCCCTCCCATGTGGTTAGCACGCAAAAGTGCTTGGCTTAGTGACACAAGTAACTCGGTCCTTGGGGACTTAGGCACCATTCCATTCACACCCAAAAGGTCACACCAACATCCATTGTGCCCAAGTCATGAAACAATTTTATTTTCAGTTTTTGACTTTACAAAGTAACCAAGCACAAGGTGCTGAGCATAAACATAGTAATAATTTTGTGTGATCAAGGTTACCGACTAAGTCGATAACCGCCCAATTCTACTGGTAGCTAAGCAATTCTAAGCATGACACCGCAAGACAATAAAAGAGCATAATTAAATCACTGGGCTCTAATTTACCAGCGATATTAATAACTTATGTTTTGTGGTAGGGGATAACAATTTAGGGGCAACCATGCAATAGGAATAGCTACCTCTAATCGGGAAAAATTACTTTGACACAAAAGCATGCATACATACAATCGAAACAAAGTATTAGACTTGAAAATAATAGGACATTTATGATCAAACTGCTTGCCTTGCTGTGGATTACACTCTTGCTACAGAGAAGCACTCTCGCTATCAATAATATCGTTCGAACCTAGCGAAAGAAATCGAAAACACAATAAGAACGAATAACACCAAAAAGGCTCAAAAATTCAAAGTCATCCAAAAATTATGAACAATTCACAGAAGGTAGAGCATGATTTTAGATGAATTTATCAATAAGAATCAGTTTATTTGGATGTTTTATGCAAAAGTTATGGCAGTTTGAAAATCGGTTTTCTGGAAAATTCAATTAAATTGTAACCGGTTACTGTTCATCTAAATTAATTATTTTGGTGAAGATTTCCAGAACAGTGGTGCACTTGAAATTTTTATGGTAGGAAGAGCACCACATGAGATGAACAATGGAATTTGATTCACCTCATTTGGAGCTAAGATGAATTTCCTATGATTTTTCACATGCAAAATGAGATTTTCAGTAACAGTATCATGCCCACAACCTATTTTACAATAAACTACTCTAACAGAGGATTCTAACAAAATTAAGTTTACTCATTTTGGAGTTGCAGAGAAATATTTATGCATTTTTAAAGTTAGAGCAATTTTTAGTGCAACAATAATACTAAACATAAAGTAATATTGCCAAATGTGTTTTATGGAACAATAACATGGTTCAACCTATTTTTATGTTAAAGTGCATTCATAAAGGAGACTAACAAAATTTGAATCATCAATTTTGGAACTCAAATGAATTACTTATGCAATTTTGAAGTTTAACAAATTTTGAGTTCAAAATTAAAGCATTCGAAATTATATAATCAAAACATACTTTTGTACCCAGGCTACTCTAGCTACACCCATCGACCAAGGGGCCTCACACAAGGCTATGCACACGGAGAAAATCGGGCATTAAATGACCACATGCCCACTTGTCATCTACTCAAACAAACCCAGGCCATTAACTTCCCTAGATTTCTGTTCATGGGCCCGCGTGTAAGCCAGATAAGGGATTTGCTAAACAATGATTTGCCGACAATGATACGACATTAAAGACTAATCATTGTCCTTAATCAGTAATCCAATCGCTACTGAGACATGTCCGAATCGCGTTGCGACTTCATGTGTGTGACATGAAGCTTCTCGCCGCCCGCTTACGCGCCATGGCGGCGCGAGTGGGTGGTCAAAACGGGATGCCCGTGACCTTGCGCACCTGACGGTACCGGCGGCGAGGCCGGAGGAGGCCCGACACAGCGGCGCGACGGCGAGGGGCGGAGGAGCTCTACGGGGAACATGGCATCAAGCGAATAAGGGCGCCCGTGGCGAAATAACGCGTGCAAGGGCAACAGGAGGGTTCAGGGAACTCACCGGGATGACCCAGAGGTGGAGAAGCTGCCGCAGCTGGGCCGATGACGAGAAAGGTGATGGCGGCGCGGCGCTCCACCGAGGAGAGCTTGCCCTGAGCAAAGAAAGAGGACAAAAGCTATTGTAAACGCTAGAGTGGGCCATTGTGATGGTCACAGAGCGAATAATTAGAGAATGGCTCACCGAACATCGCCGGAGAAGAAAGGGGGTCCTTGTGGCCGAGAAAACAGAAACCCCAAAATTCCCGAGCTCCTGTGGACGATTGGTAGAATTAGCTGAGGGGAAATCTTTCTAAGGCCACAAGACGCAAGGTGACGCACTTGAATGAGCACAGAACTCACCGGGAGCGAAGATGGCACGATGGCGGCTCTAGGGGCACGCTCTGGAGTCAATGAGGACACGGTGGCGCTCCGTAAGCTACAAGCAACGAGAGGAGCCCACATAAGCCAAGATGGACACGGGGATGAACCAAAAACAAGGAGCAACCACCCGGTTAGAGCTTACCGTCGTGAGGAGCTCGAGAGAGCCTCTCTTTCCTCGCCACCAAGAGGAAAGATGAGAGAAAGGGAGGGAGTGCGGGAGGTATTATCCTCGGGCAATGACGGGGACGGAAGCGGCGTGAACCGGCGAGGCTCCAGGATTGGCTGGCATGGGCGGTGAGCGAACGCCGTCGCTGGCGCTAACGGAGGTGGAGCAGAGTTGGCGCGGCGCGTGGCGTTCCATTTCTGCCCGCTTGCCAGCGCGAGGTTGACGACGCGACTGACGGGTGGGGCCACGGCGCCAGCGACACAGCAATGCGCGCACGATCGCGCGACAAAGATCGAGGTGGGCCGTTGGATCGAGATGCAACGGTTGGTAACGCACGAGGAGTTTTAACTCCGGCCGAAACGGTACGCGATCGCGGCCGTAGAAGTGCGATCGGATGGCTGCATGTGATGCGCGGGTTAGATGGTTTGGCCGAGCCAAGTCGGCTCAGGCCGGACCTGAGTTTGGTTCGAACCAGAGGAATAGTGCCCTCAGGTTTTGTTTTAAAAAGGCTGAGAAGATAGGGAATTTTTGGAGATAGCCGTGGAGCTCCAAAAATTCTAAAATTTTTAGGGAAGCTTACTGGAACTAAGAAAAACCTTGTGTAATTTTTCCAGAAATATTTATGCTCTGCATTGTTCTCCAGAAAATTCACAAGCTGCAGGGCTAGGGGTTTGACCAGAATTCAAACTGGTTTGACTAGCCCATTTGAAATAGCAAACAAAATCTAAAAAATGAGATTTTGCAGAGAGGGTACTAGGATAATCAAGATGACAGGAAAAATATTTCCAGAGGATGATCATAATATTTGATCATGGAGTTTTTAAGGACAATAATTTCCATCAATAGAAACATTGTTCTTTGGAAAAAGGAATTACTAGGGGAAAATTTCTAGAAATTTCAAATGACATCATGAGGCATCAAAAGTTTTAATTCATCCTCAATTTATTACATTTGAAATAGACACCATTGTTTGGGATGTTACACGTCGAGTGGAGGCTGGAGCTGGGCGAGGGGGCCGAGGGGGAGGCAACGGGTGGAGTTGGGCAAGGGGCGAGGGGAGGCGGACGGTGGAGGAGGTGGAGGAGGCGGGTGGAAGTTGGGCGAGGGGGAAGCGGCCGGTGGAGGAGATGGAGGCGGCGGGTGGAGCTGGGCTAGGGGAGGCGGTGGGTGGAGGCTGGAGCTAGGCAAGGGGGCCGATCGAGGGGAGGCGGCAAGGGAGGCGTGGCGCTGGGTGGAGCCGGCCGGGGAGGGGGAGGGGGAAGGGGAGGCAGCGCGAGGGGGAGAGGGAAGGGGAGGAGGTGGGCGGATTTGAGGGATTGGCTGATTTGGGGATAGAGCTGATTTGGTAGGTTTTGTGTCCTCCCGCGCCCGACTTGCTCTCTCGCCTAAAATTTTAGTTTCTGCAGAGGATACGGTCTAAGCTAGTGTTTGCAAATTTCTGGCACTTATAAACGTCGTGCTTGATCTAACTCGACGCATGCTATGTGCCCTTCTTACTTCATTGGCCGATATATCTTAAGCGTCGGTCTATGGTCCAAGCCGGCATTAATATACGCCCTTGTTAATTAAGAATACGCCGACGCTTATTTGTGCCGTGGTGCATCCTACTCTAACACATTTATACACCATCCTAGTAAACGCCCATAAATTAAGATAAGTGCCATGGAATTGTTATTCGGTGGCACTTAAGCTAAACGCCAGGTTTAGTTAAACGCCCTAGAATCCATATCGGTGTTGTAGTGCCACCAGACATCATTTTCTTACTGCACAAAATACTTGCCAGGAAATCATTCACTTATTGCCAGTAGCCTCCTTAGCATTAACACCTTTCTTGTTCTTCCCCATCTTGGCTCTACCTGCTGTCCTTGCAGTGGTAAGTGCAACTAGTATGGTTATCGGTACATTCTCAGCGATGAAAGCACATTCAGGAATTGGACCAGCTTGTTGTGTTTGCCTCAAGGATGGAGTGGACTGGACATAATCAAATAGCATGTCATCAGTGTTCTTTCAGGAATCAAGCAGCCCAAATGCTAAAAATGCATGTTCTAATAATAGATCGACACTAAGATACAAGTCATGATTTTGCTCAATACTAAACAACTAAATAGATTGGCTAGAGTGCATAACATGTAAACCCCTTCCATGACATAAAATGCATGAAACAAAACATGTTTACCTCAATGAGTAGCTAAGACATCATAGTGGATGTCGGCGCCCCAGGTAGCACCACCCGAGACCCCCTGTGCACCGAGCTAGTTCCAGGATCCATGGCTAGCTCGCACAGTCACAACATAGTTTAAAAAAGCTGTTAGAGCAAGTGCGGTCAGACCGCAGTCTTGTGTGCGGTCAGACCGACCTGGTGCGGACCGACCGACCATTGAACTGCGGTCAGTCCGGATCTTTGCTATTCATCATCAAATTGTTTATGATGTTTGTTGGGTTAGCTTAAGGGCATGGGCTTCAATGCATATGTGTTACATGTTGCATGTTTTCACTAACGTGGGTCAAGTTGTGAAGAACTTATTCCCGGATTCG
The DNA here is from genome assembly GCA_036346405.1 of Phyllostachys edulis. Lineage (NCBI taxonomy): Eukaryota > Viridiplantae > Streptophyta > Magnoliopsida > Poales > Poaceae > Phyllostachys > Phyllostachys edulis. The sequence continues at coordinate 28,289,380 of CM070558.1, read as the reverse complement.
ATTTGCTTGTCTATTGGTGTGCAGATTGCTTGGAGGTCAACGACAGTCAACGGCGAGGATGATCGGGACTAAGATTAGAGAGCTGAGGTCCAGAATGATCGAGGATGCCGGATGAGGTCAATGGATTCAAGCGTGGCGCAGAATGGACAAGGATAACCGAACGGGCAGTTCGGTGCGACTGGTTGGATCAAGCGGTGCGGGGGTCGGTGCAAGTGCCATGGTGGTCCGGTGGGAATCGGATGGGAGAGACTTGCCGACACGATGAGAACCGATGGATCAACCTACACGTGGCAAAGCATGGGAGTGCTTCGCGCAGTTCGGACTCGGTCTTTGGAGAAAGATCGAGAAGGGGTATTTTGGTAATTTCACCAAATACCGCCTTTGTGACCTTTTGGCTAAACCACGGCGCGGGACGGCGCAAGGGAAACGGTTTAGGTCAAGAGAAGATAAAGATGGCGCTTTAAAATACGTGCGTGTGTGACCCGTTTGTGTTGGGCCTTAACGGGAGCCCATTAGGGTTAACTCTTCTAGAAGCTAGGCCTCCATATAAATAGGGGTTGCTGCTGTCAAACAGCACCCAAGCATTTTTTTTTTGTAAACCCTAGTTTGGTTTTAGGGGATTAGAGAAAGAGGAGAGGCTTAGGGATCTAGGGAGATGAGTTGAGTTGTGTGCTCATGGATTGAGCTTTGTCCTCCATGGATGGAGTGGCTGTAAACCCTCTCAACCTCAGATCAATCTATGGATGATTCCCAAAGATGAGTCTCTATTGTGTTCTTGCTCCATATTTGTGATCTTTGGCCTTTTCTTGATCCTTTGGTTTTTGGTTGGTTTCGTGCCCTCTTCTACCTTGCTGTGACATGTGGGAACATATCCAAGATCACATAGATCATTAATCTCCCACGAGCAAGTGTTGGATCAAGTTTTTCGTTTTTGCTCGGTTTTGAACCAATCTGCGTTCAAATGGAAAAAGGTCAAAACTTTGACGTGGATCTACTCGATTGTCACTTGGAATAGGTTCCAGATATCCTTAGGGAGGTGTGTTCCAAATTTTGGTCGAGTTTGGTCGGGTATATCAAAAGTTAGACCGATTTGAGTTTGGTTTTTCGGGCTGCTGTTCTGTTCATCGTCAAGTCCGGCCAGTCCGCATTTTTGCCTGCGGTCAGTTCGAGGTGCGGTCAGTCCACGACTTTGCCTGCGGTTAGTCCGAGGTTTTGCCGTCGGCCAGTCCGCACATGCAATTAGTCCGCACTCAAGCCGTCGGTTAGTCCGCACCCGAGGATTTGATTTCCAGTTTTTGGGTCTTTTGTTTTGGGGGTAGATTGGATTCAGCACAAGGCTTCCACTATACGCATGTACTAATCTTCTTAGCTTTCATAGCTATTGGAGAAAAGTTCGTGTTGAATCTAATCAAGGTGAAAATTGAGTGAGCGTCTATTCACCCCCCCTCTAGGCGCCTTTCCGGTCCTACAATTGGTATCAGAGCCGGTTAGCTTCTTCTCATAGATCTTAACCGTTCTGAGGAGCCATGGCGTCTAACAAGTATTCCACCAAACCGCCTGTGTTTGATAGAGTCAATTTTTCATACTGAAAGGCTGACATGGATGCCTACATCGAGGCTCAAGGTCACTCAATTTGGCTTAAGGTTAAAAATCCTTATGTAGTGCCAGCCAATGACGATGTGATCACACCTGATGTAGAGGCAAATAGCAAGGCTCGAAACTTTCTGATTCAAGGGCTTAGTCGATCTGAGTTTGAGCGTGTCGCTCACTTGAGGTCTACTCACGAGATCTGGAAGACCCTCGCTGACTACCATGAGGGCTCTACCACGTTCAAGGAAGTGAGACAGAACCAACTTAAGAAGGAATACTCAAAGATCGAACAGAGGCCTGGTGAGTCCTTGGATGAGTTGCTAGGAAGGTTCAGCAAGATCATTCATGACTTGCGTGCTGTAGATCTTGTGTTTACTGAATCTGAGAATGCATGTCAGTTTTTAGGTGCTCTTGATGTGAGAGTTTGGAGAATGAAGATCACCTCCATCAATGACAACACTGTCATGAGTGAGCTTACCATGGATAGGCTCTACTTGAGGTTGAAGACGCATGAGATTGACTTCATCTCGCATCTCCCCAAGACAGAGCGATGGCTCTTGTGGTTGACCCATCTAAGGGTAGCTCTTCTGATTCGTGTGATTTTGGCTCATCTGGTTTTTCATTGTCTGCTTTGCATTCTTTGAGCGATGAGTAGTTAGAGAAGCTACCTGAGGATGATTTAGCCCTCCTATCCACCAAATTCACCAGAGCCTACAACAAAGTGAGATTCAGGAAGAGAGGTGGCCCTATTACTTGCTTTGAGTGTGGTGAGCCAAACCACATTCGGGCCAAGTGCCCCAAGCTGAAAGGCAAGGAGGAGAAGGACTTCCGGAGGCGTCCTCAAGCTCGGGATGCAAAAGCTAAGAAGCCGAACTACTGGAAGTTCGTCAATCGGGCCCTTGCCGCTCTTGAGAGCGTTGACATGAGCGATGTGGACTCGGGGACGGAGGATGATGAGGATGACTCTCATGGCAAGAAGAAGGCCGAGGATTTCACTGGCATGTGCTTCATGGCGAAGGACAGCCACGACATCAACTCCTCCAACGACAACGAGCTTTTCAGTGATCCCGACGAGGTATGCCCCTCACCATATGAAATGAAACGTGCCTTGGTTGCTGCTGAACGAAAAATACAAAAGCAAGCTAAAATGATTAAGAAACAGGATAACATGATTGACAATTTGAACCTTGAAGTGGTTAGTCTCAAATCCATTAATCCTGCTGATTGTGACTCTTGCTTTAGCTTGCATGATGAAGTAGCAAAACTAAAATCTACTCATTCCTCTGTTGCTAATCAACTGAAAGATGCTTTAGATGAACTAGATTCTCTCAAGTCGAGTCCTAGTCAGGTTTGCATGGATGGTATTGCTCTAGATGTGACTGCTGTAGATACTATTCATTCATCTTGCTCAAATTGTGCATTACTTGAGTTGAAGTTGGATAGTGCTACTAGGGAATTGCAGAAATTTGATGCTAGTCACACGTGTTCTCATTGTGAGGATAGTAGGAATAAAATGAAGGAGATGACTGAAATGGTTCTTCATTCTAAAACTGCTTCATGTGAAAACTATCTCAAACTCACAATTGAGAATGATGCTTTGAATAAGACTCTAGAGAAGAAATCTAAACTTGAACAATCCATATCCATGACTGCTTCCAAGAGAATTGTTGATTCTGCTTCTTGTGCTTTGTGTGCTGAAGTTGGGCATAATGTAGATAAGATACAAGAAGCATTTAGAGTTAAGTTCAAAGAGCAGTTGGATAGGATTAGGGATTACTATTGTGTATCTTGTGAGGCTTTGAAAACTGAGGTAGCTCACTATAAGGAAAGGTATGATAGGGCTAGCAAGTCAAATAAGTGTGTCTCATGTAAGGAGCTAGCCAAACAAAATGACTACCTTAACAGGACTCTTGAGAGATTTACTAGTGGGAAGAAGAACCTAAACATGATCCTTGATCAATCTAAGGTGAGTGTGAACAATAGTGGCCTAAGATTTAATTCCTAGAATTCTAAGAATCACCCACCTAAGGTTGTGAGAGCTGTTGCTAATGGCTTGTTTGAGGCAGAACCCCCTGAACCATCTAAGATAGTCTTTAGATCTGCAGATTTTGCCCAAACCCCTTCTGGCATGACAGATGTTTCTAAGTCAGCTGATCAGACCTCTAGAAGGTCAAGTATCACTGCACTTTTTGCAAGAAGGATGGCCACATAGTTGAGTTCTGCTTCCGTAGAGCTAAGACTGAGAGGAAGGAGTGGGTGCATGCTTTGAGGACCATTAGAGGAGTTTCTTCACCTACGACAGTCACTAGAGCTAGGCAGCCTGTCTTTCCTGCTAGACATAGGTCTAGGTTCGTAGATGACTTCTTTGACTCTTTTGGTGGCTCTAGGCAGCGTTTTGGGTTAGGATATCGTGAGGAGAAAACACGGGTAGCATCTAGACAGGGGGAGTACCGATCTTTTGGTAGATTGATTCGGAGAGGTCTAGGTGTTGATCGTGTGCATTCTCATGATTTTACCACTAACCATGTTATTGCTACTTCTACTGCTGTTCCTAAGCATTGTGTGACTCAGTACTGGATTTCCAAGTCTTTTATCACTAACCCCAGTACTGAGGCACAGATGTTTCCTGCTTATGCCCTGTAGGTCCGTCGTGTGAGGAAGGAGGACATATGGCTTGTTGACTCTGGATGTTCTTGACACATGACTGGAGATTCTAGATGGTTCTCCTCCCTCACACGTGCATCCGGCAATGAGTTGATCACATTTGGGGATGCTTCTCTCGGGACCGTGATGCCTAAGGGCACAAGGCGTCAACAACAACTTCATACTTAAGGACGTCGCTTTGGTAAGTAAGCTGAGGTATAATCTGCTATCTGTTTCTCAGCTTCTTGATGAGGGTCTAGAAGTGAGGTTTAAGAGTGGCGAGTATAAAGTTCTAGACTCCTCAGGTGAGCTTGTCTTTGAGATCTCTAGGTTTGAGAAGATCTTTGGTGCCAATTTCAGTATCTCTTCTTCTTCCAGCCCTAGGTGCCTTGTGGCTTCTGATTCACATGATTTAGTCTTATGGCACCGTAGGCTTGGTCACATAGGCTTTGACCATTTGACTAGGATCAGTAGCAAGGACTTGATTAGAGGTTTGCCTAGACTAAAGACTATTAGAGACCTTGTGTGCAGTCCCTATAGACATGGTAAAATGGTTTCTGCTTCTTATCCACCTCTTACCCTAGTGATGACCGATGGACCTGGTCAGCTTTTGCACTTAGACACTGTTGGCCCTTCTAGAGTTCAGTCTGTAGGAGGGAAGTGGTATGTGCTTGTCATTGTGGATGATTACTCCAGGTATTCATGGGTATTTTTTCTGGTTTCTAAGGATGAGGCTTTTGGCTTCTTTAGGGAGTTGGTTCTTAGACTAGCTGTTGACCTCCCTGGATCCTTGAGAACCATTAGGAGTGACAATGGCACAGAGTTCAAGAACTCTTCCTTTGCCACTTTCTGCTCTGAGAGAGGACTTGAGCACCAGTTTTCCTCTCCTAGAGTTCCCCAGCAGAATGGGGTTATAGAAAGGAAGAACAGGACCCTGGTAGAGATGGCCAGAACCATGCTAGATGAGCATAGCACTCCTAGGAGATTTTGAGCTGAGGCGATCTCTACTGCTTGTTATGTGTCTAATCGGGTGTTCTTGAGATCTGTCATAGGCAAGACTTCTTATGAGCTGTGATTTGGTCATAGGCCTAGAGTATCTCATTTCAAGATTTTTGGTTGCAAGTGCTTCATTCTTAAATATGGCAACTTGGATAAATTTGAATCTAGATGTTATGATGGCATTTTTCTTGGATATCCTACTCATTCTCGTGACTATCGCGTATTTAATTTGGATACTAACAAAATTGCTGAGACTTGTGAAGTCACTTTTGATGAGGCTAGTCTTGGTACTAGACCCGATGCTGCAGATACACAGGTTCCTGATATTCGAGAAAGCATCTTCGTCGACGGCGACTCTGAGGATGAGGACCCAATCCATCCTCAAGGGACAACTGAGATGGTTGGAGAGCCTGCTTCTACTTCTCCAGCTTCAGGAGAGCAGCCTCCTCCCACTTTTACCGGCGCGTCGAGTGGCTCTGCTCCTACCTCCACAGCCCATGAGATAGAGGCCACATCTGCACGAGGACCTCCTCTTCATATTCAGCGACAACATCCACCTGAGCAGATTATTAGGGATCTTCATGAGCGAGTCACTCGCTCCAGGTTTATTTCTCCTGATTCTCATGCACATTCTGTTTTTGTCGCGTATTTTGAACCCCGAGATGTCACCCATGCTTTATCTGATTCCTCTTGGGTCAATGACATGCATGAAGAACTTGAAAATTTTGATAGAAACAAAGTCTGGACCTTAGTTGAACCTCCATCTAATCAACATGTAATTGGAATAAAATGGATTTTCAAAAATAAGCAAAGTGAGGATGGGTTGGTAGTTCGCAACAAGGCTAGGCTTGTAGCTCAAGGTTATTCCTGGGTAGAAGGCTTAGACTTTGAAGAGACCTTTGCCCCTGTAGCTAGATTGGAAGCCATTCGCATTTTGCTAGCATTTGCGATATCTAAGGGCTTTAAGCTTTTTCAAATGGATGTCAAGAGTGCTTTCATTAATGGTTTCATAGAAGAAGAGGTCTTTGTCAAGCAACCCCCTGGTTTCGAAAATCGCATATTCCCAAACCATGTGTTTAAGCTCTCTAAAGCCTTGTATGGTTTGAAGCAAGCCCCTAAAGCTTGGTATGATTGGCTTAAAAGTTTCTTGCTTGAGAATGACTTTAAAATGGGAATGGTAGATAAAACCTTGTTCACTCTCAGGCATGGCAGTGATTTCTTATTGGTTCAGATTTATGTGGATGATATCATATTCGGTGGTTCCTCTCATGCTTTGGTTTTCAGATTTTTAGATTCTATGAGCAGAGAATTCGAGATGAGTATGATGGGCGAGCTGGCTTTCTTCCTTGGTCTTCAAGTCAAGCAACTCAAAGAAGGTACTTTTATTCATCAAAGTAAGTACACAAAGGACCTTCTTCGAGCAGAGAATTCGAGATGAGTATGATGGGCGAGCTGGCTTTCTTCCTTGGTCTTCAAGTCAAGCAACTCAAAGAAGGTACTTTCATTCATCAAAGTAAGTACACAAAGGACCTTCTTCGACGTTTCGACATGGGAAGCAGTAGGCCAATGTCTACTCCCATTGCCACATCCACCGTGCTGGACCCTGATGAGGATGGAGAGCCCGTGGACCAGAAGAAGTACCATAGCATGATTGGCTCTCTTCTCTACCTCACGGCGTCGAGGCCAGACATACAGTTTGCTGTGTGTCTGTGCGCTCGATTTCAGGCTTCTGCTCGTGCCTCTCATAGTTAAGCAGTGTGTCGCATATTTAGGTACCTCCAGGACACTCTTGACTTTGGACTCTGGTTTTCTTCTGATTCGCTCTCTCCATTCGAGCTTTTTTCGATGCCGATTTTATGGGTGTAGAGTGGATAGGAAGAGTACTTGATACTGGCATTTCTTAGGCACATCTCTTATCTCGTGGTCTTCTAGGAATCACCTCATTGCCTGATCCACCGCCGAGGCCGAGTATGTAGTCTGCAATGAGTAGTTGTTCTCGTGTTCTTGGATCTTATCTACTCATGGGACTATGGGTTGTCCTTGGATAGTGTTCTCTTTTCTCGTGATAACACTAGTGCCATAAACATAGCCAAAAACCCAATGCAACACTCTAGGACCAAATACATTGATATCAGATATCATTTCCTTAGAGACCATGTAGAGAAGGGTGATGTCGTGCTTCACTTTGTAGAGTCTGAGCAGCAGGTTGCGGATATTTTTACTAAGGCTCTTGATTCTTCTCGATTTGCTTTCTTGCAGGGAGAGTTGGGAGTTATTAGTCCTTTTGACCTGTTTTGAGGGGGAGTTTGCTCTTTTGCATTCATTGTATCATATTGCATTCATATACAAAATCCAAAAAGATGCATTGTAATATAAGAATTTTGCTTATCTTTTAATTAATGAAGCTTTGCCTATTACCCTTTTGAGTTTTAGTATTTCAATTCTTGCTCAATGACATGTCTAGTTCTTTGACTTGCTAGAATTATCATGCTTTCACATGTATAGCAAAGTCTTTGCTAAATGAGCTAGAACATTAAATCAACTTGAATGAAAAACCGCAATTTGTGGATCTTTTAGCTAGTTGCACAATTAGTGCTCCTTTTGTGACACTGGCCCTATCAAAATTGCTTTGTTAGCTCTTAAATCTAGTTTCGATCATTACTTGAGCTACTTGTTCTGTTGAGAATGTATACCTGCTCTTGTTAAAAAGAAAAATCGAATTGCAAGTTTGTCTTTGTTAAAATGTGCCAAACTACTCTCACAAGACTGCATGTCCAAGATATGAACTTGGAGATAGTTTGATGATCCAGACAATCTCGTGGGGATTGCTTGTCAACATTGACATGAACCTCAAGATTTGTCGCCCGGGTAGAAGCTTAGGACGAGGTTGTGGATGGCTCCTAGTCCAGGATCTTCTTCACTAAGATATACCTTTTGGTCGAAGCTTAGGAAAAGTTTGTGGATGGCTCCTAGTCCAGGATCTTCTTCACTAAGATAGACCATTAATCAACTTCAAATTTCATTGCAAATGAAAATTTTGTTGAAAAATGGGCGTTTGAGCTAATTTGATCATAATGATTCAATTCAGAACTTGTTTGTCTCTTTAGGTGGTCATTATTAGCTTTTTGATCTTACAATGATATTTTGACATGACCATTATCATTTTAGGATCACTGTTGATGAACTTGCTAAATTTGAAGCGTTGCTTAACTTGTTAAAATTCACTGCTTTATATTGAGCCTTCATGCTTAGCTTTGTTATATATGTCTTAACATGATCTTGCTAGCACTATTAGGCTTGATATGATGTTTGTGCAATATTAGAAATGCTAGCTTGTTCTTTTGGGTAATCTCCAAAGCTTCTTATACTCAAAAATTGATAAATACAAAAAAAAAATGAAGCCACTCCATTCCATGCATGCTCTTTCTTATGCTTCGTTCCCAATTTCTGCATTTATTGTGATTCCTTGATGAATCCATTGTCAAAGGGAAAGAAGAAATAGCAAAAATGTCGAAAAGAGCTTTTTGGTTGTAGGGGGAGAAGAAAATGAAAATGAGGATCATAGTGAGGGGGAGTTTTCTGTTTTGCTTTCTTTTGGTCTTATTGCCGATTCTGAACCTAATTGCAATCTTTGGAACTTCACAATGATCAAAGGTCAATTTGAACAATTGTTCTTTCATATGGACCTTAAGTGAGATTTTGCAATTTTGGGAATTTGAAGCCTTCTTGCTTCTTTTTGCCTTATCTTACTTGCTTATGCTATTCTGGAGCCAGCTTGGTTATTTCCATTGCTTTTTCTTGCATTTGGACCAAGTTGTGCCTTTGAGCGAAAACGTCGAGTAATTTCTATTTCAAACCTCAATCTTTGCATTTTTGGGAAATTGCCAATGTGTTCATCAAGGGGGAGATTGTGGATATCATGGGGATATATGCATGATCTTAGGATGATGAGACAATTGGCAATGGCTTTGATGGTTTGTCGTTTCTCGCATTTTCGGCGAAGTTTAAAAAGTCATAGAGAGCAAGTCTTGATCGACCGCCAGCTTTGTGTGCTACGACCGTTCGGTGCGGATCGACCGACCATTGAACTGCGGTCAGTCTGGATCTTTGCTATTCATCGTCAAATTGTTTGTGATGTTTGTTGGGTTAGCTTAAGGGCATGGGCTTCAGTGCATATGTGTTGCATGTTGCATGTTTTCACTAACGTGGGTCAATTTGTGAAGAACTTGTTCCCGGATTCGATTTGCTTGTTTATTGGTGTGCAGATTGCTTGGAGGTCAACGACGGTCAACGGTGAGGATCATCGGGACTAAGATTGGAGAGCTGAGGTCCAGAATGATCGAGGATGCCGGGTGAGATCAATGGATTCAAGCGTGGCGCAGAATGGACAAGGATGACCGAACGGGCAGTTCGGTGCGACTGGTTGGATCAAGCGGTGCAGGGGTCGGTGCAAGTGTCATGGTGGTCCGGTGGGAACCGGATGGGAGAGACTTGCCGACACGATGAGAACCGATGGATCAACCTACACGTGGCGAAGCATGAGAGTGCTTCGCGCAGTTCGGACTCGGTCTTCGGAGAAAGATCGAGAAAGGGTATTTTGGTAATTTCACCAAATACCGCCTTTGTGACCTTTTGGCTAAACCACGGCGCAGGACGGCGCAAGGGAAACGGTTTAGGTCAAGAGAAGATAAAGACGGCGCTTTAAAATACGTGCGTGTGTGACCCGTTTGTGTTGGGCCTTAACGGGAGCCCATTAGGGTTAACTCTTCTAGAAGCTAGGCCTCCATATAAATAGGGGTTGCTGCTGTCAAACAGCACCCAAGCATTTTTTTTGTCAGGGTCCATTTGATCAGCCGCACAGGCTATCAAGTGAAGGACGTCCCCTAAGCTACAAGGTCTTCATAGAACTCCTCTGCATAGAGCACTGAGCTCCCTGGATCACCCTCCTCTGCTGATCAAACAAAGGGCGCAAAGCCATGAGTACGTTGAATGTACTCAGCAAGTCATAGGGAATGCATGCAAATACTAATCATGTAAAGCTTGACAAGGAGTGGCTGCAAGGTTAGTTGGCAGAAAGCAACATTTGCAAGAGATACATTAAGTAGATTTCAAAGCACAAGTTGAAAGAAAACTCACAAGTAAGTTCTTTGAAAACACATGTGGGCACCCTGTCCACAACCAAGCCTCACTGTGATCACCCTAATCACAGCTCGGACCACCAAACTACATAGGACCAACTCAAAGCCCACCACTCTTTAGAACAGTCTACCCCTTGCGTGAAATCTCCGGGCATGACCATAACCGAGGCCGCGGCTATTCGAATAGATTTACACTCTGCAGAGGTTGTGCACTTTACCCACAAAAGGTGATCGCTTGATACGACACACGTTTCCTTGGACGTGCGAATCAAGTGGAGACCACCACCAGGCCTTTACAAAGGTCTACTTAACTCGGTTCTGCTCTCGCTAAGGTTCCGCCTACCTGGTTCCCCTCTTGCGCCATTCCCATCAGCACAGAACCGACTCAAGCTTCCCTAATTATTGCACCCGGTCCACCCCATCCTGGATATGTGATTGCACGAGGTGACCCAGATCAATGGTTTAAGGTTAAGTCCTTAGTTGGCTGCTCAGGCAAGTCATTCCACAACCCAATGTGCTTCCTGCACCCACACTAACCACCATCCATCCTGCCCGAGCATAAAACATTTGGGGTTCCTCCCGGACAAAGGACCACCCTAGTCCTGGCACAACAAATTCATCGAGTGGCATTGCCACGGTTCCATAGTTCATTAGTCATATTTAACAATTAAGAATTATGAAGTTGATACCATCGCAAGCTACAAAGATGGCTAAGCATCAAACGAACCCGTGTTGGTATTCAAGCAGAGACCAACAACACAAATTTCATCCTAAGGATGTCAAGGAAACATGTCAACATGTATGTCTCAAATAACCAAGGATGTCTTTACTGGCAAGAGGGCATATAACTACTCCCAAAACCATTTGTATATAAAAAGCCATGCATGATAAGTTAAAACAATATACATTTTGTAAAGAAGGGTTCAACATGATCAAGGTCTATGACTTGCCTTCGATGAAGAACCGAGAAGCTTCTGTTGATGCGGTCGGGTCCAAGAACTCCTCTGGGAAACTGGGATCTACAAGTTCGAGAGAGCCAAAATAAGCAAAGCAAACTCCAACAAGAAGAACAAAAGAACTCACCAAGTAAGAGCCAAAGAAGGGTTACAGAAAAGATGAAAACAGGGGCTTGAATCGCTCAAGAGGAGGCTCCAACAAGGGAGGTCTAGCTCAAGGGAGGAGGCCCAAGGCACTGGGCAACAAACAGAGGCCAGAGAGCTCTCCTTGGGCCTTTTATAGGCACCGGGGGGGGAGCCTAAGAGAGGAGGATGCCACAATAAATGCATGTGACAGGAGCAGGTGGTGGAAGGAAAAGAAGCAAGTCAAGGAAGTCACCAAAGAGGGAAACAATGTATTGCAGAAGCAACCACATTAAATGCTTGAAGACTTTTGCTGTAGCAGTACACAACGGAAGGAAAAAGAGAGCAGGGACTGACAAATAGGCCGGTCAAGGTACAAGAGGCTGACCCAACCCAGAGGGGAGATCCGAAGCAACGGAAGGTCCTAGCCCAAAGGGGAGGTGGTCTTTGCACAAAGACCACGAGGGTGGTCTTCGCAAAGAGATAAAAGGGGGTAGTCTTTGCAAAGGACCGGTTGTGACCAACAGAAGGTCTTGACCAGAACGGGGAGGTCTTGACCAAGCGGGAGGTCATGACCCAGGAGGGTGGTCTTTGCAAAAAGACCAAAGGAGGTGGTCTTTGCAAAAAGACCACGAGAGGTCCTGAGAAGGAGGTCTTAAGGACAAGAGGTTAAAAGTGCCGCGAAGCTGGGCTGTCGGATTTGAATCGGGCAGTCTTAAAGGAGTGGGACGTTCGGACCATCCAAAAAGGATCGGACGGTCCACGAGTGGGAAGGGCGTGAGGCTGGTTCGGACCGCGCGAAGGCAAAGGGAGGTCCGAACTCAAAAAGGAGATCCAACGTAGGAGATCCAAAGGGGAGGTCCTGAACGATTAAGATCAAACGAGGGGAGGTCTCAACGGTCAGATTGAGACAAAAAGAGATCTCGACTGTCAAGACCAACACAGGAGATGTCTCAACGGTCTAGATGGAGCCAAAGGAGGTCTTTGATGGCCAGGATGAACCTGAAGGTGATCCCGACGGTCAAGATGCATCAAAGGGAGGTCTTTGACGGCCAGGATGAATCCGAAGGTGATCCCAACGGTCAAGATGCATCAAAGGGAGGTCTCTGACGGCCAGGATGAACTCGAAGGTGATCCTGACGGTCAAGATGCATCAAAGGGAGGTCTCTGACGGCCAGGATGAACCCGAAGGTGATCCCGACGGTCAAGATGCATCAAAGGGAGGTCTCTGACGGCCAGGATGAACCCGAAGGTGATCCCGACGGTCAAGATGCATCAAAGGGAGGTCCAAAGAAAGAAAGGCTAGGCCAAAGGGTGCATAAGGCAAACAGAGAAGGAAACCGAAAGCCAAAGAGCACTAACAACTCAAGGTCGACCAAAAGAGTTAATTGGAGTTCAATTTATTCAAGTTAAATCTCCAAATTTCTAAAATTCCAAGTTAAGCTTGAGCAATTAACAAAACCGAACGGTTATTTTTGAGTTTTGAAATTTTTTCAAAAGAGCTCTGAAAATTGGGATGTTACAGTGGAGCTCAGTTGGGAGAACATGTGCTCATCTGGTGGTAGTGGGGGTAGAACAGCCTGGGTGATCATAGGATCTTCTTTAGTCTCTTCTTTAGGCAGTGCTTTGTGCTTCCTTATTACTTGCTTCTTGGACCTTTTCCCTGCCTTCTTAAGGTCACACCCCCTGACATTGTGGGTAGAAGACCCACAGTGCCTGCAGTGCATGATCACACCATGCTTAGACATTCTAGGTCCTGATTTTCCCTGCACTTCATGTGGGTGCTTCCTTCTACATTTCCTTGGCCTACCCACTTTCTTCTCATACACAGGTGGTTTAACTTCAACACCATTCATCTTTTGCCAGCTCTTCTGGTCTCTACATGGCATGATGTTATGGCCATACGCCCTAGTATACCTATCAATTGAGTAGCAACTATGGACCATATCCTCTGGTGCAAGCCTCTCATGCCTGCAGCATGAGATAGCTTGGTTGCATGGAATGTCTGTCAAATTCCATCTTCTGCAATCACACTGCCTAGCATTTAGGTCCACAATGTACTGTGATTCCCTTTCCTGCACCTGGAAAATGCCTATACCAGTTGGCAAAACATAGCAGATGTTGGCCATCTCAGCATTCCTTTGCAGCTTCTTCCTAATCTTGGGGCATATGTCTCCTTGCCACTTCTCTTGCATTTCATTTTGCTTGTTGTATATCCTGGTCATGAGTTGGCTCTTGATCCTCTCCATCATGCTTAAGATTGGCAACTCTCTAGCATCCAAGATATACCTGCACACATGTGTGAATTGTTATGTTAGCAACATACTTACCTATTACTAGCTTGTAGAAATCCAAGATAGAACTCCAACTTACTTGTTGAATACTTCAGAATTGTTGTTCAACAGAATGTCACACTTGCAGAAATCACCAAAAAATGCCCTAACCCATGTGTTAGATGCCAACTCCTCTAAATATTCATAAGCATCCACACTAAGAGCCTTCATCCTTTCCATGTTCTCAGTCCACTGAGTAATAGTACGAGACCTTGCAATTGCCCACAACATATTCTTCAGTGCTTCACCCTTATGGCAAACCTGAAAATTGGAGTAGAGATGTCTCACACAAAATCTGTGCTCTGAATCTGGGAATTGATCTCTCACAGTTGGTATCAATCCATGTAACATTACCTAGTGTTTAGCATGCATAACAAGAGAGAATTGATGAAGCTCAATTTGAATAAGCATGTAATGAATTACCTTCTGCTTGTCAGTCATTATAGTATAAGGATAAGTGTTTTCAATTCCAAGGCCATTCTTCAGTGTCTGTAGAAACCACTTCCAAGTACTCTTTGACTCCACTTCCACCACAGCCATTGCTATTGGATAAATACAGTCATTTGGGTCCATGCCCACAGCAGTAAGGATAATCCCACCAAATTTTGTCTTGATGTGGCATCCATCCAAGTAGATCAATGGTTTGCAACCTTCAAGGAAACCTCTCTTGCAAGCATCAAGTGAGAAGTACATGGTGCTGAAGCAGCTGTTGTAAACACTTAGGAAAAAAGTGCTTCTAGGGTTAGACCTCCTCAACTCTTGTGCATAATCCCACAGCTGATTATATTGCTCAACCTCATCCCCATATATGGCCCTTAGTGTCATTCTCCTTGCCCTTCCTAGTTTGCTCCTAGAAGGGTTCATGTTTCATTCTTTTTGAACAATCCTTACAAAATTCCTGAGGGTTATCTTATCATCTGCCTTAAAGGTTTCAATGTACTTTTCAGCTATGAACTTTGTAGTGAATTTTTTCAACACCCACTCCTTTCTACAAGTATGATCACCTACATATCTCTTCACCATAAAGCAATTGGCACGGCTATCCTTTGATGCATACATCTACCATGGGCAACCCTTCGCACAGTGGGCTTGGATTCTTCTCTGGTCATTTTTAGGCATCCTGATATCAACTCTGTGCATGCAACTATACTCTGAAATTGCTTTCCTCAGCACCTCAACTGATGGGAACACTAATCCCACTTTGAAAACAGGGCCCAACATGTCAACATCTGGCCTAAATGCCTTGAAATTGAACTTAGGTGTGTCACCATCATCTGAAGAATATGAAAACTGTAACAACTCTTCCTCATCTGATGACAGATTGTCTTTGGGTTCATCAGGATTAACCTCGTCATCGACATTATCAGCAAACAGGCTGTCATCTCCATCTTCTATCTCATAGTCACTATCTAGAAAATTAGAATTATCCTCCTCATTATCCCTATGTCCTTCACTGCCACTATCTCCTTCATGTTGCTTTGATGGTCTTGCCTCCTCTTTGTCCTTGCTATTCTTACATTGGGTGATGATATCACCATAAAGCTCGATAGCTTCTCATCAACAATCCTCTCAGTGATAGATACCTTCCTAGGGCTCATCACCTTCGGCAAATAGGCAACTGGTTGTGCTACGATATCATCCCAGTTGACGCTTCCTATACTGTTATCATGATCAACATGCATACCTAAGTTCTTGTGACGGTTTGTCACTGCAACTATGTTGTTAGTGTCAGCGTCCTTCTTGATGATTCTCAAACCTTCGCCAACATGTTTCCATGGCAAACACCAGTAAAGCTTCAACCTTTCACTCTCCTCATAGCCGAGCTGTTCCACAAAATTATCTATCTAGAGAGGAGACCATGTATCTGTCTCACAACGATCAAACCAATTCCGTTTCCCACCCACATAGCTCTGGTTGCTACCCTATCCGCAAAAAACCCACCATGGTGAACCTCCACTGTGAATTCATCATCATCAGGCCCTGCAATGTTAACGGAATGACGCAATTTCAAGAAAACTAGCGACCAAAAAACAAGATTTTGTGAATCCGTGCTCAACACATCGCCACAATCCGAAACCCTAGATTACTAAAAACAGCAATACGCCAACGCCGGCCGCTTCGTAGAGCAAAATCTCAACCAAATCAAAACCAAAATCAAAACCAAAATCAAGACCAAACCGGGCACTGAAGCATGAAGCACGTACCGTACACAGGAGGCGGTTCGCCTTCTCCCCACAGCGTCGGCGCCATGCTCGTCTCCCAGAACTCCACGCCAGAACCACTCTTGGTTGACGGCCAAGAACCCAAAGAACCCTCATCTGCCGCCGCATCTAACACCCAAAGCTTTGTGGAACTTTATGGTTTGTGGAACCCCCGGGCAGTTTTGTGCAAGATTACCGAGCCACCGTCCACGCTGGAGCCACACTGGAGACGCCATGTCAGGGTCAACCTTCCACATCACCGGTCAATGCCAGGCCAGGCTATTTTGGACCTCTTATGACCCACTTAAATAGTTTAGGTACCGAATTGGACACTTTCATAGATTAGGGACCCAAGTGAACCCCTCTGCCAAGTTTAGGGACCCACATGTACTTTTCTCTAATTCTTTTATCTTTCCAGAATGTCAAAGAAGGCAATTTTTGGATCAACATAATGAAAGTTATGGCTATTTCAATCCTACTGTCCAGAATGTCTGTCAGATTCTAACAGTGGTAGTAATCTGTTTATTAAAATTGGTTAAAGTACAAATTAGAGGATCTGGACAAATTAACTATTGTAGACAATTTCATATGCTTTCTAGAGAGACTGAGAATGCATTTTTTTTATAAGCATACTGGGAGTTATGGATTTTAGAATGTTGTTGTCCAGTATCGAGTTACTGCTAGTTCGTCATTTTGCTTGAGTAGATTAAATTTATGAAAGGTTGGATTTTGGAGTACGGTTATTGTGAGTAAGCGTTGTTTTATTTTGTCAAAGCGTGTTTTGAGTAAAATATTTATTGTAGGCGGAGTGACCTTGGGTTTGGTTTCGCCATTCACTACATTCCAATTTGTCACAACGCGAAAGGCAAGTACAGTTTAGAGTCGTATTGGATGCTTGATTGCACAAGTTGGTTAAATGAATATGATATGGTTAATCTTATGAAGTATGAGTATTTTTCGTTGTTTACATCCTTCCGTTAATTGTTTATATCAATTGGAAAGTATGGAAGTATTCATTTCGTTTCATTACATTTATTCCAAGCATTCATGTTCAACCCATGGGAGTGGGTATTGAGATCCACATATTTTCAATATGGACAACTAGATTCTCATATGAAAGATTCTTCATACGGGCATTGGATCCCCGTATTTTGAGAATGCGGGCATAAGTGAACACCGACGGGTGTTACACTCAGCTATATCGGTATATGCAGAAGAGAAGTGGAGACATGTGCCATGATTTGCATTGCATTCATGACATTTACTTATGTATTTGAGTTAATGAGAATGATCTGTCAATGCTTTGAAGCTTCATATGCTGTATAATGAGAATGAACTATCATTGATATGAGGTTTCGTATGTCGTTTATTTGTACTTGCTAGGTCTTGGACTCACGCTTGTTTATTTATTGTTTTAGGTGAACATTGAGGACGGCATACTTTGGGAGAAAGTAGAACATGGAACTTTTGCACTTGAGAAGCACTTCACTACATTTCATGATTCATTTATCCCAAAAATTGTAATAATTGAATAGGTTGCGGTTCCCTTAGTTACTCATGGTTGATATTATGGCTAGTAGTTGTTTTCCCTTAAATGAAATCTATCTGTAATGCCTTTGATAATTACTTAGATAAAATTGGTTATCTGGTACTTCCAATAATTTCTTCATAGTTTATCAATGCTAGATGATGGTTTTATCTTTTTGAAACTTATTCATGATGTGTATAATCTTGTTTGAATTGTAATAATTATGGTTTTGGTATTTAGTTCCTTGCTGAATTTTATATTAGTAATGTTTTTAACAATGATTGGTTGATGTCTAGCTGTCATTCGTTGTTGATTTGATAAAGAAAATTTGTATTACGTGTTGGTTAGAGATAGTAATTGTAGGGTACATCTTGGCTTCTGCAAAGCTGGGGTGTTACAGTTGGTATCAGAGCAGGTTTTAGATCCATGGTGAATAAGTTAACAACTTAAATAAATTTAATTTACTAAAATTTGCTTTATGACTAGTAAAATTAACTAAAATTTGCTAATGGTTAATTAACTTAAAACTTAACACACTGGTGCACAGTAGGATGGGATGGGTCAAGCATTGTATTTACGCTTCCGTTCTGTTGTATTGATTATTCATATTATGAGATGATCTTGTATGCTTATAATTGATTATATTGATGGTAGCAGATGATGAGAGGTATAGGTCATGGTTGTGACCCTGTGCTTTGCCAGGTTACACCACTGTTCGTGGTATGGGAATAGTGAAGTGGTTACCCCGTGTACCATTGTTACAGGTGTTAGGGTGAGTTTCTTTAGAAAAGTTGTTCTCTTCCTTGAGCTTGAATTTGGCCAATTCTGGTTATAGTTGCGGTTGATAAATTTTTCTTTAGTTAGTGTTTACGATTCAGCTAATGAGTTTTCATTGGTCTTTATTGGTTCCATAAAGCGATTATTTGTTCTCCTGACTGTTGATCTGTTGTTGTTTTTTGTGAATGTCGGTAATCAGCAAGATTGATCTTTTCATGAAAGTTCTATCATTCTTATTGGAAAATATGACTCATTTATTCGCTTGGTATTTTGGATACTGAAAGTCTTCTGTTGCAAGTTCGTTAGCATGTGGAGCTTTGGCCATTGTATTTCTTCTAGGAGTAATTTGAGTGTTGAAGTTTAATGCTCATCCTTTACGAAAGAAAGTGTCTAATGAAATCTCCTACTATGGTTACGTGAGATGTTGTAATTAAAGAAATAAATAATCTTAACTAAAGTCCATGGTAGCGTAATTGGTTAATTTGCCTTGTAATGATTTCATGATGAACTGTGATTAAGGGTATGTCTATACCTACTATAATCTGAGATTTATTAAGAAGTGTGAAATATTGATGAATTGGTCTGATCTTTGAGGTTGTATAATTTGCTAAATTAATTAGATAAATTGGATTGTTTGTTCTCAAGAAATTAATCTAACCGTTTGGGATGATTAAGTAAGGAGATGTTAGATTATTAACTGACTAGACATTTATCTTGAATTTATCTTTTATTTGGTTGCTTGGTGTCGTTATACAAATGCTAGATCTACCTAATTTCTTCCATGCTAAATTGATTTCACATGTATGAAGAAATAGATGAAGGTTGATATAGTGCCACATGAAACCTTGTCTCACAGAGCTTATATTATTGAAGTTTAATGATGTTTCGTTCTAATTTCTGAATGTCAGTTAGAATGTTGAATCTGTGCTCATAAATGTTGTTGTGATTGCAAATAGAGGTAGGACCTTGAATAGTAACATGATTATTATAATCGTCAATTGTAAATGAGAATCTCTAGAGTGTTATTAGTGTGCGCTAAAATTTGGTGTTAAGCATCGCTAAGAGTTGAATGGTTGAAATTTAACAAGTGATCTATATATGTACTTTGCGAAATTGTCATATGATAGTATGATCTTGTTAAATAAGTTTTGTTTCAAAATTGTGGTTTGTGCACTAGGCTTTCCCTAGACCTAGTAGTTGTTGCAATCTTATTGAGATAATAGAAATATGATGAAGCAAGATATTGTGTTTCTTTTTGGAAAAGTTTATGAAAGGATAAGAAGATAGGATGATTCTTGCTAAGAGTGTATTATTTTGTTGTTAGTATGATTCTTAATATGTGTTTGCAATGGTAATGTTGAATGTTCTCTAAATAAAAGAATTTGATAGCTTTCATGATACTGTTTAAATTAAAGATTTTGATATTTGCATTTGCGATCTTATGACTCCATGATTTATGTCGTAACTGGAATCTGTTTGAGCAAGTGATGTGTTGGAAAGTTCTATTTGGTTCTTAAGCGATTGATCTGATTTGGTTTTAAAAGGCTCTTTTTGTTTGATGTGACAAAGTTGTATTGTAATTTAAGAAAATTATCTCTTGTTAAATGAAAGAGTGTAGTACAAGTATGTGAGGTTGGAGCCAAGTTTTGTAGCTTGCAGCTTAACTGAAGTGCGATTAACCTTTCTATTTGCTGCACAAGAGTTTCTCAAGTTTCAAAAGTAATGCTTTGTTTTCATTGGTTAAGGTTGGATATTCTCTTCTTGTGGGATTTGTGCCCTCAACTGTGGTCCCGTCTTTTGCTTTTTTCGATATCATGGCTATTTGACTATTTCCCTTGGTCTTGTGGTTACTGCGAGTGGTAAATATTTTCAATGTGCGGAAAAAAATGTTTTAATTTACCCTCCTTTTGAGAAAGGATTAACCGGTTTATGTTGCAAAGTCTTTTAGGATGTATAGTGACAACTAGATAGTGATTGGTGGTCCAAGATCTTTTGTTCATTTTGATGGAACATTAGAATTATCGAAAGTATGAAAATGTTGATCAACTTATTATAGTATCATGATTGGGTACCTTACAAGGTTGTGTAGGTGATTTATGACGGTGTAGATCATTGAGAGAAGGACTAACGAAGTAATCTAATCGTAATAGCTATTGATGGGATAGTAGGGAGTGTTGAGTCGTTGTCAGGTATGTCTTAGCTTTAGTGAGTAACCTTCTGGGAGTCATAATCTTTCTAAAAATATTTTGGTCGAGAAAATATTTCCATGTTGATGTTAACGATTGAGTATGTTTGGATTGTGGGAATTTTAGGAATTTAATCTGAGGATTTTCCTATCTTTTATATGAGAAGTTTGTTATAGGAGTCTAGGAGGTTAAATTTGGGCTTTGCATTTTTTTTTATGCTAGAACTTTAGTCGCCCAATGATTATGTATAGAAGTAGTAGAATAAGGGTAGATTCTGAATAGCGGGATGATCTTTGATAGAACCATTTTGATGCAGTACATGAGTGTGCGTGATGTGAATTCTGAGTTGTTTATTTTGTTTAAAAGAATTGAGGTGATGTGATTGCGTATGAGATCTACTTTGACATGCATTGGGAATCATCTGTCAAAGTAAATCCCTTAGTAGAGAAGTTGGCTAGAATATCTTTTGTGGGGTCAGTAGAGTCTCTATACCAAGGTGTAAAAGATGTATTCGGTTTGAGCATAGCATTGAGGTTGCCAATTTAAGATAAATGAGTTAGAGTGTTATGTGATGATTTGGAATCTCATGGTTTAAGGGAAGTTAAATTCTTAAAAGAAAGAATCAGAAAATGGTATTTTCCCAGGTAATGAAATATTCCTTTGATTCTTATTTGAGCTATGTGTTTATGACGGATGTCTTTCGTAAATTGAGCTTGGCTTTATGTTGGTGCGTGTGGTTCTTTCTGGTTCAGGAAGAATAAATGAAGTGTTTGATTTGGGCATTTGAATGATTTTCTCCTTTGACTTTCGTGGTGTTTATTTGCAAAACTGCCCACACAGGAAGTGGAAAGGTTTTCGTGATGAATCTTTTATTTTTTTTAATGGACTCTTTTGGTAGGGAGTTGGGTAATGCATGGTTGCGATAAGAATTATTTATTTTTAGTTGGGTTCTGGTTGTAAAAGAGTTTGCTTACAACGTTGTGCATTTCCGGTTAAAGGTGGTGCTCCTCGTTAAAGTGAAAAGATTGATTGAGAGGTAGAACAAGAATTCTTTGTATCATGTGCATGTTGTGTCTTAGTACCAAAGGGTAGAATGACCCAAGGTAGATTGGTTTATTTCTAGAAGTTGCGGGGATTTTGGAGGTTGGCGTATCGCCGGGACCATCTTGAGTCCATGTGCGGAGTACGCAATATCTTGTATGTCCAGTGCTAAGTGAGTACCTGAGAGGTCCAAAGCTTGGGTTTGCATTAGAGTCGTTGGCCAATGAGGTCCAAAGCTTGTGTGTTGAGATAACCTGGAAAGGTCGAAACGATTATTGAGGTGTAAGATGTCAGTTTACGTCAAGGTGCTGTGGTCGCATAAGTCTGAGAGAGGGGCGACTTGGGAGTTGGAGTCTTGCATGCGCGAGCTATACCTAGAGTTGCTCACGTTGGGTACGTGTGAATGTTATTTAATTTTAGTTGTAGGTATTCTTTCGAGTAGAATTCCGGGCTGAATTCTGTTTAAGGGGAGTAGAATGTAAGATCCCACTTAACTAAATAAGTAATCAACAAATTAGAGGAAGTAATCAAGATCTAATTTAGAAATTTACAGAATTTGGTGGGAGAAGTAGGCTTTCGGCCTATGGCCCAAAGGGGGATTCAGTCACTTAAAGGGGCCAAAGGGATAGCAACCCCAAACCCTAGCCTCCTGGGACTGTAGTGCCGCCCATGGTACTGTAGCATCTCCTTCCTTGCTACTGCCATTGGCCAAAAGGAAAAGGGACAAAGGGATTTCGGCGAGGGAAGAAAGAAGAAAGGGGAGAAGAAGGAGAAGGAAGGGGAGCGGATGTTCTCGCGGGGATTTCAGCGGGTTCAGCGTGTATTCAAGGGTGACTTTCATTTCTTCATTGTTTTTGTTTAATTCTTTTCTATGCGGTGGATTTCAGGTAGCAGATCGGGTTTTTCTTGGTGATAGTTGTACTGTAGTTTTGAAGTCTGTAACTACTAAATTAGGTTTGATCATATCCTAAATAACTGTGGATAATTTCAGTAGCTTTCCATAGAATCTTAATTCTCATTATTTGGATGAATAGTTTTTGAGTTATGGTCTTTACAATACTGCTGTCCAGAATCTTTGTTAGGTTATAGCAGTCGTAGTAATTGATATGGTAAAAATAGATAACGGCTGAATCAGGGATGTTGGCCAACATGACTTGTGTATATAATTCGTTTAGCTTTACATAATATCAAAGAACACAATTTTTGGATCAACATAATGAAGTTATGGTTATTTCAATCCTACTGTCCAGAATGTCTATCAAATTCTAACAGTGGTAGTAATTTGTTTGTTAAAATTAGTTAAAGGCCAAATTAGATAATCTGGCCAACTTAACTATTGTAGACAATTTTGTAAGCTTTCTAGAGAGACCTAGAATGCATTTTTTTGATAAGCAGAATGAGAGTTATGGATTTTATAATGTTGCTGTTGAGTATCGAGTTACTGCTAGTTTGTCATTTTGCTTGAGTAGATTAAATTTATGAAATGTTGGATTTTGGAGTGAGGTTAAGAGCATTGTGAGTAAGCGTTGTTCTATTTTGTCAAAGCGTGTAATGAGTAAATTATTTATTGTAGGCGGAGTGACCTTGGGTTTGCTTTCGCCATTCACTACATTCCAATTTGTCGCAACGCGAAAGGCAAGTGCAGTTTAGAGTCATATTGGATGCTTGATTGTACAAGTTGCTAAAATGAATATGATATGGTTAATCTTCTGAAGTATGAGTATTTTCTGTTGTTTACATGCTCCCATTAATTGTTGATATCAATTGAAAAGTATGGAAGTTTTCATTTTGTTTCATTACATTCATTCCAAGCATTCATATTCAACCCACGGGAGTGGGTATTGAGATCCCCATATTTTCAATATGGGCAACTAGATCCCCGTATGAAATATTCTTCATACGGGCAATGGATCCCCGTATTTTGAGAATGCGGGCATGGCTGAACACCGACGGGTGTTACACTCGGCTATATCGGTACATGCAGAAGAGAAGTGGAGACATGTGCATGATTTGCAATGCATTCATGACATTTACTTATGTATTTGAGTTAATGAGAATGATCTGTCAATGCTTTGAAGTTTCATATGTTGTATAATGAGAATGAACTGTCATTGATATGAGGTTTCGTATATCGTTTATTTGTACTTGCTGAGTCTTGGACTCACACTTGTTTATTTAATGTTTTAGGTGAACATTGAGGATGACATACTTTGAGAGAAAGTAGAACATGGAACTTTTGCACTTGAGAAGCACTTCACTACATTTCATGGTTCACTTATCCCAAAAATTGTAATAATTGAATAGATTGTGGTTTCCTTAGTTCCTCATGGTTGATATTATGGCTAGTAATTGTTTTCCCTTAAATAAAATCTATCTGTAACATCTTTGATAATTACTTAGATAAAATTGGTTATCCGGTACTTCCAATAGTTTTCTTCATAGTTTAACAATGCTAGATGATGATTTTATCTTTTTGAAACTTATTCATGATGCGTATAATCTTGTTTGAATTGTAATAATTGTAGTTTTGGTATTTAGTCCCTTGCTGAATTTTATGTTAGTAATGTTTTTAACAATGATTGATTAATGTCTAGCTGTCATTCGTTGTTAATTTGATAAATAAAATTTGTTGTGTTGGTTAGAGATAATAATTGTAGGGTACATCTTGGCTTCTGCAAAGCCAGAGTGTTACCGATCTTGAATGCACTATATGAAGTTAGAGGGAAACTTGGTTTAAAACATATATTGGGAGTATCTTTTGTTAAATTGTTTAATAAAAGATTTTATATACACATATTGCTGAATTTTTTCATATACATATTTTCTGTTGTAGATCATGGCACCTAGTACTTCCTCCGCACACTCATTCATATTTTGAGAGAGAAACTGAATGGAACAAACTTCACTCTTCCTCCCCCATGGCCAGCCGCCTATCTCCGTCGCCCGATTGCCACCATCCACCCCTGGCCGTGCCGCCACCACCCACGAGATCGCCTCCTCTCCTTGGTTCCATTTTGCCCCTCACCTGTCGCCGCCGTAGCCGCCCTCACCGACGTTGAGTGCCACCCGCCGCCTCCCGCCATCTGCTCTGGTGCTCTACTATCTCTGTAGCTCCTTCTATGTTGTCGCTGCATAGGTATGATAGTGGGCCCCACCAAGTAAATAGCTAATGAAAATATGTTATTAGGTTAATTAGCTAATAAGTGTGTATTTCCAAGAACAAGTAGGCATATATAGGAAGTTAAGATGATAAATTAGTTAAAGATTCTTATCAGAGTAAAGTCTTGTGTCAATTAATAATTAGATGAAATACATCAACCGTAGATAACTTAAGTGATAGTCCATAACATGGCCCGCTAAATTGCATCTTAATCAAGGTAGTAGTACCTTAGCCTTTAACTTGAAATTTAAGATGGGCAACAAGTTCAGTTTGAACATTAATTTAAGTAGTCATATTTGTACATATATACACCCACGCATCCATGTTTAGTTAACCAGTAAGCCCAAGGCTGATAGATACTGCCTTGCCAGGTAATTTAAGGCGGTGCTCCGTATAACAGTTGTGTCCCACAAAATCATATGCTAAGTAAGTTAACTACGTTAATCCAAGTAGTAGTCTCATTAAGTTAATTAGTAAATAAATCAACGCAATCGAATTCAAGCATTTAGATGTTAATCAAGTAACATCAGTATGCAGTTAAAGTTAAATTTCAAAAGGTGGTACTTCGAATTGGAAACCAAGTTAAAGTTGCTAATGTTACTAATAACTAGGGCTTCACTTAATTGGATGCCAGTTAGACTAAATAGTGCTAGGTGATTAGCTGGAAAATATTGGTAGGTCAATTAGGGTATTGTAACACCCCAGACCGACAAAGGTCTGGAATGCTACTAAACTAAACAATAAAACAAAATTAAACTAAAACAACTTACTAAATTTCGGCAGAACCTCCTTTGTATAGTTAACTATACCAGAGGTTCCAACAAAAACAGATATAACATATAAGAATAATTCAACATCCAATATGATCAAGATATATCCAAGATTGAGCTAAACATTATTTTAACATCCATAGCAAGATAACAACTAGGATATAGTCCAAAGAGCATCCAAAGTCATCTAATCCATTTATTACAGTTTATGCCAAGTAAAGAAGTAATCAAGAATACTTTAAGCAATTCATTCAACTAATTAATTAACTCTCTATGGAATCCAATGTGGGTAAATCGTGCTATGGTGCAACAATTTTAATATTTCCTTCCCCCCATGCATGCCGATCTTGTAAGTGTACCTAAAAACACAACAACAGCAAGATGTGAGTCCAAAGACTCAGCAAATAAATAAATGGCATCAACAGCATACATAATTGTAAATCATCAACCATTAACCACAAAACTATACACCAAATGTATTCAATACTCATGCTATGCAATATGCTCAAAATGTACTTTCTCTTTCTCTTTCTCTTTTGCATTTTACCGGTAATGCGAAGCGTGCATCCGTCGATGCACACCCATGCCTGTGCCATCTGGCACAGGGACCATTGCCTATACTCCACAAGTATGGGGACCTAAGCCCATGCTCCACGAGCATGTTGACCTTTAGCCCGTCATAATCATGACGGGGACCTCAACAATTGCTTGGTCATCACATGACCAAGCTTCAATATGCCCTCATGATGCATATGAATGAAATCTTTAATCACCATAAACAAGCACTCGCAACAACATTGCATATGAATAAATCTATTCATACTACGAGCATTCATGAATAGCACATAATTCCTTACTCTAGAGAATATGAATATTAACATTCATAAAACCTTAGCAACCATGAACAACATATATACTCAAAGTATTATCAGGCAATGCCACTCAATCATATTAATATTATCCATCATGGTACTTGCCTTAACCGCGGAGAACGGAGGATGTGAAGAGGGCCTCTTGGGACCAATCCCCCAATATATATATATATATATATATATATATATATATATATATATATATATATATATATATATATATATATATATATATAGCATACTAAGACAACAGTAATGGACCAAACAAACTATATAAGCAAACACGAACTCTCAATAGTTTCTAAAGCGATCCCAACTCCAATTCCTAAATATCAATCTGTCCCCTCTGTGGACAGTCACATTCTAAAAATCACATCTTTTAGTACATAAGTCCAAATGAGGTGTTCTTAGACTTTATGGAAAGGTTATTAAGTTCTCTAACAAAACCTACTTGATGAGCCTTACTGAATCGACCATCAAATACCCCTACCAAGCTAATTAACAAAACATTGAATTCGCGTTGGGTTTCTGGACAGTAATACCAAAACTACCATAACTTTCGGTACGATTGTCCAAATTTCACGTTCTTGAGCTTCCTGGAAAGCTGAGACAATAATATACCACTTGCATTATAGTAAGCTCCTCTAATTTTTTCATTTAACTAATCGCTTAATCCAGATTACTAACAACTGTCAGTATACCGATAGATCTGCAGAACAGTCACGCTATAAAATTCATAACTTCTGCTACAGATGTCCAAATAACACGATATAGCACTTCACGGAAAGATGATGACGTCCTCTACACTACTCTAGGAGGCGTCCAGGAGTGAATCTGCCCCAAACTATATCAAAACGTCGGTCTAACAAAATCTATCCTGAGCAGACCTAAATACCAACAATGCTAAATTAATTAATTACGCATCTAATCGAGGGGGAACAGAAGTTATCCTTGATGAAATGATGAAGAACACCAACACCTGCTAGTGATCCCTCTCCTTCCCTTCTCCCCTCTTCTCTTCCTTTGGCCGAACCCCACCAAGCGGACTCCTCTTCTCTCCAATCGGCCGGCAGCGAGAAGCGGAGTTCGTCACCGGTAGCAGGGGAGAGGACACCAGGGGGCAAGGCTTCAGGGGAGGGGTGGCCAGGAGCTTGGGCGGCAGCCAGAGGAGGGTGGAAGGGGCGGTGTCCAATGGGAGAGGTGGGGGGAGGGGCGGCCAAGGGAGAGGAAACAAGGGGGGCAGCTAGGGTTTGGGGGGAGAAAAGGGGCGCCTCCCCCCCTTGGCCGGCCACTTAGAGGCCCCCATGGGCCAAGGCCCAGGCCCAAGCTACCCTAAAAGCACTGCTAACCCCTTCTTTAACTGATTAATTAGTTATTTTCCCTTAGATCGTTCTCCTGGATCAATTTCCAATTAACCCTTTTCTTTAAATAATTGGTTTTCTCCCGATTTCCACTCTAGAGTATTACAGGTATAGATAGCCATCACAAGTAGTTTAGCACATTAAGGTTAATGGAGGATGATAGCGATAGTATGTCAACGGCATGTGGACCCCTTATCAGGTTAACAATAATATATAGTTAGTTACTAAGATCATGACTAAGTTAGGCATAATCATTATACTAGATAGCCATGAAAATTAGCAGTAGCTATTTCACGACCTCATGGAGCTTCCTCGATAAATAGGAAGTAATAACAAAATAAATCATTAGATCAACTAGGCGCCGTGTGTGAGTTGCGGTGATATGTCCCCAAGTGGATGATAGAAATTAACCATCAATTAACATCGTATAGACTCCAGCTAACATCCATCGCTATCCATTCCCAGTAGAAGGAAATTTCGTGACCCAAAGGTGGGTTAGAGGATCCCTCCTAACAGGGTGATTTTTCACATTTAGGTAACAGATGAGGAATATTCCTATGAATATTCTCTACCTCTCGATGGAGTCCTAACTCCTTGCACCAACAGACTTTTCCGAGAGCCTAATCCCTCTCGCCCTCACTCCGGATCAAACGATTAATTGACCCTAAGTCTGACTATCAACCCAAAACCCCACCACTAGACCAAACAAATAAGGTTTGGGGTGTTTCTACTTTGGTCGGAATTATTTCCTTCATTCCAAGTATCCTTGGATGTATTTCATTCCATCTGAAGTATGTTCTTCATCAACTACCTTTGGATATACTTTGTCTGAAGTATTTCCTTCATCAACTCCACTTGAGTATGTTTGGTTTCCTCTAGAATACTACCTTGTTTCAAGGTACCGTAGATATGCTTAGTTACTTTGAAGTATTTCCTGCTTCAAACTCTCTTGGGTTTATTGACTTTCATTTCAAGTGTTTCCTTTTGTTTACTTGCCATTAGATTTATTGGATTTTATTTTAATGCTTTCAGACGTTCTTGGGTTCGACCATATTTCGCGTAGTTAGAATCTGATGCCATGACAGAAATAGCAGCCCCGACAAGAACAAGATCGAGACCAAGATTATCAGAACATTAAGCAAGGCGATTATCAGAATATTGAGCAAGGCGAGTCAACACTTTGATCATGTTGAACCTACATTTGAAATGAAAGTTATATTATTTTATATGATGGAATTGCATTGCTATGATTTATCCCATCATGTTAACCTAGCTCATAGTTAATACCTTAATGATAATTGAGTATAACCTTTCCCTCCTTGAACTTGGACATTTTCCTTGTCACCCTAGTAATAATGGTATACATCACTAGTTAATAAGTCTGTGTCTAAGTGTCATACTTAGCCTTGCTTACATACATTAACATATGGGCAATGATTTCCCCGACATCATTCAAAACTTAAAAACTGGATTTGGGCAGTCGAGATTGGAGCTTGACTGGTATGTTGAACTAGAAAGGCATTTCAAAACAAAATAAAACCAAAAATATATTTAGACTTGGGCGGCTAGAAAGTGTGGTGGGTGCTGGTAGAGAGCACAACAGAGTGGGTATGGGAAACTACCGCCCGAGTCAATAAAGGACCGAGTTCTTGTACAGCCTCTCATGTAAAAATAGTGCAACCGCCAATCTATAATGGGTACGACCTAGCTGACTAATTTGTTCGCCTCAGCGTGGCGTCACCATTGGTAGGTGTGTGGTGTGGGTATCGGTAGAAGCCACAGGAAAACCACACGACGCAAGAGGAGGCCTTCCGGGGGCATGGCCCAAGGAGGTGGAAACCTTAGCGGGTGGGGTTTCATTGAGGTGGGGCATTGTAAAGGCCTTGTAATAATCATCTTAGTCGCAAAAAAATTGAAGTGTGTCAAGACAGACATTATAAGTTGATTGTCTCTTCTAGGTAAAGTGAGCGAAATCTGCAGAGTGTAAAAACTATCTATATAGCCATACTCATAGTCATGGGCGGTGCTAAGAACTTACTTGAATTAACTTTTATTTTCATAAAATAATTTGTGGGTGGAATGAAAAGATGGGATAGAGCCTAGAGATTTGAGATGGCCTGGTTAAGAACTAGTGAGAAATACGGGATGTGACCCGAGAAAGAACATGAGCATTAGGTGGATGGAGCCACTCAGTGATATAGGAGGTTGGAGCCTCTAGTAGTATTTTACAAGAAAACTCAACTTTGTTAAAACCTATGTTAGTTAAAAATGCTAGGTCTTAGGACTTGCTACTACTTAATCTATTTCAATAAGTGGCTTTATGCAAATAAAAGAACCACAAGTCATTCCCTTGATCAGCCTTGCATATTATATAGCATCACTCTATGTGTTAGCTCATGGAGTACGATTGTGTACTTATACTCTCTCAATATTATTATTCAGTAAGAGTAAGATAAGAAGGCACATAGAGCACTTATGAGCATTCGTCAAGACTAGAAATCAAGAATGCCAAGGACTAGGTCACGGGCCACAGTCAATTACTTGTGGGTATATCGTAAGGGTTTCACGTGTTGCACTTTAAATTCTGCTTCCATTGCTGATTCTTTAAAGGTATTTGGCCTGACCAGCCATTCTGAAAGTCAAAAGCTATAAGGTATATCTATGCTTTCTTTAATATTATGCAATAGTTTTACATTTTTAATATATGTGTTTGATATTCAATAATGTAACTGTGGGCACTGTAAAGAATCTAGGCCCTATTTTAGTGTTTTGGTAATTAAATACAACCATGTGTTGTAAACTAACTTGTTTTGTCAAGTGATTGAAAAGGTTAGCCTCAGATTAAAAATAAGGAGCACTAAATTACTACTACAAAACAGGTTATACAAGACACCTCATCATAGACGATTTCAAAGGAACCGTCTATGTTATGCTTATCACAGACGATTCCTTTGGAACCGTCTATGATACGTAACTATCACAGACGATTTATAACTAGAACCGTCTGTGATAATCTCCTCATCACAGACAGTTCTTAATAAGAACCGTCTGTGAATTATCACAGACGGTTCTAGTTATAAACCGTCTTTGATGAGGAGATATCACAGACAGTTCTTATTAAGAACCGTCTGTGATATTCTAGCATTATAAATATCCGGTCCTGATAGACCCCCTGCCCCTAGCACCTCCACCCTGCTGTTTGAGCCGCCACCCTGCTGCGTCCTCCCCCATTGCACCACCTTAGAGAGGAGAAGGTGTGGATATCATGGGGATATGCCCATGATCTTAGGATGATGAAACAATTGGCAATGGTGCTTTTGGTTTGAAGTTTCAAGTGTTTTCGACAAAGTTTTAGATCTGTCGGTCGTGGCGGCGGCCGACCGCTTTTCTTGAATGTTGATTTAAGTGGTGAATTGATTTTGGGATAGGTCATATCCATATTTGTTAATGCATATGTGTTGCATATTGCATGTTTTGGCTAACGGGGTCAAGTTGTGAAGAACTTGTTCCCGGATTCGTGTTGCTTGTCTATTGTTGTGCGGTGGCTTGAAGGTCAACGACGGTCAACGGAGAGGTGGATCGACTAAGCTTGGAGAGCCGAGGTCCGAAACGATCAAGGATGCCGGTGAGGTCAATGAATTCAAGCATGGCGAGAATGGACAAGGATGACCGAATCGGCGGTTCGGTGCGATTGGTTGGATCAAGCGGCGCTGGGCTCAGGTAAGTGTTAAGGTGGTCCGGTGGGAACCGGATGGGAGAGACTTGCCGACACGATGAGAGCATTGGATCAACCTACACGTGGCGGCATGGATGTGTTCAGCAGCTTTGGACTCGGTCTTGGAAAAGATCGAGAAGGGGTATTTTGGTATTTTCACCAAATACCGCCTTGGTGACCTAATGCCAACCCGCGGCGCAAGATGGTGCGTCAAGAAGTGGATTAGGTCAAGAAAAGTGAAGACGGCGCTTTGAGATGTGTGCGTGTGTGACCCGTTTGTATTGGGCGCTTTGGGAGCCATTGTGGCTGCGCCTTTTGGCTGCTGGAGAATAGGGCAGCCGTTGAAAAAATAGGGGAAACAGAGTGGCGGCGCCTGGTAGACCACAAGAAAAAAAATCAAGATACCTCCTGGTGGCGCCTGTTGTAGCGCCTGTGTTGAGCGCCCTGTTCCCTGTGTGTGGGAATGAATGAGAGCCCATGGCGGCGCTGGTATTGCCAGCTGAAACCAGAGTTTCGTGCATGCATGTGAGCAGTTTCTTGATTTGATCTTTGCGGCCGGCTTCTTCCGCAGAAATTTCTGTGCGCTCAGTTTTGATTGTTGCGGTTGTTTACTGCTTTGCCCAGTTCCTTGTCGGCTTAGATCTGTGATTTGTTTATCGCCATTTTGCTTGGTTCAACTCGGGGTTGTTCGGATCTGTCGGCGTCTTGTAGTTTGGTGCGGCTGCAGTGTTCGCCATTTTTCGTTCTTGCGTGGAGAGTTCCTGGCGGCTGTGTTGTGCCTGCTGGAGAGCTCCCGAAAAATCGGCTTGTCTTGCTCCGGCAAAATCATGTGCATGCTTGTCAGATCTGCAAGGTTACCGTCTTGAGTCCAGCTATTTGTTGTTTTTGATTTCAATTTCCTGTGGGTAGCTGTTGTTGATTTGTTGTCCTGGCTGCCATCTTGCTGTGAAAACCAGCGCCTGTAAAAAACTGGGTGGCGGTGGCCTGTTCATCCCTGAAAAAAGAGGCGGCGTCTGTGCTGTGTTGATTCATCTTCTTGATTTTTTCTTTGCCTTGAGCTGCTCTTTGGTGCGACTGGGTAGTTCCTTTTGTATGTGTTTCCTATTAATCTAGGGAGTTGTGCTGCCTAAGGTGTGCTGCGGCTGTTGAATGCTGATGTGTATTGCGGATGAACTAAGACGTCAGGCACAAGCAGTTGTTT
This sequence comes from Phyllostachys edulis, assembly GCA_036346405.1. Taxonomy (NCBI): domain Eukaryota; kingdom Viridiplantae; phylum Streptophyta; class Magnoliopsida; order Poales; family Poaceae; genus Phyllostachys; species Phyllostachys edulis. The sequence goes on along the minus strand of CM070558.1, from coordinate 28,256,786 downwards.
GCTGATTTTGATTTTTGTTGTATGCTTTTGCCTCTACTGCTGCGGCCCAAAAAAGGGATTCGGCGGTGCAGAGTTTTGAGGGAGGCGGTTCTCGCTTGTAAAATGAGTCCTCCTAGCAAAACCGGCGAATCGGGCGGTCGCTTTATAGCAGCTGCTCGCCGCTTAATTGACGCCTTGCTCATCCCGCAAGATCCGGAGTTTGGTGGCGTCTCTGCAAGAAAAATCGAGGCTGTCTGTAGCGCCCGTGAAATCAAGAGCTTGCGGCAGCTGTAGTGATAGCCGATTTTGCTTTTTAGCGCTGTGTGTTGAAGACAGAAAACAGGCGGCTTGCAGTGTCTCGTTTCTCTACTTTATAGTTCATGTTTGTGGCTGCCATTTTCATGCGTCCCTGCTTGGTTTTGATGAGCCTGTTGTTGCCTGCAAAAACCGAAGTGCTCGGCGGCAGCCTGCTCCCCACGCAAAAATAGGAGCTTGCGGCTGTAACAAGGTGACATGCTTGTAGAGGTTGAGGAAAACTAATCTAGGTTGTCCCATCATGTTGGCTGCATCCAAAGCTTTTGCTTTGAGTCTTTAAAAAAAAAATTTGCTTGTGCACTGCCATCAAAATGAATCCTTTGCTTTGGTTTAGCTCTTTTATTGCCTTAGGCTGCAGTCCCGTGTACTTGCATTGATTTTATATTTCTTTATTACCTTGGCTCCTGGTTCCTTGTGCTGTGCTTGTCGGATGGTCTTGGTGATCAGTGTATATGCTGCTGAGCTTGGATGCATTGATGCGATTTGTTTATGGGAGCAGCAGCAGTCTTCAACATTGATTTGTTGTGGAGCATTGCGGCAGCAGCTTTCTTATCTTAAGCATTAATGAAAAGATGTTTTTGGTCTTTTGTTTCGGGGTTTGATCGGATTCAACACAGATCATCCGCTGTGCCTGTATACTGATCTTCATAGTTTTTATAGCTATCGGAGTGAAAGTAGTGTTGAGTTCGATCGAGGTGAAAAATAGAGAAAGCGTCTATTCACCCCCCCCCCCTCTAGTCGCCTTTCCGGTCCTACAATTGGTATCAGAGCCCGGTTAGCTCTTCTCATAGATCTTAACCGGTCTTTGGTGCCATGGCGACAAATATGAGGACTTGTGAGCGCTTCTTTGCATCTTGTCGTGGTTCTTTTGTCGATGTCTATCGTAACAAGATGTTTGAACGTGTGATAAGTATAATGTCGATTGAGGAGGATTTCTCCTGTGATATTTGTGGCGAATCCTTTTGTTTTGATTGTCCTAGTTTCAGGGATGAGTCACTTTTAGAGCCTGAGGAGAAGAAGCCCAATGGCATATGCACAGCAGCTTTTGAGGATGAACATGATGGAGAGGATCTTGATGATAAGCCTTTTGATGATAGTGATGACTCTTATGAGGACGATCCCCTACTTGAGCTAAGCAAGGTGAGCAAAGAAAAACTTGTAAATGTCTTATATTCATATGATCTTAAACTGCTTGCTCTTAGGAAGAAAGTAAAATTGTTAGAAAAAGAGAAGGGTGATTTGTCTCATGAGCTCTCCGAATTGAAAACCTCCATGAATGCTTATGATTCATTGCTTGTAGACATGGAGAACTTGAATAATTCTTTAGCATGCCTAAAATCTGAAAATGAATTATTGAAATCAAATGCTTCTATGCCATGTGTTTCTTGTGTTGCCTTACATCATGAACTTGACATTGCTAAGTTAGAAATAGGCAATCTTAGATCTATGGCTAGAAATGATTGTGATTCTTGTGTAGGCATGCTTGCTGAAATTGAGAATCTAAAATTGACTAATACCTTTCACCTTGAGCAATTAGAAAATACTAGGGCTGAGATTATTGAAATTGAAGCTAGACCTTGTAGCATGTGCTTAGAACATGAAAAATTGCTTAAGGATGGTTTAGTCTCTTGCAAGAATTGTGCTAGCTTAGAAACTGAAATTGATGCTTTGAATTGCATGCTTAATACGAAAGCATCATTAATTTCTTGCACATCTTGCATTTCTTTGAAGAGCGGGGTTGAGTCTTTGCGCGATGATATGAGCGCCAAGTCTTGTGACTCTTGTATTTGCCTTCACTCCGAGATTGATGTTTTTAAGATTTCTCTTGCATCTTTGCATTCGGAGTTGGAGTCCTTTTGTGCTAAACGTGAGTCACTTGGTGTTGGTTTTTGTGGCATCGCTTTGGATAGCTCTTCTTTGGTGAGTTCGACTCTTTCGGACTCTTCTTGTGTTGTCCAACGGATTTCAAAAGATAAATGTGCTTCTTTCTCAAATGGTACTAAATCTTCAAAAGAGAAGTACCATTGCACTTTTGTAAGAAGAATGGACACACTCTTGGGTTTTGCTTTCGCCGTTTGAAACATGAGCGTCGAGTGCGTCGTCGTGCCTCTAGGAACACACATAGCCTTTCTCATGGCATGTGTGGGTCTAGTGTCGATACGAGGACGAGTCATGATGCTACTTCTTCCAGGACTTCTTCTTTGAGCCATAATGGTGCTTCATCCTCTCGGACCGTGTCTACTAGTAGACCTTTACATCATTGCTCATTTTGTGGGAAGAATGGACATCATGTAGATTTCTGTTTACGGCGTGCAAAATATTTGCGTCGAGCTCATGCTTATAAGTCTCCTAGTGGGCATAGTCTTTCTCATTACATGCACACTAAAGAGCCAAGCACGAAGACTCGATTTGTTGATGGTTTCTTTGACACCTTTTCTAGTGGTGTCGAACAACACCGTGGACATGGTTTGCATAATTTTGGTTTTGGTCCACGAGCTGCCCCGAGGCAGGATTTCCGTCGTTTTCCAAGAGGTGGACCTCGTTTTGTTCATCGAGGTACACACCCACGGCGAGGATGTGTGAGTTCTTTTGATGTTTCTGTTGGTTCTCTTCATGGTGCTTTCAAGCAAGGCCATTGCCGCTTTTCTAGAGATGGACCTCGTTTTCCTCTTCGAGTTGTCCACTCACGGCGTGCCTCTAAGGATGAAACTGGATCTTCTTGCATGGACCGTCATTTGCATCATGCTAACTCACATAATGTTTCAACTGCTTCTGGTGGTGGTGTGTCCAAGGTTTGGGTTCCCAAGCATTCGCTCTCTAACCCTTCGGGACCCAAGACTCGGACACCTTGCCTTTCTCATGTGTAGGTACCGAGAACGCGGACTGTGCTTTTGATGATGATAGGTCGCGTGATGACAATCTGGATCAGATGCTACGCGATGCAAAAGGGAACGACTGTGAGAGAGTGTTTTGTAAATTCGAGGGCTTAATGGAGGACTCGAGGAAACCTTTGTTCCCTGGCTACAAGCCAGAATACACAAGGTTGTCAACCGTGCTTGAACTGCTAAAATTGAAGGCAAGCAATGGTTGGTCCGACAAGAGTTTCACGGTGTTGTTAGATCTCCTAGCGGACATCCTTCCGGAGAGAAATGTGTTGCCCAGCACCACCTACCAAGCAAAGAAGATTCTTTATCCATTGGGAATGGAAGTAAAAAGAATACATGCATGTCCGAACGATTGTATTCTCTACCATAAAGAGTATGCAGACATGCATGTATGTCCCATGTGCAAAGCATCCCGATACAAGCATAAGAATACTGCTAAGGTGAAGCAAGGGCCTCCTGCTAAGATGTTGTGGTATATGCTTGTGATCCCATGTTTGAAGAGTTTATTTGCGAACCGAAAGGAGGCAAGATTGTTGCGTTGGCACTCAAGGGAGCGTAAGAAAGATAGAAAGCTAAGACACCCTGCTGATTCTACTCAGTAGAGAAACTTCGATCGGAGCTTCGAAGAGTTCGGTGCGGAACTGAGGAACATAAGGTTAGGGTTGAGTACAGATGGAATGAATCCTTTTGGTAACATGAGCAGCCGACATAGCATCTAGCTCATGAATCTATGTATGTACAACTTTCCTCCTTGGCTGTGTATGAAGTGGAAGTACATTTTGATGTCACTACTTATCCAAGAGCCAAAGCAACCTGGGAATGATATTGATGTGTACGTAGCACCATTGCTAGAAGATCTTGTGACACTGTGGAACGAAGGGGTACAAGTATGGGATGCGTACAAACGAGAGAACTTTACTTTACGCGCCATGTTGTTCTGCACCATTAATGATTTTCCTGCCCTTGGTAACTTGTCGGGGTTCAGTACAAAAGGAGCCAAAGCCTGTCCACACTGCTTAGATGGTTTATACTGATTTTGGTTGTTCTCATAATGTATGTGTTGAGCATATTTTTCCTTTTAAATGACATGGAGAAATTTCATATGTATTGTTGTAGGTGTAAAAACCAAACACGAGTGAGGGGGTGGACGTCGGCCGTCTGACGGGCCGTCGTCCACGAGGGTAAAAAATGACACGAGGATTTATATAGGTTCGGGGGTCCGAGAGGACCGCCCTACTCCTGTCGGTGAGCCAATAGGGGGTTACCTCCGGAGAGGGAGCCCCCGAGGGCTCACCAGTTTGAACATGTTTCTTTATTGCTCAAGAGAGTCATCCCCTTGAAAGGAGGGATACATGGGGTATTTATAGGCTATAATCGTAAACCATACTTCATGTTATGTACAACAGCAAAGCTGCGTCTTCTATTTTTGGTTTCTGTGCGCGAAGACAGACTAAGCCGTAGGGGCTCGCACGAATCTCAACCAAAGACTGGTCCTTCCGGTGCTTTGGCCTTGATAACAGCCTTGCGTGGGTGCCCCGCTACGTTGGTGGGTCCCTGAGCAATCAGAGCCCTACGTATCCTCCTGGTGGCCTTCTTTTAATTTTCTATTTCTTTTTTGGACATGGGTCCCACTGTCTTTGGACTGTCTTTGTTTTGCTTTTTCACGTGAGCCTGCCCCTTAGTCCTCACGACTCACGAGATGGTGGCCAGCACTCAGCAACTTCATCTTTCTTTCCTTCTTTCCTTCATCTAAAAGCTACGGGCCTTGTCCTTCTTGAAACCGAACACAAAAGCTTGATTCCCCACTTAGCTCTGGGCGGCGACAGCGGAACTCGGGCCGGCTCGACGCGGCGGCTCGATAACTCTGCTTGTGTGCGGCGCGTGTGGGAGCTGGAGGTGGTGCTGGTTCGCTGCTTCACTTGCTTGCAGACGGGAGCGGGTCCACGTGGACGGCGTCTGGCGGTTTGCTGGCAGCGTCTGATGGCGACGAGTTCGCTTTCGCCGCAGCGGCTCTCCGGGCGGCGTCTGCGGCGGCTCGGGCGCGACAGAGTTCGGCGACGGCGGCTGGCAAGACGGGAGTCGGCGGCCTTCAAAGCGGCGCGGCGGAGTCGACTCCGAGCGGTGCAAGCCGGCGGTCGGCGACGGCGACGCTTATGGAAGCGGTCGCGGCTGTGGAGGCGACAGGCGATGGCGACCGTCTGGCGGCAGAGGAGCGAAGCGCGCAGACGGCGGCTTCTCGAAGCGGTGGCGGCGGGCAAGCCTCGGCGGCGGCGCCTCGATTGGCCGCTGCGCAAGACGATGGCGCAGCAGATTGGATCTGCGCAAGCTCTCTTTTTGTGTGTTGTACGCTGCTTTGCTGTTGTTTGATTTTTGGTACTATTTGTTCATGCATGAATGTTGTGTTTGCTTGTTGACGGTGAATAATAAGTTTCGGGTGCGAGGCCCTGAGGGCATAGGTACGTGAGGGCATGCGAGGACCTCAGGCGCGAGGGTACGTGCGAGAGTTTTGTGAAGTCCTCGGGCGCGAGGGTTTGGCAAAGGCCTCGGGCGCGAGGGTTTTGCGAAGGCCTCGATCGCGAGGGTTTTGCGAAGTCCTCGGGCATGAGGGTTTCTGGAAGTCCTCGGCCGAGGTTTCTGAAGGCCCGAGCGAGGGTTTTGAGCCTCGATCACGAGGGTTTTGAGAAGGCCTCGGGCGCGGGTTTCTTGAGCCTCGGCCAGACGAGGTTTCTGGCAAGTCCTCGGCCGCGGGTTTTCTGAAGGCCTCGATCGCGAGGGCACGCGGAGCGCGCGGGCGCACGAATGTTGTAGGATTCCTCCACACTAGCCCCCCGCCTTGGGTGCCTGCAAGGACGTCCGAGGGGCAAAGAGGAGTGCTGAGGTCTTGTATCTTGTTGATGAATATGCTTGGCCAAAGACTTGGCCAAATTCCAGCTTGACGGGAATGCAGGCACTCGAGACTTTGCCAAATTCTGACTCGGTCTGCAACATGAGGCACGAGAGTGAGAATATGCTTAAAGGCACTCGTGACTTAGCCAATTTTGGCTTGGTGGGTACGCGTGGGTGCCCAAATACTTAAGCTTATTTTGTACTCCATATCGTGTGAGTGCTCCACGTGAGGGCGTGTACTAAATTGGCGCTTCTCGTTGGCTCTTCGTGTGGGGTGGTTTTGTTGCTCCATCCTCAAGATGAAATCTTGAATCTTGAGGCACCCCACCGAGGCAAAACCCTCGAGGCGGGGGTGCATCCGAACGGCTCGGTCGAGCAAAGTCATGGACGCAAGACCGCCCACCGGCACGCCCTTCTAGGCGGGCGACGATCGGCCTGGCTGTGTAGACAAGTCGTGGGCGCAGAGCCGTCGAGCCGAGGCATAGCCTTTGAGGCGGTGCATCAGTGAAGCCTATGTAAGAAGTTCTTGAATGCGAGGCCAGCGAGCCGAGGCATAGCCTTCGAGGCGGGCGCGTCGTCGAAGCCTAAGTAGGCGAAGTCTTGGGCGAGGCCGCCGAGCCGAGGCATAGCCTTCGAGGCCGGCGGTGCGTCGGAGTGAAGCCTAAGTAGGCGAAGTCTTGGACATGAGGCCGCCGAGCCGAGGCATAGCCTTCGAGGCCGGCGGTGCGTCGAGGCGAAGCCTAAGTAGGCGAAGTCTTGGACGCGAGGCCGCTGAGCCGAGGCATAGCCTTCGAGGCGGACGGCGCGTTGGAGAGAAGTCTGTGTAGGCGAAGTTGTGAACGCGAGGCCGCCGAGCCGAGGCATAGCCTTCGAGGTCGGCGGTGCGTCAAAGTGAAGCCTATGTAGGCGAAGTTGCGAACGCGAGGCCGCCGAGCCAAGGCATAGCCTTCGAGGCGGGTGGTGCGTCAAAGTGAAGACTAAGTAGGCGAAGTTTTAGACACGAGGCCGCCGAGCCGAGGCATAGCCTTTGAGGCAGACGGCGCGTTGGAGAGAAGCCTGTGTAGGCGAAGTTGTGAACGCGAGGCCGCCGAGTCGAGGCATAGCCTTCGAGGCCGGCGGTGCGTCGAAGTGATGCCTATGTAGGCGAAGTTGCGAACGCGAGGCCGCCGAGCCGAGGCATAGCCTTTGAGGCGGGCGGTGCGTCAAAGTGAAGCCTAAGTAGGCGAAGTTTTAGACGCGAGGCCGCCGAGCCGAGGCATAGCCTTCGAGGCGGACGGCGCACTGGAGAGAAGCCTGTGTAGGCGAAGTTGTGAACGCGAGGCCGCCGAGCCGAGGCATAGCCTTCGAGGCCGGCGGTGCGTCGAAGTGAAGCCTATGTAGGCGAAGTCTTAGACGCAAGGCCACCGAGCTGAGGTATAGCCTTCGAGGCCGGCGGTGCGTTGGAGAGAAGCCTGTGTAGGCGAAGTTGTGAACGCGAGGCCGCCGAGCCGAGGCATAGCCTTCGAGGCGGGCGGTGCGTCAAAGTGAAGCCAAAATAGGCGAAGTTTTAGACGCGAGGCCGCCGAGCCGAGGCATGGCCTTCGAGGTGGACGGCGCGTTGGAGAGAAGCCTGTGTAGGCGAAGTTGTGAACGTGAGGCCGCCGAGCCGAGGCATAGCCTTCGAGGCCGGCGGTGCGTCGAAGTGAAGCCTAAGCAGGCGAAGTCTTGGACGCGAGGCCGCCGAGCCGAGGCATAGCCTTCGAGGCCGATGGTGCGTCGAAGCGAAGCCTATGAAGACGAAGTCTTGGACGCGAGGCCGCCGAGCCGAGGCATAGCCTTCGAGGCCGGCGGTGCGTCAAAGCGAAGCCTATGTAGGCGAAGTCTTGGACGCGAGGCCGCCGAGCCGAGACATAGCCTTCGAGGCCGGCGGTGCGTCGAAGCGAAGCCTAAGTAAGCGAAGTCTTAGGCGCGAGGCCGCCGAGCCGAGGCATAGCCTTCGAGGCCGGCGGTGCGTCGAAGGGAAGCCTAAATAGGTGAAGTTGTCCTCCTCTTGCTCTATGGCTTGATGGGAGTTGTTGAAGTAGAACTCCTCAGAATGGTCGCGGTTCGAGCTAGAAACGTTGCAGTGACAGGTAGATAACATGAGCGTCTCTGCAGGAAAAAGAGAATGGTCAACACTTATTTCTTGCATCAAGATAACATTCGTTTGACATTAGCATTGATCGAAGTGTTGCCGAGGGACTAGTAGAGTCCCATCACTTTCGATACTAAGATCTCCGAGGTGATAGCCTTATGCGAGCATGATGGTCCTTGATCAATATTCGAGCCAAGTCGATGGTACATGATTCGAGCTGCTAATGAGACTGAGTCATGGACATATCAAAGGGGTGGCCACGAGACTAAGTCGTGGGGCACCGAATGGCCCATAGGGGTGGTAGCCCCCCTGTGGACTTGGAGGCACCCATGAGGCTAACTCATGTGTATCTTGAAGGTGTGCCCACAACACTAAATCATAGGCACATCGGAGGGGCGTCCACAAGACTAAGTCGTGGGGCACCAAATGGCCACTAGGGATGGTAGCCCCCAGTGGACTTGGAGGTGCCCATGAGGCTAACTCATGGGCACCTTAGACGTGTGCCCCTGACAGTAAGTCACGGGCACATCTGTGCCGCCCACGAGGCTAAGTCGTGGGGCACTGAATGGAAGGGGTGGTAGCCCCCAGTGGACTTGGAGGTGCCCATGAGGCTAAATCATGGGCACCTTGGACGTGTGCCCTTGACAGTAAGTCATGGGCACACCGGTGGCGCCCACGAGACTAAGTCGTGGGGCACCGAACTATGAGGGCAATGAAGCCCTTTTACCCCGTATGTGGGTTTTTTGTTATGATCGGGAATGCATGAGAGTGGTTAACCCTTGCAAAGCAATGAAGCTAGGTGTGCGGGGACCCAGAGGTCATTCCTGCCGTGGCACAGAGTCTAAGGGGACGAGTCCTCAACACATCCATCAACTTGGCTCGGGCCAAAGTTGTCGCTCATGCCCTAGGTCTAGTAGGACACGAGCCGCCATGGTGGAGGCGACGGACGCCCAAGCCACCATGGACTTTTGTTAGGGGAGACCGCGGAGGTCGACGCCCTCGCACCACGAGGGTGGTCGCCATGCCCTAGGGCCGAGGGACACGAACCGCCATGGTGGAGGCGGGACGCCCAAGCCACTATGGACTTTGTTAGGGAGACCATGGAGGTCGTGACGCCCCACGCACCACGAGGTGGTCGCCATGCTCTAGGGCCATGGGACACGAGCCGCCATGGTGGAGGCGATGGACGCCCAAGCCACCATGGACTTTTGCTAGGGGAGACCGCGGAGGTCGTACGCCCTACGCACCACGAGGGTGAAATCCCTTGGAGGGAAAGTGTCTTGAGAGTCCATACAAGATTTATATGTCGAGACTGTCCCCTAACAGTAGCGCGTCAGGGGGCAGCCCTCGTAGCGAGCCTTCATCGCTCGCGCTGCATGGATGTCACGCGTCCCGGGGGTGATGGTTGGCCTCAAAATCCTTAGCCTTCTGGCTGCGAGGGTGCCTTGAACTGCTCGCCCTTGGCTGGGCCTCGCATCGACCCGCACAAGGGAGAAGGACCCGCATGGGAACCCCAGGGCATGTAGGACTTTGCCATCCCGAGGTGGATGGCCCTGATCTCTGACAAGAGTGCTCGGCTGGGGCTCCATCAAAGAGCGGATCGTCCACGAGACCAATGCCCTCCGGAGCCGGAGGAGGTTTTGTGGACTTAGAGTATTTTTTGGTAGGAGACATAGCCTTTCATCGATTAGCTACGTCCCCACGGTCGGCGCCAATGTTGTAGGTGTAAAAACCAAACACGAGTGAGAGGGTGGACGTCGGCCGTCTGATGGGCCGTCGTCCACGAGGGTAAAAAATGACACGAGGATTTATACAGGTTCAGGGGTCCGAGAGGACCGCCCTACTCCTGTCGATGAGCCAACGAGGGGTTACCTCCGGAGAGGGAGCTCCCGAGGGCTCACTAGTTTGAACATGTTTCTTTATTGCTCAAGAGAGTCATCCCCTTGAAAGGAGGGATACATGGGGTATTTATAGGCTCCCAAGCCTGTACAAATGACGGAAATACCCTTCAGTGGGATAGCTAGCCTATGAGTACAAGCAAGGGGTATTATAGTTTTTATGAGTACAGCAGTCTTAGGAGTGTTACTGCACTTCTTGGACCTGTACATGAGTCTTCTGCCAGGCGGGCCCCATTAGTGTGATGGATGAATTATTCTTACAACATGTATATGCTAATTTGATCATTTAAACTATGTTGCAATCGTTATTTAATGTTTGTTAAATATGCTGGAATAAATTTTGATTATTTGCTAAAACTGCATTTTCTACAACAGTTACCTATGCATTTTCTACAATAGTTACCTATGTCTATATAAAAAATATATGTTTCCAAGGGAAATTATCTTCGAAAATACCTAGCGGATATCAACTTGCAATCCTTTTTATTTAAACTGTCGAGTTAGGATTTAAATTGCCTTAACATTGACTGGGCATTTGTTACTCGACACTTCTCCTCCCCAGCGCCTTACACTCGCATTGCGTATGTAACTTATATAGATAGCAAGCAAGCGAGATGGCATCTACGCCGTCTTTGCCATCGGCATCGACGTCGCCGAATGCGTCTGGATCTCCGACGGAAGTGGTACGTAAGCGAGATGGCAGAGGAATATCGAAATTGCCTGCGGGCCAAATGACCATCACGGAGGTCAGTGTCGTTGGGGTCCCTCTGAGTCCCATGAAAGTAGCGGTGAGATTCTAGACCATCTGCGGGATACTTGGAAGGGAACGGGTCCCCATCACCACACCAAGCTGGAAGTCTCTGACGGATGTAGAGAGAGGCCAGCTGTGGACTGAAATTTCAGGCTCGTTCACTATCCCAGAAGCAGATCAGGCACGCGTGGAATGGCAGGCATTGCTCGCGATGGGACACATGTGGAGGACCTTCAAGAGCACACTTGTCACGAAGTACGTGAACATGGGTCGGACGCCCTTCACGAAGTATCAATTCTTGTCGTGGGATATATGGGACGCTTTTGTGCAGATGAAGATGACGGCCAAATTCAAGGAGCAAAGTGTGGCACACAAAGCTCTCTAGGCACAAAACACTCACCCCCACAAACTCGGCACCGCAGGGTACGCGGGTAAAACTACGGAATGGACGGCGGAGGACAAGAACGCAACCGGACCATTTGCTGAGATCACAGACGAGCGAGCTCGAAGCTGGTTAAGAACAAGGGCATTAGCCATGTCTTCGGGCGGTATCTCTTTCACAAACCCGGCAAACGAGGCAGTGTCCCAACGTCTGGTAAATATGGCGAACTAGCTAGTTGTTAATAAGTCCATAACTTCATAGTGTCTATAATAACATGATGACCTCTTGCAGCATGCATTGACTGCCGATTCTTCCCAAGGCTCCTTCCAAGCAGACAGGGAGAAGGATATACTATCTACGATCCTGAGAAACAAGGAGCACCCGGGTCGCACGCCAGGCCTTGGGGTTTACGTACCTTGGAGGGATGGATTCTGAGGCGACTCCGACACGTATAGGAGTAGGAAGAGATCCAAGGCCGAGCACGAGGGCCGGTTGGTACAGATGCTTACTGTAAAATTTCAAGGACAGATAACAAGGTTGCAGGATCAAATGAATCAACTCTTCAACCAGTCACAAGTCGCCCCCGTTATTTTGGGAGCTAGTCCTCCTCAAAATCAGAGTAGCGTCGCGTCCACACATAATTCTGAACATGATAACGTCCAATTACCTATCGACGACATCAAGGTAATGTACATCTCTAGAATGCTCTAAAGATAGACCTATAAGACGCTTTAGCTAATTGTGTATCATTTTGGAGGAGCCGACGCCCTGCAAGCTCCAAGTGAGGATGGTTGGGTTTATTTCTATTAAGGATAGGCAAGGGATGGCGTATCCATGCCAGCAAGGGACAGTGCAATACGGTGCCCAGCTAGCACAGGGTTATGCCAGGGTCCAGGTGGACATGGCACATGACAATTTCATGGTCGTCCCGCTGGAGATTCGCCCGAACGAAGACATCAGAACACTAGGGGATATCATGCACACTTTTATCTAGTAGCCCAAGAAGGACATCGCCCTGGACCCTGTAGTGCCACGATCTCGATACGACCATTCCTCTCCAATGGGACCCTTGATGACTCCACCTCAACCTTCGCTTCAGAAGGCCACCTCATCGGTTCCCATGGAGAAGACGTCGAAGGAACAAGAAAAGCGTGCCACCATATCGGTTACCGAGTCGTCTCACAGGAAGACGTGTAGCGAGCAAGTCGTTAAGGCCAAATCGAAACCAAAGAACATTAAGGTGCCTCCCAAGCTCGAAAAATACTCCCTCGGAAGTTTGTTGGCCCTCGACACAGTATTAGCCCGTGCTGGAATAGGTTGTCAGTCTTTGCATGTCTGGTACATGCGGAAGACCAAAGAGAAGGGGTGTGATACTGTAATCACCGTCAGATACACGAAAGAGCATTTCTTCCACAAGCCGGGCCACTTCATCATGGACTTCGATGACTTATTCGACCTATTCAACCGATTAAGTTCTACATTCACGTAATACCGATAAATATCACAACTCATTGCTTATGTATGGATACATGATGAAAAATACCCGGGGATGGCGAGAACCGGTGGGTTTCCTCAACCCACACGTGGTCTCTGAGCAAACCATCATCGAAGACGCATCCTACGTCGTGAAATACATAACGACGGGATTACTTGCTCAGGACGACAAGGACTACATACTGGTGCCCTACAACCAGAAGTAAGTGCTTCACTACTTGCTATACAAATTTCATTTGTACTTTATACTCAACACGAACTTAGGTTTAATGACTATAGCGACATACATGAGTAGGTTCCACTGGATCCTTTTAGCCATTGTACCAAAGAGGAACAAGGTAATATACCTTGATTCCATACTCAACAAAAAACCACGACTTCACCCTTGTGTAAGGAATACTCGACAGGTATGCTCATTTCCTCCATACATAAATCTATTATAGTCTTCCTTCGTTTCAAATGGCCGAGGATAACTTTTTGGAATCATGTAGGTCGTTCAGCGCCTATGTTACCGAGAGAGGGTCATACAAGGGATCAAGCGCCACACTACAACACAGGAAGCTATTTTCGGTACGAGCTACAACACAATAATCCGATATCATACTTCATAATAATGTCTCTCGAACTGACTATACATATATATGTAATTCTATTTTTGCAGTGCCACCAGCAAAAACAAGATCACCTATGTGCATTCTACGTTTGCCGTCATATGCAACAAATCATGGGTGCTAAGACGAATAATCTAGAGGTTTGTTAATCTCGCAATAATTATTTCCTAATTATAAATTTAACTATATATGCTTACTACTTTACTCCTGCTAGCGACAGGGCATGATACTCGATTTAGATTCATTCGCTATGACCGAGATCTCGGAGGTTCGAGGAGTGCTCTCGGCTTCATCAAGGCGAGATCGATTACTTGACGGAGAGTTTCACTCCATCGACACCGCTGAGCGACCTTCAAACAATTGATCCAATTGTAATTCACTTTGAGTAGTTGTAATTCAATTGTAACTCTAGCGACAATACTTGAACATATTCTTTTGTAATTGATTTTGAGTTGTAAATTATCACTTTGAGTTGTCAACAATTGATTCATCTGTGATCTATCTGTTTTCTGCTTGCTTGTTTTCAGAGGGCATGGCTAGCAATTCCTGAGGCTAGCCAAAAATCAGAAAAAATTTAGTTTGGTATGATGAACTATCACAGACGGTCTTTTGTATAAACCGTCTATAAAGGCCTACTATCATAGACGGTTTCCACCAAGAACCGTCTGTGGTATGTAAGATATCACCGACTGTTCTATTTACAAACCGTTTATGATATGTCGGATATTACAGACGGTTAGTAAATAGAACCGTTTGTGATATCTTATATACCACAGACAGTTCTTGGTAGAAACCGTCTGTGATGGTAGCGCTTCACAAACGGTTTCAACTAAAAACCGTCTGTGTTGTGCCTTATCACAGACGGCTCAAAAACCGTCTGTGATAACCGCTGTTATCACAGACATACAAATTCAGACGGTTCAAAAACCGTCTGTGATGACGGTTCTGAACCGTATGTGATGAACTTTTGTGTAGTAGTGAAAGGATCTCAAGTATTGGATATCAACATCGTTTAGCTCAAGGCAAAGGTATCTAGACGAATAGGTTCTTTTCATAGTTTTACCGGTCTAGGAGTATGAAGGATAAAAGACTGGATTGCTAGTATAGGTAGCCGTACTATGAAGAGGGATCAATAGCTAGTAGCTTGATAGCAAAGTGAGCCACAATGCTCAAACTCACTTGGTTGAATTTTGGATTTCTTTGTGATCTTTTGGTCACAATTCATCTGTTCTTTTATTGCTTGGCCAGACTAACCGCAAGTGGAGGTCCGACTGACTGGACCCACGATTCACCTTTGCGGCAAACTTTTTCCAAAAAGCTCCTATTTTGTAATTTTGCCGGCCAAACTAACTGCAAGCATAAGTTCGGACTGACCGGACCCCTGGTCTAAGTCGGGCAGTCAGCTTTTTCCAGATACTCTCTTTTTTGCTTCAACTCCTCTCTATTTTGTTATTTGGACTAACCGGACCTCTAGGTCTTTGATGCGGCCAACTTTTTCTAGAGAATGGTGTTTTTGGGTCTTGCTACTTATTTCTTCATAGCGGACTGACCACAAGTGTGTCCCCGGACTGATCGGACCCCCGGTCTGTGTAGGACGGCCAACGTTTTCTAGTAGCATGTATCTTCTGGTTTGGAAATCTTTTGAACCCAGTTTGACCGGACCTTGAGTGGACGGACTGACCAGACCTACATAACGGATAGTTTCTATAGCATTAATTATAGCGGAGTTCTTGTTATCTTGCAGATTAGATCTTGGCCGCCCTGTGCTGTGGTGACCGACCCTGGCGATTTTGCATATCTCGAGTGCCAACGGCTAGTAAAGTGGGTGGAGGCTATAAATACCTCACCCACTGCAGCAAGGGAGTCTTTAAGAACCTCACTGAATATTCTTGAGCCCTTTGCTTATTCTTCTACTCGTTGAGAGCAAAATTCCATATTGCAAAGGTTGTAGAGGTTTTTCCAAGTGCATTGAGTTGAGTTTGATTCTTGTGGCACTTGAGCATCTTCAAGCGAAGTGTTATCGATTTATTACTCTTGGAGGTTGCCGCTTCCTAGACAGCTTGAAGAAGATGATTCGGTGATCTTCTCAAGAAGTCTGTGAGAAGACCCGAGTGTTTTTGAAGGAGAAGAAGTCTGTCAGAAGAACCGAGTGTTTGTGAAGGTTGGAGCTTGCCTTTTCGGAGTGGATAAGAGCTACCTCTAGTGATCGAGGGGTGTGCTCGTGTGGAGTCGACTTGATTTGTTCAAACTTCCTCAACATGGATTAGTGGAGACCGGCAAGTCTTCGAGACCACGGAAAAACATCTATTGTCTCCATATTGTGGTTTTTCACTTTTACTCTTCTCTTAGTGTATTTATTTATATAGAAATTTTGTGACTTGATTAGGTCGTTTAGCTTAATCTAGATAGAGTAGTGCACTTAGAAAGATTTAGATTATTTAGGCCTTGAATTGTGAAATTATATTTCATAGCTTTACTTGCTAAAAATATATTTTTAGCCCAAAGTTTTAAAACCCACCTATTCACCCCCTCTAGTCGGTTATCCTTGATCCTACACACTGGCTACTGATCTAGGGACTGGTGTCGTGAACACAGAAGATCCTGAATTTCAAATTTGGGGTCTTATAGACTTGGTATCAAAGCCATATCGACTGTAGGTCATGACCTTAGTAATCATGGTCATCAGTTTCATTAGTGGAAATTTTCAAAATTTATTTGCACCTACAAAAGCTTTGTGAAAAATATAAGTATTATTGCTCGTTCTCATAACTCCTAATGGTGTCTCTCTCTTACCTATATTGGATCTTGGCATCTTTCAATTTCATCGCTACCTATCTGGTTTTCATAGGATCTGGGCTCACCTCGTTCGAGTCCCATATCAATAGATATGAGTGATTCTGTCTTCTTTGTCGATTCAGTTCCGTGATCGTGTTATCTGCTTTTCATAATAGATCTAATAGTTAATTCGTGGGTGGTCGGAAGGTGTTGTAAAACGCGTTCTTTGGTAGTGCCACTGCACCATGTTGTTCTTATTTGAGTACTTACTTGTGTAGGCGGAGAGGCTTCGGGTTTAGGGCACCTTCGTTTGCCTACTAACGCGTCGCATCGCGAAGGCAAATACTTTGATTTTCTTATGATTAGTGAATCTTGAATGCTTGATGTTCGTATTGTGCTTTTCGGTGATCTATGAGATTATTCAGAGTTTATGTTCCTTTCATATGTGTTATTTCCATGATTAGAGATGATATCTCTTATTATTCGTATTTCCTTCCATGCATCTATTATTCATGTTTCATCCACGGGAGTGGATTATAAAGACCCATTAATTTCAGTATGGGCACGTAAGACCCACCATTCCAATGTGGGCAGATTTGGACACCCGTATGAAACGTTCTTCATACGGGATTTGGATCCCCGTATTTTGTTAAATACGGGCTTAAGTGAACACCGACGGGTGTGTCACTAGCTATACCGGTATAAACATGTGTGCAGTCCTTTCATTTCATTCAATCCATTCACTCCATTCATTCATATATTCATCCGGTGTTATGTTCATATGCTTCAATGATGTTGTCTTGATCATAATTGTTGTATGTCCAATTATTCATTTGTACTTCTTTGAGTCTCAGACTCATTCTTGCTTTGTTTGTTTATTTTAGGTGATCATTGATGTTGGCTCTATTGGGAGGGAGTAGACACGCACTACTCATTCACTTCACCATATTCAAGTTCAACATTATGATTTAATTTCTATCTTTCATTCGTTGTTGATGAACTGTAATAAATAAATTTAGATGGTGAATGATACCTAGTGCTATGTTATGGTTGATTAAGTACTACTTGTGATCTTTGATCATCCCTTCGATATACTTGCTTGGATTTAGACTATATTCATGCCTTGGTTCTATTAAATACTGATCTCTTTATGTTATTAGATGAGATGTTATTCAAATTCTTCAGCATTATGGTTGTATGTTAGATTATTTAGGTGACATCTTGGCTTCCGAATAGCCAAGGTGTTACAGTTGGTATCAAAGCGGGCTTTAGGTCCGTGATGAATTGAAATATATTAAAATGACACACTGTGCACAGTAGGTGGGGTTGGGTAATTCGTTGCTTCTGCATTTCCATTGGTATGTCTCATTTGTTGAGCAGTTGTCGAATTGTTTCTATACTATCTTTCTTGTTGATAATCTATGATCTGTTATGATCTTCTATACCTATGAATTGATTCTATGATTGCTATGAGATGACCTTATATTCATAACTGATTATATCGGTTATGCGTGATAGTAACCAGTGTTGAGAAGTTGAGGTCGTGGTTGTTGCTTTGGACTTTGCCAGGCTACACCACCGTTATTGGTATGGGCATAGAAGAGTAGTTACCCCCGTTCCATAATTATGGGTTGAGCATGAGTCCTTTGATGAAGTTGTTGTCTTCCTTGAGCTTGTACTTGGTCTTCTGGTTGTAGTTTCCTGCCGTTGATAAACTTCCTTTGATTGGTGGTTATAATGAAGTGGGCAAGTTCCAATTGGTCTCTATTTGTTCTTTGAAACAAATATTGTTTTTTCCGACTAGTGCAATATTTCTGCTACTTGTGAACGTTGTTAGTTTGCAAGATTGGTCTTTTCACTGACGTTCTGTTTTATTCTCTATTGGAAAATGTAACCCATTTGTTCGCTTGGTATTTGGGCAAGGGAAGATTTCTTTTACAAGTTCTTTATTATGTGGGACGTTGATCTTGCGTATTTCTTTTGGATTAATTTGAGAGTTGAAGTTTAATACCTCTCTTTTAAGAAAGAGGATGTTGAAACCCTTTAGTGTTCTGTTGTCATACTTATCTAAGAGGTTTTAATTAAGAGAATTATTTGGTATGGTAGGATTTATCAGGTTGGCTTAATATCTTGGTGCCAACCAATGATTCTTAGTTAATATCTTCAAAAGTGAAGTTGTCTTTGCCTTGGTAAATATTAACCTTAAATATGTCTTCTATTTGGATACTTGAAGAATTTGTAGAAATGCTAGATTCACCTTATTTTGCCATGCTAAATTGTTGTTATATGTATGAAGTAATGGATGAGGGTGGTTGTATTGACTTCCAAAACCTCGTCTTATAAATATTCCATTGTTGAAGTTTAAAGATATTTCATTCCAATTTCTGAACAAAGGTGGGACTATGAATGCTTCCATGATTAGATAATCATCGGTTGTTAGTATTAATGGTTAGAGTGCTATTAGTGTGTGTGCTATACTGGCGTTAAGCGTCAGTAAGGGTAAATGAGCGAAATCCAATAAGTGATTTAATCTGGTGTGTTTTATGAGTTTGTCATGTTTCCTTTAGAAGGTTTATTGATGTGATAGGAAGTTAAATTGATTGTTACCAGGAATGTATGTTATTGATCTTAATGAAATGTTCAGTAATGTGAGGGTAATGTTGATTCTTTTATAGAGAAAGAAATTTGATCGCCTTTCGTGATATTTCTTAAATGATCAAATTTCAAGTTTTGTGTTCATGATCTTTTGGGGGTTCAAGATTTATGTGGTAAACGAAGTTTGTCGAGTAAAGCGATATGTTGCAAAGTTATAATGGTTCTTTAGTGATGCAAGTGTTTTGATCTTGAATGCTCGTTTGTTCTTATCTGTTAAGGTCTGATATTCTCTTCTTGTGAGGCCTATGCTTTCAACTGTGGACTCCACTTATGTTCTATGAGTTCATTGCTTAATTGGTTTCCCCTTGGTCCTGTGTTCATTGCGAGTGGTAAATGATTTTCTAGTTGGTGAAAATCATTTCCATTTGCCTCTTCTTTTGAGAAAGAATCAACCCATTCTTTTCACGTGGGTCTTTTGAAGTGTTTTCTAATTGTTGTGGTGAGATTGATGTTAATACTTGTAGTAATTTGATCGACTTTGGTGATATCGTTCAAATGAGAATATTTCAAGTTTAGCTTTCGTGATATTTTGGAGCTCATGAATCATCTGGTAGCTGAAATTATTTCGAATAAATTGAGGTATTGGATTGTCCTGTTGCTTCTTAAGAGGTTCGTGTGATTTAATCTTAAAGGCTCTTTGGTCTGAGATGGCAACGTGAGGCTGCAATCAAAGAAAATTATGTTGGTTCCTTTAAGAGAAGAATAATGTGCTTACTTTTCGTGAAATCTCGTAAATGAAAATGTTTCGAGTTTGGTGGCTGAGATCATTTGGATCTCATGTTTCATGTGTAGTTGAACTGTTCCGAGCAAATATGACGTGTTGAAGAATTTTATTGGTTCTTAATTAATTCTTGTGGTTTGGACTAAAGATCTTATCTTGTTCGTTGTGGCAAAGTGTTGTTAGTCAAAGGATTAATTTTAGTGTTAAAGGAAAGAGTGCAGTAGGAGTATTTGAGAATTTGAGTCAAGTTTTGTAACTTGTGGTTATTTAAATCATGCCTAAACTTTCTGCTCTTTCCGCTCAAGAGATGTCGAGTTTCAATCGTAATGTCATTTTCTTATTGGTTGTTACTTGATAATTCCTTTTTGAGGGATGTGTGCCCTCAACTGCGAACTCAACTTCCGTTTTCCAAGATCTTCATTATCAGACTATTTCTTTTGGTTTCGTGATCGCTATGAGGAGCAACGTTTTCCTGTGTGACGAAACTTGTCCTTATTCATCTCTTTCTTTTGAGAAAGGATCAACCATTTTGTGTTGCAAACTTTTACAATGCGTAATCTAGCAACTGATTTGTGGTGGTTAAGTAATGGTAGTGGTGAGATTTTGCTACTAAGCTATTGGAGGAGTAGTAGAAGATGAATTGGTTTTGATCTGTACCTCTTGGAGAAATTTGATTCACATGGAATGTTTGGCTTCAAGTAAATCTGAATAGTGTTACGTTGAGTAGAACCTATAGTGCAGTGAAATTCGAACTTCAGTTCTTGTTGAAAGGTTGGGGATTATCGAAGGTATGGAAACCTTGATTAATTTTATAGAGTAACGCAATTGGATAGTATTGCGAGATTGTGTGGGTGATTTCTGATGATGTCGATGAGTGAGTATGTTATAATTGTGGGGATGTTAGAGATTTAATCCAATGATTTCACTATCTGTTATAAGAGAAATTTGTTGTAGACGTCTTAGAGGTTAAATCTGGGCTTTGCATTTTTTATGCTAGACCTTTGGTCACACAATGATTGTGTGTAGAGAAAGTAGAATAATGGCGTTTCCTGAGCTGTGGAATGATCATTGATAGAACCCTTCTGATGTAGTACATGAGCGTGTGTACTGAGGATTTTGAGTTGTTGTTCTTGAAAATTGGAGGTAATGTGATTGCGTGGGATCTATTTTGTGGTGCTTTTGGTACCTTCTATCAAATTAATTTCATCAGTAGAATGAGTTGCCTAGAGTGTTCGGTGGGTTCAATAGAGCCTCTCCACAATGGTATGGATGATGTATTTCAGTTTGAGCATAATTTGAGGATGTTTAATTAAGAGGTTTAAGCTCGTGTGGTATGCGATGAATTCGAATTCCAAGGTTCGAGAGAAGTTTTATTCCTAAAAGAGAAATTGAGAAAAAGGATGTTTCCTCGGGTAGTGAAGCGTTTTCTTGATTCTCATTTGAGTTTTGTGTTGTTGACTAGTGTCTTCCGCATTTTGAGTTGGCGTTGTGTTGGCATGTTTGATTCTTTCCAATTCAAACAAACCAAAAGAAGTATTTGGTTTGGACATTCGAATGATTTCTCCTTTGGCTTTCGTGGTGTTCATTCGTAAACTACCTATTTAGAAAGTGGGATTGTTTTCGTAATGAATTGTCAAATTTGGGATTTTACCCTTTTGGTGGAGAGTTAGTATTGCGTGGATGCGATGAGAACTCTCTATTTCCAGTTAGATTCTCTTTGTGAATCAGTGGTTTAAGAACCAGTTCTGTTGTGCATTCTTGTTTAAAGGAGGTATCCCTTGTTAGATGAAGAGTTCTATTTTGAGCATGTTGTGTGCTTTCGTACCAAAGGGGAAGGTGGCCCAGGTACATTCGTTCGTTTCTGACAGTTGCAGAAATTAGGAAGTTGTCGTACCGCTTTGACCGTCTCGGTACATCTGTAATCATAGCGTCTGGTGTGTTCTAGTGCTGAGTGAGCAGCTGAGCCATTCAAAGTTTGAGATTTAGTTAAAGACGTTGACCATCGAGTAAGGTCTTATCTTCGATTCTCTTCTGATGAAGGTACTTAGAAAGGTCGGATTGAGTGTTAGGACAGACGTCGTTTACGTCAATGTCTGGTGGTTTTATCTGTCCGAGAGAGAGGACACATGGGAGCCGGAGTTTAGCATGCGTGGCGTTATCCTGATTGGTTATAGCGGGATCATGTTTACCGTTCTTAAATTCTAGTCGCAGATTTCTTTTCGTGTAGATCGGTGTTTAGATTTGGGGTCGAATCCTGTTAAGGGGGGTAGAATGTAATACCCCGAATATCAATTTAAGAGAATGTATTATTCAGGAGAGGGAAATTTATTTAATTTTCGAGTGCAATATAGTTTAGAGAGGGATTTCTCCTAACAAAGAAAGTATCCAACAACGATTATGTAATATCCTGTTTAACATTAGAGAATTAATTGAAATAAGAAAGGTATTTAACAGAATTTAAAAGAGAAATCAGATTTTTTAGAGGAGAAATAATCTTGGGCTTTATTTACGTTGTTTAGCCCAAGTGGGAAGTTGGTTTAAGAAGGGGCAGCAAACCCTAGGCTCATTTTACTGTAGCACGTGGCTCTGTAGCACGCCGCCATCTTGTAGCAAACCCTCCTCCCCGCTGCCATGCCCTCCATGTCGCCTCCGTTCTTTGCTCCTTCTTTGTCGGCCATCGGGAGGAAGAAGAAGAGAGAGAAAGGAGGATAGGAGGAGATCTTCTTCGTGGGTTTTATCCATCATCTTCCTGGGGTTCTTCAAGGGTAACGAGATGTTTCCCCACTATTTAATGTTGATTAGATGTGAAATTAGATTATTTAGTTTGGATCGAATTCGTTCGGTTGTAAGTTCAGTTCTGTCCAGTAGCTTGCGTGGCATATTTCGGGTTCTTAGAGGCCGATTTGGAGGGTCCATCTCCTAGAGATGTTTAGATAATGTTCTTAGCTTTTCGTAGCCGCCAAGAACACGTAATTCCAACGTACGATCAAAAGTTATGGTCTGATCTTTACCGCTGTCCTGAAATCCTGACGAGAGTGAATTGTCAAGTTGTCTCCTAAATTATGATTATGCTATTGGCATATTCAGGGTTTTCACCCAACTAGGTTATTGTAGAAATTTTTATAACCTTTCCAGAATGATAAAGAACGCCTTAATCGGAGTTGTAGATCAAAAGTTGTGATATATTCTTTACTGCTGTCTTTTTCATCTAGACAGAATCTGTCTTATATCTTCATCTACCTGTGAGCATATTATTTTGGCCGAATTGGATTATCTCGCCAACTAGGATTTTGTGGCTATGTTCGTTAAGTTTTCATAGGATCTGGGCTCACCTCGTTCTGAGTCCCATATCAATAGATCTGAGTGATTCCGTGCTGCTGTCCAGATTCAGTTCCGTGATCATGTTGTCTGTTTTCAGAATAGATCTAATAGTTAATTCGTGGGTTGTCGGGAAGGTGTTGTAAAACATTGCTGGTAGTGCCCTGTACCATGTTGTTCTTATTTCGAGTACTTACTTGTGTAGGCGGAGAGGCTTCGGGTTTAGGGGCACCTTCGTTGCCTACTAACGCGTCGCATCGCGGAAGGCAAGTACTTTGATTTTCTTATGATTAGTGAATGTTGAATGCTTGATGTTCGTATTGTGCTTTTCGGTGATCTATGAGATTATTCAGAGTTTATGTTCCTTTCATATGTGTTATTTCCATGATTAGAGATGATATCTCTTATTATTCGTATTTCCTTCCATGCATCTATTATTCATGTTTCATCCACGGGAATGGATTATAAAGACCTATCAATTCCAGTATGGGCACGTAAGACCCACCATTCCAACATGGGCAGATTTGGACACCCGTATGAAACGTTCTTCATACGGGATTTGGATCCCCGTATTTTGTTAAATATGGGCTTAAGTAAACACCGACGGGTGTGTCACTAGCTATACCGGTATAAGCATGTGTGCAGTCCTTTCATTTCATTCAATCCATTCACTCTATTCACTCATATATTCATCCGATTTTATGTTCATATGCTTCAATGATGTTGTCTTGATCATAATTGTTGTATGTCTAATTATTCACTGTACTTGCTGAGTCTCAGACTCATTCTTGCTTTGTTTGTTTATTTTAGGTGATCATTGATGTTGACTCTATTGGGAGGGAGTAGACACGCACTACTCATTCACTTCACCATATTCAAGTTCAACATTATGATTTAGTTTCTATCATTCATTCGTTGTTGATGAACTGTAATAAATAAATTTAGATGGTGAATGATACCTAGTGCTATGTTATGGTTGATTAAGTACTACTTGTGATCTTTGATCATCCCTTCGATATACTTGCTTGGATTTAGATTATATTCATGCCTTGGTTCTATTAAATATTGATCTCTTTATGTTATTAGATGAGATGTTGTTCAAATTCTTTAGCGTTATGGTTGTATGTTAGATTATTTAAGTGATATTTTGGCTTTCGAATAGCCAAGGTGTTACAGAACGCTTGGGACACATGCGTTCATAAGAGCACAAGCATCAAAGGAGACACAACCGAAAGGATATTGGATACTAATTGGGAGGACAATTCCAATTCAGATATATATGTATAGTTTTTCTTTTTTCGTTTTAAAGAGATTTTTTTTATAATGGAAGAGTTAAAACAACTCTCCTAGCTTCTGCATCAAGGATGCACATAGCCCAAATTATTACAAAGTTGAAGGCAACAAAACATCCAAACAGTTTAAAATAGCGCAAAGCCTTACAATAAAAAGGCAACTACAAATTAAACTCAATCATTACAAATTCTGTGACTAAACCGCCACCCATGAATGTGTATGATTTGTTTCGCTACAAACTCCAACCTTGCGCCTCGAGTCTACATGGCCTCTTTCTGGGCTGATTTCTGCAAATTTGCCCAAGCACTCAGCTAATACCCACTCAAAAAGATAACCTGCAAGGGATTAGTGATAATCTTTTTGTCAAAAACGACATCATTTCGACATAGCCAAATAGACCAACATAAGGCACTAGCTCCCACTAGAAGTTGTGCTTTTAAAATTTTTTGGAATACCGGCTAGCCAATTCCCAAACATGTGTGTTATACTCTCAGGAAAATCAAAAGCACATTGAACCGCCCACCATGCAAGACGTGCAAAGGGATAGTCGAAAAAAAGATGTTGAATTGCTTCCTCTTTAATACAAAAACAACACTTTGTGGTTCCCCTCCAATTTCTTTTGAGTAGGTTATCTTTAGTTAACACTACCTCTCTCTTGAGATACCATAAGAAAATTTTCACTTTTAAAGGAATTTTAATGAACCAAAACAGATCCCTAATTGGGGCTCCATTAGTTCCAGTTAGAGCCACATAAAAAGACTGAACCGAGAAAAGTCCAGACTTATTCAAATTCCACCTGAAAACATCATTTTAAGAGCTCAGTTGTAAATTAGCAATTCTCATAATTAACTCATTCCAAGCAAGTAACTTAGGCCCAATAATAGGCCTTCGAAAGGAAATATGTAAAGGAGCCAAACTCAGAATACTCGCTACTGTATCATCCTTTCTCCTTACCACATTATAAAGTAGTGAATATTGACTTTTCAGTGGAGAGTCTCCTAACCAAATATCTTCACAAAACCTGGTTTGCATACCATTTTTAACCTGGAATGAACCAAAGCGAAGAAAATGATCTTTAATTTTCATGAGACCTGACCAATAAGGAGAAGTCCCAGGTTTGTTAACCACCTGCGTAAGACTCTTCTCTCTCAAATATTTTTTTGTTAGCAAGGATTGCCAAACCTCTTCTTTATTAAGCAGCTTAAACAACTATTTCTTTAATAAACTTTTGTTTTTTGTATCTAAGTTCTGAATGCCTAACCCACCCTGCAATTCTGAATAGGAGTTAGAGACAGAGTCGTGTCCATGTTGGACTCGGGAGTGCGTGAGTTTTAGCTGGTTTCGTCTAGGTTGGTTGAGTGCGTGTAAGCCTATAAAGCCAAGGCCCTTAGGCCATTAAACGGGAACGTTGTTTTTTAGTGCTGTCGAGTATATCTCCAAAAAAGCCTAAATGGCGATTGCATCTAGTATCTTGTGTTCTTGCTGACTTGCTTAGGGATTCAAGTTTGGGGTGGTGTGGATTCAAGATTGATCTTGATTGCTGCACATCTGAATCCCAGGATTCTCTCTCTCTGATTCGTGCTCAGGTTTGCTCACGGGTTGGAGGATTTTCTATCTACGGTTCGCATCTGTTCATCTATGAATTAGTTGACAGTTGTGAGTACTACATATTCTGGTCGTTTGCTGCGGTTTGATCTTTGAGGTTGCTGCTGCTATGTAATTGAATAAGATCATGAGGTTTAGCCGCAATATTTTATTGGATAATTGAGAGTTATCATCGGTCCTTACTGCTGTTAGGCTGGTAGTTGTTGAGACAAACTACAACTATTACTGTTTCATACTTCATGATCAGCGAATCGAGTATCTTTACTGTTGTGCTTGAGCAAGCCGAGGATACCACTGCGGCTGCTGTTACTTAGTAGGGTTTTGCATATACACATCACATACTCTAGTTCAGATTATCAAACTGAGGACTATTGTATTTGTGATACTACATTGGTACCGTGGAAGATAGGGCAATTTCACGCGTCGACTCGTAACCTAGTCGGCCCGCATCATAGATAGTAATGAATTATATAATAAATTGGTGGAATTAAAAACAATTTTGTGCGATTGTGATCAATTCAATGGGGTGATCTATGTGAGTAGCTATAATTGTTTTGAAGTTGGATCACCAAGACTTATGTGGAATCTATGTATGGATTAATCTAGAAGTTATGATTGAAGGGTGGAGAATGGTTGATCATAGTTATATGGTACCAATGTACTCTTGGTGAATAGTAGCAATTGGGTTATTGGCTGTTGAAGAAAACAACAAATATCGGTGGATATTTTTAAGGGGGTAGCTAGGATATGAAAGTGTCGAATTACTACTATAATATACAATTGTTGTGTTGGTGGTGTAACAACTTATAGTGGAAATGATCAGCCCAACACAGGGAGATCGCGAGCTAAGGATTTGGTGGTAACGTCGATTACAAGTGATGCCTAGAGTTTAAAAAAATATGGTAATTGGTAGGCTAAGAGTTAAGATTGGATTATGGTAAGGACAATATGATAGGATAATAGTAGTGATAGTTATTACATCAGCGTCTATAAGGCTAGCCAATTCCTTCGAATATGGACAACCACTGTCAACCCATCAACATGGAATTTGTGGCCGTCACAAGGCAAGTAGTTGACATGACCATCCCACCAAGGACATTTTGAAAACAACAACGCTGAGGTGCAAGGACTTCGAAGTCAACAACCTACCTAGAAGAACAAGCTCTCTCCCTGCTCCTTTATCCCCCTGCCGTCAGCACACCTTCGTACGTGTTTTCTCCCTCTCATTTACTCCAAGGAAGAGACAGTATGTCGATCCATGCACCTTTAGGGACTAAGAAACTTGCAATGTCAGTGTAATACCCCGACTATCATTTGAGAGTGAAATAAAAATTAAGAAAGAATTAAGGGAAATAAAATATAAAATTCAGAATTTTAGAAGAGACATGGGCTGCCAACCCATATTCGAGAGGAGGGGAGCCGACCATAGTGGATCAAGGCCCATAAGTGGGCTGGCAGCCCATTAGAAGGCAAGGGGGGCACCAAACCCTAGCCACCCTTTGCTACAATAGCCGCAATGCTACAGTACTTCCACCCCCTGCTGCTCCTCCTATCCCCGGCGCCATCCTCACTGCTGCTGCTGCTGGCCCTACGGAAGAGGAAGAGGTAGAAGAAGGGGAGAATCTTCACGAGGACTTCAGTGTGGTCCTGCGGGGGAATTTTGTGGGTAAGATCATGATCCTCAATAGCTAGTTCAATTCTTTAGATGTGTTTTGCTACCGATTAATTAGTGTGGTATCCTGCTGCTGTAGATCGGTAGTATTGCAGTTTTGTTAATTCGTAAGATTGAAATAGTTCCAAGCGGATTCAACATTTAGGGTCTCCTAGAGTTATGTGGGGAATTGCGTTGGTTTTCTGGAAATTAATTCGTAATTTTTGGATGGATAATGAATTAGTTATGATTTTTGCAAGTCGGAGTGCCTGTTTAGTCTCTGAATTCGGGCAGCGAACATAGTTCTGTGAATTAGGGTTTGGACATGGACAAATTTGGTCAGTTCCATGATATATGTATATAACCTTATGATGACTCCAGGGAGTCTAAGTTCATATTTTTTGGACATCTAGAACGAAAGATATGAAATTACGAGTTATGTTTTAGTTACGCCCATACATTTGAGGCGAGAGAAATATTGCTTTGTTAGCAACCATTGTTGCACATTGGAAAAAATTATAATAAAATTATTGAGAAAGCTAGTTCTCTGTAGTTTCCATATTGACTTAGATCAGTGGATTTGGTTGTACCAATTGGAAGATCTGAAATTCTTAAGTTAATGATGCAAGATGACGAAATTGTCTTGGAGATAAAAAAAATGCTTAGATGAGATAATTTGAACTTTTGGTCACCTGAGAAGCTGTAGGTATGCGTGTGTACATTCCAGAGAACTTGGATTCATGATTCTTGGAGCGTTGAATCAAAAGTTATGATTTTTTTCTTCAGTGGCTGTCAATTTAAGACAGACTGGAATCGGGGATTTATATTGGTAAAGCTTCGGGTTGTGATTAGGAGCGAAGGTTTGCATTTTGTTTTAGTGCTTTGCTGTGCACTTTTGAATGGTGTTCTTAGTGTACTTTACGAATGCCAAGTGGTGGTGAGAACCGATGATAGAGTCCTCCTATCGTCGTCATCTGTCTCGCGGTTGAGGCAAGTACAAGCAGTGTAGAGTAAATTGTGATGTTAAACTCTTGATTATTGCCATGGTTTCTTCGTATGAACTTTATCTGTGATATTGTCGCTGAATATTATTCTCTCATGATGGATTGAGATTATGAAGTTCATTTGCATAATGACATTCATTCTTGTACCTTAGACTACGTGGTAGCTAATAATTGTTTCTTTTGAGGTCCCCATCATGCATTGGACGGGCATGAGGTCCCCGTCATGCATTGGACGGGCATGGGTCCCCACACTCGTG
The DNA here is from genome assembly GCA_036346405.1 of Phyllostachys edulis. NCBI lineage: Eukaryota > Viridiplantae > Streptophyta > Magnoliopsida > Poales > Poaceae > Phyllostachys > Phyllostachys edulis. The sequence continues at coordinate 28,228,193 of CM070558.1, read as the reverse complement.
GAGTGTGGGCTTGAGGTCCATGTGCCTGAGGGCACAGGCTTGAGTATGCATCGACAGATGCACTACTCTGCATTACCGGTAATTGCAAAGAAGGAAGAAAGAGTATTCTTGATATATGCATTGCATACAAGTATATGAGTTTCATTTATGGTATCCTTGCTGATGTTCATATGAGGATTTGATATCTTCATTTGTGGTTCGTGATGTTTTGTCTATTATCACTATTATACTTTGCTGATACGTGGACTCACGCTTGCTACTGTTGTTTTCTTTTAGGTACTTCGTGAGGCAGCGACATGCATGGAAAGAGGTAGTTTGGTGCACTTCACTTATATTCACTCATGGCAAATAAATTACCTTTATGTTTCAGACTGTGTTCATCCTTCAAGGTGATTGATTTATTTCTAATCGTGGTAGCCAAGTATTATGGTGGATGTTTCAATTCATGCTTTAATCTTAGCTTTTGATTTGTTAATTCTATCTGATAGAATAACATGAATGACTTGATTAGTCTTACATCCTCATATTTCTGATGAACCTTGATGATTTAGAGTTAATTGATAAAGGGTTGCTCTCATTGTGTACCTTTATTCATTTGGTTCGGTTTTGGATGAGGAACAGCATGAACCTTGCCTAGGTATTTATTAATTGATTTGTGGTAGTCTTTAACCTGTCTATTTGTAGCTTGTGCTAGTTCTAGTTGATTAGAATTAATTCATTCGTAGTTGTATGTTTTGCTGAAATTGTTTTAGTAAATTGAAGTAAAATGATGTTGTAAAGTCATTTAGTAGCATCTTACGCCCTATGCTGGGCTGGGGTGTTACAGTTGGTATCAGAGCGGGCATTAGGTCCGTGGTAATTGAAATATTAAATTAAAACACTGTGCACAGTAGGTGGGATTTGGGTATTCCATTGCATCTGCGTTTCTGATAGTATGTTTCATTATGTTGGAGTTGATTTGTTATTGAATTGATTTTGTACAACTGTTATTGTTGTTCTTGAGCTGAATGGTTACTTATATTTTATTTGGTGTTGGCAAATGGCCAGAGGTAGAGGCCGTGGTCAGGAAGCGGGCCGTGGCTGTGGTCATGGACGCGGACGCGGACCGGCTGTGTCTTCACCCCCGGCTGAGGTGGTCGTTTGTGAGGCAGCTGAGGAGGCCATTGGTGAGGCGGCTGAGGAGGTTGCCTTAGCTGCTCACCCAGTTGCTGATGCTCAGGCTGCATCGGCCGCCCTACTTTAGGATATTCAGAGAGAGGTTCAACAACCGTCAAGAGGGTGCAGGCGGCCCCTCTGCTTGTAGTTGCACTGTTGCTATTCGGATCTTTGCACCGCTCCACGAGGCAGAATGAGCCTTTGAGAGTGGATGTCTCTCCGTCTAGACACATTTGATGAAGCAGGCACCCTGGTTCGGGCAGCTGACTGGCTTCGTTATATGGAAAGATAGTTTGGGGCATTGGAGATGACCTCGGCGTAGAAGGCGCGCTTCGTGGCCTTCCAACTGAAGGGCCAAGCAGACATTTGGTGGGAAAGGATTCTATCAGTTAGGACCCCAATCCAGGGACCAGTCACCTAGGAGATTTTCTTGGAGCAATTCAGAGCTAAGTTTTATCCTAATTTCTTTCTCGAGAGAATGGAACATTCCTTGATGACCTTTGTTCAAGGGAAACTGTCTATGGCGGATTATGAGGAAGGATTCAAGAGCTTGGTCCGTTTTGTGCTAGCTGTGGCTGGTAATGACCGAGAAAAGGCAAAGAGGTTCCATAGAGGACTTAACCATGAGTATCGCCACGTCTTGGGGGGCGACCAATTTGCTTGACTTCAACTCTGTGGTCGATCAGGCCAAGGGTATGGAGTTGGAGAGGGAGCTCACTAGGGAGAGGCAGTCTTTTAGTGGCTTTACTCCTACCGGTGGTTCTGGCAGTGGTCAGAAAAGGAGTTTCAATGGTGGGAGTGGGTCTTCTCAGCGACCTGCTTCCAAGAAGTTCAAGGGAGGCCATCGTCCTCAGTCGTCGGCGTGATCTGGTCAGCAGAGGCAGACTGCTCCTTCAGCATCGTGCACTTCCTCATCTTCGCAGGTGTTGCGTCCTGTTCCAGGCTAGGGTATGATTTGTTTCAAGTGCGGTGATGGTCATTGTCAGGGCCCAGGGATTAATATCCCAAGTCCTCTGTGCACAACTGAGCTAGTCCCAAGATCAGCGGCTAGCTCACACAGTAAACAAATGTTGTAACAACCATCAACGCAACTTTATTAATAAACAACAGAGTTGATTATAAGAACGGCTTAAGAGCCGACAAAACAAACACAGTGAAAGACAAAAGCGAGTAGACCACACGATTCGCCACATGCAATCGTCTGGAGGGCGCAGCCTAGTCGTCCTGGTCCTCAGACTCCTCGTAGACGTCCACTCCTTCTCAATTATTAGATTAAGCAGAGTGAGCATAACAACCGTTCTCGCAAGTCACACCCGTCAAGTAACAGATTGAAATGCATGCATGGATATCTCAAAGGAAGGCTTATAGAGTTGATTTGCATAAAGCCATGTTTCTTTCCAAATACCTAAGTTCCAAAGCAGTTATACAATAACTAAAATTTATTTTCTAAATCTCAGTTTTATAGTCGGATAACATTCATCAACAAGTGGTGAAGGATACCCTCCTATCACAAGGCTCTCTGCCCAAATTCCCATTTGGATAGACATCTAAAACCATTTCATAAAGTCTTTTGAAAACAAAATCAAAATCTAACTTGGAGTGGCTTTGCCAGCATGTCCATGACCGTGGACACGGCTATTCGAATAGTTTTACACTGTGCAGAGGTGTACAGTTTTACCTACACGACACGACTTCTCTAGTTTGTTTGGCATCCATCGATACCACCGCTCACTGCCGTAGGTAAGCGGTCTAGAGCACGTGACAAAGCCTTTACAATGCGCCATTCCATCGCAGTCCCCCCTCGCTAAGGTTTTGCCCCCTTTGGATAGAGACCCGCTGGGTTCATAGCCCCCTCTTGCGCTAGGTGGGAATAAATAAAAGTAGGTCGTCAAGACACCCACACAACCGGATGGAACGACCACAGTGAGACGTTGCAAATTAGTTAGCTAGGTCCCTCCCACTCAAGACATGTGGTAGTATGATAGGGCTTGGCAAGATACGGCTCGAAGACCGGTCCTTAACTGACTTGGGCGACTTCCAACAGAACCCTGGGCCTCGATCATATAAATGAATCGATCCCGTGCATGAACATACACCCTTCCAAACAACCAATTCGCCCAAGTCCAAACCAATTTTCCTTTTGCTTTGCTTTTCAAAAACATTTGCAAACTTCCACGACAACCCAATGTCATAGTTAAAACATTTTGACAACATTGGTCTTTGGCAGTAAAATCCCTAAATCAAGATTTTTGGGTCTAAGTTTTGACTAAGCATAGAGTTTTGCAACAGGTGCTAGTTCATACTAATGTATCAACTAGCTCTTTACTATGGTGACAAGGGGTGATCGAATCAATAATCAAGTTTGGATGTACAAAGGAATTAGGAATAACTATAAAGTTAAAACAGGGATTTAAATTACTTGAATTTAAATAAGCATGCAATAATAATTTGAAACGGAACTTAAATAATTTGAGATACTGGGAATCAATATGATCAAGGGTGTAACTTGCCTTGCTCGAAAGCTTGAGGGTCTACTTCTTCGGAGTACTCGGGCTCTCCGGAGTCGTCGAAATCTACACGTGAGAACGAAACAAATTCAAATAAAGACCAAATAAACTCCAAAACAAACCGAACTAGAACTAACAGCAAGGTACTAAATTAGATGAATTAAGAACAGGCTCTCGGGAGGAGGCTCAACTAATCGGGAGGAGGTTCAATTGGTCAGGAGGAGGTCCAACGACCTGGTCGGAAGAGGTCTGACGGGTCAGGAGGAGGTCCAACTGAGAGGATGGTCGAGGGAGGTCCTGAGGAGATCCTGGGGAGGTCAAGGGAGGTCCTGAGGAGATCCTGAGGAGGTCAAGGGAGGTCCTGAGGAGGTCTTGAGGAGGAGGTCCTGAGGAGGTCAAGGGAGGTCCTGAGGAGGAGGTCCTGAGGTCCAACGACCTAGTTGAAGAGGTTCGACTGGGTGGAAGGAGGTCCAATGAAGGATACGACTACTCAACGCAGTTGTACGAAGGATACAAAAGGGATACAACTACTCAACGTGGTGGTACGAAGAATACAAAAGGATATGACTAAGCAGCGTAATCGTAAGAAGGATACAGAAAGGATACGACTACGCAACGTGGTCATAGGAAGGAATACGACTATGCAACGTAGTCGTAGGAACAAGGGAAGAGAACAGGGCACGGAGAAACTCACCAAGACCAAGAGAGAGACTGAAGGAGGAGGGGGAGTCGGTGGACGGCAGGCGGCGGTCGAAGACGGCACGGGCGCTCTGGTGAATCCTTCGGCGGTGAGGTGGTTGAAGATGGCGCAGGCTCCAACGGACTCCTTGGCGACGAGGAGAAGATGACGCGGGCTTCAGCGAAGTCCTTGGAGACGAGGAGGCGACGGCGCAGGCTCCAGCGGACAGTGTCGAAACTTGAAGCACGGTGAAACTGGGCGAGAGCAAGAGAGTTGGGTGCGGAAAAAGGCGATGAAAGAGGGCTGCTCAGGCTTTTATAGCCAGGGGAGACAGAGAGAGTCGCTGAGAGACTCAGAGGCGCACACGATCAAGGGTAGGTGTGCGACAGGATAGAGCACAGCCAGCAGGTGAAGGAGGAGATGGGGGCAGGTAGGGGAGGAGACAAGAGGGGGAACGGATATTGCAGAAGCGACAACATTTAATGCGACACAACGGCATTTAATACACGAGGACTATTGCGTCAGTAGTGACGCGGCGGGAGGAGGAAAAAGGTGAGTAGGGCTGACAGGTGGGGCTAGTCAAAACTCAGGAGGGTGGTCCAACCAATGGGAAGGTCGTGACCAAAGGGGTGGTCGTGACCCAAGGGGTGGTCGTGACCGGCCTCTAGGACCACCCAGAGGTCTCCTGGGACCACCCGGGAGGTCTCCCAGGACCACCCGGAGGTCTTGGACTGAGGGGGAGGTCCAAACAAAAGGGAGGTCTGGACTGAGGGAGAGGTCCAAACGAAAGGAAGGTCTGGACTAAGGGAGAGGTCCAAACAAAAGGGAGGTCTAAAGAAGAAAGATCTGAGCCAAGGGGGAAACGGAACGAACAGAGAAAGATAATTTCAACACCAGAGAACTCCAACAGACTCAAAAACCCAACTTTTGGATTAGTTGAAGTTTGATTTAGTCATTTAAATCACTTTTAATTCCAAAATCTCAAGTTAAGCTTTAGAACTTCAACAAAACCAAATGGTTCTTTTTATTTTGAAAATTTTCAAAAAGACCTGAAAATCGAGATGTTACAGTCATCGTGCTTCTGAGTGCTCTTTTACTGGAGTTTGTCGTCATTGTGGCCTGTCAGACCATAAGATGTCAGTGTGTAAGTAGAATCCAGCGAGTATCATTAAGTAGGAGTCAGTTCTCCGGGGGGTCTCATTTCTAGTTCTACAGTATGTTCAGGCTATTCTATTACCATTGATGATGAGGATTTCAAAACTAATCTTATGGTGATTCAGTTATCGCCTTTTTGATGTTACCCTTGGTAGGGACTGGTTATTTCGTTACCATGCTAAGATTTGTTGTTTCAGAAAGACTGTGACTTTGCAAGCCCTGTCTGGTGAAGAATTGGTTTTTTCAGGGTAGTGCGTCATCTAATTCCTTTTTTGTGTTGGCCAGTTTGTTTCCTAGCCGATAGGCATCAACAATTTGGTTGCTTTGGTCTCTTAGCGCGAAGGTAGATTCCTCTCTGCGCATCGAGGAGATTTCCGTGGTGTGTGAGTATCCTGATGTTTTCCCTATAGAGCTTTCTAGGATGCCTCCAGAACGGAATGTGGAATTTCAGATTGATCTTATTCCAGGTACCCAACCTATTTCTATGTTTCTGTACCGTTTGGCTCGACCCTTCTAAGATAAGTTGAAAAAGCAATAGGACGATTTGCTATCCAAAGGTATGATTCGACACAGTGTTTCGCCGTGGGGAGCGCCTGTTCTCTTCACAAAGAAGAAAGATGGTAGTTGGCGTATGTGCGTGGATTATCGGGCTCTCAATCAAGCAACGATAAAGAATAAATACCCTTTGCCCCGTATTGAGAATCTTTTTGATCAGCTGAAAGGAGCTAAAGTGTTCTCCAAGATTGACTTTCAGTCGGGATACAATCAAAGCCGAGTTCAGGAGCAGGATATTGAAAAGACGGCTTTCTCTACGAGGTATGGGCATTATGAGTATAAGATTATGTCTTTTGGACTAACAAATGCTCTTGCAATTTTCATGGAAGCAATGAATAGTATGCTCAATCGATATCTTGATGATTTCGTAGTGGTGTTCATTGATGATATCTTTATTATTCCAAGACGGAGGAGGATCATGAACAACATTTGAGGTTGATACTTGAGACCCTGAGAGAAAATTAATTTTATGCCAAATTGAAGAAATGTGAGCTCTGGATTTCTGAAGTTGGGTTTCTGGGCCATGTGATTAATCAAGAAGGCATTTCAGTCGATCCTAGCAAGATATCGACAGTAGTAGAATGGAAAAGGCCAACCAATGTCAAGGAAGTGAGGAGTTTTCTGGGCTTAGCTGGTTACTACCGGTGTTTTGTGGAGGGCTTCTCTATCATAGCTAAACCGATGTCTCAGCTAACACAGAAAGGTGTCAAATTTCAGTGGACAGATGAGTGTGAGCGCAGTTTTTGTATCTTGAAGGATAAGTTGGTGACTGCTCCTATTCTAACTCTTCCTGAACCTGGGAAGCGTTTCACCATTTATTCAGATGCATCTCGAGTTGGGCTTGGATGCGTGCTCATGCAGGATGGCAAAGTGATTGCCTATGCTTCTAGGCAGTTGATGAAGCATGAACAGAACTACCCTACTCATGATCTAGAGCTTACCGCAGTGGTTCTTGCTCTAAAGATTTGGCACCATTACCTGTATGGCGAATCTTGTGATATATTTACTAATCACAAGAGCTTGAAATATATCTTTACCCAGAAAGATCTAAATCTAAGACAAAGAAGGTGGTTGGAATTAATAAAAGATTATAACCTCACTATACAGTATCACCCTAGCAAGGCAAATATAGTGGCGGATGCTCTGAGTCGCAAGGTGACACCCTTTGCCCTTAGTTGTCTTGTTGCTGATTTTGAGTGTATGGATATCTCTTTCTGCTTTGCGGGCACCGCCCAAACTAAGACTCGTATGCTTCTTGAGTCAGCTATTCTAGATCAAGTGCGAGAGGCACAACAGCATGATCAGTTGCTCCAGCGAGCGAGGAAGCGTCTAGATGAGGGTAAGCAAAGTCATTTCAGCATAGATGAGTCCAGCGTGTTGCGGTTTAAGGGCCGTCTCTGTGTGCCACAGGAAGCTCAGGTCAAGGATGAAATTCTAAGGGAAGCTCATCGAACTCCGTATACCATACATCCTGGCGAGACCAAGATATATAAGGATTTGAAGAAGAGTTTTTGGTGGAAAAGAATGAAGGTTGATATTACTCGGTATGTGGCGTCTTGTGGTGGTTGTCAGTAGGTCAAGGCCGAACATAAACGTCCAGCAGGATTGTTGCAGCTTTTGGAGGTCCCAGTTTGGCCGTGGGATGATATCTCCATGGATTTTGTGGTTGGTTTACCTCGCACACAGCGAGGGAAGGATGCTATTTGGGTTGTAGTGGACCGGTTCAACAAATCTGTGCATTTCATTCCCATCCGTACAACAAATTCAACGAGCGATTTGGCTCCTCTCTATGTGCAAGAGATAGTGCGGTTGCACGGTGTGCCTAAGACTATTATTTCTGATCGTGATGCTAAGTTTGTCTCCAAGTTTTGGGAGAGGTTGCAGGGTGCCTTGGGCACGCAGTTTCGTCTTAGTACCGCATTCCACCCCTCAAACAGATGGTCAGTCTGAGCGCACCATTCAGACACTAGAGGACATGCTCAGATCTTGTGTTATGTCTTGGAAAGGAAGTTGGGATGATCACCTAGCACTAGCAGAGTTCACCTACAACAACAGTTACCATGCTAGTATTCGAGTTGCACCATTTGAGGTCCTTTATGGGTGAAAGTGTAGATCCCCATTGTGCTGGGATGCGGTTGGAGAGCGGGCAGTTTTGGGTCCTAATTGGGTTCATTGATGTGGCGAGTAGCGAGATATTAGGAAGAATCATTAACTACTCAGAGCCGCTGTAAGAGCTATCTTGGATGTGAGAAGGCGAGATTTGGAATTTTGAAGTGGGGGACCAGGTACTCTTGAGGGTGTCTCCTACTAAAGGCATAGTGCGTTTTGGTACCAAAGGGAAGCTTAGCCCGAGGTACGTTGGACCATTTCCTATCGTGGCACAAATTGGAAAATTGGCTTATCGCTTGGATCTTCCTGAGTCCATGTGCGGCGTGCATAATGTGTAATACCCCAGATGGATTCAAAAGAGTATTCGAGAGAGAATATTTAAATTGGGGAGAAGGACCAAATAGAAAAGAGTTTAACAGAGGATTAGAGGGGGGGTTTCTGCAAAGCCACGCCAACCTGGGCCGGGGCTTCAAGCCCATTTGTATTCAGCCCATAGGTGGAGGGGGCAGCCAGCCTTAAGGGGGTGGAAACCCTAGCCGCCACCCCCATCCCCCTTTGGCCGCCACCCCCATTCTCCCCTTGGGCGCCACCCCTATCCCCCTTGGCCGCCACCTCCTGTGCCTCCTCCCCTGCGCCTCCAGCACCTCCAGCTGTGCCATTGCTCCCTGGTGATGCTCCTTGCTGCCGACCATTTGGGAGGGAGAAGGAAAACACCATTGGAGTAGCCGGCCAAGAGGAAGGAAGGAGGAGAAAGAAGAAGGAAGGGGGAGGAAGGGAGGAGAAGAGGGATCGTAGGTTGGTGCTTGTGTTCTTCGGCGGTTCGTCAAGGGTAATCCCAATCTCCATTCGTTTAGTAGTTTAATTGAGTAATTTAGGCAATGTCGGTATTAGATCTGTTAGGGCAGACAACATTGGCCAACATCTTTGAGGAAGTTAAGTGCGGATTCTGGTCTAGCCGCCTCCTATAGAGTTGTGGGTGATGTCGCTGGCTTTCCGTAGAGTATTAGATCACGTCGTTTGGACAAGCGGATTAGGAGTTATGAATTTCGTAGCGCTGCTGTTCGGTAGTTCTGTTATAACTCTGACAGTTATTATTCATCAGTCATAAGCAGATAGTTAAAGGATTATTTAGAAGATCTCACTATAACGAATGTTGTAGATATTTTGATAAGCTTTCCAGAAAGCTAAATAACATAAAATTTGGCTGTGTGTACTGAAAGTTATGTTGGATTTAGTGTCGCTGTCCAGAAACCCTGACGAGAATTAGCTATTCTGTTAATCAGTTTGGTAAGGGTAGAAGACGGCCGAATCTTGAAATATCACCAAATAGGTTTAGGTGGGGAATTTGACAAGATTTTCAGAAAGTCTAAGAATGCTTCATTTGGATCTCGGATCGAAAAGTTATAAATTTTAGATTATGACTGTCTGTCGAGGGGACAGATCGACATTTAAGAGTTTGGAGTTGGGATCGCGCTAGAGAGTATAGCGAGTTCGTATTTACTTCTAGTTTTGTTTTTGGTCCAGAATCATTATATTAGAGTGTTTGTCAATTTAATTCAGGTGGGGGATTGGTTCCGGGGGCAGCGCCCTCTTCACGTCTTCCATCTTCGCACGGTTGAGGCAAGTACAGTTAGTGGTAGATTATTCATGAGTGATTGTTCATGTTTGCTAGTATTATGAATATATGTGCTATTCATGGATGCTATAATGTTATGAATATCAATGATCATGAAAGTTAGAAGTATGAGTAAGTTTTATTCATGAATGATGTTGCTGCGAATACATGTTTATGATGGTTTAAAGTTTTGTTCATGTGCATCATGCTATCATATTGGAGGCTTGGTCGCGTGGTGACCAAGCATTGATTGATGTCCCTGTCATGAATATGATGGGCTTGTGGTCCCCACACTCGTGGAGTGTGGGCTTTTGGTCCCCATACTTGTGGAGTATGGGCTATGGTCCCTGTGCTATAAGGCACATGCATGGGTATGCATCGATGGATGCATACTCCGCATTACCGGTATATGCAAAAGAGAAAGAGAAAGTACATTTGAGCATATTGCATAGCATGAACATATGAATCGTTTATTATAGAGATTATGGATGGATGATGATGATTACAGTTGGTTATGCTATTGTTTCCATTAATTGTACTTTGCTGAGTCTTGGACTCACTCTTGTTATTGTTGTGCTTTTAGGTACCCAATTCGTGAACGGCATGCATGGGAGGGACTAGAACTAAGAGTGGTTGCACATTGGCAAGAACCATTCACTTTTGAATAAATTGGTTGATGATTTAGTTTTGAGTAAACTGCTTAAAAGATCGTTTATGATTACGCCTTATGCTTGGAATAATTTGTAATAGAGTTGATTAGAGGATTATGGATACCCTTTTGATTATACTTTAGTTGTTTAGCATAATTTCGATGTTCTTTGATGATTAGTTGTAAGACCCGAGAATTAATACTCCCGAATCCTCTGTGCATTTCTGAACTAATCCCATGATCAGTAGCTAGTTCACACAGTAAACAAATATGGTAACAAAATCATATCACAACTTTATTAATAAATAACAACAGAGTTTATTACAAAAGAGGCTTACGAGCCAACAATAAAGAACACAATGAAGACGAAGAAGACGTAGTAGAGTCCAGCTTAATCGCCACGAGCAATCGATCGGGTAGCGGCCTAGTCGTCGAGATCCACACCGGTAGCAAAGTTCTTCTCCTCTGAAATTTGTTTGCATAAAGCAAGTATGAGCACAATTACCGTGCTCGCAAGTTACACCCGTCAAATAACAGAATGACATGCATACATGGATGTAACAAAGGATGGCTTAATATGGTTGATTTGCGTAAAACAGCATTTTCTTTAAATACTTGCACTAAGTTCCAAAGCAGTTATTACATAACTAAAATTCATTTTATAAATCAATTTTATAGTCAGATAACATTCACACATGAATGGTGAAGGATACCCTTCTATCATATGGCTTTCCGCCCAATTCCCATTTGCATAATCCATTTGACAAAGTCTTTTCAAACAAAACCAAAGTCTAACTTTGAGAGGCTTTACTAGCATGTCCATGACCGTGGACACAGCTATTCGAATAGTTTTACACTCTGCAGAGGTTGTACACTTTACCCACATGACATGATTCCTCTAGTTTGTTCGGCATCCGCCAATGCCACCTCTCACCGCCAAAGGTAAGAAGTCTAGAGTTCATGACAAGGCTTTTACAATCGTCCTTCCACCGATCCCACCTCGCTAAGGTTTCGCCTTTGGACTAACCATCCGCAGTTCAGGCCCCCTCTTGCGCCAGTGGGAATAAAATAGTCACGAAGATAGGCCATGAAAGACCACCCACGCATGCATGTGATAAATCTGCGATGGAACTCCACAAATTAATCGGCCAGATCCCACGTCCCATTCTCGAGACATGTGGTTGTACGGTGAGGCATAGCCCATTATAGGCATAGCAAAGGAACGCTCAGAGACCGGTCCTTAATTGACTTGGGCGACTTTCCATATAACCCCAGGCCTCAATCCTTCCCGGATTGATCCCGTGCATAATCCTGCACCCACCAAGCATCCATTTCGCCCAGGTCCAAACCAACTTTACTTTTGCTTTTCAAAATCCTTTTCAAACATCCATGGCACACCAATGCTATGGATACCATTTTAAACAACATTTGATTTTTGGCTGAAATTCCCCAAATCAAGTATTTTGGGTCTAAGCATGGCTAAGCATAATTTTCTCAAAACATTCTAGTTCATACTATTGCATAAACTAGATTTTATCTAAAGTGTCAATGGTAGGTTCATTTCAATGTTAAGATTGGCAATACAAAGGATTTAGGCATAACTACAATTTAAAACAGGAATTCAAATACTTGATAAAAATAAGCATGCAATAATTTAAAACAGAATAATTAATTTAAAATAATGGGATCAATATGATCAAGAGTGTAACTTGCCTTGCTTAGTTAATCGATGTTCTCAAATGGTGTTGAAATCCGGTCGTCCGAGGTCGTCGAAATCTATACGCGTAAACGATCCGAATTCAAATAATATTCAAATAAAATTATAAAATAAATACTTCTAGGAAGGTATCGACTTTCTATAAATTTAGAAAGTTGAATCGAAGGAATCGGAATTCGTATGAGGGAGAACGAATTTGTAGAAGTTTAAATCTCAAAAAAAAAATGGGATGTATGTGCTTGCATGGCACTGTTCACTCCCATGCACGTGAATAGTAACCAAGTGCATGGAGAAATGGCGACGCCGGGCGAGAGGAAAGGAGTGGCGACCGGCGAAGCACAAAAATGGAATCCCGGGAGTGAGACGGACCTAATGGTGGTGGTCGCGTCACTGGCGAAGGTTCGGTCTTGGCATGTTGCGCAAAAAATAGTGTTGGATGAATAGTAGTACCGATGAGCCGAGGGTGTTTGAGGAAAAGGAAGGAGCATCGTAGAGAACGCTGCGGCGGCGGTTAACGACGTGGGCGATGTCGTCGGGAATCAAAGACAAAGACCAAAAATGACGCGAAGGTGGTTCAGTCGCTGGCGCAAAATTTTTTGCTTGAGGCGAGATAGAGGGGCGAATTCCAAGGATATGAAGAGAAAGCCGAGGGGCACGCCGCGACACGATTGGCTTGACGAGATGACCTTCGATGGTGACGCAGTCCGACGGAGAAGTCCTTCGACGGCGAACATCGGCGTTTCGGGCGAACGGAGAGGATTTAGCGAGTGAGGTTGGTGGCGATTTGAAGATAGAACCACGGGGAAACACAACGCTTACCTCGGTTGTCGTGGAATGCGCATGATCGGCCGGTGGCGGTGACGACGCGCAAAATAGACCAAATAATTAACAGAAATTAAATAAAATCTAAAAATTATGAAATAAATACTAAAAATAGTAGATGAATTTAGATGAATTTAGGTGAAGGAATCAACGGATTTGGAGCTTTCATGTCAGAGAAGGAAATTTTGGAAGGAATAAACATGTGCATGTATAAAGTGTAGAACGACTAGATAAAATGAATTACTGTTCATTCATCTTCTTCTTTGTATCGGCCGAACAGCACAATGAAGTGAAGCATAGTGCATCCATGGAGGTTGGTGCTCTAGTGAGGGGGAGGTGAGTCCGAGGTAGAGCACGACGATGCGAAGCCAGGGGTGGAGACTATGTGGCCGGAGCTAGCTCGACGGCGACGCAATTCGCAATAGAAAAAGCTTCAGCCTAAGGTTTGGATGGCGACGTTGCCGGTGAACAACGGCGTTCCAACGGCCGACGAGGAGTGTAATGGAGAGAGGGGAGGACATGGATGCCGGTGCTCACCTCAGTGGTTATGAACGATGTACGGATGGTCGGCGGGGACGACGACGTCGGCGGCTTGGCTCGTGGAGGCGACGGTGCTCGGCGATGCTCCGGCGAGCGAGGAGCACTGGCGAGAACGTCGTGGGCGGTTAGCGGTGGTTTCGGTGGTCGGGCTCCACCGTAGCAAGCGCAATGGACCGATGAACAGTGTTCGGCCAACGATCTTAAACTCTAAAATTTGGCCAAGATAGGGGGAGAGGGGAGGAATGGTTTTGGGGATGGGTGGAGGATGGAGAGGGCCTTCCGGTGCTCCCTTTATATAGGGGAGTAGGGGTTTGAATCAATGAATCCGTCGGTAAAATGCGAAATTTTCAGTTGCAGTTAAAGAACGATTCAAACGGCCAAATTGATTGAATGCAAAGGAGGAAACGTTCAATTGATGGCGTGGTAACATGCGCGAGATTAATGCGGACCTTCCCCTTCAAACGGATTTGATTTTAATGCACCGAGTGCGGAGAAACGGAAGAAAGATTGAGGTTCGGCCATTAATGGCAGCATGGAGCTTGGGCTCTCGGTACACTACGTGGGGTGCAGCAGAGGGGAGAAGAGGGGTGGCCGGATGGTGGAGGTGGCCGGCGGCGAGGTCGGCGGCGGCCGGAGGTAAGGTCGGCCATGGAGATGGTCGGCCATGAGTGGTGTTGCCATTAGTGTATATTGGAAAGAACAATCAGAGAAGAAGTTCACGTGTGGAAGATGAACAGGAGAGATAAATGAGTATAGAAAAGAATAAAAGGAAGGTGATATATTAAGAAAGGAAAAAGGGAAGCATGGCATTGCATTACTTTCCGTGCTGGTTAAGCGTGCATGTCACAAGAGCAAAAATGGATGGGTGACCTGATGGGAATTTTGGGCCCGCGGGAAAAAAAAATCTTTTTAATAATTTTTTTTTCGGATTACTGTTCACAGGTGAATGTTTGGAAGTTCGTTGTGGCCGAACAGGTTTTTTTTTTATTATTATTATTTATTTATTTTCGAAATAAAGATTAAGCAATAAGTCAAACATTTTTAGAACATAGCAAATAGAGTCCAAAAAATTCTAGAAAAATTCATAAAAATTCCTAGAATTATTTCGACTTAATAAAATTATTTTCAACTTAAAGTTGGCTTTTAGTTTTGCAAATAAATTATTTTAGCTTTAAAATATTTAGGAAAAGCTTTTAAAATTCCGAAAATTATTAAATTTGTATTTTTCAACTTTAACTCAAATAAAACTTCAAAGACTTTAATAAAATTTACTTTTGGTTTTTAAAACTTCAGAAATTCCAATAAAGCAATTGAACTCTTTCAAATTTCAGAAAATCAAATAAAATAATAATTTTATTTATTTTTATTAATTTTAATTTTGGTAACATAACTTTGGGATGTTACATTAGTTTAAATTGGATGTTTGGAATATTGAATGTTGCTAGAATAATCTATTAGAACCTCTAGTATAGCCACCTATACAAAGGAGGTTCTGCGGGAATTTAGTAAAAAGACTTAGTTTTTATTTTGTTTCTCTTTTAGTTTAGTAGCACTCCAGGCTCGTGTTGGGCTGGGGTCTTACATAATGTATTCCATGTGTCAATGTTGAGGAAGTATTTGAGAGATCCAGACCATGCTATTCCATTAGTTCCAAGCGGATTCAGCATTAGTTCTCCGTATAATAGTTGTGTCCCACAAAATCATATGCTAAGTAAGTTAACTACGTTAATCCAAGTAGTAGTCTCATTAAGTTAATTAGTAAATAAATCAACGCAATCAAATTCAAGCATTTAGATGTTAATCAACTAACATCAGTATGCAGTTAGAGTTAAATTTCAAAAGGTGGTACTCCGAATTGGAAACCTAGTTAAAGTTGTTAATGTTACTAATAAATAGGGCTTCACTTAATTGGATGCCAGTTAGACTAAATAGTGCTAGGTGATTAGCTGGGAAATATTGGTAGGTCAATTAGGGTATAGCTAGCCATCACAAGTAGTTTAGCATATTAAGGTTAATGGAGGATAATAGCGATAGTATGTCAACGACATGTGGACCCCTTATTAGGTTAACAATAATATATAGTTAGTTACTAAGATCATGACTAAGTTAGGCATAATCATTATACTAGATAGTCATGAAAATTAGCAGTAGCTATGTCACGACCTCGTGCTAGTTAATCAGAACCAAAGCCGATAAGGTAATCACTGAACAAAAAGTAGGTAGATGAAAACATGTAGGCCTTACCTAGGGAACGAGTAGTTATCTACTCAACTAGAAGTAATAATTAGCATGTGTTGTATCTAAGGATCAACCTAGTATGATTGGTTTACTTTAGCATATGTCAAGCCACATAGGTAGTAAGACTAAATATATATCACCTCAAAGATGAAACCCACAACAATAGACACCACTGAGGGTGTAAGGCTGACGTCTAGCTAATGCTAGGAAGTTCCACCTAGCTCATGGAACTGAGTTAAGACAGAACTTTGTAAAGGCCTTGTGATAATCACTTAGTCGCACGCCAACGGAAGTGTGTCTTGGCCGACATATTAAGTTGATTATCTCTTGTGGGTAAAGTTGTACAACCTTTACAGAGTATTAAACTGTTCGAACAGCCATGTCCCCAGTTATGGACAATGCCTGGGGATTTCACATGGGATATAGAGTTTTTCATAAACTTTGGATGGTGGTTTAGTTGGGAAGTGAGCGAGAGGTTCACCGGTTGTTTCAAAGCAATTGTCTATTTATTTATTATTCTTTTCAATTATGCATTTCAATCAATTTACTGTATTTACTGTCAATACTGATTTATGCAAAAGAACTATACAACTATTCCTTATTCAAGTCTTGCATGAATATTAATTGCATACTATTCCCTATGACTGCTGAGTACTTTATGTACTCACGATTTTATGCCATTGTTGATTAGTTGCTGAGGAATAATCCAGGAATCCAAAGTTCTACGAGGGGTAGTATTTTGAAGACTATGCAAACTAGGATGCGCTCAGTCTGTGTCATAAAAAAATTTGTGCGTGGAATAAAAAGATGGGTTGAAGTCCAGAGATTTGAGATGGCTTGGTTGAGAACTAGTGAGAAGTACGGGATGTGACCCGATAAAGAACTTGAGCATTGGGTGGATGGAGCCACTCAGTGATACAGGAGGTTGTAGCCTCCACTAATATTTTACAACAAAACTCAACTTTGTTAAAACCTGTGTTAGTTAAAAAAAAATGCTAGATCTCAGGACTTGCTACTACTTAATCTATTTCAATAAGTGGCTTTACGCAAATAAAAGAATCACAAGCCATTCCCTTGATCAGCCTTGCATATTATATAACTGCATTCTATGTGTTGGCTCGTGGAGTATGGTTGTGTACTCATACTCGCTCAATATTATTATTCGGTAAGAGTAAGATAAGAAGGCACATTTGGCACTTATGAGCATCTGTCAAGACTGGAAATCAAGAAGGCCAAGGACTAGGTCGCAGGCCCCTATCGATTGCATGTGGGTATAACATGATGGTTCCACATGTTGCACTTTAACTTCCGCTTCCGCTTCTTATTCTTTAAAGGTATTTGACCTGACCGACCATTTTAAAAGTCAAAAGTTGTAAGGTATATCTATGTTTTGTTTAATATTATGCAATAGTTTTACATTTTTCAAGACATGTAGTTGATATTCAATTATGTAACTTGTGGCAGTAGCTATTGATTCAGGGACTAGTGTCGTGAACACAAAAGATACCGAATTTCAAATTTGGAGTATGACAAGCAATTCTCTATGAAGAGCTTTGTTGACAATGGATTGAAGTATATCAGTAGCTAGAACAACCAATAATGGTGAGAGAGGATCACCTTGTCTAAATCTTCGCTTGCAACGAAAATTTTTCCCATGGACACCATTTAGAAGGATAGAGGATGTGACGACCCACCCTGTGATGCACCATAGGAGGTCCGGGAGGACCCCCTTTTTTTTTTACTACTGCGGAGCCACCACAAGGAGGAGTGGTAGCACCGCATGGTGCAATACCGAGGAGGTCTGCCAGGACCTCCCAGGAGGTCTTGAGGACCTCCTAGAGGTCTTGGCCCGCCACTGACCTCCTAGGAGGTCAAACAGACCTCCTGGTGGTCTTGGCCGCCACCCACTCGGCTGCACCTCTAGGTACATCACTAGAGAGGCCCGACAGGACCTCCCAGGCTAAGTCCCGTAGGACCTCCTGGTGGTCCTATCTCTGTGCAACTGAGCTAGTCCCAGGACAACAGAGCTAGCTCACGCAAGAACACAAGCCAATATCGCAACCACGAGGTCAAACAAAGATGAAGCAGGCAAATTAAACTTAATATATAACAGGACCTTAAGGTCAAGCTTGTTAACAAGAGGTCTGCCACAGGGGCTTACAAAACCAACGAGGACTTACAACTGGTAACAAGGAGCTCTAGGTGTTTGCACGCAAAAGCCATCCAACAAGCACCACAGACTGTCGGGTGGAGGACGTCCTAGGCGCCTTAGTCGTCAAGAACTCCTCCTCGAAGAGGTCTGACCGCCTCGCACTTGATCATCCTCATAATCTGCTTTGACACGGGCCTTAAGCCATGAGTACTTGGAATGTACTCGGCCAAGTCACAGAGAGCAAAGATGCAATAATAATCATGCAAGGGCTTACCAATTGAGGGTCAGATGGTTAGTTTGCAAAGCCGATTTGAACAATAATAATAGTAATAGATTGAAAAGCAAAGAAGGTAA
The DNA here is from genome assembly GCA_036346405.1 of Phyllostachys edulis. NCBI lineage: Eukaryota > Viridiplantae > Streptophyta > Magnoliopsida > Poales > Poaceae > Phyllostachys > Phyllostachys edulis. The sequence continues at coordinate 28,209,946 of CM070558.1, read as the reverse complement.
AATCATAGTACATAATACTTTTGATGTTTAAAAAGGTGGAGTGAGCACCAACTCACAGCCCACAACCAAAATGAAGGAGTTCCGGTCACACCCGTGACTGTGTCCTTACCCAAAACCCACTCCAGAGCACCCACCCAGAGGTCCAAACCAACCCCCGACCACTACCCAAGCCAATCTTGACCCTCCGAGCCGGCCAAGGTCTCTTCGAGGCAAAGCCAAGGCATCTCGCGGAAGTGTCCAAAGGGCACAAGCTTTTGAAACAGCTACCCTTGCACCATTTCATGAGCATGTCCATGACCAAGGACTTGGCTATTCAATAGATTTTACACTCTGCAGAGGTGTACAACTTACCCACAATCCACGATCTCTAGCGGGGCGGGTTCCGGTCACCCTTGCTCACTCAGAAGGTGAGCGGTCTAGAGAGCGCAGCAAGGCCTTTACAAAGCTTTGAACCCACTCTGCTGCCCGCTAAGGTTTCGCAATCCTCCCTCGTGGTCTAGAAATCCGCAGGTTATGGGGCGCCCTCTTGCGCCAACGAATCACACGCCAACCACAACAACAGCCCCAAGCCATCTCATCGCTGATTATTCAAATTGACCATTCCATAAAATGATCTTGTGGTTGCAATTTGCTTGGCCCAGCCAATGAGACACAAAGTGAAGTCCTTAATTGTGCTAAGGCAAGACTTCCACAAACCCAGTGCGCATAGCACCCACTACTCACTCCCTACCTTCTTGCCTCAAAGAAACCATTTGTATTAACCCATACCAAAAGACCACCCGCCTTGGCACAACAGATTTTAACCAAGTGATCTCACACCACAGTCCAACACAAACTAGGCGTCCCGCCATAGTCAGCCAACAAAGGGCACCAACCACACATTTCATAAGTCATTAGTCAAGATTATTAGAGATGAAGCATGATATGACCGAACCACGTATTCTAAGCAAGGCTATAAAGACCTACGGTCCCTCATGTTGGCAAATAACAAAGAACACCAACTAAATATCCACCCTAAGGCTCACAAGGTGAACATGACAACATGATGGAGACAAGGTATGAAGGAGGCATAACAGCAAGTAGGAAAGTAACTACAGCCCAAACCATTTTCTTATAAACATAGCCATGCATGATAAAGTAAAACCGAAATACATTTGCAAAAACTAGGTTCACGATGATCAAAAGGAGGTCTGTGGCTTGCCTTGGTCAAGTAGTGGAGAGCCTTCAGTAGAGAGAGCTGGGTCCAAGATCTCCTCAATCTCGTGATCTACACGTTCGCAAGAAAACCAAATAAGCAAAACCACCCTCAGCCAAGGAACTTCAAAAGACTCCAAGGAACACAAACCAACTCAGCAAGAAAGGAAAACCAAGAAACTCAAGACAAACCTCAAAGAGCTCCCCGGGAGGTCTTGCAAGAAGGAAACCAAAGGGGAGACAAGGAAGAAAAAAGCAACAGTTACAAAGGCTTGCCCGCCTGTGCTATATATAGCCTGAGTTGGTAGTGTGCACCACAAGGAAAACTCGGTGGCGTGTAGGCAATCGGGACAACTAGGGCGTGGCTTGCCCTAAAAGAATTGAATAGTACCTCGATGTGACCTGCATTTAATGTGACCCGACACCTATTAAATGCGCATGCAGTTCTGAGGCAAGAGCAATAATTACAAGGTGGAGAGAGGCCGGCAAGTGGGGCTACCAAAAGGGTGCACCACTAGTCAAAGAGGTGGCCCCACCGCAAGGGTCATCCCGCCAAAGACCACTGTGAGGTCCCGGGCAAGAGGTCCTCAAAGCTCACAACGAGGAGGTCCCGACACTTAGATCTGCACAAGGAGGTCTAAGGGTCAAGATTTCAAGGAGGACCTCAACGGTCCGAGATCAAAGGGTGCAGGGAGGTCCTGACGAGTAGATCTCCAAAAGGGAGATCTACGGTCAAGATCTCAAAGGGGAGGACCTCAACGGTCCAGATCAAAGGGTGCAGGGGAGGTCCTGACCAATAGGAATATTCAAGGTTAGGAGGGTGGTCTTTACAAAAGACCAGCAAGGATCGGGGAGGTGGTCTTTACAAAACAACCAGGAGGAGGTCCTGGGAACAAAGGAAAACGCTAAGAAGAAAGCAGAGCCGCTCGATTGAATCGAGCGGCCTGTAAAGGAAAGGAACGCTCGACCATCCAAACGTTACCTCGCGAATTGAGCCATCGATCAAGATCGAATGGCGACAACAAAGGGGCCGTTTCGACCAAGCGAATGCAGACCAACGAGACTAGGTCGTCGATTAAAATCGGACAACTAGGAGGAAAGGGGCGTTGCACCAAGCTAACGTGTTCTTAGGATCGGGCCATCCAAACCACATCGGACGGTCCTAAGGTTATGAAGGCAAAGCCTCAAGCGATACAGCCACGAGAATCAAAGATGGGTCTAAGCGCTAAGGAGGTCTTGGACCTAAGGAGGTCGGAACCTTTGGATCCAACTAAGGGAGGACCTGGACGGCTAAGATCTCCAAAGAGGAGGTCCTAATGGCCAGATCCTAACAAGGGGAGGTTTGAGCGGCTAGATCTCAACGAGGGGAGGTCTGAGCGGCTAGATCTCAACAAGGGGAGGTCTGAGCGGCTAGATCTCAACAAGGGGAGGTCTGAGCGGCTAGATCTCAACAATGGGAGGTCTGTTTGAACGCTAAGAAGGTCCAAATAGATCAGAGGAGGTCTCAAGAGGGCACTGGGAGGTCCAGAGAAACTCTAGAGCGCCCAAGAGAACTCAGGGGTTCCAAGAGAGCATGGAGAGGTCCACGGGAGGTCCAAAAGAAACAAAACCAAGCGTGGCTTGGAGGGACCAAAGAGGTTTTGAAACACAAACCCAAGCTGGGTCCTTAACAGAAAAACCCCAAGCAAGGGAGAGGTTCGAACAGAGGAGAGATAAGAGAGAGGTCTGGATCTCAAAGAGATTCAAACCAACAAAGGAAGTTAAGAGAGAAGAGACAAACCAGGGGCACACAGAGAGGCTTTGAGAACCAATGCCCCAAAGGCAAAGAAAGACACCACAGAGAGCCACAACCAGCAAGGAACACCCACAAAGAGCTTAGTTAAGGTTTGATTAATTCCAGTTGAACTCTCCAGATTTCAAAATCTCAGGTTAAGCTTTGGATTCTCAATAAAGCCAAATGGTTACTTTTATTTTGAAAACTTGGCAAGAACTTTAAGGAAAACGGGACGTTACAGAGGACGAGCTCGAATTGAGAATTGAGTGAATCTAATTTCTCCATTTGTCATTGAAAACTTTGTGTTCCATAATCTTTAGTATTGTGTCATGCTCAATAGTGTCAAAAGGCTTTTCAAAATCCAGTTTAAGAGTGAGTAGCTTTTGCTTAGATTGATTTCATTGGTGTCGGTATTCAAAAGCCCAAGCTATGCAATCCTGAATTGTTCTTGTCTTAATGAAACCGTACTGATTTTTGTGTATTAGTTTCATGATAAACTTTTGCAACCTGTCTTCCAAGATCTTAGTTACCAATTTCATTGAAGAGTTGAGTAGAGAAATTGGCCGAAAATCATTAACTCCTTCAGGTGAATTCTTTTTGGGGACCAAGGTAATAAAAGATGTATTAATACCTTTCAAGCCAACCGCTTCATTATGAAAGTCTCGACAAAATTGGTAGAAGTCTTGGTTAACAATGTTCCAGCATTTTTTTAGAAACAAACCATTGAATCCATCTGGTCCTAGGGCTTTACCAGTCGGAAGAGCTTTTACAATCTGGTCAATTTCTTCTTCCAAAAAAGGCAGAGTCAAAGCATCAAGATCCTATTCATGTGTGATCAGGTCATTAAGATCAAAATACATGTGGGGTATTGTTGAAATTCCCATTCGATTTCTATAGGTCTCCCAGAGTGCTGCCGCCTTCTCAAAGCGATCATAAATAATTCTACCATCTGATAGTGTTAACTGTGTAATGGTGTTCTTTCGAAAACTCTCAGTCGCCATTGCATGAAAGAAATTGGTGTTTTCATCGCCATATTTGACCCATCTAGTAGCACATCTCTTTTTAAAGTACAATTACTTAAAATGAAGCAACTTCAAGGTATGGACTTTGATAATATTGTGAAAATTCCATTCCACCCGAGCTAGGGAGCGAAATTCCTCAACTGCATCGAAGAACGCAATGGTCTGATTGCAGTGAGAGATTAGAGTTGATAGATGAGAGAATGGTCTGCTCCAATTTTTCAAACATTTTCTAAGGAATTTAAATTTGGTCGTTATGCGGTTTGCACTGAGACACTGTCCATTCATGTAATTCCAAGCAAAATCTACCACTCCCAAGAAATCAGAATGTTCTGTCCAGAAATTTTTGAACCTGAAAAGTTGCGCTTTAGGAATTGAAGTCTGAATATTAACCACACAGGGAGTATGATATGAGATTACTTTCGCAAGTGGCTTGATCAAAGTGTTCGGGTAACTGGAGATCTAGTCAGTGGAGGTGAAGAACCAATCTAATTGTTCGAGCAGAGGATTTTCCTGCATGTTGCTCCAGGTAAAGTTTCTACCTTTGATTGGGATTTCAGTCAAGCCAAGGTGACCAATAACCTCATTGAAAATGAAGATGTCATTGAGATTTGCTCCTGATCTATTTCTATTATTCACCGAGCGATAGAAATTGAAGTCTCCCAAAAAAAAGCCAATTGATCCCTATGGGGATTGAAAGATCAAACAACCAGTTAATAAATTCATCCCTGGCTTGTCCTTGACAGGATCCATAGAATGTTGTCATTGTCCATTCTGCCGCATTTTGTAAAGAGGTAAAGTGAACTGTTATCGCTTGGGAGAGGTTGTGAATGAGAGATCCTACAAAGATCTTACTATTCTAGCCAACCAGAATACCCCCTGAAGCTCCACAAGAGGGAGAAAAAACAAATTTATCAAATCGTTTTGGAGCAAATTTCTTCATATACGAGTTGTCAAAATGATCTCTCTTGGTTTCATGAATGCAAAACACAAAGAAATTGTTTTCTTCTATTTTTATCTCTTAGGGCTTTCCGTTTGTCAGCAGAGTTGATCCCTCTGGTATTCCAACAAAATGCATTCCAAGTTTATTATGTGAATTCATGACAAAGGGTATAGCAGTAACTAAGAGCATCAAATCCCTAGGATTTGAATGCAAGTTGAGTGTACTGAGAAGCTAAGAAGCAGCTAAATAATGTAGCAAGGAGCATCAAGACCAAAATACTAAGCAAGACAAGGCACCACATTTGCCCAAGAGTCCAGCAGATGCAACTGCAAAAATGACATAGCAAAAGACAATTGAAGGTCTTCATTGATCAAATGTCCAGGTCAGATGGGCTTGGCTCCTGTTGATCCTGCGGAGCATCTGCCTGAAGCTTTGCGGTCGTCACCTCTGTAGGGGAGACTCCACACCAGTCAGTGCCAATCTTCTGTAATAGAGGCACATCACAATTGGTAACATCTTTAGGGTTACTGTTCAACAATTAGGATATGTTTACTGAACTTACTCCTTGCGCGGCTGAGGAGGAACTCCCTTGAGAAGAAGTAGGATTGAAAGAGGAAGATCCTCGGGTTGCTCTCCTCCTTGGCTTAGATGTTGAGGTAAGCTGAGAATTTCCGAGGGGCTCTTAGTCGTTTTACAGGTGAGTTGGATGGGCTAGTTAGTTGTTGAGAAGAATTCAGATTAAGGATATCATCTGCACTCAACATCTGAAGAGAGGGGGGGCATGGTTGTAAATCACCAAAGCTTTACTAAGGTCCTCATTGGATGAGGATGATGATTCTACCTCCAGAAAAAGTTGTCGAGTTGTCTTCTTGGCAGGCAAGTGATATAGTTCTTCCAGGTCATGTTGAGTGAGAGTGAGCTTTCTTTTGTTGGTACTATGTTCAATCAGTGGAAGTTGCATAGCTAATTTTGAAATCGGAGGAACCTAATGCAAATTGTGGCAAAGAGGAGCCTCATTAAGAATTTTCAGCAGATTTTTTAGTCGAAGGGCCAAAATGAGTTGCATTGGAGGGGGGGCCTGATTCCGGCAAAAGAGTCTCCACATCATAAGGCCAAAGAATCTCCACCTCTGCACTGGTGGCTAGGCCATAACTGACAGGAGAACTAGAGCTGTCTTTGGTCAAAAGTGACATGGAGTCAGCATTTTGCATTTATTGCGCTAACTGATTCTGTTGCGGCTGTTGAGCTTGCTGAACCAAATTTTCCCAAACTGGGTCAGGCTTGGGAGGGGGGCCTCTAGTGGAATAGGAGCTTGGAAAATGGTCTCTGCAAGGTTGATGTTGCTGCCAAAATGGGGAGGCGGTTCTTCATCCTCAGGAAAAGCATCAGGGAACTCAGTGTTTAAAAGGTAGACATAGTCCAAGAGAACCCGTGTCCACCAGCATTAATCTCTTTCTTGATTACGAGCTTTCGAGGGATAGAATCCATGTCCTAGACAAGAACCTTAACTATCACTCGTCCCCTGATTCCGTCGCTCTCATGCCAATGTAGGAGGTTTCCAAACGGAGAGATTGCATGAGAGATTAAGTGGAAGTGTAGGTAATCAAGAGGGAATCCCAACATCATAATCCATCGTGCTTAAGAAAGCGCTCCAAATGGTTCGGAACAAAATCATGTGGGCTTCCATACACCATGATATCTCTTTGAAGAACAGAAGCAAACTTGAAATTTCCGAGTCCCAAAGGATGAGGAGCAGAGGAAATGACATAGACTCTTCGAACCTCCCTGAGGAGCTCCTTAATTTCATTCAAAGCTTGGCCAATCTGATCCAGTTGAACTGCCGACTCAACTACAACAGTAGCATAATCGTCATGCTCACGAGGAGGATTATCGGAAAAGACCAAGTCGGCCCGTGTAGAAGACGATGAGCTCCCCCTTCTTCCAGGTCCAAGCCAGCCGGGACGAACCGCTCAGGATGGGCAATGTTAAATGTCGCCATGGAAAGGGGTGAGAGAGGAATCAGATTTGGCGACGTTCTGGAGGTGGAGAGATGCAACGGTGCCAAATTTGAGGTACTACAGGAAGAAGAGAAAGAGTCGGGTTGTTTAGATATTTGGGCTTCAAGTATCAGATTTTGGGAGGAGTGGGCCGAAATGATCAGATTGGCGCTACATTTTTGGACCCAGGATTTGCTATGGGGTTTACGTTTGGCCGAGCAATGGTGGTGATCGTGCCCGTAATTGTAACTGAAAGAGCAATGGATAGAATTTAAACAATCTTTCCTAGAATGCCCCTTAGCCAAGTAATGCTGACAGAAAACGTCTTTCGATGGGATATGCGCCGGCAGGATATCCGGAGATTGAGTTAGTTCAAAGTTTGGAACTAGATCTCCATCATCATTCTCCTGAAACGGATGAACTGAGATATTTCGGTCAAAAATACTGCCATTGGCATGGAGGATGAAAGGCAATTGAAGATCATGAAGAAGGCGAACAAAGACCGAGCCCACTTTGACCGAATGAGTTTGAGAACCAGGGATGAGACGAACTGGTTCTAAAGGAGCCGCAAAAGAAACTTTCTTGGAATGATTGAAACGGGGGTGTTTTTTCCAGGAAGAAACCATAGTCCATTCATTTTCACTTTCTTGCAACCAAAGATTGCACTCCGGATGGAAATTCGGGCCACCATCTCACAAAAGATGAAAGTGAATGGTAAAATATAATCCAATAAGTGGAAAGTAAATCGAGAGAAGGTGGCCAAAAGCAGGAAGCCTTTTGAACTAGAATTAACATGATCCACCAAAGAGCCACATGTAGATCAAATGAAGTTCTAATAAAGCACATCTTTGGAGAAATCCCAATCAGCGGAGATGGAAGCCATTGCTGATTGACAGCGATACTGGAGAAAATCACTGAGAGATGCTAAGCCGCCACAGGAATTGCCAGAGTGCTATCGCTTGAGGAGGAGCTTTGGCTCTTCTTCAACTTCACAAACACCCTAGCTCTATTTGTTTAAGACTCAAAAGCATAAAAGATACATGCCAACCAGATTTGGATTCGGCCAGCTCAAAGGCACATAGGCCCACGCAGAGTCCTCCTCAAAGTCCGCGTCCAATTATGAATTTAGGTGGGCTTATATTCGGGCACGACTTGGAGAAACCGAATTGCAGTTTTGGAATTGAGCCCAAATCGGATTCTACTCCAAACTGTAAGCCCAATTCAAATTCTCTTGTGTGTGGGTTTCAGAGAGGGATTGACAAACCGGATTTCAATTCAATTTTGAAGCCCATTGGATTTTGGACAAGCAATGTGAACTCCAATTCGGCTTTCCTTCTTCCTTTCTTTCTTTCTGGCGAAGCTAATCAAAACTCTCCCTTGGCTACATGCGTTCCCACGCTTGGCTACTCCAAGCGCTCCTCCTTCTCTCTTTCGGCTTGCACCTCCTTCTCTCTCTCTCGGCTTACACTTGCTTTGCTTCCCTCTTCCCCCTCTTGGCATGCAAGGCTTCTTGTTTATCAAACCTAAGTACACACAAAGTATTTGCATAGGGTAGTAGCCAATTCTTATGTAAATGAAAATTAAACTCATTAGGAAGCAGATTCACCTATTGGTCAATTAGCTTAGCCCTATCCCGAGTAATAGGACCAATTGGTGCTTTCTTGCTGGTAGTAGGAGTAGTAGTAGTGGTAGGGATGTCCTCATCAATGTGTCAATAAGGCGATAGCCCTGACAGAAGCAGGTGTGGCCAGTGTGGTCAAGGGTGTTGATGACACGTTGGAATTTGGAGACGGACTAGTCGGCGATCTCGCCGAGCAGTGGCGGGCGGTTGGTGCGGGGGAAGAGCGAGGAGACGAGGAGCTCGAGGCTGCGGAGCCTCGCGACGGTGGCCTCCTGGAACACGATCTTCTCCTCCTCTGCAGTCACGAGGCTGTGCAAGGCGTACCCACAGCCCATCAAGCCCACGACCATGGTCACTCTTTGATTTTACCATGGCTTGGAATCCGAGACTAAGAAAAATTCCAAGCCATGGTAAAATTGAAGAGTAAGGAAAATTCAAGCCATGGTAAAATTAGAGATGGTTCGTGTTGAAAACCGTCTGTGATGAGGACGGGAATCACAGATGGTTCGTGTTGAAAACCGTCTGTGATGAGGACGGGAATCACAGATGGTTCGTGTTGAAAACCGCTCAGAAGTATCGCAGCGATTACAACAAGAACCATCTCGTGATATTTAGTAGTATCACGAGCGGTTCTTGTTCGAACCGCTCAGGATACTTCACGAGACGGTTTTCAACATGAACCGCTCGTGATATTACTTCTTCATGACGCGGTTTTAGCGCAGCCCGAATACTGACGGCCGCTAATCCAAAACCGTCTATGATTGTATTTAATACAGACGGTTTTGGTCAACCGTCTGTGATGAGGCGTCTAGTATTAGCTTTTTTTGTAGTAGTGGGGAATGATCCGGAGAGCGCCACGTGGTGGGGCCTACCACACCGTGGCAGGTCCTAAGAGCATATTTAGTGTATTAAGCCGATGTCGATTCAAAGTCATGACACGTAAGCATTCTAGGAACTGAGCTTGTTTTTCTCCAATGTATTGAACTGATTCCTACTAATAACTGGGATCCACGTTATATTAAAAAACCACAAAATAATAATATCCTCTCTCAACCGCACTCTCCCCTATGTAGTTGTTTAATGCTTTGAATCGACTCCTAAGTAGAGTCTGGTTCCATGTGTTTTTTGTTGGAATCGACCCATCTAATGTATTGAATCGATTCAATACTTTCTCTCTCCTCATTTGAACCGGCTAAAACACAACATTGGAGATGGTCTAACTACAGCGATTGCGAGCGATATGCATGCATGCAGTAGGCTCATCGTGGCATGCTTCCTCCCATACACACGCCTAAACCAATTTTTGAAGCAAAAGGCAGCATGCATGCATGGATGGATAATGTTAAGGGAGTTTTTAATGCAAAATCCTACCATGCATGTAGTGGTGGCCAAACGGTGCCCAACATTACACGGGCCAGGCCTGTCCAACCTAGCACGATTAGGCCTTACACAGCAGGCCCGACCCAAACACGACATGCTGGTCTCTCAGGCTGTGATAGACCGGCCCAACAATGTTTGGCCCAGTCGAGCCAAGATAAGCACGCACGCACGCTTATCACCGAGGGGTCAATGAGCCATTTCTTCCTCGGTCCCGCCTTCTCCCATCCCGGTCGCCGCCTCTGTGCCTGGTCGGGCCGTGCCCGGCCTCCTCCTCCCTGCACCCGTCCTCCTCCGCGTCAGACGCACCCCGTCGTGCCAGAGCCTGACCTCCTCCTCCCTACATCGGCCTCCCCCTCCCCACATCCGAGCTTGACCTCCTCCTCCCAACGCTAAGCTTGTCCTCCTCCACGCCGGCCGCCCCCCGCCGCCTTCATGCCCGATCCCAACCTCCTCCTCCCCGCACTGAGCCTGACCTTCTCCTTCCTGCACTGGCCTCCTCCTCCCTGCGTCGAGCCCGACCTCATCGCCGTAGTTGTTGGCTAGGCCGACCGTGCCACACCAAGCATGACATTGTGTGTGCCATGCCGGGCCGGCCCGCTGGGACAAGATACTGACCTAAGCATGACACGCCTGGTCGAACCATGCTGGCCCGGCCCAACTACAGTGTGGGTCATGCCGTGCTTGGGCCATGCCAACAGTCTCGTGCTTCAGGCCAGCCTGAGAGGCACGACCCATTTGGCCACCTCTAGATGCATATGGATGGAGCCAAAGGGATTCCTATTGCAGTCTAGTATGCAACATTTTGCTACTGCAGTCCTACATCGTGATAGGTCACTTGTCAAGTCCTTTGCCTCTTGCCAGTACCAGAGCGCAATAGGTGCCAGATGTTGTCGGCCGCTGCTGCCATTCTACCCTCACCTTCTTCTCCATTATTCTCCTCCTCCTCCTCTCAACTCCTCTATCTCTCTCTCTTTATTCTTATTCTCCTCCTGTTTGGATGGGCCAAATCTAACCCCTCCTCCGGCCTCATCATCTCCCTTAACTTATCGGCCGAGTGGCCCATCCCCGCCAGGTATCCTTACCTCCTCCACCCAGAACTCATGCGGATCAGCCCCCCCACGTCCTCGCCTCTCTCCGCCCTCCACCCCGTGTGGGACCCCTCCCCTGGCCACCTCATCCGCCTCCTCACCTTCCTTCACCTGTCGGCCCATGAGGGACCGCTTCCCCAGCTGCCTCGTCCGCCTCCTCATTTCCCTCCACTCGTCGACCCACATGAGACCCCTCCCTTGGCCTCCTCAGCCACCTTTTCGCCTCCCTCTATCATCTCCATGGGTCGCCATCGCGCACCTCCTGCTACTCCTCACTGCCATCATGTGCCACCGTCTCCTCCCACTGGAGTAACGAACCAAGCAGAAACATGGCCCAGATAATTGTGAGGCCCTCATCATGGAAGTAGCTAAAAGCTAGTACACAAACGTGTATTTTTATTCATAATATCGAGTCTGAGTTATATGGACATTTACAATAGCTTATATAGCCCTCCTGAGACACCTAACACAAGAAACAATTATCTAGATAACTTGGACTAAAAGAAAGGAAAGCCTGTAATTTTTGTCGTCGGTTTGTTTTGGATGTTGCGGCACACTCATATGGAATTTGAAGCTAACAGTTGATCCTTTGTGTGGGCCTTGAAGTTAGCTTTCCAACAAGTACAAATCACCCAAATCAGAGTTTGGATACAAAAGTTACAGCCATTTTAAACTGGGTTGTGCTAACGGTGATGAGTTTAATCCGAATTGACTTCAAACCTTCCGGTGTTCAGTTTCCTTACTTTGGGCGATTTGAATCAGTGAGAAACATGAAAAAAGGAATTATTACAAACCTTTGAAAAGCCGTGTCACAGCTGGATATCACCCAAAGATGTTGTACAAGCCACGGACTCGTCATGTTTGGCAACTCGCGCGTGCCATATGTTCTGCCCGTGCAACATGCACTCCAATTGTTATAACTTTTTGTACAAAACTCCAAATCACATGTCGTTTGATCTGTTCGAAGCTAGACTTGATAGACTTTATAAATATAATTTTTGTGTGCATTGGAAACCTTAGAATTGGTGCAGAAAGCTTCATGAACTTTATGGATTAAAAAGCGGGCTCCATGCTGATTGAAACTTTATTGATCTTGTTTCCCCCTCTTGAGCCGACCATCCTCTCCTCCCCGCTAGCCCAAATTAGTCTATATGCACTGCATATCCTCATCAGTTTCAGAAATATAGTGGCATGTAAGGGGAGAGTCGTGTTTGCGATGGCTGATTAAGAATTCAGAAACTTTGTAGTGACATAAAAAAAATCCCCTACTTAAATGTGTTTGAAGATATTAAGTGGTTATAGTATGTCATTTAATAAATGTATGTATGGTCATTTCTTGTTATTATTGTTTTGATTTGGTGTTTGCTTGTTCTATGCATATGGTGGATTGTGGACAAATACGGTGAAATGCAACGTATATATTAGACTTTTCTCACGCACTTTGTTCGGGTTATAAACCAAATTGTTGGTAGGTACTTATTAGGGGAAGGCCAACCACCGAATGAACAACAATCTCAGAAAATATCATGTTCCGTTTACTGAACCATGGGGAGCCCCGAGTAGTTTACTGGGCAAATAAATCATGTAAACACCAAGTAGCCTATCGACCCATGGGCTAGTAGGCCACATTTTGTCCACATTGTTGATCCAAAAGTGATATGGGCCAGCCCATATTGTTCTCAACTGGTCACATTTTGCAAATTGCAAGTCAGCTCAGCGGGTCCATCCAGTGGCGGAGCCAGAAATTTTCTGAAGCCTAGACAAGCCGCAAGCTAAGTACCTAATTATGGTCTATTGAAAACTGCAAGCATCGGATATCTGGACACACAATTACTAGCCGACCTAGATGAACAAGGAGAAATTGGGAGAACAGCAACGATTTCTCAAGGCGGTTGCAGCCTCGTGGCTTGATGTCGATGGCGATGCTGCCACTAGCTGGAGAGCCAGAGCCACCGGACCTGGAATCGTCGTCCTAAAACCACATGGAAAATGAGACGCGCGAGTTCGATCCCAGAGATCGAACCCAGATGGGCTGCCTGCTCGACGGTAGAGTGAGCCGACCGAGCGTACTCCTCAAATAAGCTGAAAGCTAGGCAGCGAAGGAATGAATTGATGTTTATAAAGGTGGAAACCAATTGATTGGACGTCATATGAGCTTCATTAAGAGGCCTAATTTTTCAACGGGCTGCCATATGGGCTTCATTCTTCTTGCTTCTTCCCACATCCTTTCTTTTATCTCTCCTCCCCATTCTATTCATTGCTCTGGAGCTTTTCTTGTTTCAGTCGAATGCATGGCTTCCTGGTTCCTCTTGCCTCCTCCATCTTTTCCCCATTTATTCTCTTGGTAAAAGTTTCGGCCAAAGGCCCATTGTGCAATCGAAGTCCAAATTGCAATATAGCTTGCAAGGTGCAACATTTGCACCCGTTCATGAGTCATTCATTAACAAAATGGCAAAACATGCGTCCACTTGGCCTTCTCCATGCACAAGTCACAAAGTACCGACCACATGAAACCATAATACTAGGCCAGCACAACCCCCTCATAAGCCTTAATTCCTTCCCCGTTTAAGCCCTCCTCTCTACTTGCTCCCCACGCCGACCCGACTCCCACCCGCCGCCGCCCTCCTCGCACATTCCTTCACCTCCCGCCCTTCCGTGCCAAATCTCTTGCCCTCCCCATGTCTTCTTCCGCCGTGGTGCGTGCGTGGCGGCTCTCCCTCTACGACGCCCTCCTGTGCTGCTCCTCGTGGCGGGGTGCCGCCTTCGCCGCGCGGCTGGCTAGCACAGCCTTCGTGTTTAGCGCGATGGAGGAAGCCGCAGCCGCGCCGAAGAAGGTGCCCCCGCCTCCCCGCCCCCACCGGCCGAAGCTCCTCCTCATGGCGCCTCCTCCTTCCTCTTGGTTTCCCCACGGCTCTCTGACCTCTCTCTCTCTCTCTCTCTCTCTCTCTCTCTCTCTCTTTGGTGCTGTGTTCTCTTGGCCAAAAATCTCCCCGGGCGCCGCCTCCTTCTGGCTCGGCTCGGCACCTTCGGCCATCGCTCTGCTCCTTTGTGCGCCCCCGATTGGCCCGGCATCGGCTCCTCTCCCGGGCGCCGCTCGACTTGGCTAGCGTGGCCCTGTGCTTGGCCCAGCGCCCGTGCACACTGCGGCTCACCCAAGCCTCTATGTTGTGCGCGAAGTGAAGCCCGGGCAAGTGCCCAGGCTGGAGGGACGCTGGCTTTGCCCCTAGGTCCATCCCTCCATGGGCACCCCCACTTGCACATTTGCACACTTGCATCCCTAATATAAAACTCTTCTCTCTAAGACGCGTCACGTTGAAATGGGCTTCAATTTGTTTGAATTTTGCTGCCTTTCAACATGCTTCAATTTTCTTTGATTATTGCTGATTTTTTATGGAACACTAGTAGGTAGGGATGCAAACGGAGCGGATAATTCCCGACCGACCGACCGAATAAATGTGGGCGAAATTCGGAGCCTTTTTCTGGATATCCGTTTTTTTTCGTATTCGGATCTGGATTCGGATATATTTTTCCGAATCCGAATTTGGATTTGGTAAGAATATATCCGGGTTATTCGGAGCTATCCAGGAATTATCCGACTACTATCCGGTTGAGCGTTGAGCGAGAGAGCGACCATCCATCCTCCCGTGCAGAGCGCCCGCGCCCAGCGCCCACATTCCCGCCCGCGCCCAGTGCCCAGCCACCCAGCTCCCAAATTGCCCTCCCGTTTGGCCCCTCTAACCATAACCCTCACCACCTTGCTTGCTTTGTTTTTCTTCTCCTTGCCGCCCCCCCTCCCTCCCCTCATCTACCTACAGGACTACCCTCCCCGGTCCCCTACCCGAGCCCTCCCTTCGCCTCCCTCCTCCTCCTCGCCACCCCGCCTCCCTCCTTCCTCATTGCCAGAGCCGCCTCCTCCTCCTCCCTGGGCTGTCGTGCCTCCCTCCCCCTCCGCCTCATCTACCCGGGACTACCCCTCCTCCCTCCCCTCCGCCTCCCTGAGCCGTAGCCCTGCCTCCTCCTCCTCCTCACAAATTGCCGCCACCTCCTCCTCCTCCCTGATGAACCACAGAGGTCCTGTTCTAGCCCGATCTTTCGATGAGAAGATAATTTCGGCAATAGTCGCTTAACTCTCACGATCCTGGCTATGAACTCGCAAGGCTCGAAACCACGCAATCGTTGAACTGCTCGATAAGTCGTTATCAACCGTGCATGAATACCCCGTTGACCTAACCACGAAGGTCGATTCCTGCATGCACCGAAGAAGCACGCAAGAACGAGATAAAACGCAATCTGAAATTGCAAATAGGAATTGAAATATTTAATAAGATGGGATTCCGAAGAACAATGTCGCTGTTGATCTCGCCGAACAAGAGGACAAAGTATAAAGTAGCAAAGCTAAACTTCAATCAACAAAACCCCAATTTTGCTAAAGGGCGGCAGCTCCTATATGAGGAGGGCGGCCAGGAGGTGGGAACCCTAGGGCGGTGATACTGTTCATGGGTACTGTTGACGTGAACAGTGTGGGCCCCTAGGGTGGTCGGCCATCACATGGGCCAAGTCGGCCCATATATTACATAGCCAGTGGGCCAATAATTTGGTGACGCAGCACCATGGCATGTAAACGCAGCACCATGACATGTAGACACAGCGCCATAGCATGTAGACGTAGCTCGGCTCGTAGGAGTAGAAGTAGCGTAGTCCAATTGGATAATATGACATTGTAGTGGCCGCAAGTCCAATTGAGGAAGATTGAGTTGAAGTAGAGGATGCAGTGCAGCGGGTCGAAGTAGTGGTTGCATCCTTAGGGTCGATATCCTCATCATCCTCCCTTTCTTGAATTTGAGTTGTCCTCGACTCAATCTTTTTCTCCAAGTTATCACTCTCCTGCAAAAGGCTAGTAGCAACAGGAGGGAAAGAAACATGCATTTCTTGTAATGGACACGGAGATTCTTTGCAAATCATAGTATGACATTTAGAATCATGTTTTTCCATGTCTATGCAATCAGATTTTGTAGCTAACATAACAGGAGCTTTTAATTTAATTTCACTTGGAGCTATAATCTTATGATCAATTTGTGTCTTCTCCTTACTTGTGCTCTCAGTTCTTTCTAATTCATCCTTTAATATGGCAGCAGGAGACATTGGAAGTAAAGTGATTTTCTTTTCTTTATAAGTAAAAGTATAATGATTAGATCTACCATGATGTTTAGTATATCTATCATATTGCCAAGGTCTATCTAATAATAACGAGCATGCTTGCATAGGTACGACATCGCAATCAATATAGTCATGATATGATCCAATAGAAAAATGTACGCGCACAAGTTTAGTTATCTTCAACTTACCACAAGAATTTAGCCATTGAATGTAATAAGGATGAGAGTGTTGAGTTGTGGTCAAGCCAAGCTTCTCTACCATGTCTGTGCTAGCAAGGTTGTTGCAACCGCCGCCATCGATGATGACTCTACATGAACATTCGTTGATGACGAACTTTGATTGAAACAAGGTGTGACGTTGATTTTGTTCAGCAAGCTCCATTTGAGCACTTAGCACACGCTGGACAACTAAGCTTTGATACATGCCAGATGCCTATGTTCTTCCTCAGTTTCATCACCTACATTGTTAGTTGCAACTAAAACATGTTCTTCCTCAATGTCACTAGCTGAAGTATACTCACCATTATCCTTTATTAAGAGAGCTCGCTGATTTGGGCAATCACGCATCAAGTGCCCAAATCTTTTGCAACGGTGACATTGTACATCTCTAGATCGCCCTGTAGAAGCAACGGAAGAAGCATTTTTTTTGTGAGAATTTGTACCTTTGCTGATTTGTTTGCCTCAGGGACATGTGTCAGAGTGGAAGGAGCAGCAGGGGGCGCACGGCTTGAGGAGGGTGCATCATGACCAGAAGTAGAGGAAGGTGACATGTGTTGCTGCTGTATTTGCCGACTTGCAAACGATCCTCCAATATCGTCCCTAGAGCGAGATTGTCAATCCTGCACTTCTCTTTCAACTTTGCAAGCAAGATGGAACAAACGGGTGATAAAATTATATTTTTTATAATCAAGTATGTCCTAAATTTCACGGTTTAATACTCCCAAAAATCTAGCCATCTTAGAATTTCCAGTTTCTTTTAAACCACAACGCAACAAACCAGTTTGCAATTCTTGATAAGAGTCCTCTACAGAATTACTACCTTGTCTTAAGCGCTACAATTTATTAAGCAAATCACGTGAATAATATGAAGATACAAACCTATGTCTCATTGCTCTCTTCAAAGCATTCCATGTTCTAGGTATATTTTGATGAGTACGACCATATTCATTTCACCAAATAGATGCAAACTCAGAAAACTTACTAGTAGCAACCCTAACTTTCTTACCTTCAGGGAATTCATGACGAGCAAAATTTTGTTCTACGGTAAGCTCCCATGTGAGATAAGCATCAGGATCATATTTTCCAGCAAAAGAAGGCATAGTGAATTTAATTTTACTCAATGCATCATTATGGTCACATACCTCACATTGATTTCTTCCCATACCTTGACGATTATGATGAAGCCGACGATGGTTACGATCATTGTGCACATTGACTCCATCTGTTTCTGTATCAGCAGTGTAGTTGTTCACATCTTCCTCTTCCACCTCATCTGCCCAAGAGCGGGCAGCAGGTGGTGTGCGGCGAGCAGGAGGGTCCTCCACTTGTGGCTCATGATCATGGGTCTTGTTTTCAGCAGGTGGCTGACGTTCAAGGAGTGCAACGCGTGTGTGGAGCGCCGCGAGGTTGTCGTTGATCTTGTCTAAGGCATCACGAATACTCTCACCGAGCGAGTGCTCAATGTGCCGAACGAGCTCTCTCGTGCGAGGTGTGAAAGACCCTTAACAGTATGTCCCAAAGAATGGTCGTTATTGTTTCCACCATATGTAGATCCGTGTGACCCTGCCATCGTTAGTAGAAAACAAAGAACAAATCACAATGTATATGCCCTATGAACTACTAGGTTCTGGAGTTTCACAAGTCACTCTCTCACAATGCCTTACCAAGTTCTTACAAGCTCTTACCAATGCAGCAAGGAGGTGGTACAACCGATGGCTGGTTCGTGGTACTCTCACTTGTGAATAGCCCAACGATTGCGAGGAACGGAACCTGCTGAGTTAGTAGGAAGTGGAGCTCGAAAGGCTTGAATATAGTAGCAAGGATCAGCAATAATCAAATCAGTTAAAGCAAGTTGAAAGATTGTTCAAAGTACTAGCCAAAGTTGCTGATCCTAGCCTAATCAAAGCTAGCTAATCGAAGCCCTACTAAGAGATGTGTATGTACGCACACGCAACGATAAATGTGACTTGGTGTAAGCAATGGAAAACCTCACAACAAGTACTAGGAGAGACGCTAGCCACCTACTCAAACTTCTGTGAAGGGCACAAGATTGTTCGCACGACGTAGAGCACAAAAGACATCAATATCGGTATCGGTGCAATGCAAACAGCCCTCTAGATTGAGCAGAAACAACAGCTAGTCTCAAACGATGAAAAAGCAAAGTTTTATATGGCTTATATATACTCGTTTGAAAGGTTTCGATGAGATCTACAACTTTGCAGTTGAGACGAACCCCAAATTCCGAAGGGAAGATTGAAGGAATCAGCAAAAATAGAAACCGAAAACTTGCAACACGAATTTGAGGCCAAAAATGGCCGATTGTGGTGGTCTTGGAGGTGACGAGTGCAATTTGGTCATTTTCATTGGGTGCGTATCGTCGTTAGCATTCCGAAAAGTACAAAAACGTTGAATTCCAACTCCATATGCAAAAGTTATGCCTGTTTTACTGAAGGGGTGTCAGAAACAGACTCGAATTCGTTTCGGTCTCAATTGAAACTGCTATAACTTTTGATCCCGTGGGCCAAACTTGGTCACATTTTTTATGGAGGCTTGTGGATGTATGAAGAAGGGCTCCACCAATTTTCACTGATTTTGGCGAAGGTTTGCTAGGTTTGCAATTTTCGGGAAGGAAGGTTGACACTTTCCTTTTCTCTCTCTCTCTTTTCTTTCTTCTTTCTTCTCTTTCCTTTTTTTTTCTTCTGTTTTTCTTCTCTGAACTGAAAGCAAACTTTCCTTCTTTTGTTTTTCCTTGAATCACGAAATCAACTTGGTTTTGCAGACATCCAACTGATACCAACTAATTTGGTTGCCACGGCAACGAATCGAGATACCGGCGATGATATTTGGTGGTATCGCCAAGCAGATGGGCGAAGGGCTAATGTAGAAAGGGTGATTGCTGCGGCAGCAATTTGTGGAGGCGGTTGCAGGGGATGGCAGCGGATGTGTGGGCACGGCAGAAGGTGGAGTCGTCGCGGCAAGAGCACGCCAAGCAAGATGAACTTGCAGCAGATGATGATGGTGGCGCGGCAGGAAGCAAATAAACACAAGATGTGAAAAAGACAATGATGAAGCTACGCAAAGGAAATACGAGATGCGACTAGACAACGATGAATTAGACTCTAACTAAACTAGAAATCAGCAACTAGACACGACGATGCAATCAAAAATTCAATAAGCAAAACTGAAAAGAAAAATTGCAAGCACAGATTGGTTTGGACAGGAACTAAACCTATATATTTTTTTTATTTTCGTGGCTATGTGGACTGTAGAAAAAAAAAATCTCACCGATGAACTATAGCTCTGATACCACTTGATGAACCACGGAGGTCCTGTTCTGGCCCGATCTTTCGATGAGAAGATAATTTAGGCAGTAGTCGCTCAACTCTCACGATTCTGGCTATGAACTCACAAGGCTCGAAACCACGCAATCACTGAACTGCTCGACAAGCCGTTATCAACCGTGCACAAATACTCGGTTGACCTGACCACGAAGGTTGATTCCTGCATACACCGAAGAAGAACGCAAGAACGAGATAAAATGCAATATGAAATTGCAAATAGGAATTGAAATATTTAATAAGGTGGTATTCCGAAGAATGTCGCTGTTGACTCACCAAACAAGAGGACAAAGTATAAAGTAGCAAAGCTAAACTTCAATCAACAAAACCCCAATTTTGCTAAAGGGTGGCGACTCCTATATGAGGAGGGCGGCCAGGAGGTGGGAACCCTAGGGCGGTGGTACTGTTCACGTGAACAGTACGGGCCACCAGGGTGGTCGGCCATCACATGGGCCTTATAGGCCAAGTCGGCCCATATATTACATAGCCAGTGGGCCAATAATTGGTGACGCAACACCATAGCATGTAGACGCAGCGCCATGGCATGTAGACGTAGCTCGGCTCGTAGGAGTAGAAGTAGCGCGGTCCAATTGGATAATATGGCATTGTAGTGGCCGCAAGTCCAATTGGGGAAGATTGAGTTGAAGTAGAGGATGCAGTGCAGCGGGTCGAAGTAGTGGTTGCATCCTTAGGGTCGATGTCCTCATCACTCCCTTCCATCCCTCCTCATCTCTGCCTCCCTCCACTAGCGCCCTCCCCCCGCTGGCCGCTGCGTCCTTCGGATCCTCCTTACTTCCTTAGTCCTTAGCTGTTGCAACCTCCATCCTTAGCCAATATTGGTGCAGGTAATCCAATACACATGCTTCTGCTTGCTTGGTTGTGAGTTTTGTGCGGAGAAAAAAAGAACCATATGGTACTAGTATTTTTGTGGATTTTGCTTTGTGTAGTTCGTAGCCATTTAATTCGTCACGTGTAGCCATTTTGCTATTCTGCTTATGATCTCCTGAAAAAGTTCTCTGGACGCAGGTTGTTTGTTCTTGCTATGCTCTTCCTTTTCTACGTTGTTTTTATGGTTTTTGTTCTAATAGCTACTGCTTTTGCTGCTTGTGATGTATTTTAATTGCTAATTTAGCTTGTTGCTTCTTATGATGGATTTTGTTGGCTAATTAAACTTTTTGCGTCCTTCCTCCTTAGCCGCTGCAGCCGCCATCCTCCTACCTCGCTGCTGCAGCCGCTGCCTCACTCGCTTGTAAACAAAGAACCAAGACATGTAAGTGAACTATTTGATGTTTGTCAGACCTTACCTCTCATTTGTTTTCCATTCATCCTTCTAACTCCTTTGCTCCTGACAGCCTGGTGGCGATCCAATTCTCCTATGTTTTGTTGATTTTGCTAATGCTGCTCGAGCTGCTATTGCCATTGATGCTTTGCAAGGTGAACTCGACATGTATAGATACTTTCCGAACTATATTTTGTTGACACTAAATCACTTATCAGTTTTAGTTCCGAAATGACTTTTGGTTGCATTGAGACATGTATCAATTTTCCTGTTGTTGGGCCATCCAATTGTCTGTAACGATATCATGCTTCATACAGGTTGTTACTTCTCAAGATTGGTTAGTGAGTGCACAAGCCCATCGTCAGGAGGTGATATAGGATCTTTTCAAAGTATGGCAAGATCCTCAGAGAGGGGCTGTAACTGGTGGAATGATCAGGTATGATCTTGTTCACTTTTAACATCTGAATATTACTTGAAAGGGATATATATAAATTCTGTTAAATATGCAGAGTGCTTCTCATTTCTTTCAAGAGGTCAACAGAGTAGAAACCCCAAAGGATCATATTTTACAGGTACTAATATTCATTTGAGCATATTCGATTGGCACCATCGTCCACAACTCCACATACTTGTGTTGCAGAGTGATATCCATAATCTTAAGTATATGGGCATTGGTGCTCTTGGCCGGCTAATAAAAATTAATCCCGATATCGCAGAAGAGCACCAATTAGCTGTTATCAATTGCTTATAGGTGAGTGATATGGCAAATTAAGCTTTTGAGAAGGCATGACAAATAATGGATTCTCTAACATGTGCGGCTGCCATCCTAGTGTACTTGTTGCATGCTTCAAGATAATGAAGCTTCTTCCTTTTATTAAAATCATTTTCTAGTTACAGAACTTAATTTTACTTGGAACAATGATCTGTAGTTTATTTCATTGTATGAGCAACTTTTGTTGCTGTGTTCTCCCACTAGTACTTAGGTTTCTGACTCATTGAATCTTCTTTTGAATAGGACCCTGATGACACTTTGAAGCACAAGACCTTTGAGTTTCTCTATAAGATGACAAAATCAACAAATGTTGAAGTGATTGTTGATCGGATGATGGAGTACATGATCAACATAACTGATCACCATTACAAGACAGAAATTGCATCACGTTGTGTTGAGCTAGCAGAACAATTCGCACCTAGTAATCAATGGTTTATCCAAGTAACTACATGAGTATTTGCCAATTTGTTGTCAAGCACTTGGTGTAATTTTCATGCATTGGTTTTTAACATAAGACCATTTAGTTCCTCTAATTATTTACTAGACCATGAACAAAGTGTTTGAGCTTGGAGATCTTGTCAACATTAGAGTAGCACACAATTTGATGCGGCTTATTGCTGAAGGCTTTGGAGAGGAGGATGAAGGTGTTGATAGTCAACTAAGATCATCAGTTGTATGTACTCTGGACTTCTCATAATACTTTGCTGTCAAGTTCTTCTTAATGCTAAACATGATTTCTGTGTGAATAGACACATTAAAGAAAGCTTGCACTGATTATGCTTGATGAATCCGGCTCTAACTGCAAACCGCCATGCTTAATTCCTGCTATAGTGCTCAACTTGATATTGTGGAGTTCGTTAACAAAGTTTTGTCAGCCTTCCAGATCGGGTGCTTGATTCTTTCTTTATTTTTAACTTTCTCACTACTTGATCTATTAGTATAACTCAATTTTGTTTTTCTTAAACAGGTAGATTCCTATCTTCGGATTGTGGGGGAGCCAAAGCTTCCTTCTTTGTTTCTGCAGGTAGTTACATGTTTCATCTTTCATTCCTATCCCATAGCAAGTTTTTTTTGGGTTAAATTATATTGTTTCGTTTTACTTTCAGATAATATGCTGGGTATTGGGAGAGTATGGAACAACAGATGGGAAATATTTGGCTTCTTATATTGTTGGGAAGTTGTGTGATGTAGCAAAGTCCCACCCAACTGATGACACTGTCAAGGTATGCTCTTGTAGCTTAGCTTATGTTTCATCGATCAATTGGCCTCTTTCTATCCTGTATGCTCTACACTGAAAGATGAGAAGATAGATTATAGTTAAGGCAATACTATGCAGTTTTAGTTCCTCTGTCCTCAACTGTAGTTCCCCTAACGCCTTGAGGGGGTCACAGACAGGAGGCGTAGTATACTAGTATGGTCTCCATGTTATCGTGTGATATATTTAAATTTGTTTATTAAACTACTAATCTAGTTGCATTTTGAACATGTAGTATAGTTGATTGATCTTTATTTGTGCGATATATATGGTTCATGTTTTCGTGCAATATCCGAATAAGTATTCGTGACCGAGACAATCCGTATTCGGTTTGGCATGTATTCGCTCCGTATTTGTGACCGAGACTATCCGCATTCGTATTCGTATTCGGCAATGTCTGTGTCCGATTCCGAATCCGAGAAAAAATATGGAAAAAGATATGGGATGAGCGATATCCGACCGTATCTGCTCCGTTTGCACCCCTACTAGTAGGAGCACTACTAGCCCACACTATACCATTGGAACAATATAGCAATTTCATGTGGTTTCATGGGTTTTCAGGTTTCACGACGTTTCAAGTTTCAGCTTTGATGAGGTTTCAAGTTTCACTCATGGGTTTCATAAGGTTTTATGGAGTTTCAGGTTTCATGATGTTTCAAGTTCCAGGAAGGTTTCCGTTTCGTGACAAAAGTTTCAAAAAGATTTCAGGAGGTTTCAGTGTGCTTCATGAAAAGTTTCATGCAAGTCTCAACATATTTCAAGAAATATTTCAACAAGTTTTAGAAAAGGTTTCACATGTTTCAACGAAGTTTTACAAAAAAGAATTCCAAAAATCAAACAAGTTTCATACATGTTTAGAGGCATGCCTACCCCAGCTAGATGTCGCATGGTCGCTGCGGCGGGAGCCATGAGTCACGCTCTGTCTCTGTCCTCAAACAGTTGTGGCTCCTCCTCCTACCACTACACCTCCGGTGACGAGTCGCGTCGTCACCTCTCCGTGAAGCGGCGCTGCCTTCTCCAGTTGTGACCGTGCTGTCGCTTGCTCCTCCTTTGACCACAAGTCGCATCTACTCCTCTAGCCTCGCCGCCTCCACCTCCGGCAACGAGTTGCCCCACTATCTCGTTGTGAAGCCGCACCACCATTGGCTCCTCCTCTAGCCGCGAGCCTAGCATCATCTCTGCTCCTCCACCGGCCATGGCGCTCACAACATATGACTGACATAATTGGGGTGCGACTGCGGCCTGTAGTGGCGCTTGGCGGTGCAACAACGACGTGTGGCCGGTGGGAGAGGAGGTGCTCTCCACAAGATTGGATTGATGTGCGTCGTCGCCAACCTTTAGTCCTATTTGGATGCCACCACAGCCGACACTACCTAGTTGATTCTCTTTATCTTTGTTTGAAATTTGTCCTGATCGGTTGGTATTTTGCATAGAAATGCATGGTTTCATGTTTTTCCCTGAACCTTGTCGAAACTCTGTTTAAACTTGCATTTTTAACACGAAAAGTCTTGAAACTGACACGAAACTAGGATGAAACTTGCATTTCTAAACCTAAAACCACTTGAAACTCACATGCTTACATGAAGCTTGCATTTTGGAAACTTTAACTTCAAAATATGAAACTTTGATGATACCGGTGAAACTTGCGAAGTTGAAACTTTGAATGATACTTGGTGAAACGTGCGAAGTTGAAACTTTGAATGCTACACTCTTATGTAGTCGTCTCCTTTTTCTTATGAAACTTGTTGATATTCTTTTCAAAACCTTATTGAAACTTGATAAAACTTTTTAAAACTTCCTTAAAACCTTCTAAAACTTTCTGGAACTTATTAAAACATCTAAAACCAGCTTGGAACCTTAAACTTACTTCAAACATGAAACCTAGTTGAAACTTGTTTCCAACGGTACAGCGGCGGCTAGCTCCCAAAACAAAAAGAGAAAAACCAGCCTCACGTGGACCTGTTGATTCCCGAAATTTTTATATTAATTAATCTTTTTTAATTCTATTTTAAAGTTAATTCCTGACACATTTTATTTCTAATTCTGATATCTTTGGTCACGCTACCACCCATAGCGTGACAAAACAACATTCGCTCGGCCACCAGATTCCGGTAAACTCTTGTCACGCCACCACTCGGCGTGACAGTGTTGTTTGGTAATGTTACGATCAGTGATGTGACTAAAAGTGCTATTTAGTAGACTTATCCTATGGTGTGACAACGTTGTTTTATCACGTCATAGGTGGTGACGTGACTAAAAAAGTCAGAATTAGAAATAAAGTACGTCAGAGATTAACTTTAAAATAATTTTTTTTTAAAATTTAAATAATAATAAAAGTTCTCGATTCCCCCGCCCGCGGACAGGCGGGCCGCTCCCTCGCTGCCGACTTGCCGTTTGTCCCAATCAAACTGATCCATTGCCTACTCTCTCTAAAAAAAAACTGATCCATTGCCTCTCCAGGTTGACTCCTTTCATCTCCCTAATCACTGTTCCAGCAAGCAAACAGTTAATCCTTCCTTCCTTCCGCCTCATTAATTGCCCACTAACGCCGCGCTCCCACGCAATCAATCCCCTCCCCAAACCCCAGTCGATCCAGGTTTCCCCAGCCACAAACGCAAACGCGAGCGAGACCAAACCCCTGGAGTCGCCGCACGCCCAGATCTCGAGTCGCCGTGGCTTCATGAGGTAGGGGATCGGAGCGGAGAGTTGGCCGGCGGAGGGCGGCTGAGGCTCTCGGCGGGCGCGAGGATGGGGCTGATCTCGGGGATGGTGATGGGGGTGGTGGTCGGTATCGCGCTCATGGCCGGGTGGAGCCGCGTGATGCAGCGGCGCAGCAGGAAGCGCATCGCCAAGGTTCGGATCACGCGAATCTGCTGTGATGCTGCAGTTGGATTGCTCACGGTTCCTGTGAAGCGTAGTGTGAAGCTTGCTTTCCGGGTTTTTTATTCCTTCTTTTTTTTTGGGTCCCAAACAGGCTGCGGATATCAAGGTCCTGGGTTCGCTTGGCAGGGACGACCTCAGGAAGCTGTGCGGCGACAATTTCCCCGAATGGATATCCTTCCCGCAGTTCGAGCAGGTTAGCAGCACTTCTACCGAAATGTCTTTACTGTGATCTAAGTGTTGTGTGTAAACTAGAATTTATGACCTGACCCCTGGATTCGCAAGTGGTAAATCGTATATTAGTTAGCATGAATGGCATACAAAAGTTGGTTAGTTGCCAGTTCTGTAAGTGCATGTGGGAATCTGCAGAACCGAAGTGTAGGTTGACCTAGGTAGTTCTGGTGCAATTTTCTTGATTAAGAAACAAAAATGCTTTCTAGAATCAAGGAATGTGGAAGGGAAAAATGTATAAATCTCATCGTCTGATATATGATGGCATAGGAATCCTTGGTTTGAATTTGCCTAAGATGAGGAGGATATCTTGGCGGAGGCACATAACTTGTGTTAAATCATTTATTTTTTCTGCAAAATATTCTGTACATGCAATGGATTGAAAATGATCCAGACTTTGGACATTGTCTTGTCAGTTCATGAGAAGTAGTTCATGCTTATTTGATTACTCATGATGATTTGGAGAATGAATATTTTACCTACAATTTTGTTCTCTACAGGTGAAATGGCTGAACAAGCATCTCAGCAAACTTTGGCCTTTTGTTGCAGAAGTAAGATAAAAGTTCTTAGACTCTGTAACCAACCTGTAGTACTGTAAACTGTAAAGTACTTTGCTAATTAGAAAGTTCTGCTTGCTTATCACGAACAGGAATATGGTATTCCCTTGTAGCAATTTCCATCCCTTGGTGTATGCTGTTTCATCTACCTGTTGAATCGCAAATTGGTGGTTCTTTAATTGTCTCTGCATTCCAATACTAGCATTTCGTGGGGTACATTCCATGTTCTTTTGTGTTTTGTTGATTATGTTGCTATTGCTAATAGCTTATGCTTTTGAATCAATTTTGGTGCATTACCAACAGCTTGAGCTTTTGCATCAATTTTGTTGCTGTAGTGTGAAAATTTTCGGAGCATAACAAAATGGTTTATGATATTTGGAGTATCCATTGTTTTAACCATGGTTGTCACGGCGTCGCCATGGCGTCGCCTAGTCGACGACATGTCGTCCAGCAGCGGACGACATGGTTGCTTGCCAAGACTGGGAGTGGTCTAGGGGAGAGAGGGGCTCAGATCTGGCTTCTGGGCGACTCGGGAGAGAGGAGAGAGGGCTCAGGCATGGGAGAGATCCCTAGTTGCTACCACCGGTTGTCAACCCTCTCCAGCTCGCATCCGCATCCGCCGCCGCCGCTGCACGTCGTCGCCTCCCTGCCTTCCGCCATCGCCTCACAAGTATTATCCCTCCCTCTCCTTTCTTGTCTGCTCCTCCCTCTCTCCTGATCTGCTGTGCTGTTCGTCGCCCATCACAGTCCTCTTTGCTGCTCGCGTCTCTCCTCTGCTGCTTGTAATGCTGGATGAGTGGATGGTGCTGCTCACCATCCTCCGCTACTCACCCATGGACAAAATGAGGTGGCAGCCTGGTGCTATTAGTACACGGGAGGAGGGAGTGAATGTCTTAGATGGGTTTTTGGGCCTGAGTGGGGTTGTGGGCTGAGTGGGTAGTGGCCCATCTCTCATCTTTTCTTCTTTTTTCCTCTATTATACGTGTTATATGTGCTGATTTGCCTAATATATGTCATCGTCTAATCACCGTCTAGGCGGGCGCCTGGACATCCTGGCGCCTTGGGGTCGCTGCAATTGGCCAGAGCGCCGTGACAACCTTGGTTTTAACCCTGATACTTGAGTATAGACATCAGGACAAGTCAATGATCATGAACATAACACTTTCTAGGCTATGTAACATAACCTGTTAAAGGTCGAAAATCAACTTAGATGCTCATCATGTCCACAGTCCTGTTTTGCACATTCACTCGAAACGATTAGGTTATTTTTTGTGTGTACAATATGACATTTTATAGATATATGTCAAGCTATCCTGCATTCATGGAGCATTGAAGTTATACCTCTATCAAGTTATCACTTACCATTTGCTTGTGGTAAATATGCATGGCTTTGTTGATCAAGACATGCCTATTTTCTTTGCTTTGGTACAATATTGTATTCTCTTGTCCCAAGGCTTTTTATCTTATAAATTATATACTAATTTTTTTGTAAGCCTTCTGTATGCTTACTATACTTTTCATTTGATTTTAGGCTGCAACTGCAGTTGTCAAGGAATCTGTTGAACCACTACTAGATGATTATCGACCTCCAGGAATAAAATCTCTGAAGTTCAGCAAATTCTCTCTTGGAAATGTGTCACCAAAGATAGAAGGTTTCCTTATATATATATATATACTGTGTTGGCTAGTATTTATCTCATGTTTATTCTTCGTGGATGTACTATCTGAGTTTTGAGTTACTGAGAGATATTGACTTTTTTCACATCTGTAACTACATTCTCACATTTCTTTTTTGATCTCATGACTTTTTATGCGATAGTTCTTAAATGAAAAGTACAATCCTTGCATCCTACATACATAGACCAAGCACTAGGTCCAGCTGTAACGAGTAATGACACGTATTAAATCATGTCATAGTTTATTGAGATTAATAGAAGCTACATGATCTTAATTAAGCCGGTGTTTTTTACCTACTATTTCATTAGGTGGTTAGTATGTATATATTAAATTGCAGGAATTTTCCATGGTGACTAGTGTACACAAATTGACCTTTTGCTTTATGCATATTTCATATTTGTAGCTTCCATAGCAAGGTATGATTTCTGATGATAAGCTCTTCTTGCTGTCAATAACTGACCACTTCCTATGGTAGATTGATTGACTGATATTACCCAAGTTGATAAAAAACTATTATCTTATCTGGCAAATCGATGAATCGTGACAAATTATTTTAAAAAAATGTGTCATCTAGTCCATCTGCAGCATTTATGGAGAGAAAATTTTCAAAATGACACAAATACCCTTTTCAATTTGAAGTGAAATAAGTTGGGAAAGATAGGTAGAAGAAAAGTACGAGAAGAACTCTTTACATAGGTGAGAGATGAAAGGAAATTTTGGCACCACCTAGATCCTTGGATTGGTGCTAGGCCCAAAACAAAGGAATGTTGTATTACCCCTCTAATTTATCATCAGCTAACAGCAATTATATTTTGCATAATAATCCATGTTTGCGGTGTTATTTGGTATTTATGCTCGCTTGCGATATTATTTCTCTAATTTCACTTCTTTGTGATGCTAATGATCTAATTTTCTCTTGATTTTTATATGAGTCCCTGTTCTCCATCTTATTAATGCCAATCTAGGCTAAAATTTGTTTAGCATTTTGCTCATGTTGCTGCAGTACTAAATAAGTGTGACTGAAAGACATCATGTTTTGTCGTTTTCTATGAAGGAATTCGTATTCAAAATCTTCAGCCAGGCCAAATCATAATGGATATAGATTTCCGTTGGGGTGGAGATCCAAGCATAATCCTTGCTGTTGATGCTCTAGTTGCATCACTGCCTATTCAGGTTTTAACTGTTTCTTTGTTCTTTGCAATGAGTAATTTTGCAGAAGTAAACCTTTCTTTAATTACACGATGTAATATTTTTTGCCAACCATCTTGCAGCTCAAGGATCTTCAGGTCTTTACCATTGTTCGTGTTGTATTTCAACTATCTGAAGAGATTCCCTGCATCTCTGCTGTTGTTGTTGCTCTCCTTGCACAGGCACGTATCTACTAAACAATTGTTAATTTTTATTTCAATGTAGATTTTTTTCGAGATCACGCAGGAGATTGTACATCTTTGTATTATAGGTAGGAAGAAAAATAGTACAACATTAGCTGAAATGAGTTTTCTACTAACAAACTGGACAACAAACCACCAAGTTTCGCTGGAGAATGAAGACCCTTTTCTTATTAACTGTGTTTGGTTCTGTAATTAAAATGACATGAAGTGAAATCTTCCTTGAGAAAAACTATTTGTGAAGATCTGTCCCAAATCTTACCTGAGAGTGGACTCACAAAGTAGGAGACAAAAAAATGCCAGTTCCACCTGGGATGATCTTTAACATCGAATCAGAAACAAAACTATTATTTGTTTGAAAATTGAGGCTGTGTGTGGTAGCATTATAATATGATGCTAGTTTTGACACTGCCTATCTTTTTTTTTGTGAACTTTGAAACCACCAGTCTTATGTGCTAATGCTGGTGGCAACTGTGTTTAGGTACAAAATTTGTGGTTAATGAAACTTATGTGCCATTATTTTTTGAACTTAATGCAGGTCTCTTGCTGCAAATTTCCTATTAGATCATTTTATTGTACAAATTACATTTCTGAGGCTTGGAACCTTTTGCATTATCAAGATGAGCATTTCCTGTGTATTTCTTTCAATGGGTTTCTTTGTGCTTCAGCCAGAGCCGAAAATACAGTACACATTGAAGGCTATTGGAGGAAGCCTGACTGCTATTCCAGGACTTTCTGACATGATTGATGTAAGATGACTTGA
Source organism: Phyllostachys edulis (assembly GCA_036346405.1). Classification (NCBI taxonomy): domain Eukaryota; kingdom Viridiplantae; phylum Streptophyta; class Magnoliopsida; order Poales; family Poaceae; genus Phyllostachys; species Phyllostachys edulis. Next base: position 28,179,415 of record CM070558.1, on the reverse strand, counting down.
CAATATTTGAACATTGAATTCCTACTAACAAACTATGTGGAGAAGTGACCAGGATTCTTCTGCCTTTGATTAGGATACTGTCAATTCAATTGTTTCCGACATGCTCCAGTGGCCACACAGGCTTGTTGTTCCACTTGGTGTCAATGTTGATACAAGGTGAGTTTCTTCAGTGTTTTGTTATTGTTATGAATATTGTATGTATATTCAAGAGACCTAATGGGCAATATATATAAGGAGTATAAGGGGGTATGCCATATACAGATAAGGAAATACAAAAGGACTCCGATTCTAACACCCCCCTCAAACTCTTGGTAGATCACACACGAGTTTGGAGAGAAAATACAAATGTTGTACTCTAGTCTGTGGCTTCGTGAAGAAGTCAGCAATATGTTACTCTGAGGGCACAAACTGTAAAGCAAGTATTCCCTCCTGCACCTGTGAGCGAGTGTATGAAGCATCCACACCAATGTGTTTGGTAAGCTCATGCTTCACTGGGTCACGGACAATACTGATAGCATTTGTACTGTCAGACAAAAGAGTTGTAGGTCTCATTACAGACACTCCAAAATCTGCAAGTAAACACCTCAACCAAGTAACCTCTGCTGTCATTGCTGCCATAGCTCTCAACTCAGCCTCTGCACTCGAACGGGAAACCGTAGTCTGTTTCTTTGTTTTCCAGGCAATTAGGGAGGAGCCAAGAAAAATACAGTAAACAGAAAGAGAACAACAATCAGAAGGATCACTAGCCCAGGTCACATCAGAGTACGCCTGAAGCTGTAGTAAGGTGGAGCTAGGGAAAAACAAACGACGAGAGATAGTCCCACGCAAGTAAATGAAAAACTTGAAGAATGTGACTGTAGTGAATATGGGTAGAATGAGCCATGAACTGACTCAAGATATGAACAACATAAGCAATATCAGGACGAGTGCTCACAAGGTAAACGAAACTCCCAACAAGATGACGATATCGAGTAGTATCCTCGAGATCACCATTAGTGGCACGAAGCTGTAGAGATAGCTCCATGAAAGTCTCAGCAGTGCGAGTGTCAGTCAGACCAGATCTATCAAGAAGATCCTGGACATACTTTAACTGGGAGAGGTAGTAGCCCTTAGGCATGGAAGAGCCTCAATCCCAAGGAAATACGTAAGAGAACCAAGATCAGTCATAAAAAATTGCTCACTAGGATGCTTCTTCACATACGAGATGAATGAGGAATCATCACCAGTGATGAGCATATCATCAACATATAGAAGAAGCAGTGTCCTACCCCGAGATGAGAGATGGACAAAAAGAGCAGGATCGTGGGAACTGACAGTGAAACCGACAACAGTAATTACTGAGGTAAAACACACAAACCAATCACGAGGAGCCTGTTTGAGGCCATAAAGAGCATGATGAAGACGACAGACGTGCCCATCGGGAACAGAATACCCAGGTGGTGGCTGCATATAGACCTCCTCATGCAAAACACTATTAAGAAATGCATTCTTAACATCCAGCTGAGAGATAGACCACTGGCGAACAGAAGCAACCGCAACAAGATAGAACAGTGGTCATATGGGCAACAGGGGCAAAAGTCTCATCGTAGTCACGATCGTACTCCTGCTGAAAGCCGTGAGCCACAAGGCGAGCCTTGTAGCGCTCGATAGTATCATAAGAGCGGGTCTTAATCTTGTACACCCACTTGCACGTGATCGGACGAGTATGCATAGGTGTCGGTACAATATCCTAAGTCTCCGTACGTCGAAGAGCATCAAACTCCTCTGCCACAGCGAGCTGCCATTCAGAATGAGGTAGCCTCACGATAAGAACTAGGCTCAGTGACAGAGTGAGCATGAGCTATCGGAGCAAATCCAAAACGATCAGAAGGTCGAAGGGATGTCCGGTCATGAAGGACGTAACGAGGAGCATCATCAGGAGGATCAGATGTGAGTGCCGGCAAGATACCGGGAGAGGAGACTGGTGAAGGACGAGGACGCCTGGAGTAGTGAATGCTGGAGAAACGAGACGGTTGTGCTGCAGGAACAAGAGGCGGTGTTGCAAGAGGTAGCACCGAAGGCGGTGGTACAGAAGGAACCACTGGAGACAGACCAGGGGAAGACTATGATAGTGGAGAAATGGGTGAAGAGTCAGAAAGAGACAATCATGAAATCAACTCAACGGTGGAAACAGGAGGAGCCGAATCTCGATAGAAGAAAGGTCGAGATTTGTCAAAGACAACATTTCGTGAAATCCTGATCCGTCGAGCAGAAGGATTATAGCAGCGATAACCCTTATGCTCAGAACTATAACCAAGAAACGCACACTCAACTGACTGAGACGATAGTTTGGTGCGCTCACGAGGCTGCAACAGAACAAAACAAGTAAAACTAAAAACACGAAGGTGAGTGTACTAGGGGGCTCGAGAGTACAAACACTCTATAGGACTGACACTCTTAAGAGCAGTGGATGGCTGCATATTGATGGTATATGCAGCCGTAGAAACAGGCTCAGCCTAGAATTGTGGTGGAACATGAGAGGCAAGGAGAAGAGTGCGGGCAGTCTCAATCAGATAACGATGTTTGTCCTCAGCAACCCTATTTTGAGCATGGGCACCAGGACAAGAAGACTGGTAAAGAGTGCCCTGCTCAAAAAGAAACTATCTAAAAGTGCGAACAAGATTTCGCCAAACAGAATCACAAATAAAAATACGGATGAAAGAATCAAACTGAGTATGAACCATTGTTGCAAAGCTACGATAGATCGCAAGAAACTGATAATGATTAGACATAGGGAAAATCCATATAAAACTTGAATAATCATCAATGAAGATCATATAAAACTTATGCCCGCCTTTAGAGACAATAAGCGCAGGTCCCCATACATTTGAATGAACTAAGTCAAAAGGGGACCAGAAGACAAGGACTCACTAGAATGATAAGGAAGTTGTAGCTGCTTGCCCAACTTACAACCCTGACAAAACATAGCCGTATCCAAGGAACAAAGAACCTATAGCTGCTTCCCGCCGACCAACGAAGCGAGAATCGTGGATTCACGGCTTTCTGGAAAAACACTTTGATTTCGTTTGAATTTGCTTAAAAATCAGCCGAAATTCGAAATTTAAAATTTGAACTTGCAAAACCCGGAAAACCTACCGATTTTGGATCCGGACCCTACCAGTAATCGTTAACCCATGTTATCGGTCGAATTTTTTCCCTGGTCGTGTCAACAGTAACACGTCCAAGAATACCTTGACGAACTAATGAAGAAAGACAAGACTCACACAATTGACCTAGACGAGGATGCCACTGCGCAAAAACTCCAAAGGTGGTGGCAGCAGTGGCGGTGGAGGTAGATGTAGACGTGATAGGAGCAATTGAAGTGGACGGAAGGTGGAGGCGGTCAAGGATGTAGAGACCCTGACGATTCCTATGGCGCCAGCTAGTCTCAAGTACCGTCCCTGTCTGTCGTTCCTGGACAAAACAGGAGTGAGTCAAAACCAACCCTACAGCCGAGATCGGTAAGCTGACCCACTGAGAAGCTGCATGGGAACCTGGGGAACATGAGAAACAGCTGGAACACCAGTGCTCAAAAGCGTCTATGGCATACTGAAAAGCCTCATCAACAGCAGTAGTAGCCTCTGTCTCCTTGGCGGCCTCATCTTCTGCAGGAGGTGCAAAAGTAGGCTGTCTGGAAGGAGGCTGAACCGGCAACGGCGGACAAGGTCAAGCACTAGTGATATGTCCCCAGAGGCAGAGACCATCGAGCGTGATCTCCTCTGATGCGCCGATATGCTCGCGAGGCACGTCTGCAGATCTCCGATACGTGTCGGAAGTATCGGGATTCTTTTAATTAAAAAAAGAAATGCAATTCGATCGCCCCGATACACCCCGACACTGATCTCGAAGAAGCCCACCCGTGGGCAACAAGGTAATCGCTCGCCCAAGCCCATGGAAGATGCATTGCCTAACCTCCCCGCACCGTGATCAGACCCGATCGCCCTCCCGCCTCCGTCGTAGTCGAGAGGGCGAGCGAGCCGTCGGGCGGCGCAGAGGCGGCGACCGGCGAGGCGGCAGAATCGGCGCAGCGCTCCCTCCTCCGCTGGCGCGGCGGCGGCGACCTTCGCTTCTCTCCGCGACCGGGACGGACGACCAATGAGGCGGCGATCGGCGGCTCTCCCTCCTCCGCTCCATCCTCCGCGCCACCTCCTCCGCACCATCTCCTCTGCGCGACAACAGATGCGCTCTCTCTCTCTCGATCCGGTGGCGGTGAGAAACGGGAAAGAGTTGGAGATGGTTAGATGTGGCCGTGGTGGTAGAGATTGAAGGTGAAGTTGTTCTTTGTTAGTGGATCGGGGAGATGTGGCGGTGGTGGTCCTTAATATATAACTTGATTGATGTAGCTCACGGCTAAACTTGAAATATATACTTACAGTCTATATCGCCGTACATTGATAAACCCTTGACTCAAAGTCTCAAACTTATCAAGTATCTCATTTTATATTTTTACTGTTTTTAATACACACACACATCCGTATCGCCGTATCGGGTTTTTCGGAGAAACGGGTATCATTGATCACCAGATGTCAGACGCCGCATTCCAGATCGCGTGACGGTGCATCATAGGTGATCTCCATGAGTGAAGACCACAACTTGTAGTTCGTCCCATAAAGCTTTGTTCCCAAGAATGGGATCGCATCTGATGGAACGGAAGCCATGGGTAGGCGGCGCTGGACGGCGCGGCGACCAAGGCAACAAAGTCTAATAGGCGACGCTGGATGGTGTGGCGGTTAGAGCGACGTTTTTTTTAACCGAAACCGACGGTTTCTTATCTATAAGAAACCGAAACCAACACGGTTTCTAGAAAACACATCTACTGCAGCGGGCGATCAGGCAGCCAACGGAGGTGGCGGCGGCGGCCGATGAAGGGGCGCAGCGACCGGGCTCGGGCGGTAGAGGAGCGGGAGGCTCTGGCGGCGGTGTGGTGAATTCTGCGGCAGGATTCCTGCGGCGACGAGCGACAAAGGCAGAGGCGCTGAAGGCTCCAACGGCGGCGCCGACGGATCCTCAGAGCGGGAGGGTCTCGAGGCGGCCGAGCGACGGCGGCAGAGGCTCGGCCATGGGAGGGCCTCCGGCGACTTGCTCGGTCTCACGCCGCTCGGGCTCGGGCTCGGGCAGCTCTCGGCGTCGGATGTCCGGGAACACTCGGCGGTGGTCGGATGGCAGCGGAAGGAAGCTAGATTAGTGCCCTAGCACTGATACCATGTTATGAATATTATGTGTATATTCAAGAGGTCCAATGGGCAATATATATAGGGAGTACAAGGGGTATACCATATACAGATAAGGATACCATATACAGATACTCCCCCTCCTCCGCCCCCCCGTGTGGTTTTGCTACTGCAAAATCATGTGGGTTAAGAAATTCCATTGCAAGATTGTAGACGTGCCATTGCTATTATAAAATGAAGTTTTGAGATGGATGCCTGCTAATTGTTACCTTTCCGGTGCTTATATATAAATGTCAATAATGAACTGCTTTGCGGTGGCATATTTATAGTTAGCTAGTTTTGTAGTGGCATATATGCAGTTTTCTTGAAAGACACTCGATGTTTTGTTGAAATAGTTCTACATTCCTTCAAAACATCCAACCAGTCAACCACTTTCATAAACATTCGTTATATGATTTCCAATGATTTGCAAGAGTAGAAGACTACATCAAAAAAGGAGATCAAAAAAGAATTTGTCATTGCCTGGTGATCCAGTCTGCATGGCACTATACATATTTTAGCATGCTTCCATCTGAAAATCTTAATTGGACAACACTGTTATGGAGCTCTTCAAAATTCTCTTTTTGGAGCATCATTTTCATCTAGGACTCCTCCCATCACAGTCCAACCATCTCAACTAGACACTGAATCCCGCACTTCATCTGGAGAGAAAGTCTCTGGGCAACTAATCATATATTGATATATTCCACATGGTAAACCATATTATGGATATACAGATCTACACAAATGTCCAATTTCTTGGTTTGATACCTTTCACAGTTTCCTAGCTTATAATGAATTCTGATTATTCTTCTTTCTGTATATTTGTCTAATAATTGTCTATATATTGAATTGCCAGATCCCATTGGCATTCACTGACTTCAACTCTAGTTTTTCCCCCTATTCTACTTGCTTTCTAATTTCTATGCAGTGAGCTGGAGCTTAAACCTCAGGGAAGACTTTCTGTTACTGTAGTAAAAGCAACTTCTTTGAAGAACAAAGAGCTGATTGGTAAATCAGACCCATATGTGATTCTGTATGTGCGTCCGATGTTCAAGGTCAAAACAAAAGTCATAGATGACGACCTAAATCCTGAATGGAATGAAACATTTCATCTGATTGTTGAAGACAAGGAAACCCAATTTGTCATTTTTGAGGTAATTCTATATTGTTTTCCCCTGTTCCCTTTCGAATATGCTACTACACCGAGGCAAAATGACATCAATTAAACAGGGAAGTATGCAAGAACAAAAACTATATTTATTTATATGAATTGAAGAGTCTGAAACAATAAAATTAAGGAAAGCTTCTATGCTCGCTAAAAGGCAATTCAGTTGAATTTGGGCCCAGCCTTGCTAGGTGCTATAATGATAGTGAGGTTGGCTGGGCCAGTTCAAGACTTCAGGCTAACCAATGTTAAATGGTCATGCTGGGCTCAAGCCGGGACACATGTGTCCCAGATGCTGCTTGAAAATGTGAAAAATATATTAAATTAATGAGAAGTTGAGGAGATATTCTATGTTAACCATTGTGTAGAAGTATGCTTAGATTGTCCACCTTTCCTCCAGTATCTTAAGCTTTTGGGTTAGTCGGTTAGTGTATGAACATTAACATGGTATCAGAACTAGAAATCCTGAATTTGAGATCTTGTTAGCACAATTGAGGAAAAATTTATTATGTAGTTCAAGGGTTCGGTGCCATTAGGGTTCCAGTGTGGACGAACTCCCAACCCATGGGTTAACTGGTAAACTGATTGGTGCATGAAGCTTGATAGTAATTCCAGATGTTTTAAGACCTTATGTGAGGGGCCTAGATTCACTATTGCTTCTTCCAGATATTTTTAGAAACATTTTGGTTTCCTTGGATCGCCCGACCCTTTACTATAGCAATTGTATTTTTCTCAAAATTGCACGAGGTCTCGAACTAGGACCTCAAGCTCTCATACCGTGTTAGAGTTTTATGACCCAACTAATTCATCCAAAAGATTTGAGTTGTTGAGGGAAGGTGGGTGATCTATTTGTTGCAATGAGGCTTGTCTATTCCAATGGGCCAAAGGGCCAATACATAACATGTACAGGGTTGCCAATATGCAAAGAACACCCTAGGCTATATACATATCTAACACCCCCTCTCAAACTCATAGTGGATCAACAACACTGAGTTTGGAGAGGTAGAAGTTATGCTAAACTCTAGTCTGTGCCTTAGTGAAGAATGCTAACTAAAGCTCTGAAGGCATATACTGAAGATCAATAACTTGGTCTTGCACCTGCGATCGCATGTACGAAGCATCCACTCCAATGTGCTTGGTGAGCTCATGCTTCACGGGATCTCGAGCAATGCTGATCGCACTAGTAGTCCAGTACTATCTAATAAGAGAGGAGTTGATGCAGAAGCGGAAATACCGAAATCCTCAAGTAGCCACCGAAGCTAGGTGATCTCAGCTGTCAACGACGCCATGGCTCTCAACTCAGCCTTAGCGCTCTAACGGGAAACGACAGTCTGCTTCTTTGTTTTCCAGGCAATCAAGGAGGAACCAAGAAAAAATAGGCAAAAAGAGATCGACGATCAGAATGATTGCTAGCCCAGGTCGCATCAGAGTACGCCTGAAGCTGTAAGGAACTAAAGCGAGGAAAGAAAAGATGACGAGTGATGGTCCCGCAAAGATATCGCAGAACTCGGAGAAAGTGATTGTAGTGGAGCTGAGTGGAAGCAGAGACAAATTGACTCAGGATGTGAATTGGGTGAGAGATGTCAGGGCGAGTGGTCCCTAGGTAGACAAGGTTCCCGACAAGATGGCGATAGCGAGTGAGATCCTCAAGAGGCTCACCATCAGTAGGCCGAAGGTGAACACCAAACTCCATAGGAGTATCCACCACACGCTGATCAGTGAGATAAGCGCGAGTAAGGATATCTTGAATGTAATGCTCCTGGGAGAGATAGTAGCTCTCGGGCACAGAAGTAATCTCAATCCCAAGGAAGTAACGAAGAGGACCCAAATCAGACAGCAAGAATTGCTCACTGAGACACTCCTTCACAAAGTTAATGTACTGAGTCATCTCCAGTGATGATCATATCATCCACATAGATAAGGAGGAGCGTCCGACCCCAAGGAGAGGTGTGTACAAAGAGGACTGGGTCGTGATCACTAGTGGAGAAGCCGACAGCAATGATAACAGAGGAGAAGCGGGCTAACCAAGCACGAGGGGCTTGTTTGAGCCCATAGAGAGCGACGAAGGCGACAAACCATACCATCAGAGATAGAATACCCAGGGGGCGGCTGCATGTAGACCTCACGCAACTCGCCATTGAGAAAGACATTCTTAACGTCTAACTAAGAGATGGACCATTGTCGAACAGATGCCACAGTAAGAAGAGTGCGAACAGTGGTCACAGCAAGGAGACTACGAACAATGGTCATGTGAGCAACAAGAGCAAAGGTCTCATCGTAGTCAGGACCATACTCCTACTGAAAACCACGCGTTACAAGACGAGCCTTGTAGCGCTCGAGGGAACCATTCAAGCGGGTTTAAATCTTGTACACCCACTTGCACATGATAGGAGTGAAACACGTAGGTAGGGGCACAGGATCCCAAGTGCCAGTACGCTCCAAAGTAGCAATCTCCTTAGACATCGCGAGTCGCTATGCAGGTGAGCAAAGCACTCACTCAGAGGGTCAGAGGCTCGAGGAGGAGCGGCTACTAAAATTGTAGGCCAAAGGGCTCGACAAAGGTGACGATCACGAAGATCGTATTTGAGAGAAAGCGGAGTGGGACCCAACAAGGATGGAGAAGAAGAGCTGGGAACAGGACCCAGCAAAGACGGAGGCTCAACTGGAGGAGTAGGCCGAGGACAGCGAGAGTAGTGTGCAGAGGAAAAGGTGGAATCTCAACAAAAGAGCGGGAAGGAAACTCCGGCGGAGGTGGAACAGGTGCAGCCAGAGGAGGGAGGCGAAGATGGTGCAAGAGGAAGCGAAACAGTAGTGGAAGGCAGAGAGTTAGGAAAAGTCAGAAAGGAGATCGACTCAACAAGAGAATCTGACCTGACTATGGGGGAATGAGGGTAGCAACAGGGTCGTAGCAACGATAACCCTAATGCTGACTGAGCAGTCAGCTTGGTGCGTTCAGGAGGTGGAAGAACGAAACAGACAACCGAAACTGCGAATGTGATTGTATTCTGGGGCTCGACCATAGAGGCGCTCGACAGGAGTAGAACCTTGAAGAGCAGTGGAAGGCCGCATGTTGATGAGAAAAGCAGCAGTGGAAATAGCCTCGGCCCAGAAGTGAGGGGAAACAGAAGATGCAAGCATGAGAGCGTGAGCGGTCTCAAGCAAGTGACGATGCTTACGCTCAGAGACATCGTCCTGAGCGTGAGCACCAGAACAAGAGTATTGGGGACGAGTACCCTGCTCAGTGAGAAAGCGACGTAAAACAGCAGATAGATACTCACCAGTAGAGTCGGCACGAAACACATAAATGGCCGAATCAAACTGAGTGCAAACCATGGTGGCGAACATCTGGTAAATAGAGAGAAACTGATTGTGAGAGGACATGAAGTAGATCCAAGTATAACGAGACTAATCATCAATAAAGATCACATAGTATCGATGACCCCCTTTCGAAACGAAGGGAGCCAGACCCCAAACATCAGAGTGAACAAGATCAAAAGGACGAGTAGAAACAGAATCACTAGAGGGATTGGGGAGTTGCAGCTGCTTGCCAAGTTTGCAACCCATGCAATGTAAAGATGGGTCCCCAGAAACAGACTCAAGAACACCACGACCCACTAATGACGATAGACGTAAGCCACAGAGATGACCGAGATAATGGTGCCACTAAGCAAAGGAGGTGGTGGAGGATGTGGCAAGACGAGCGGTAGTGGTTGATTGGCTGGTGGAGACAGCGGAAGGAAGATGAAGTCAATCGAGCTCCCAAAGACACTGCGAATCATGGCGCCGAGGGCTAGTACCAAGCAGAGTCCCCATGTGGTGGTGCTGAACACAACAAGAGCCAGACTCAAGAACAACACGACAGTCGTGATCAGTGATCTGACCAGCCGACATAAGTTGCATATTAAGCTGAGGAACATGAGAAGAAGTGGAAAGGGTGCCTCGGCCTGCAACAGGAAGAGAGGTATCATCTGCAGTCTGAACAGTGGAAGGAAAAACTGTGGAACGCATGGAAGTGAGGTGGGTAGAATCTGGTGTCATATGATAGGAAGCACCAGAGTCCAAGATCCACGGAGACAAGATACCTAGCGAGGGAGGAGGCAGAGGCGAGGAAAACTGATGAGAAGTAAGAGCTAGATGAGCAGAACTCGAGGAGTTTGAGGACGAGCAGTGAGAAGAGCTGCTGTGTGGCGTCACTGGAGGAGCCCTGGCGAGAGGCACCAGCTCTTGAGTGGGAGGAACGTCCAGGGCCCTTCGGGGGACGTCCACCCCGACGACCCTGGTCCCTCCTCCGCTTAGCGATCTGATACTGTGGTGGTCATCTTTGGCGATGAGGTGCGATGGAGACCCGCAGAGAGGCAAGAACCATCAGTGCGGCTGAAGCGTGGAGGTATCACGATCGGTGCTAAAGAAACAGGCGAAGGAGCAGATGCTGAAGCAGACAAGACTACCTGTATCTGAGCCGCGTCACGGTGACGAGTCTCCTTAGCTCGCACACCTGTGAGGGCCTTCACCAAGCTCGGGCGCGGGTGGCGAGTCAGGAGCTGAGCACGCACAGTATTGAACTCAGGCCGGAGATACGTCAGGAAGTCGTAGAGACGGTGAGTCTCCTGGTGAGCGCAGAGCTGTACACAGCAGGGACAGGTCCAGCAGACATTCGGCTCCAGAGAAGTCATCCACGGTGGCATCGAGCTGCTGAAGAGAATGCGCTTGGTGCACAACTGAGAGGTACATAGTATCACTCGTCGGCTGGTAGTGAGCTCGGAGGCGCTCCTACATAAGCTGTCGTCGGCAGCTCTGCCACATCCATGGAGATGGCCACGGGTATGCTACCCACCAGGATGGTGGTAGCACGAGCCTCGGCATCCTGCCATCGCTCGTAGTCGTGCAGCTCAGACTAGTAGAGCTCCAGGGCCTCCTTTAGTGCAGCATTGGTGGCCTCCTGAGCCGCCTGGTCCGCACCAGCAGGGAGAGCAGGCAGAACAGGCAGTATAGGGCAAGACGAACAGGGGTACTCGCCGGTGAGATGACCCCATAGACACTGGCTGTTGAGGTGAATCCTCAGGTGAACAGCCCACTCCCGGAAGTTCGTCCCGTCGAACCGATCTAGGGGGAGTGGGATGGCAAAGGAGCCTCCGGTAGAAGCTATCAGTAGAGGCTCCAACTGGATCGGGAGTCGAAGAGAAGCCAAAAGCCGACGAGAGGCCAGAGAAGCCGGAGCCGAGGTGAAGCTGAAGATGAAACCGCCGGCTCCACGTAGATCGAGAAGCCGGAGTGAAGCCGAAACCACCGGCTCTACGTAGATCAGGGAGTCGGAATGAAGCCGAAGTCATCGGCTCCAGGTTGATCACGGGAGCTGGAGGGAAGCCGCCGGCTCCACTTAGATCGGTGGAGCCAGTGTGAAGCTGAAGCCAGCGGCTTCACCGAATCAAAACAAAAACGGAGTTCTGCTCTGTTTGCTTTGGTCGTTTGAACCGGCGCGTCGGCGACAACCAACGATGTCGAGGCGGCGGCGGCGTCGAGTCAAGATGTTACTCAAGACACCATGACCGTGCTGCGTGTGTAGCGGAGGAGGAGCGATGTCGAGCAGTGAGGAGCATGAGCGGAGGAGCTGGAGGACGCCACGCGGTGAGGAGTTGCGACGGCGGCGGCGGTCAAAGCGGCGCCGAATCGGGGAGGCGATGGCTTGGGCGGGAGGAGAGCAGCGGGGATGGCGAGATAAGGAGCACGGGGAGGGCGGCGGCGGCGGCGGCAGCAAACCCTAACATCAATCTTGCTCTGATACCATGTTGGAATGAGGCTTGTTGTCTATTCCAATGGGCCAATATATAACATGTACAGGGTTGCCAATATGCAAAGAACACCCTAGGCTATATACATATCTAACACTATTTATGCTTAAATAGTCAGTATGGACCAAGGACATGCTTATATGTATATACTATGTACTATTGTTTTTGGGAGATTTGAGGATTTGCCATAGCAAAAGATGTGCATTTGATGATTTGCGACTCCATGAGACACGGAGTTGCAAATCATCAAATGCACATCTTTAAAATGGCAAATCCTCAATAATTCCATTGTTTATGGTACATATTTATCATGGATGCTCTTTGGTATGTCAATCAAGTTCTGTTTTGGTCTTCTTCGAGGTGTCTTTTGGCTTTGTTTATGACTTTATGGCATGTTGGAGCCATGTTGAGAATTTTTTTTCCTTGAATGGAAATAACCCAGCATGCCTCTGACACGTTGGAGTTGTGTTAGTGTTTGATTGGAAGAGTGTTAGACTACATTGCCTGTCGGTGCTAATGTGCATCTCATGCCAAATTCTATTGTAATATAAGAATGAGTAACGAGTTATTGGTGCAATGCTGTTACTATGCCTGGCTTGCAATACTGTTATTATGCATTTATGCCTGACTTGGAGAATTTGTACGAACAAAGCAATAGAATGTCCTAAGGATATATTGTTACAAGAAACTTTGGCCTCCGTTTGGTTTGTAGAATTGAGCAGGGAATTGGGGAATTGGAATTGTCCTTCATCAATTTCAAAGTGTTTGGATTAGGGATGGCATTCAGGCGCGGTGGGCATGGGTGTTAGCCCACCCATGCCGGTGCCCACCAAGCATTTTCTCGCTCGTCGGTATGCCGGCCACACGTAATGGGCACGATTCTACGCCTATGACCGTCACCTACGGGGGCATGCCTGTTTACCCACCAACTCTCACACAGCATCACATCACCAAGCCGAAATATTCAATAAATAATACCAGAGAAGGTCAAGTTCAACAGCAATAAGCAAGACAAAGTTCAGATCTGACCACACACGAAAAGCTTCAAAATTACCAAACAAATGTAATCATGACCACAAAGTCCACAACACAAGCATCAATTTGGGAGCTGAATATTGCCGGCATCTTCTAGTGGATCCCGACGACACCAACTCCCACTACATCTTGCTGGCCGTATCTTTTACTTGATTCCGGCGGCGACGACACAAGCATGTAGATTAGGCTGAAGAAGGAAGGCTTCGCTGGCTAGGGGCCGGAGTACTGGGAGGAGGGAGGGAGCGGGAGCAGAGGGAGAGCAGGGGGCAGCGCTGAGTGGAATGGAGAGGTAGCTGTGACTTGTGGGAGTTAGGTTCTCTATATGATTCGGGCCCACCTGTCAGTCCATATTGCGGGTTAACGTGCGAAGTGGGGCATGGGTGGAGCGCCCCCATGCCTGATTACCCGTCTGGCAGAGTTTTTCTCTTTGTCGGCCAGTAATCGGGTTATCGGATAAGATTGCCACGTCTAAGTTTGGATGCACCAAGGAATCAGAATTGGAATTGGGCTTCAATTCATGCTGGATTTGTGAACAACTAAAATGAGGGGTGACCAATTCAAGCACATGCCCATCTGAATCGATTGGAATCCACTCACTCACTCCACCTTTACCTGTTCGTCGTCTCCCAACACTGGCTCGCTGAACACATTCTTCATATCCTCTCTCCCCATCTCCATCCCTCTAGCTCCTCTCCGGCGAGACTTCAATGACTACTCCGGCGGCCCTCCAGCGAGCAACTCCAATTACTCGATGCCAAGCTCCTATTCAACGAGTCCTCTTCCTCGTCGCCGGTCTCGCCGCAGCTGCTTCTTCCTCATCACCGGTGTGGCCACCTCTGACCTCTTCTTATTCCTTGTCGCCGATGCTCCATGATGAACCCGCCTTGCGGCTGCCCAGATCTGAAGTCGCCTAGATCCGTTCGCCTTCTCTGTCGCCGCCAATCCATCTTCCTCATCGCCATGGCACCACGACGGTTTATTCCACATAGCCGGTGCCGCCGTCCTCTTCTTATTCCTCGTCGCCAGTGCCCCTCGACGTCATCGCATGACGACCGCGTAGATCCGGAGTCCAGATCTAGCGTAACCCTTTCTTCTTCCTTGTTGCCGGTGGCTTCCTCGTTGCCGACGCCGCCATTACTTCTCCCTTGTTGCCGACACTGCACTGCTTCTTTCTCATCTCTAGCAGTGGAGGGCAAGTACTGTCTTGATGCCGAAGGAGAGGAGGCACTCGCCAGCAATGGCACCAGCAGCGTGTCGGTGGTGGAGAGGAACAGGGCGGGTGCGTTGGCTGCACGCACTGCGACAGGAGGTGCACTCCGGTGCTGGTTCTGACCGAGCGGTAAAGGTTTTGGATGTTGGATCAACAGTTTCTATGCAAAAGAATTCTTTGCTAACCAAACAAGTTTTTGGAATTGGTTGAAAATTACATTTCCATGTTACAGTTGCAAACAAGAAAATTGGAATTGCAACCTAATTTCAATTCTCCTTGAAATTGAATTGGCACTTCAATTCCACAAGCCAAATTCAATTCATGGATCCAAACGGACCCTTAGTAATTTGGACTAGCTGTCTCAAAATCATGTAAGATCTGTCAAATTAGTTCTGCAGTCCTGTAGAATGGTCAGTACTTGGTGGGTTGAAAAAGGACAGGGTATGGTTCAGATTGGGGTTTTTTAGTGTAAGCTTAAGCTGGGCATGTCCAATCAGCCATCTTTGGAAGGTATATAACCAAATTTCTCATAAAAAGTGCAAGACTAATGAACCCTCTGCTGATAACATCACTATCAACTGTTCTGGTAAGAGTTATTGGCTCATTTGGCACTATTTCGCGACGCAATAGCAAATCTAGCACTCTTGCGAACGAATTGGTAAAAATGGCACGACGGACGTTTGGTAGGCGACACGTGCCACCCTACTGCACTCCCCGCGCGTGGACGCGCCTTGCAGGGCGCTGCTGACTTGGCCTGCAGGTGCGAACTGCCGTGAGGGGAAAATGTGGTTTACACCGTAGCCGAGCATAAGTGCGAACAGTGGTTCCCACTGTTTGCTACTGTAGACACTGCGAAGGAGGCTGAACCAGCAACCGATAATGATGGTTACTGTAGCAGCAGTGCGTGTTCGGCCGTGCGCTTGCTGGCCGGTTCCGCACACGGAGAGCTCGGTAGGGTGGCACGTGTCGCCTGCTGAACGTTCCGCGATACTATTTTTGCCAATTCGTTCGCGAGAGGCTAGATTTGCTATTGTGTCGCGGAATAGTGCTAAATGAGCCAATAACTCATCTGGTAATGAGCGAGCAGTTACCTTAAGGCACCAATTATATCGTTCATTCTCTCTAGTCTTGTCGACGGTTGATAAATTTTGCTTGAACAGAACAATTTGCTTAATTAACTGAAGAGATACATTGACACTTACTTTACTTGGCATGGCTTGGAGCCTTGGGCAGTAAAATCAGATGTGCTTTCAAAAATGTTCCATGTCTGACAATGTTCCTATACAATTTGAAGTGTTGGGAAGCGCCTGGTGTCTGACACATCACTTAGTAGAAATGTCCACGCAACCTGACTTCCCATAAGTTGTTCATATCTTGATTATAATATTATTATTAATGTTAGTATTATGATTCTATGAGCTGATTTCTCTTAATGTTGCTAGGTAACATATGTTTTGTTGCCACTTTGCAGGTTTATGATGAAGACAAACTTCAGCAAGACAAGAAGCTGGGTGTGGCTAAACTATCAGTAAATAATCTTGAACCTGAGACTCCGAGTGAAATCACTCTGAAGCTTCTGCAAACACTAGATTCACTTAAAATGAAGGACAAGAAGGACAGAGGGACATTACATCTTAAGGTTAGCTTGGGTTTTGTATGTTTTAGTGTCTATCTCTTACTTTTCCTTTTCCGCATATAATTTATATGAAATGTTGCTTATCTAGTTTGGCATTTCTCTAGTTATCATCTCACATACTGACATGTAGTTAAAATGAAGAAGATATAAATGTCACCACTACTAAAAGAAGCTAGGTTTCAGGGTTTTATTGCATATGTTCTGTGGATATAATTCAGAGAGAATCCTTGGATGTTTTTTTGTTGCTGTATAAAATTTCAGATCACATACCGCACACATAAGATGAATATCACAAGGCACATAGAAAAGAAAATTGTGAATTTCTTTGTCATTATAAACTATGTTGGGAGAGGCTCTTGGTTTATCTATTTGTCTAGGCTTTGTGAGGTGCAGGCTTCCAAATTCTGAATCTCCAGAGTAGCAGGCTTTTGAACTCTATATCTACAACTGGCGGCATTATTAGTTTGGCTTGAAGTATCAGTGGCACTTATACTCTTGTCTCAAGGATTTGCTCCCATTGTCTCGTCGTTCGTCGGAAGTTTTTTCATTTGGCCACCGCTTCCAAGTGATGGCCCTGATCTCCAATGCTTTCCTGTGCATTTTATAATAAACAACTAGCATTCAACAAACTTGCTGCCAGATGGAGTTCAGCCATAACTATGGTTGCCTTTTGGCATAAAACCACCTTGTTTAGTGCATTTCATGTGCTCATACAGATATCATATTAGCTTTTGCCTGTCTAATTGCTTATGCGTAGTGTCTTGGTGGTGGTAGCGCCATGGCTGCCTGGGATCTGCCTTGGTGGTAGCCGTTTTCTATTCACCTTTTGTAGCTACAATGTTTCATAAGCTTTATGACATGCTTTTCTGGTTTAATGTTGCCAATGGGCATTCGAATATCTTCTCTGAATTCATGTTTGTATAAATTGGTTCCGCATCTTGATTGTCTTTGTTGCATCACTGTATTGATGGATAATGGCACTTTTAATACATAAATAAGCTCCGCATCTTGATTGTCTTTGTTGCATCACTGTATTGATGGATAATTGCACTTTTAATACATAAATAAGCATTGAATTACCTAGTCATGATTGGATGAACACATGAAAGTCCCATGAACTAATATTTTATTTTAACACATCAGGTCTTGTATCACCCATTTACAAAGGAAGAACAGCTCGAAGCCCTAGAGTTGGAAAAGAAAGCAATAGAGGAGAGGAAGCTGCTGAAGGAGGCTGGGGTAATTGGTAGCACAATGGATGCACTTGGTGGCGCTGCATCATTAGTTGGTTCAGGCGTTGGACTTGTGGGCACTGGCATTGTTGGTGGTGTTGGGCTCGTGGGTTCAGGAATCGGTGCTGGCGTCGGACTTGTTGGTTCTGGTATTGGCGCAGTCGGCAGTGGCCTTGGTAAAGCTGGAAAGTTCATGGGGAAGACTATGACAGGGCATTTCAGCATGTCCCGCAAGAACGGTAGCAGCTCAACTGCTCCCCAGCCTGATCAGCCTGATGCGTGACCTGGTGTACAGTGGTAGCAGCGTGGTCACCTTGTTAATTTCGATTTAGCGTTCTGTTTACTGTAAACCTGCGATACCCAGGATTATACAAAGTGTTATATTTGCATTTCGGTGTGCTTGCATCAACGGCGCCGATTATATGAACTATTTGTTGGTCCCTAAGTTGTATTTTATCTGAAACACTAAACTTATATAGCGAGCAAATTACTGTAAATTAGATCAGTTTTCACAGATTTATACAACAGAATGGTATTCATTGCATTGATGATTGTCTTTGGTCGCTTCAACTTGTGCGAACCTAGCGGAAAGGGAAAATTGAAAAAAAAAGGCACCCAATTGTCGGCTGTTCTTTTTGAGTTTTAAAAATGAAAGTCTATATTTTGTCGAAACTTAATTGTATGGGCAAAAGACTAAACTGTCTCTGGAGGGCTTTTACGGTTTCACTCCTTGTGGGCTAGAAATAGAGAACCCCTATGTACAAGTGACATAGATGAATAAAGATGACAGATCATTCTCTATACGCTTGTATTCATTACCTCTCTTTGGTGTTCATTGTGTGATTGTTCTTGTTATTCTACCGATGGTTGTTCTGGAGATTCTATCGACAGATTGTATTATTTAACATATTATTAGCACGAATTGCTCTTCAACGACCAAATTGATATGATTACTCCTAATTTTTTGTTGCTAGATTAATCCCGTAGATTGACTTTGGCTAATTACCGAAATCAGATCGGTTTAATTGGTTTCAGTTTTGAGTTATTGTTCATGCAAAAAAAAAGAGGCTGTGCCGCCGCCGGCCGTGTCGAGCACCACGTCCGCCTCAGGTTAACCAAATGCACCGCCACCGGCCTCAAGGCCCGCTGATGCACACGGCTGGCGCCATGCGTGTTCACCAGATGCGCCATAAGGCCGCCTCGATGGCACCACCGTGGTCGCCGCCATACCGCCAGCACCCACGCCACACCTCTGAATCTATTTTTATGCATAAATTAATATGTTTCATGGTTATTGTGTATTTTAGTCCCTCGGCTTATGGTTATTTATTTTATTATTATTCATTCTATGCAATAACCTTAAATTAATCCTAGAAACTGAATTTCTAAGGTATGCGAGCTTCCATAATTAGCAAAACCTTAGACCCAGTACACATTGGAAGCATCATATTTTTATGGTTTATTTTTCCATGGTATTGTGTGTTTGAGAAATTAATTAATGGGTTTAGTAATTCTAAAAATTGCTCCCAGACCTTAAAAATTATCAGAAAAATCCTAAAAGTATCTGGAAAATTATGGGAAATGTATAAAATTATCTACTGAATAGATAAAATTAATCTTTTACTATTTTACACTCGTTTCATGCATTTAAAATGTTTTACCAGCTGTAAACATATAGAAACTTGCATAAATTGTGTAGGACATGTTTGACATCACTAAGTGAGATATTCGTTTGTCCTAGATGACAACAATGATAAGCCCACATTATGCTCTATAGAGACCTGTATGAATCTCCAAGTTATCCATTAATTTTGTAAAGATGTCGCTTTCCTGCACGAGTTGCATTAGTAGTATAGATTCAACTCCTATCGAGCTTGTGTAATACCCCAAATTTCAATTAGAGAGAATATTATTCGGGAGAGCGAAATTTATTCAATTTCGATTGCAACAAAGTTTAGAGATGGAATTAAGATCAAAATTCAGATTTTCTTAGAGTGTTTGGACCGTGGGCTCTCGGCCCATTGTGCAAAAAGCCATTTGTGGGCTGGCCTAGTGGGCAAAAAGGGGGAGGGGCGCCTCCCCATCAACCCTAGCCGGCTAGCCGCCCCACTCCCTTTGGCTGAACCCCTCCTCCTCCCTTTCCTGGCCGCCGCCCTATCTCCTCCCCTCCCTTGCGCCACCTTGCCATCCCATCTCCTGGACGCCATGTCCTCCTCCCCTTTGGTGCTGCCCCAAGCTGCTGGCCAAGGTGAAGAAAGGAGGGAGTGTCCTGAAGTTGCCGTCAGCCAAAGGAGAAGAAAAGGGGGAAAGGGGAAGAAGGGTTCTCGTGGGATTTGTTTAGCGAATTTCTGAGGGTCTTCAAGGGTAATCTCGAGTCCTTGTGGTTTAATTCAATCATTCCTTTGGATCGATGTTGTAATTAGAGTCGTTAATCCTGCTGTGATTAGAATCAGATTTTTGTCCATTCTTGTGCGTCGGTTTTGGTGTAGATCTAGTCCGAATTGGAGAATTTCGTCTCCTAAAGAGTTGTAGGGCATGTATTCAGCTTTCCATAGGTTCAAAGATCACACAAATCGGAGTTGTGGCCTAAAAGTTACGTTGATTTTATTGATGCTGTCCAGAAAGTCTCACGAACTTGAGCAGTTGTGTTGTTCATTAATTAAGATCATGTTAAGGGCTGATTCAGGGTTTCCACCCAACACGATTGTCGTAGTAATTTTGATAAGATTTCCAGATTGTTAAAAATATTGAATTTTTATTAAGCAAATCAAAAGTTATGAATTTCACTTTACTTCTGTTTAATTCTATTAGACAGATTATAATTTAGACTTTCATCTGATTGTTAGCCTAAGTTGTTGGCCGAATTAGAGGATTCAGACAACTAGTTTATTGTGGAGGATTTCATTAACTTTCCAGAGGATCTGAGATCACTCCTTTTCAAGTTTCAGAGCAAAAGTTATGAAGTTTTTAGTGTTGTTATCCAGTATAGCTTTCTGCAAGAATATCGTTTAACTTGAATAGAACATATCTATGAACTTTGGCCTTTGGGAAGATGAGGTAGAAGTGTTGCGAGTAGCGTCTCGATATCACGTCGTTCTTATGTAAGTAATTTAATTGTGTAGGAGGAGAGGATTTGAGATTAGTGGCATCATCCTTGCCTCCTAACGCATCGCAGCGTGAAAGGCAAGTACAATTGAATTGTCTTGATTGTTGGTTGTTCCACTTGATTGATGAATTTGCAATGGGTAATTTCGGTATTATTTGTTTCCCTTCATAATTGATATACCATGATTCTTCAATAATATGTTTACGTTCAACATATTCAGTCGTTCATTCTTTCATGTTCACCCACGGAAGTGGGTAATGAAGTCCCATTATTCCAATATAGGCAAGTACATTGTGATTGTAATGATGGCTAATTGTTCATAGTGCTTGCTGTTCATGCTATGATTGAATTCTATGGTCTACGAGTAGATCCAATGAGTTCTGTTTCTTTTCACATATGATATTCCATGCTTCTTGATATTATGTCTTTCATATTCATACATTCATTTCTTCATTCATTCATTCATGATTCACCCACGGGAGTGGGGAGAAAAGTCCCATCATTCCAATATGGGCATGTAAGACCCACCATTCCAATGTGGGCAAATTGGATCCCCGTTATGAAACATCCTTCATACGGGCCTTGGATCCCCGCATTTTGGATAATGCGGGCCTGAGTGAATACCGACGGGTGTTCACTGGCTATACCGGTATAAGCAGAAGAGAAGATCACGCATTTCATTCATTCATATGATTTCTGTCATTCTACATTCACATTCTATTCAGTGATTGTTATGTTATTATTCAACCATTCTACATTCGTATTCTATTATGTGATTGTTATGTTCTAATTCAGTCATTCTACATTCATATTCTATAACACGATGGTTATGTTCTTGTTCAGTATTATTCATAGTATTCTGTTGTACTTGCTGAGTCGTGGACTCATTCTTGCTTGTGTTTATTTATTTTAGGTGAACACTAATGACGGCATTCTTGGGAGGGATTATACATGGATCACTTCTTTCACTTCACATTCATCACCTTTTAAATAGTTGAACTTGTTATTATATTTCATTTGATAAGTGGATTGTAATAATTGGAGTTCTAATAGTTGAGACTATAGTAAATGCTCTCTACTCTTCGTATAGACTCTTGATAGTTTTATCTTGGATATTACAATAGGATTGGATATTTACAAGTTTGATTTGTTGTTGAAATCTAGTTCAATTCTTATGATCATTCTATTGTTCGTTGATCTTTACCTGTTATTAGTTGATAGGTTGTTGAAAATATTTTGTATTGATGTTTTATGTTAGTTTTTTAAGTAACATCTTGGCTTCCGTATAGTTAGGGTGTTGTGTTACAACTTGGTCCTGCTCCTGCTGAGCATCTCTTAGCTTTTGTTTTAGGCTGAAACCTTGTGCATTAGGTTGTTATTTTCTAGATGCCATTAATAAATTAATGGTCTGAGTTGTTCTATTAAAATCTTATCTCCTGCTGAATAGTTGATTAAATATGCTTAATAGAACATATTGCCAGTAGCATATTTTACCTGTAGTAAAATAATTAATTTTGCATGAAATAAATTTTGTAAACAGTATGCCTGAAAATTGAAAATACATTGCCATGCCTTGCTAACAATATATTGTACATGTGCTCTTGATATCTAATAAGTCTCAGTTCACTAGCTTGTAGTTCACGAATGCCTAGATGGCAAAAGGGAAACTATTTTTCTCAATGGCACCGGACCAAGCCTATTCATATGTTGATCCCTGATTGATCATTTTAGTTAGAAAACACCATATTCCTTAAATAAGTACAAAATAACTTTAGCCATAAGACTTGAAGTCTATATAACATTATCCTCCACCATACTATTTTCTTTATTGAAGAACTTTGTAAGTAGAATATTACAGAGTATATATTGGTTTCATGCCAACAAAAATTGTACTCATGTTGAAGTATAATAGCAAACCTTTAACTCCGAGTTGATTTCAAGCAAATGTCTAATGCACACGCTATCACTTGGGATTTTTGTAGTTGTCATGAAAAGGGGGAGGATATTGGGCTAGTGTGAGATATTGAAACCTAAGAGGCAAAGAAAAATGTTCAAAACAAGAGTTATGGTAGGCATAGTGGCATATCCTAGGTCAAAGCCAGAAGCAAATTAGTCCGAAATAATAAATTAATCTAGTTTATTTTGGAAGATAATTAAAGTAAATTGCATGATTATTATCCTTATCCGGTTGATATGGAAAATGACATTTACACCATTGCCGATACCCATGTTGTTGGCAACCACAGTCATTGCTGTCCACGAAGGGCAATTGATTGGTGTCTTCAACAATATGTTAACCACCAGCAAGCGGAAATGAACATGGCAAATCGACGGCCGCTTGACGCAGTCGCCCATATACTATGTTCGGCTATGCACCGAAGTGTGCCATACTCATCGGAAATGACACATGCATAAATTGGTAAGTGTAGTCTGCAATTGCATCACCACTAGAAGCCATAGCATTTGCTTGAAGCAAATATAGCTCCCGAAAGAAAGACGACCTATTGGACTTTGTTGATCCTGAATAATCTAAATTTAGCCATGATGATTATGGCATTACAAATTAAAATAAGGCATATAGTTTATCACCCTTAATTAAATTTGGTGTTCCTGTTGAATAATAAATATTCTTGTCGAATAATTATACTATTTGGGTGATTCAACTAAGATTTGAAGCCCAGAAGAAAATATAGTATTTCCGTACAGATTAACTATGGTCAAATATTTATGTTCCTGAAGAGTATCCAGTAGAATTATGCTGGTAAAACACACTACTTATGACTATAAGAAAATATGTTGCGTAATAATAAATTTGAAGTTTAATGATCCAAATTATTTAAAATAAGGTATGAGTAATTGGATCAAAACTTGGGCAAATAATAAAGAAGCTAGTCTATAGAATAAGTCTACCAACTCTCGAACCCCTGTATGAGACCTTCGTCGCAGATTGAGAACCAACCAGAAGTTGAAATATCCCACATAATATTAGGATCATGCAGTTTTCTTGCCACTATATTGATAAAAGTCTAGCTCACTGCATATAAGTATCAAACCCCTTATTGAAATAAGTGCGTGTTGGAGGAATCAAACTTTTCCCACATGTTATCACCACTGTAGCATACACCTTTGGGCCACCACTAGTTGTTGGAGATCATGTTGGAATTTTGTGCCCATGATAGGGGAATTTTGTGGTATGCTATGAATAACGATCAAATCTTGGCATTAGGGGGAGAGAAATGCCCAAAAGTTCGAATGCCGTTGTATTTTCCAGAAGGAAAAGATCTTTAGTACGAAGATACACTAGTCAAGCTAAACTTATAGTTTAGTTTATACTCCTGTACGCCAGAAGTGGGGAGCCTGCCAGATACTTTCCAATTATGGAGGAGTTACTATAGTGTTTACTTGCAGTAAATACGTCGCTAAGAGTGAAATACCTTGGGTTGAATAGTATATCCACCTCTGCGAAATTGACTTACTGGTTTTGATCCAAAATCTGTGGCGACACCTGCGGGTCTAAGATCTATGACACTAGTCAAAATAATTATTAATCACTCTTTTTAACTCTCTTGAAGAGAACTCACCTTGAAGGTTGTCGAACCTGGGAGTAGAAGGATCCCAGATTCTCTGTGCTTACAACACTAGTCCAGGAACAACTATTGTACATAGTTCAAATATGGTAACAAATCCACATCACACAATTTATTTATTAATATCAGAGTTTTTATTACAAAAGGGCACTTGGCCTAAAGAAAATTACAGTGAAAAACAAAAGGTAGTAGTAGGCCAAACGATACGCCACAGGCAATCGTTTAGGGGCGCAGCCTAGCCGTCCAAGTCCTCCTTGTCCACGAAAAACTCCTCCTCTGGAATTATTTGCATTAAGTAAGGATGAGCAAAACTTCTGTGCTCGCAAGTCACACCCAATAATAGATTATAATGCATGCATAGATTTAACAATGGAAGGCTTATAGGGTTGATCTTGCATAAAGCCATGTTTCTTTCAAATACTGTTACTAAGTTCCAAAGCAGTTATTTCATATCTAAAATTCATTTTTTTTCTAAGTTCTCAAGTTTTATAGTTGGATAACCTCCATACAAGAATGTGGAGAAGGATACCCTCCTATTCATGGTTAACCGCCCAATTTTTTATAACCCATTCATAAATGTTTTTGTCAAACTCATTTTGAAACCAAAAATCAAAGTCTAACTTTGAGTGGCAAAAGCTAAACATGTCCATAACCGTGGACACGACTATTCGAATAGTTTTACACTCTGCAGAGGTTGTACAACTTTACCCACATGACACGACTTCTCTAGTCTGTTTGGCATCCGTCGAGACCACCGCTCACTAGATTAGATAAGCAGTCTAGAGTACGTGTCAAGGCCTTTACAATACCATGTTTTAACATCAACCCGCCCGATGAACTTAACCCCAAGTCATGGACGTCAGTTACTATCGACCCGGAGTTCACCGTTGTGGGGGGAAGGTTGCCCGGACATGGAATTGATACCATCGACTGAAGCAAGCCCCTACAGATATGGACGTCAATTTCCATCGTCTGCACAAACCGAAAGACAGCATGAGGGCACGATGCTAGAACGTTGTAAATTAGTTATCCAAGTCCCGCTCACTCAGGACATGTGGTAGTACGGTGGAGTTTAGCAAAAGCGGTTCTCAGGACGGTCATTAGCTGACTTGGGCGACTTTTCAAATTAACCGCTGGGCCTCGATCATAGAAATGACTCGATCTCGTGCATCAACGTGCACCATCCAAACATCCATTTCGCCCAAGTACAAACCAACTTTTCTTTCTTTTTTGTTTTTCAATAACATTTGTAAAATCTTCCATGACACACCAATGTCATGGATACAATTCAAACAACATTTGATTTTTGGCTGAAATTCCCCAAACTAAACAGTTTGATCTAAGCATGTCTTTGCATAACATTTTTCAAATGATCCTAGTTCATACTATCGTATCAACCAGGTTTTATCTAAGTAGACAATCTATTTGATTCAATATCAACATTGGCCATACAAAGGATTTAGGCATAACTATAAATTTAAAACAGGAATTTAAATAACTGAATATAAATAAGCATGCAGTAATAATTTAAAATAGAATTTAAATAATTTGAAATAATGGGATCAAATATGATCAAAGATGTAACTTGCCTTGCTCAAAAGTCAGGTCGTTGAGTAATTCTGGTTCTCCGGATTCGTCGAGATCTATACGTGAAAATAAGCCAAATTCAACTAAAATTCAAATGAAAATACAAATGAAAATGCAAATGAACTCCAAATTAAATAATTTCAGTTCTAGAAGGTAGAAATTGAATTTAGGAATTTGAAAGGGCTAAATCGGAGTTCGGATGAAGAAGATATAACTTCTTGAAGATCAAAACTAAAGAAATACTCAAAAAGGAGTTTCGACTACTGTTCAACGAGCATTGTACATAGAGCACTGTGCATCGAGCACTTCACATTGAGTACTGGTCGGAATGCTTCGACTACACGTTGTCGTTTGCGGTTACGACTAAATGGTCGTATGCGGTTACGACTAATATGAATTTAGGAATTTGAAAGGGCTCAATCAGAGTTTGGATGAAGAAGATATAGCTTTTGGAAGATCAAAACTAAAGAAATACTCAAAAAGGAGTTTCGAGTACTATTTAACGAGCACTGTACATAGAGCACTGTGCATCGAGCACTGTACATCAAGTACTGGTCAGAATGCTTCGACTGCACGTGATCGTAGAAGATTACGACTTCATGGTCGTAGACAGTTACGACTACTGGTCGTAGGAAGGTTACGACTACTGGTCGAAAGAAGATTATGACTACTAGTCATAGGATCTTCAAACCACTGGTTGTAGGATCTTCGACTACTGGTCGAAAGAAAGCTATGACAACACTAGTCGTAGGAAAGGTTACTACCACGCCTGGTCGAAAAGGGTTACAACCACCTAGTCAAAAGAAGGTTTCGACTTCACAGGTCGACAGCGGCGACGCTCGGCTACCAACTCGCCGACGCTTCGCACCACGGTGAGGCGAGCGGGTGATATCAAAATGAAGAGGGTGACATGGTGAAATTGGTGCGCATCTTCGTGGCGAGAGGGCGAGCAAAAAAGTTTGGTGGCGAAGATGAAGTGCGGCGATGAGGTATGGTTCAAGGCAGCGATGGCATTCCGAGGTCGCTCCGGTGGAGATGATGCGCTCACGAGGTAGACCACGAGATGGCTATCACGATGGAGTAGACGACGGCGATGAAGTGTCAATGTCGGTGACGAAATTGGTGGCGCTCCTGTTGACGACGGCGAAGCTTCAACGGTTGATTCGATGAAACAAGGACTCTAAACATGATGTGATTGTGGGGGATAGAATGAGGTGAGGGAGGCGATGCTGGTACCCCCTTTTATAGGGTGAAAGAGTAGCCGAAGCGGCGAGAACGTGGGTGGGTGCTTTAAGTCGGCGCGGCGGTGAAGAGGACGCGTGTAAAAGAGGAAGAAACAAGTGTTTGAATGTGTAATGAGGTTGAAGGAGATTGTGGGAATAATTGCGCACGACTGCGAGTAGAAACGGACGCATCAATGAGGTTTAATCGACCGAGAGAGGCGGCGCTCTGCTTCGATCGAAGGAAGACGAAGACGAAGGTTGGGGATGACAGGTGGGACCGGGCGAGCAGGGGAGAGAGGAGAGGCGGGTGAGTGAGGTGTGGCGTTTGGACCATCCAATTTTGATCGGACCGTCCAAACTTGTAATACCCCGAATTGTTCGAAGGAAGAAAATTGTTCAAAAGTGAAGATTAGAAGGAGAAACGGGGGGTAAAGTGAAAAATTAGAAGGAAAAAGGGGAGGGGGTTCAGACACTCGAAACTGGTCAGGGCCGAAAGCCCACAAAGATCGGGCTATGAGGGTAGCCGGCCATAGGTGGGGGAGGGCAGCAAACCCTAAGCCACCTCCCCCATGCGCCTCCCCTCCCTTTTCCCCCTCCTTGAGACGCCACCCCCTCCTCTCCTCCCCTCTTCCCCACGCCCCTCTCCTCCCTGATGCGCCTCCCCCTTCCCTTGGTGGCACCTCCCTTCCTCCTTGTGTCTCCATTGATGCCGGCCAAGAGAAGATAGGAGATCCTTTCGATTGCCACTAGACAAGGGGAAAAGTGAAGGAGAGGGAGAAGAAAGAGGAGAGGAGCACCTCGCAGGGATTTCCGTGAGATCACACGCATCTTCTAGGGTAATAATTCACCTCCTTGCTGTTTAAGTTCAATTAGATCTATGGTAGTTGTCGTTTAGTGAATCGTCGCTACTACTATGATTGGAATAAGTATTTGTACCATGTTTGTTCGTCAGTTTTTGTCTAGTTCAAGGTAGAATTGGAGGTTAGGGTCTCCTAGAGATTTGTGGAGATTATCTTCAGGTTTCTATAGGTTCTGAGATCACTTAATTAGGAGTTTTGGGAGATATGTTAATTTCTTTACTGCTGTCTAGAAATCCTGACGAAATACAACAGTCGTTTTGTTTAATAAATAAGGTTTTGATAATGGCTGATTCAGGGAGGTCTCCCAACACGACTTTCGTAGAAAATTCTCTTAGATTTCCAGATTGTTAAAGATCATAATTTTTGGTTCAGCCAATTGAAAGATATAGATTTTCTTGTACTGCTGTCCATTCTGTTTGTCAGATTCTGACTTTAGGTTTTCAACTGTATGTTAGATTTAGAGAATTGCAAAATTAGAGGATCTCGCCAACTAAGTTATTGTAGATAATTTTGTTATATTTCCAGAGAATCTGAGAATGCATTTTTATGATTAACAGAGCGAAAGTTATGCATTTTATGAGACCACTGTCCAGTTGTAGTTTTCTACTAGTTTGTCGTCTGATTTGAGTAGATCAAATAATTAAACCTTAGGTTTTGGGAAGGCGTTTGAGAGCATTGTGAATAGCGTCATGTTACCATGTCGATCTTATTTTGAGTAACTTAATTGTTGTAGGAGGAGTGACTTCGGGGTTAGTGACACCTTCTTTACCTCCTAACGCGCCGCAACGTGAAAGGCAAGTACAGATTGAATTGTCTTGACTGTTTATTTTTTCAAAGTGATTGGATGCTTATGATATGTCTAAATTCTGCGAATCATGGGTAATTCCAGTATTACATGTTCCCTTTCATGAATGATATCCTATACTTCTTTGAGAGTATGCTTTTCATTACAATGTTTTCATTTCATTCGTTCCTGCCTCGCCCACGAGAGTGGGTAATGAAAGTCCTATCATTCCAATGTGGGCGAATGAGACCCATCATTCCAATATAGGCAAAATGGATCCCCGTTTGAAAGATTCTTCATACGGGCCTTGGATCCCTACATTTTGTATAATGCGGGCCTGAGTGAACACCGACGGGTGTTCACTGGCTATACCGGTATAAGCAGAGCAGAAGAGCATGCATTTTCATACTTGCATAAGATTCCTATCATTTTACTTATGTATTCGAATATTGTGAATGACATGTATCTGATCCAGTACTTTCCATATTATTCAGTTGTATTTGCTGATTCGTGGACTCACTCTTGCTAGTTTGTTTGTTTTAGGCAAACTCTGAGGTCAACATGCTTTGGGAGGGAGTAGTCACATGAAGAAACTCACTCATTTCACATATTAGTTAATAAATCCACGACTACCTTTCAGTTGAGAGTTTTGGATTGTAATAAATGGTGTCATGATGATTGTTATTGTCCGTCGTTATGTTTTGGTTGCTCTAGTTAATGATTTATATTCACCAGATATATTCTTGATGGTATTTCTCTTGAATGGATTATTATGATCGGACATTTAGATTTGTTTATGTTTGCTGAAATTTAGATCAATTATTATAATAGTTCTCTTGTGTGTTGAAGTTTAACTGTAAGTAGTTGTTAAAGTGTTGGAAATAAATTGTATTGTTATTTTGTGTTAGAGATTTAGGTAACATCTTGGCTTTCACATAGCCAGGGTGTTACAAAACTGATTTGGAACGTTCGGACCGTCCGAACCTCCCATCTTGATCGGGCCATCCGATTTTGATCGAACGGTCCACAAAAGAGGTAGCGGGTGCGCGCGGATTGAGCAGGCCACATGGGCCGTGCACGCGAGAGAAAAGGAATGGGCCGGAGGAGGTTTCGGCCCAAGGACTGCTCCTAGATTTTTAATTGATTTAGCAATTTAATTAATCTTGTTAATTCAAAAAGGCTTTAGGAAATAGCAAATAAAATCCTAAAATTATGAGAAAAATCATAGAAATTCTCTGAGATATTTTCGACTTAAATAAAATAGTTCCAACTTTTAATTGGTAGTTAAATTTTCAAATAATTTATTTCGGCTTTAAAATAATTAGGGAAAAGCTTTTAAAATTCCAAAAAATTTCAAGGAAAATAATTTAAATTTTACTTTTGCCATAAATGAAATTTTGGAATGTTACAAACCTACCGCCTTAGAGGGAATCTCGACCCCGAGATTCAGACAGGCTAGCAAAGAGGTGGGGATATTCGGCTTTCAATACCTCTTCTCGTTCCTAAGTGGCCTCTGCTTCTGAGTGATTGCTCACTGCACTTTGCAAGAATGGATGACTTTGCTTCTGGTGATACGCTCTGCCACATCAAGAATCTTGATCGAATGTTTCACATAGGTAAGGTCTTCCTGTAGATCAATACTCTCAAGCGGTGTTTGCTCTATTAGTACTCGGAGACATTTCTTCAATTGTGATACATGGAAGACATCATGAACTGTGGATAAGGATTCTGGTAGTTTGAGTTGATATGCAACTTCACCTCTTCTTCCCAATATCTTGTATGGTCCAACAAATATAGGTGCAAGTTTTTCTTTAGTCCGGAACCTTTTTACACCTCTAAGTGGAGTCACTCTGAGATAGACAAAATCTCCTGTTTCAAAAGATAGATCTCTTCGACGGTTATCAGCATAACTTTTTCTGTCGGGACTGTGCTACTCTCAATCGTTCCCTTATCATCTTTACCTTGCTTTCAGCTTCTGAAATCAATGCAGGTCCAAAGAGTTGATGTTCTCCTACTTCATCCCAAAGGAGTGGTGTTCTACACTTCCTGCCATACAATGCTTCAAACGGTAACATCTGAAGGCTGGCTTGATAGCTGTTATTATACGAAAATTCTTCATATGGAAGGTTCTTGTCCCAACTTTTTCCATAATCTAAAGCACAGGCTCAGAGCATATCTTCAAGAATTTGATTTACACGCTCTGTTTGACCATCTATTTGAGGATGATAAGCAGTACTGAAATTGAGTCTTGTTCCCAAAGCTTCATGCAAACTGTTCCAAAATCTCGATGTGAACTGTGAACCTCTATCTGACACTATCTTCTTTGGAACACCATGCAAACAAACAATTTTTTTGCCAAATACAATTCTGCCAACTAACTGCTTCTGTATGTGGTCTTGACTGGAATAAAATGTGCTACCTTGGTCAATCGATTAATTATTACCAGATGGAATCATAACCTGATTGAGTCCTATGAAGTCCGGTGATAAAATCCATACCAATATCTTCCCACTTCCATTCTGGTATCGGTAATGGTTGCAACAATGCTGCAGGTCTTTGATGTTCCGCCTTGACTCTTTGGCATACATTACAATGAGCAACATACTCGGCAATCTCTCGTTTCATGCTGACCCACCAATATTTCTCTTTTAAATCCTGGTACATCTTGGTACATCTGGGATGAATAGAATAAGGAGATTCATGGGCTTCTTGTAATATCATCTGTTTTATTTCTTTGCGATCAGGCACACAGATACGGTTTCCAAACC
The DNA here is from genome assembly GCA_036346405.1 of Phyllostachys edulis. Classification (NCBI taxonomy): domain Eukaryota; kingdom Viridiplantae; phylum Streptophyta; class Magnoliopsida; order Poales; family Poaceae; genus Phyllostachys; species Phyllostachys edulis. The sequence continues at coordinate 28,148,181 of CM070558.1, read as the reverse complement.
AAACTGTACCATGTTCATCTTCAGAAAATCCTGGATCTTTTCCTCTCCTCATATTTTTCTGAATTTCTTTGATGTCCTCATCTGTTTTATGATTTTCTCTAATTTGATCTTGAATTGTGTGTTGTGCCTCCAAAGTGTTCACACAACCATGACTTACTATTTTCAAATTCAATTGTCTCAATTCTTCAAATAACCTTGGTTGATTTTCTTGAACCAAAACTGTGTTACAATACCCTTTTTTGCTCAAAGCGTCTGTAACTACATTGGCTTTACTGGGATGATAATGAATGCCAATGTCTTAATCCTTGATCAGCTCTAACCATCTTCTTTGCCTCAGGTTGAGTTCTGATTGGGTGAATATATACTTCAAACTCTTATGATCCGTGAAAATCTTATAGCGATTACCTATGAGATAATGCCGCTAAATTTTCAAAGGATGTACAATTGCTGCCAATTCCAAGTCATGTGTCAGGTAATTTCCTTCATGAGGTCACAATTGGCGAGATGTGTAAGCTACAACCTTGCCTTCTTGCAGCAACACACATCTGAGTCCTTGACGTGAAGCATCGCAAATACTTCAAAGTTTTTGTGGATATCAGGCAAAACCAACACTGGTGCTGAAACTAGCCTTTGTTTTAACTCTAGGAAACTCTTCTCACAGGCTTTTGTCCATTCAAACTTCTTTTCTTTCTTTAGCAGTTGGGTCATAGGTCTAGCTGTCTTGGAGAAATGTTCAATGAATATTTGGTAATATCCTGCTAAACCAAGAAAACTTCTTACTTTTGTAACAGACTAGGGCTGCTTCCAGTTCATTATGGTTTCAACTTTGGTTGGATCAACTGCAACTCGACCTGCTGAGACAATGTGACCAAGAAAAACAACCTGCTTTAACCAAAATTCACTCTTGCTAAGCTTGGCGTAAAGTTGATGCTTTCTGAGTTTTTCCAAAACGGCCCTGAGATGCTTTTCATGCTCTTCTTCATCTTTGGAGTAGATGAGAATGTCATCGATAAATACAACTACAAATTTATCCAAGAATTCTATGAACACTTTGTTCATCATATTCATGAAATAAGCCGGTGCATTTGTGAGCCCGAATGATATCACTGTAAACTCGTACAATCAATATCTGGTTGTGAAAGTAGTCTTAGGAGTGTCCTCTGGTCTGATCTTTAACTGATGGTAACCAGATCTCATATCAATCTTGGAGAACACACTTGCTTCTTTTAGCTGATCAAAGAGATTATCGATCCTGGGTAACAGATACTTATTTTTTATTGTGACCTCATTTAGTGATCTGTAATCCACACACATCCTCATGCTATTGTCCTTTTTCTTGACAAATAGTACCGGTGCTCCCCAAGGTGATGAGCTTGGCTAAATGTATCCTTTACTCAGCAGTTCTTCGATCTGTTTATTCAATTCTGCTAACTCATTGGCTGGCATTCTATAGGGTCTCTTTGAGATTGGAGCTGTCCCTAAGACTAAGTCAATTAGGAACATAATGTATCTATCTGGTGGCATACCTGGCAAATCTTCAAGAAACACATCCGGATATTCTTGTACCACTGATATTTCTGCTAACTTTACCCCCTTAATACTATTAAGGATGGAGTTTTCTCCAACCATATTCCTTGGTCTGAATTCCACTTTGATCCCTTGGTCATTGACGAGAGAGCTAGCTCGCTTGGCACAATCTATTTGGCCCTGATTCCTGGCTAGCCAATCCATTCCAAGAATTACGTCTAACCCTTGGGAGGTAAAAACTATAAGGTCGGCTAAGAAAGGTACACCTTCTATGTCCAAGTAAGATCTGGGCAATGAGATTTAGCTCTCATCTCGGATCCGGGAGAATAGATCCTCATAGGGTTAACAAGGGAAGATATAGCTAACCCACATTTGTCCACAAAATGACTTGATACAAAGGAATGTGAAGCACCTGAATCAAATAAAACTGATGCTGGTACTGAATTGACGAGAAACGTACCAAAGACCACATCGGGTGCTGTCTGAGCTTCTTCAGCTGTGACGTGATTCACACGTCCTTTCACAAACTAGAATGCTGATCGGGTAGTCGGAGTGCTGCCTGAGGGTGGAATTCCCTGATTTGGCCTTGCTGGTGCTGCTGGTAGTTGCTTCTTTGGGCACTTGCTGGCGTAGTATCCCATCTCATTACAGTGAAAACAAGTGATTCCTGCAGCTGAGGGAATTGCCTTCTTCTGAAACTGGCCTCCTGGAGAAGCGTTGCGGAAGTTGGGGTTGTTGAAGCGCTGCACTAGCACATGTACGGGCGTCTTAGAAGACGAAGATGACTGGAATCTGCTATGCTGCGGCTGCTGGAAAGAAGTGGATCGGGAATTAGGAAATCCTCTCGGGTTGAACTTCTGAGCCGCCATTCTTCTTTTGCCGTTCTCCATTACTAAATGTTTGACTTCCTGACGAATGGCCTTGTTCACCAACTGCTAAAAGTTAATGTAGTCTTGTACAATCAGACGAATAGAAAGATCATCATTGAGGCCTTCCAGAAAATGCTCCTGTTTTGCTTCATCTGTAGCTACATCCTCTAGAGCGTAGCAAGCAAGCTGGTTGAATTTGTGAAGATATTTGTTGACAGTATGGTTGCCTTGACGCAGTGTACGGAACTCTTTCTTTTTCAGAGTCACCATGCCAGAAGGAATGTCTGCACAGTGGAATGCCTGCGCATACTCATTCCAGGTGATAGCCTGGGCATCTGTGTGAGACTGAGTGAAATTGTCGCACCACTCGGAAGCTGGTCCATTCAGTTGGTGAGACGCAAACAGAACCCTCTCGCGGTCATTGCACTGGGCAATGTCTAACTTCTTGCTAATCACCCAGAGCCAGTCATCAGCATCCATGGGCTCAGTACTGCTAGAGAATGTTGGAGGACGCATTCTCATGAACTCGGACAAGTTGGCTCTCTGCGGTGGTGGAGCTGGGGCTTGGAAAGGTGTAGCCTGCTGAGTTTGATTGTTGTTGATGGATTAAGCAAGCAGGTCAATCAGGTGAGTTTGATTGGCTATCAACTGGCACCAATCAAGTCTGTCTACCGGAGGTGGTGGTGGAATTGGGTGGTCTTGATGATCAGCATTAGCGTTGCCTTGTCCACTTGCACTTCCACTGCCAGATCTGTGAGTGTTCACCATCTGCCAGAACTTGGAGACTAAGGAAAGGTAGGAGAAGGAAACTAAGGGGGATAAACCTAAAACATCACCAAGAACCAAGAAAGCACAAAAGAGCAACTTATCCGAAATAATTTTTATTTTATTAATATCTTACTGCTTGATTGTGGCTGCCACAAAAGCACGACAGCTCAAATTCGTCTAAATGTAAAGTAATAACTAACCACAAGGTTATAATCTATAACTGGGTCTAGGCCAAAAGGGGTCTATCCGCTGAACTGAATATCCATCCTTTGCTTGTTTGGTGTTAGTGTCGAAAACTCTTCCTGAACAGAGGAAAAAGCGTCGTCGGCCTTAAGCAAGGCTAACTCCTCCTCTGCCTCCTGCAGTCTCTGTTGAGTAGTGTGAAGCTCATCCAAGGTGGACTGGTAGGTATAGTCCATTGCGACAGACAACTCTACCTGCCTAGTCATGTCCGGGAAATCCTCGTCTCTGATGGAGCGGAAGGAGCTGCGCTGACTGGCAGGGTAGTGAAGCGGATAGAAGTGGAAATTGGAGCGGTTAAGCTCAAAGTTGTAGAGTTGACGTAGCCTGCAGATGGCCTCCCGTGCTGCATCTTGGATGCCGGCTAAGAAGGAGTCGCGGAGTACTGGGGCGCCGAAGATGTGCAAGGGTGTCTCGCTGAAAGAGTTAGCGTAGAGTAGCACCTCTACTATCCACCTCTTCTGAGTCCCCACTGTATATTCATATCCTTGGTAAACTGGTCTCTCCTTAAACTCCAGCTTTTGCATCATCTTCCATAATGATGCTGCCAAGTGTCTAGCATAAGCGCCACGGGAAAGGGCTCGGGGTTCTTCGGCCATCTACAATTTTGAAGAGACAAGTGTTGAAACAAATTTTTAAAGAGAAAAGTTGAGTAAGGACACTAAAAGGACAGTAAAATATTTTTTAAAATTTCTTTGAAAATAAGTCCTTAAGGTTTGTCCATTTTGGCTAAAGTTGTGACCTACAGTCAATATGGCTCTGATACCACTTTTGCCGAACCCAGGAGTAGAAGGATCCTAGATTCTCTGTGCTTACAACACTAGTCCAGGAACAGCTAGTGTATACAGTTCAAATATGGTAACAAATCCACACCACACAATTTATTTATTAATATCAGAGTTTTTATTACAAAAGGGCACTTTACAATACCACGTTCTAACATCAACCCGCCCGATGAACTTAACCCCAAGTCATGGACGTCAGTTATTATCAACCCGGAGTTCACCGTTGTGGGGGAAGGTTGCCCGGACATGGAATTGATACCATCAACCGAAGCAAGCCCCTACAGACATGGACGTTAACTACCATCGTCTACACAAACCGAAAGACAGCCTGTGGGCATGATGCTAGAACGTTGTAAATTAGTTAGCCAAGTCCTGCCCACTCAGGACATGTGGTAGTACGATGGAGTTTAGCAAAAGCGGTTCTCAGGCCGGTCCTTAACTAACTTGGGCGACTTTTCAAATTAACCGCTGGGCCTCGATCATAAAAATGACTCGATCTCGTGCATCAACGTGCACCATCCAAACATCCATTTCGCCCAAGTACAAACCAAAATTTTCTTTCTTTTTTGTTTTTCAATAACATTTGTAAAATCTTCCATGACACACCAATGTCATGGATACAATTTAAACAACATTTGATTTTTGGCTGAAATTCGCCAAACTAAACAGTTTGATCTAAGCATGTCTTTGCATAACATTTTTCAAATGATCCTAGTTCATACTATCGTATCAACCAGGTTTTATCTAAGTAGACAATCTGTTTGATTCAATATCAACATTGGCCATACAAAGGATTTAGGCATAACTATAAATTTAAAACAGGAATTTAAATAACTGAATATAAATAAGCATGCAGTAATAATTTAAAATAGAATTTAAATAATTTAAAATAATGGGATCAAATATGATCAAAGATGTAACTTGCCTTGCTCAAAAGTCAGGTCGTTGAGTAAATCTGGTTCTCCGGATTCGTCAAGATCTATACGTGAAAATAAGCCAAATTCAACTAAAATTCAAATGAAAATACAAATGAAAATGCAAATGAACTCCAAATTAAATAATTTCAGTTCTAGAAGGTAGAAATTGAATTTAGGAATTTGAAAGGGCTAAATCGGAGTTCGGATGAAGAAGATATAACTTCTTGAAGATCAAAACTAAAGAAATACTCAAAAAGGAGTTTCAACTACTGTTCAACGAGCATTGTACATAGAGCACTGTGCATCGAGCACTTCACATCGAGTACTGGTCGGAATGCTTCGACTACACGTTGTGTTTGCGGTTACGACTGAATGGTCGTATGCGGTTACGACTACTGGTCGTAGGAAGGTTACGACTACTGGTCGAAAGAAGGTTACGAGAACTGGTCATAGGATCTTCGACTACTGGTCATAGGATCTTCGACTATTGATCGAAAGAAAGCTATGACAACACTGGTCATAGGGAAGGTTATGACCACGCCTAGTCGAAAAGGGTTACGACCACCTGGTTGAAACAGCTTCGACCACCTTGTCGAAAGAAGGTTTTGACTTCACAGGTCGACAGCGGCGACGCTCGGCTACCAGCTTGCCGGCGTTTCGTGCCATGGCGAGGCGAGCGGGTGATATCAAAATGAAGAGGGTGACATGGTGAATTTGGTGTGCACCTTTGGGGCGAGAGGGCGAGCAAAAAAGGTCGGCGACGAAGAAGAAGTGCGCCGATGAGGTACAGTTCAAGGTGGCGATGGCGTTCCAGGGTCGCTCTGGTGGAGATGATGCGCTCACGAGGTAAACCACGAGATGGCGATCACGATGGAGTAGATGACGGCGACGAAGCATCAACGTCGGTGACGAAATCAGCGGCGCTTGTGTTGACGACGGAGAAGCTTCAGCGGTCAATTCAGTGAAACGAGGACTCTAGACATGATGTGATTGTGGGCGATAGAATGAGGTGAGGGAGATGATGCTGGTACCCCCTTTTATAGGGCGAAAGAGTAGCCGAAGCAGCAAGAACGTGGGTGAGTGCTTTAAGCCGGCTCAGCGGTGAAGAGGATGTGAGTAAACAAGGAAGAAATGAGTGTTTGAATGCGTAATGAGGTTGAAGGAGATTGTGGGCATAATTGCGCACGACTACGAGTAGAAACGGACGCATCAATGAGGTTTAATAGACTGAGAGAGGCGGTGCTCTGCTTCGACCAGAGGAAGACGAAGATGAAGGTTGGGGATGACAGGTGGGACTGGGCGAGCGAGGGAGAGATGAGAGATGGGTGAGAAAGGTGTGGCGTTTGGACCGTCCGATTTTGATCGGGCCATCCAAACTGATTTTGTGGATATCATGGGGATATGCCCACAATCTTAGGATGATGATACATTTGGCAATGGTGTTGAAGTTTTGTCGAAACACATGTTTTCGGTAAAGTTCAGGATTTTTGGTCTTCTGCGAAAATCGGTATGACCGCAGTTATTGGAGAGGTACTATCGTAGTGCGGTAGTACTGGTGATTACATGGCGATAGTACCGATTGCGTTCTGAATGTCGACCGACTTGTTGAAATGGTTTTTCATTAGGTCAAGTTCATGGGTTTCAGTTCATATGTGTTGCTTGATGCATGTTTTGACTAACGTGGGTCAAGATGCGAAGAACTTGTTCCCGGAAACGATTTCTTGGTCTATTGTTGTGTAGGTTGCTTAGAGGTCAATGACGGTGAACGACGAGGATGATCGGGACTAGGCTTGACAGCTGAGGTTCAGAACGATCGAGGATACCGGGTGAAGTCATTGGACTCAAGCATGACGCAAAATGGATAAGGATGACTGAACAGGCAGTTCGGTGTGACGGGTTGAATCAAGCGGCACAGGGGTCGATGCAAGTGCCATGGTGGTTTCGGTGGGAGCCAAATGGGAGAGACTTGCCGACATGAAGAGATCCGTTGATCAACCTACACATGGCAAAGCATGGGATTGCTTCACTAAATCTGGACTCGGTCTTCGGAGAAGGATTGAGAAGGGGTATTTTGGTAATTTCACCTAAATACCGCCTTGGTGACCTTTTGCTAACCCACGGCGCAAGACAGCGCAAGGAGAAGTGGTTTAGGTCAAGAGGAGATGAAGATGGCGCTTTAAAATACGTGCGTTAGTGAAGCTCGTTTGTGTGTGGGCTTAATGGGTGCCCATTAGAGATATCCTTCTAGAAGCTAGCCTCCACTATAAATAGAGGAGGGTGCTGGTTATGCACCCTCCAACCCTCATATCTACAAACCCTAGGTTGTGTTCTAGGGTTAGGAGAGAATAGTGGAGAGGTTAGGGTTCTAGGTGAGTTGGGTTGATTGTGTGCACATATATTGAGTTTTGTCCTCCTTGATGGAGTGGCTGTAAACCAATATCAATCTCAAGTCAATCCAAGCAAGATTCCTCTAAATGAGTCTATTCTTGTTCTTGCTCTCTCTCTTTGATGATTTTGGGTTTTTGATGATCCATTGGTTTTCCTTTGAGTTCTTGTGGTGATCTTGCTTGCTGTGATATGTGGGAGTGCATCTAAGATCATCTTGATCATCCTTGACCCACGAGTAAGTTTTAGATCATATTTAGGTTTCTAACTCGGTTTTGAAGCAACTCTTCTTCAAATAGTGAAAGGTCGGAACTTAGCCAACAATATTCACAATATTTAATTGGAATAGGTTCCTGACATCCTAAGGAAGGCTTGTGTCAAGTTTCATAAAGTTTGGAGTTGTGGTTCAAAAGTTGTGCCAATTTTGAATTTGGATTCCTAAATTTGAGTTCCAAAGATAATTGGCGATCGCTTATTGTACAATGCAGAGTTCCAATTTTTGGTAGTACCGCATATTGCACTGAGGTAGTTCCGATTTTCGGTAGTACCGCACTTTGCACTAAGGTAGTTCCAATTTTCGGTAGTATCACACTTTGCACTGAGGTAGTTCCGATTGTTGCATCTTTGATTGTGTGCTTCGGGGTTTAGATTGGATTCAACACAAATCTTCTGCTATGCTTGTACATTGATCTTCATAGCGCTCATAGCTATTGGAGTGAAAATCTAGTTGAATCCGATCAAAGAGAAAAAAGAGATAGAGCTCCTATTCACCCCCTCCCTCTAGTCGCTGTTTCGGTCTAACAGATTTGGAACGTTCGGACCGTCCAAACCCCCATCTTGATCGGCCCGTCCGATTTTGATCGAACGACCCACAAAAGAGGTAGCGGGTGCGCGCAGGTTGAGTAGGCCATGTGGGCCGTGTGCGCAAGAAAAAAAGGAATGGGCCGGAGGAGGTTTCAGCCCAAGGACTACTCCCGGATTTTTAATTGATTTAGCAATTTAATTAATCTTGTTAATTCATAAAGGCTTTAGAAAATAGCAAATAAAATCCAAAAATTATGAGAAAATTCACAGAAATTATTTGAGACATTTTGCACTTAAATAAAATAGTTCCAACTTTTAATTGGTAATTAACTTTTCAAATAATTTATTTCGGCTTTAAAATAATTAGGGAAAAGCTTTTAAAATTCCAGAAAATTTCAAGGAAAATAATTTAAATTTTACTTTTACCAGAAATGAAATTTTAGGATGTTACAAAGGTGAAATACCTCATGAAGAGGTTCATCAAGAAGATGAAAGCTCCAGCAATTTGATGTGCACATATTACAATACTAAGAATATGGAACGACCAAGAATCTTTTGTTTGGGAAATGACAAGGATCTGGTTAACACTGAGATACCCTCAAGTTAGAGGATATGGGAGAAAAGTTGTTGACAATCACTTTGCCTCTACAATTGCTAAAGTTTATCTTATGAGAACACAGATTTGGAACCAAAGTCCATGGTCGAGCTCTTGAAGCGTTCATATCAGGTCACATAATGAAAGCATACGAGGCTGAACTATAATTGCTAAATAAAAGTGTTGGACCAAAAAGGCAACTAGAGGGGGGGGGTGAATAGGAGCACTATCCCTTTTTCGTTTTGATCGGATTCAATAAGATCTTGACTCCAATAGCTATGAGAGCTATGAAGATCAATAGGTAAGCGTAGCGGAAGATTAGAACTAAATCCAATTCAAACCCCCAAGCGAAACAACCAAATACACCAGAGATACCAAAATCGGTACTACCTCAGTGTAACGAGCGGTACTACATCTTTGCGGTACTATCGCAGTGTATCGAGCGGTACTACCACAGTTTACAAGGCGGTACTACCAATTCCAGAAATTGGCACGAGAACGAAATCCAAAATTGGTATAACTTTTGATCCACAACTCCAAACTTCACGAAATTTGAAACATAACCTCTCTAGGATGTTAGGAACCTATTCCAATCAAGGATCGTGAAGATCATTGCAAAAGTTCTAACCTTTTTCCGTTTGAGAGAAGGCTGCTTCAAAAACGAGTTAGAGACCTAAATATGATCTAAAGCTTGCTCGTGGGTTAAGGATGATCAAGATGATCTTAGATGCACTCCCACATATCACAACAAGCAAGATCACCATAAGAAACCAAGGGAAAACTCGCGGATCGAAGAAAGCTTCAAAATCACAAAATAGAGAGCAAGAACACAAAGAGACTCATCTATGAGAAATCTTTCCTTGGATTGATTTGATATGATGTTGGTTTACAGCCACTCCATCAAGGAGAACAAAGACTCAACACATGAGCACAAAATCAAATCCAGCTCTCTAGAACCCTAACCTCCCACTATTTCTCTCCTAACCCTAAAACACAAACTAGGGTTTAGAAAATACAAGGGTTGAGAGGTGCTGGCCAGCACCCTCTCCTATTTATAGTGGAGGCTTAGCTTCTAGAAGAAAAACCCTAATGGGCACCCGTTAAGCCCACACACAAACAGGTTTCACTTACGCACGTATTTTAAAGTGATGTCTTCATCTCCTCTTGACCTAATCCACTTCATCTTGCGCCGTCTTACGCCGCGGGTTAGCAAAAGGTCACCAAGGCAATATTTAGGCGAAATTACCAAAATATCCCTTCTCGATCTTTTTCCAAAGACCGAGTCCAATCTTCGTGAAGCACTTCATGCTTCGCCACGTGTAGGTTGATCAACGACTCTCTTCATGTCGGCTAGTCTCTCCCATCCGGCTCCCACCGAAACCACCATGGCACTTGCACCGACCCCCGCGCCGCTTGATCCAACCCATCGCACCGAACTGCCCGTTCGGTCACCCTTGTCCATTCTGCACCATGCTTGAATCCATTGACCTCACCCGACATCCTCGATCGTTCTGGACATCAGCTCTCCAAGCCTAGTCCCGATCATCCTCGCCGTTGACCGTCGTTGACCTCCAAGCAACCTGCACAACAATAGACCAAGAAATTGTTTTCGGGAACAAGTTCTTCGCAACTTGACCCATGTTAGTAAAAACATGCATCATGCAACACATATGCACTGAAACCCATGAACTTAACCTAATGAAAAACCAATTCACCAAGTCGATCGACAATATGAACAAAATAGGTCATACCGCCATGTAAGCACCGGTACTACCGGACTGCAGTAGTACCGCTTCCAAACCTACGGTCATACCGATTTCCAAGGAGACCAAAAAATCCCAAAAACACATCCTCTGGAAAAACCATACCGCCAACTAAAGCCCGGTATTACCGCTCTCCGGTACTACCGCTACACAACTTGCGGTATTATTGCACTGCGGTACTACCGCACTATACTTGCCGGTACTACCGATTATCCTGACTTAGCTGAAAACAGAAGATTCGACAAACCTTAAGCACCATTGCCAATTGTCTCATCATCCTAAGATTATGAGCATATCCCCATGATATCCACAATATCCCCCTTGATGAACACATTGGCAATTTCCCAAAAAAGTAAGTTTGAGGTTTGAAAATAGAAAAACTCGACGTTTTCGCGCAAAGGCACAACTTGGTCCAAAAGCAAGAGAAAGCAATGAAAGTGACCAAGTTGGCTTCAAAATAGTATCGGCAAGTGAGATAAGGCAGAAGAAGGCAAGAAAACTTCAATTTCCAGAGAAGAGTTAAAAATCTCACTTAAGGTCCATATGAAAGAACAATTGTTCAATTTGACCTTTGATCATTGTGAGGTTGCAAGAATTATAGTTCAAGTTCAGAAAAGGCAATAAGATCATAAGAATGCAAATAAGATACTCTCCCTCACTATGATCCTCATATTTCAGAAAATTTCAATTTTTCTATTTTTCTCCAAATAGCTCCCCTTTTTTTTTAACATTTTTGTTACATCTTCTCCCCCTTTGACAATGGAGTCATCAAGGAATCACGCCTTCCTCTCGTCTAGAGATGAAAAATACAGAATTGAGGAAAAAGCATAAGAAAGAGCATGCATGAAATGCAATGGATTGGCTTCATTTTTTTGTATTTTTCAATTTTTGAGTACAAGAAGTTTTGGAGATTACCCAAAAGAACAAGCTAGCATTTCTAATGTTGCACAAGACATATCAAGCCTGAAAGCGCTAGCAAGATCATGTTAAGACATATATACAAAGCTAAGCTAGAAGGCTCAATATAAAGCAATGAATTGTAACAATTTAAGCCAAACTTCAAATTTAGCAAGTTCATCAACAGGGATCCTAAAGTGATAATGGCTATGTCAAAATGTCAATGTGAGATCAAAAAGCTAATAAAGACCACTTGAAGAGACAAATAGGTCCTGAATTGAATCATTTTGCTCAAATTAGCTCAAACGCCTATTTTTCAACAATTTTTCATTTGTAATGAATATTGAAGTTGATTAATGGTCTATCTTAGTGAAGAAGATCCTGGACTAGGAGCCATCCACAAACTCTTCCTAAGCTTCGACCAGAAGCTGATTGAAGGTATATCTTAGTGAAGAAGATCCTGGACTAGGAGCCATCCACAAACTCTTCCTAAGCTTCGACCAGGGCGACAAATCTTGAGGTTCATGTGAATTTTGACAAGCAGTTCCCATGAGATCGTCTGGATCATCAAACTATCTCCAAGTTTATGTCTATAACATGCAGTCTCGTGAGAGTAGTTTGGCACAATTTAATCATAAGAGAATCTTGAGAATTTATTTTTTATTTTTTTCATTTTGCACAAGAGTAGTTTTAGATTCTCAGAAGAACAAGAAGCTCAAGTAATAATCAATTCTAGATTCAAGAGCTAACAAAGCAATTTTGACAGGGTCAATGTCACAAAAGGAGCACTAATTGCACAAGTAGCTAAAACATCCACAAATTGCAATTTTTAGTTCAAGTTGTCTTAAAGTTCTAGCTCATTTAGCAAAGACTTAGCTACACATGTGAAAGCATGATAATTCTAGCAAGTCAAAGAACTAGATATGGTATTGAGCAAGAATTGAAATACTAAAGCTCAAGAGGGAAATAAGCAATGCTTCATCAATTAAAAGACAAGCAGTAAAACTTATATTACAATGCATCTTTTTGTGTTTTTCATATGAATGCAATATGATACAATGACATGCAAGAAAAGCTCAAAAAAACCTAAAAAGATAAAAAAGATCAACAAATTCAAAAGAAGATCAAGGAAAGATCATATGAATAAGGAAATATCAGAAAAAGATCCAACTCCCCCTCAAACCAACCCATAGGGATAAATTACCCCTAACTCGCTCCTCAAGGTGGCAAACCTTGTTGGGTCTAAAGGCTTGGTGAGGATATCAGCTAACTGAGCCTCGGACTCCACAAAATACAGCACAATATCACCCTTCTCTATATGGTCTCTAAGGAAGTGATAGCGAATGTGTATGTGCTTGGTCCTAGAATGTTGCACTGGGTTTTTAGCAATATTAATGGCAGAAGTGTTATCACAGAAAAGAGGGACACTAGCAAAATTTAACCCAAAGTCCTTAAGAGTGGACACCATCCACAAAATCTGACTACAACAACTAGCAGTAGCTACATATTCAGCTTCAGCAGTGGATTGAGCAACAGAGGGCTGCTTCCTAGATGACCAAAAGACAAGAGAAGTGCCTAAAAATGACAGGTGCCAGAGGTACTCTTCCTATCTAGTCGACAGCTCGTAAAATCAGAATCAGAAAACCCCCGATTAGACAAGGAAGAAGAGCAGGAAAACCAAATGCCATACTAGAGGGTAGAGTGAAGGTATCTGAAAATGCGCTTAACGGCTTGGCGATGTGAAGTCCTCGGAGACGCTTGAAACCTAGCACAGGCGGAACCATCAAGTGGATGTCGATCTTGAGGCCGTCAGTCTGTAAGGAGCCGATCATGCTGCGGTACTCGCGTTGATCCATGGCTTCTCCTTCCACATCTGGATCCAAAGCAGTCGAAGTCGCCATGGGAGTGACGATTGGCTTGCAGTCTCCCATCTCAAAGCGTTTGAGCAGATCCTTGGTGTACTTCGTCTGATGGATGAAGATCCCTTCCTTGCATTGCTTGATTTGAAGCCACAGAAAATAGTTAAGCTCTCCCATCATACTCATCTCAAATTCCCTGGACATGGTCTCAGAAAAACTGGAAACAAGAGCATGAGAAGAACCACTAAAGATAATATCATCCACGTAAATATGAACAAGCAGGAAGTCGTTGCCATGCCTAAGAATGAAAAGAGTCTTGTCTACTTTACCCATTTCAAAATCATTCTTAAGCAAGAAGGTATTAAGTCTATCATACCGGGCTCTAGGGGCTTGCTTAAGACCATACAAGGCTTTGGATAGCTTAAAAACACGATCTGGGTGCTTGTGATTTCCAAAGCCAAGGGGTTGCCTAACATACACTTCCTCCTCTATATAACCATTCAGAAAAACACTCTTAACATCCATTTGATGCAACCTAAATCCCTTAGATGCAGAAAATGCAAGCAGAATGCGAATGGCTTCTAATCTAGCAATAGGAGCAAAGGTCTCATCAAAGTCTAACCCCTCAACTTGGCTAAAGCCCTGAGCTACCAACCTAGCCTTGTTCCTAACCACAGAACCATCCTCATTTTTTTTTTGTTTTTGAACACCCAACGGGTTCCTATCACATTATGACCACTAGGAGGCTCTACTAGGTTCCAGACCTTGTTTCTCTCAAAATTCTCTAACTCCTCATGCATGGCATTGACCCAGCTAGAATCAGATAAAGCATGTGATATATCGCGGGGTTCAAAAGAAGCTACAAATGCAGAATGGGAGAAGAGACTCGGATCATGATACCTGGAGCGAGTGACTCGCTCATGAAGCTGACAAATCATCTGATCTGGAGGGTGATGCCTCTGTATGTGAAGTGGAGCGCCGGGGGAGATAGCATCTCCTCAACCTCCGCAGGTACTGCTGATGACGAAGATGCAGCAGGAGCCACAATTGGAGGTGAAGCTGTCGTAGCGGGTTCTTGAGTTTGGACAGGAGCATCAGCAATGGGTGGAAGAGCAATATCAACTTTATCATCATCTTGTTCTACAAAGATGCTCTCCGTCTCTTGTGAGTCACCTGAAAAGTCTGATCTAGTTTCAGGGCTAGTCTCATCAAAAGTAACATTGCATGTCTCTTGGACAACGTTAGTTTCAACATTGAAAACCCGAAAACCCCTCGAATGAGCAGGATAACCCAGAAATAAACCATCAGAAGTCCTCGATTCAAATTTATCTAGATTTCCTGTCTTGAGAGTCAAACACTTGGATCCAAAGACTCAAAAATAAGAGACAAATAGTTTTCTACCAAAACGAAGCTCATAAGATGTCTTTCCCAAAGAAGGTCTCAAGAAGACACGATTTGCAATATGACAAGCTGTAGCAATAGTTTCGGCCCAAAACCTCCTCGGTGTGCTATACTCATCTAGCATCGTCCTAGCCATCTCGACTAAGGTTCTATTCTTCCTTTCCACAACGTCATTTTGTTGAGGGACGTGTGGAGAAGAGAACTGATGCTCAATACCGCGCTCAGCACCAAAAGAGGCAAAAGAAGCATTCTTGAACTCCGTGCTATTGTCACTGCGGATCGCTCTCAAGGCACCAGGAAGTTCAGAAGCCAAACAAAGAACAAGATCATGATAGTGATCAAAAGCCTCATCGTTCGAAGCAAGAAAGAACACCCAAGAGTATCTCAAAAAATCATCGACTATGACGAGAATATATCATTTGCCACCGACTGACCGAACCCTAGCAGGACCAACAGTATCCATGTGAAGCAACTGTCCTGATCCGTCAGTCATGACCATAGTTAATGAAGGGTGTGAGGCGGCAACTTGCTTGCCATGCCTACAGGGTGCATATACAGCATCCTTGATGACTTTGAGTTTAGGCAAACCTCTCATGAGATCAAGGCTGCTAACTCGCGTCAGATGATCAAAACCAATATGCCCCAAACGACGGTGCCAAAGCCAGATATCAGAAGAAGATGCAATTAAACATTTGAGAGATCCAACAAGAGATTCAGAAAAATCAGCTCCAAAAATTCTACCAACTCTAGAAGTCCAAAAAGCAAGCTCACCGGCAGAATCAAGCACACGACATGTATTTTTCTTAAATCGAGTTTCGTAGCCATCATCGAGAAGCTGCGAAACAGAAAGCAAGTTGTACCTTAGCTTGTCCACAAGAGCGACGTCCTTCAGGATGAATCTGTCATTCACCCCGATCGATCCCGTTTCTTCAATTAGCCCTTGTGTATCATCTCTAAAAATGATGAAATCATCACCCGTCGACCATGTAAAGGAAGTGAACCATCTTGAGTCTCCGGTGATGTGGCGTGAACAGCTGGAGTCGACGAGCCACGTGTTCTTCCTCCTTTCGCGGTGATCCTGAAAATCAAGGCACAAAAGATCGATGTGTCTCAATACTGGGGTTAGTTAAACATGACTTGGGAACCCAGTACTGAGACACACATCTGCGAGTAGTATGCAAAGCAGAAGTGCCATCATTGATCTTATTTGAAGTTCTATTATGAGCAATGGTTACACAAACATGAGAAGCGTCCTGTCTAGGAACCTTATGATGATGAGCATGCGAAACAAATCATAGTCCAGGTTTCTTCCTTTCTAAATGACCATGTCTCATAAAAGCTCTAGGTTGATTAGATGAGATTCTAGCAATATTTTTCTTAGCGTTCTTCAACCTACGCCAATAGAACTCAACCAAATGCCCACTCTTCTTGCAATAGGTGCAATGGTATTTGGTACCACTGGGAGAAACACCTTTTGGCTCAAAAGAAGGTTGGACAAAACCTGCAGATTTGAAAATTATTTTTGCAGGTTGAGTTATGAATTCAACTAAGTCATTTTCCAAGACCTGAATGACATTAGGCTTGGATTTGTCCTGGGCAGAGTTGTATCCTAACCCTTGTTTCTTATAAGGAGTTTTAGACGTGTCTAGAATCATGTTTAACTGTTTCTTACCTTTAGAAAATTTTTCTAATGTGTCCTTAAGGTAAGCATTTTCTTTTCCAAAGTTAACATATGAATCACAAGTCTTGGCCTTAATGGCTCTAGCATGTTTCTCCTTAAGAAAGGCAACTTCAAGCTTATAGGCTGCACAAGAGGCACATGGGGTAGACTCAATTGTGTCCTTAAGCTTGACATATTTAGCTCTAACTGCTTCTAAAATGTCTTTAACTTTATGTTCACGTTCTAAGCAGAAAGAGCAAAAGCTAGATTCAGCATTACCAGAAGCAACCAACTTGCTAGACTCTAAACATTTTTCACATGGAGCAGATTTAACATCAATTAGCTCAGTCCTAGCATTTTCAAGTTGGTGCAAAGCAATATCATGAGCAGATTGCAGTTTAGCAAATTTAGAGTGTAGAACATGGCAAGATGAACATTCATCAGATTCAAGAGTCTTAGCATTTACAAGTTCTAAAGTCAAATTATCTACTTGAGACTCTAAGTCCTTGTTCCTAGCCATGATAAACTCTAATGCCTTATCCTAACTCATGAGTTGCTCAAACATGGTGTCGCATCTAGCAGAAAGAACATCATAGGATGGAGGTACCTCATCGTTGTCATCGGCGTCGACGGAGTCGGCCATAAAGCACATGCCAGTGAAGTCCTTGGCCTTCCCTTTATTGTCTTGATAAATAAAATATGCAGTTGATGGATTCTGAAAATCCTTGATGAGATCCTCAAAGAACTCAAAATTCCTAGTAAGAAAGGAAACAACATCGCAATATATATAAAACTTATACCAAATAGTCTCTTACTTGTAGTAAGAGCATCTCCCGGAAGAGAGTACATCTATCGGAAGAGAGAACATCCCCCTGAAGGAAAATTATCTTATCAGTTGATCTCTTAATCACACTAATGATTATATGATCCCTAGAAGTGGACAAAGACCCATCAAAATCCGAAAGAATGAAATGAGGAACCTAAAGATCAGAAGCGCACCACACAAGCACTTATAAAGTGCATCTTCCACCAGAAGTTAGTGGAATGGTGGTTTCCTCTAGTATCACAAAGGTATGATATGCATTGGTGGTATTGGCAATTAATCCCCTAATGACAAAACTACGACTGGTTATATTTTACTCTAGAGTGGTACAACTATACTTTATAGTTTTGCAGAATAGACTATTCGTTGTAATTTTAACCACCCAGAGATAGTTACAAAAATTTAAGACCCTAAAAGGTTTTGATAAATCGTATCCGGAAGGCATACGACTTTGCAACTAGCATTACCCCATATCCTCTGCAAGGATAATCTACTTGTGTTGCACAATCGAATAGTGGTATTTGATAAGTTAAACATGTTAGTCCCGAATAGTGTTTATCCTAAAATCTCCAGATGAGTAATAGGATATTTGTATGTAAGACTCTGCATTGTGGTAATCCAGTTGATTGGATCATAATATACTTGATTTTATTCATTTTCAAAAAAAATGTATGAAAGACATTATAGTAACAAGATTTCAACGGAAGTTGTCTTCAGGGGAAGTATATACTAAACACTGATCATCATACTTGAGATTTAAAAAATCTTAGTCAAACCTAGAAAGTGTTGATACAATGATTACTGCTTAAATTCACCTTGAAGGTTTTACCACTTGCATCATGCAACATCTATGCAATGAAACTCATGAATATGACCAAACCCTCAAAGTTCACCACCTTCCCGTCGCGTGAACACTTCCTGGCCGGTTAGACCGCTGCCCGTGGCCGGTCTGACCACTAGCCAGTTGGTCTGACCACGAGCAAATGGCCGGTCAGACCGCCCCAACACTTAGCCAAATTTCCAGCCCCGGAAATTCGAACCCCCTTTGGAAATTTAAAACAAATAGAACTTTTGGCTCGAAGCTCCAAAAATTATGAGACCAAGTGTAGGAGAATCCCCTCTCTTACCTACACCCTCTATTTTTGGCCTAGCTCCAAACTCGAAAGACCCTTTATGGCCGGTTATACCGCCGCCCATTGGCCGATCTAACCGCCAGCCACTTTGCCTGAGCCTTGGTCCACAACTAGATCTACGACCAGTACCACGACCAGGTCTATGACCAGTCCTACGACCACGTCGACAACCAGTCCTACGATCACGTCTACGACCAAGTATTGTAGCTTCAGACCATCGACCAGGTCCACGAAGGCCGGTCTAACCACCACCACCTAGCCGGTCTGACCGCGTATAGCCTGACAGAGACTGAATTTTGCCGAAAATAAGTGTTTCGACAAACCTTCAATGTCATTACCAATTGTATCATCATCTTAAGATCGTGAGCATATCCCCATGATATCCACACTACGGATACCATGCATACCGCACCTCTGTGAGTGCTACATAGTGGCTAGTTCCCCAACAGCCCGAGTCCACACTCGAATGGATCAAAAAGGATTTCAAAATAGTGGATATGTGTCCCGTGTTGGCTCCCAAGATCAGCGACCAACACACACATATCCTCAACAATGTCATACAAGGCCGTTCCAAATGACATACAACAATATAATAAAGTGGCATACAACATAGAACTTATGTCCTCAACTTTTACAAAAATGGCCGACCGGCCAAATTCAAAAGATTAACATTAGCAGCAAAAACAAGTAAAATAAACCAAAAGACCAGCTTGGTGTGCCCAATCCCAAAGGCAACAGAGTGGGAGTTAGAAATAGCGCCATTCATTAGCGTCGCCAAAATTGGCGCTAACAAATTGATCAAGAGCATAATCTTCCTCACTTGAACAAGTGGACAATCCGGTTAAGTACAAAATGTACTCGCAAGTCTTACTCAAAATAAAAATTATACATGCTAGAGGCTATTCAAAAGAGAGGCATTAGTGGCTTAGTTTTGCATAAAACGTACAATTTTTCATCCCTACACCTTCTAGTTTGAAACTGCCATTTTGTAAACAACATTTTAGTAAAAGACACACTAATAACAGTGATACATAAGTAGATCAAACAATACCAAAGCGACAGCCCACTTTGATAAACTAAAATCGCATGAATAACCATTCATGCCGATACCAAGCAGTAACCCATCAATTTTAATTTAGAGTCTAACGATAACGCCTCCCAAACCAAGTTGTTGTCCGTGACCATGGATACGGCTATTCGAATAGATTAATTCCTGAAGAGGAGTACAACTTTACCCACACGTCTCGTCCAGCCTGTAAGCCAAACACAGTTCCTTTGGTGAGTCGCCCGGGGAGTTCGAGACGAAGCATTTTTTAGCGAGAAAACCTTAGTGAATTGAACCACCCATGAGAGTGAGTCCCACTTAGTATAAATTTCTTATAGCAATTGCTAAGAGGGATTTAAAGTTGTATTGGAAAAGGCCAGTATAATGTAGGTTAGTATGTGGGTAACCCCCGACATAAGAATAGTGCTCACCCGCAACTTATAATATTACACTGGATTCCTACGAGCATAAGACCACAATAAATTATGCCATCACACCACCTGTGGTCCAACTCAACAAGACCTTCCCCTTACTTGGCTAAGCTAGTCCCAACCCAGTGTGTGAAAGTACGAGTGTTACTTGGAATGACAGCCCATGGCTCGGTTCTTAATGATCCGGACAAGACTACCGCAATACTCGAATCTCGTGCATGAAGACACCCACATTACTAACCACTTGTACAGATCAAAATCAATTTAAATAGACAACTTTTAAACTCAACAACCAGATATGAAGATCTGTACAAAAGCATAAGCATAAAATGTTTGGTGATTCCCACAATTGACGGGCTGACCCCGTCAACCGAACTAACGAATCTACTAGACTTGCATGGCTAAGCATTCAACATAAATAATAGAAACATCATCACAAACATCTAACTTTAAGCATATTTGTAATGGAAATATCAAGGATAACCTACAAGAGTAGGACATATCTAACTAACTCACAAAAATATCGATATATCGAAAATAGCATGCAAGCAAGTATCTTTGCGATTCAAAATACTAAATTAACAAAATCTAGGATCAATAAGATGCAAAAATAAATGCAAGATGATGCTTGCCTTGCTGGTACTCCAATTGTTCACTCTCGGTCGTGAACTCGTTCACTTTCGGCAATTCAGGATCTATAGAAAGACGATATCGAGTAAACACCGAGAAAAGCTGAAAAATTTAAAATACTAAAAAATGTATGAAACTTATACACTATTGATATTATGATTTTATATGAATTTAGGTGAAATAATTAGTTCATTTGGAGTTTGTATGCGAGAGTTATTGCCTTTGGAAAATAAGCTAGGAGAAAAATGATGGAAAATCAAGGTTCTATTACTATTCACCCGTATTTAATTATTTTGCAAAAATTTGCAGAATAGTAGTGGGGAAAAAAAACTACATGGTTGGACAGAGAATAAAATTTTATGAAAAACAAAATTGGATTCATCTCATTTGGAGTTCATATGAATTTTTGAAGTTACATGAATTTTCAGTGTAAAAACAATTCTTTTCTGAATTTTCTGTTGCATTTAATACGTTTTACACTCAGGCTAACCTAGCCTCTGTAATGACATATGGGACCCATGAATTTTCTTTTTTTTTCTTCATTTATTTCTAAAGGAAACCCCTTCTAACATGTGGGGCCCCATTGTCATAGACTCGGTCTATGCAAATAGTGCATGGACTGAAGGTCAACATGCATGGTCCATGGACCATGCACGCGGTGCATTCACTCAGTGGGACCCAGCCGTCAGCAACTCCAGCTCGGGGCCCACATGTCATAGAAACCATGTGTCATTAAATCAACAGATAAGCAATCATGTACACTTACCGACAGAGATTTGCTGCTAATCATTGCTACAATATGGTCAGAAATTTTGACAACAGAGGAGCTCTCAGGCTCGTCCTTGCCTGACATCTCGTTGGAGATGTAGACCTCGGCGGCGCGAACCAAGGCCAGGAATGGGTTCCTAGTGTCCATGCACACCTTCCAGTACCAGTGGTGAGCCCCATGGCGGCATGTAGCGGCGGCACGCCGGAGAAGGGCGGAGGTTGAGCTACGGCTCACATGCACGTTGCAAACCGATGGTGCATTAAGCAAACTATCGCATGAATGATTATCTAAGAGGTGTAGGGAACCTACCGGGATGATGAAGAGGTCCAGAGAGGCTCTGAGGAAGCTCGGCGACATTAATGGCGACGGCGGCAATGACTCGAGCTAAGAGGGGAGAAAAGAGAGGTCAAGGGAGCTCAAGTGAGACCAAAATATGGTGTCAAAGCAAGGAATCGAGGAATGTCTTACCACGCCGGAGATGGAGAAGAGACAGGTGCTTGTGGCCGAAGTTTGAGGAAATCCAAAATCCATGAGATACTGTGAAAAGATTGGAGAAATGTGTTGAGGGGAAATCATCCTCATGCCCTAGAACACAAAGTGACACACATCGGAGATGGTAGAGCTCACCGGAGAGGAACTTGACACGGCGGTGGCACTCGGTGCACGCTCCGGAGATGAAAAAGACACTATTGCGTTCCGAAAGCTACAAGCAACGACAAGAGCTTGGGTTAGCAGGAATGGAGACGACGGGGAAAGGAGAAAGAGAAGGACATGTCTGCGAGGATCCTACTCGAGAGAGATGCAAGAACGAACGTCCTCCTCAACCACCAAGAGGAGAAGTGAGGAATGGAGAGGGCATGGAGGCAGTTTAAGCTCGGGCATGGATGGGGATAGCAACGGTGTGATCTAGCGATGCACTGGGTTGGTCGGTAAGGGCGGTGGATTCATGGCGTTGACGTCGCACAGATTGAGCTGCTCGACCGCGTGGCGCTCGGTGTCTGCACGCTAGCGAGAGGTTGAAGAGGCTCCTGATGGGTGGGGTCTGGTGGTCAGTGGCTTAGGTAAGTGGGTTTGGTCCGGGTGGTTGGGTTGGACTGAGTTGGTCTGGTCCGGTTCGAGTCGCACTAAATCAAACAGTTGACTGAAGGTTTAATTCAAACTCCTCTACTTTGACCAGTGGTTTAAAATAGCAAATAAATTTATAAAAATCTAAAATTTTTCAGAGAGGTTTATGGGTTGACCTAGTGCACATATATTTTTTCGATACTCACTGTTCATGTTTATTTGCTTGTTTTTAAATCCTTTACATAAGGGCTTTTAGAACTTGGTTTGAATTTTCTCAGGATCAAGTTAAGTTCTAATTTTTTTTAAATAAAATTCATATTTATTCATGATAAATATTATAAAGTTTAAATAAATTATTTTATAGCGAATTTCATAAATATTTATTGCTGTTTTCTTTTGGAGCTTCGATTTGAGTTAAATGTTTCACTTTGATTCAAAATTTTCAAATGCAATATTTTGTGCATATGCTCCAGAATTCAAATGCATGCTCATGAGATGCATAATAATTCAGTGCAATAAAAATGAGGCTGTGACACATACCAAGATGGAAGTGTACTAGATGGCAGTTCACAGCTTGCTTTGAAGGAAACGAAGGAGGGCATTGGATTCCTACATCATCCTTGTCTCCTGGATGATTTGGAAAGAACGCAATAGCAGAGTGTTCAAGCAGGAGTTCACAACAATTAGCCTACAGCCACAACATATCACCGATGAGTTCTGCCACTTATGCATGGCGGGAGCTCACTACATGGAGGCGCTCGCACGCCCGGAGTAGTCCCCCTACCCGTGTACTGCTGGTCGCTCAACCCCTAGATTGTTTTTTTTCCTTTACCTTTCCTTTGTTCGGCTAGGGTGGTCTACACCCACTCTGTTTCCCGTGTAACTGTACTTACTATTTCAAGACTAACTACCTTGCATGTAATTACTCCTCCTTAAGACTATAAAATGTAGTACGAATCATTGTAGTGATTAGGAAATGCTGAGAAAATTTAGAAAAATCATACCGAAAGAAAATTAGAATAATATTCATTACTACTTTGTTAAGTGCCACACATTTGCCATTCAACAAGAACCCTTCAAATTTATTGCGCACTGGGAATAAAACCCACTAATTTTCCTCTCCTCTCAAGTCTCAGCAACAGGAAATACTTGATTCTCGAAAGAAAAAAAAGGGTAAAGACTTGTCAAGAGAAACTATCGTACGAGATCGCCCCACCGGGCCCCAGCCCAAAACATGTCTGGCGTCGTTTCCTCACGTCCTCCCAAGATGCTGCCCTCACCCGCTGCCAGGTTGCTAGCGACACTGACGCGGCCCCCTGCCCTCTCCCCCAACGGACGGCTCACACTTCGCCGCTCCCCCTGCCGCGCACAGGGAAAACGACGTGTGATTTGCGCCCTTTCCCCCATGCCGCGCGCGCGGCCCCCACTGGCTCGATAACCGACGGTTCCCGTGCCGTGCCCGTCTCGTCCCGAGTTCCCAGCGCTCCAGACTTGAACGCCCTCACCATCAGCCCTACCATCTCGTCTCGGCATATTCGTCTCCTCTTGAACCCATCACTCCCGTGCCGGCACGCATGTGCCATCTCGTATCCGTGGGATCGTGTTGGGTGGATCCTCTGCATTTTTCACCTCAATGATCCGTTTCCGTATCCGTGTGGCCGTGTGGGCCGTGCTGGTGCAGGCGTCGTGTGGCACCTGTTACTCATACTTATCAATTCTATTTCTGTATCAACTGTCGAAACATGTTATACCGGTACCTAAATTGGCACACTGTAGTCTCGGTTCCGTACCGATCTCAATACCGGCCATTCCAGCCTATTCCGATCCATTCTGGCCATTCCGTCATTTAGGTCATTTCAGTACCGTTAATTTTTTTTTTCAAAATTGAAATGACCACTTGTTTGAATCAGTTCGGAAGGTCGAGTTCAATACTACTCTTTCAGTAAAATAAAATTATGCTAGACTATGGTAAAATACTTGAAATTATGAACTCATGTTGTATTATTTAACTACGTACGACCTTTATATTTATGAAGTAATTGAACGATATATTATTTTTATTCTATAATTATGTATCTGAAGTGAGATTCTAAGTGAAATTATGTGTGCATATAATTAAATATATATTTATAAATATATATTATTATAATAAAATCTAGAACAGTATGCAAGAATAGATCGATACCAATGTATTCTATACCAAGAGATAAACCGAAATAACCTCCGAAATGAAATTGATAACTATACTGCTGATACCCGCTTTCCACCTGTCCGCTGCCCCGATATCTCTTGGTGCCACGGTGCTCCTTGCCGCCTACTTCTTTACTAAAGCTTGCGCGCTCTGCGTTCCCAGAGCCACCAGCCGCTTCGCCTTCGCATTCGCCTGCGGTTCCCATCAACGCGTAGTGAAAAAAGGTACACCGCATTTCCATTCTGACTTTCTTTCTCCGCGTTTCTTCTGTGTTTCCAAGATGCAACCTAAAAGGATTCAATCTATTCGGCAGTTTGATTTTGGTGCTAAATTTCTGGGGTGGTTCTTGGTTTTGGGATAGCCGGAGGGGAATGGGGGTTGTAGAGGGGGAGGCTAACGGTTCAAAAATCTAATGCTTTGACCATTAGGAAGTTTTCTTGTCAACTTCTTTACCCAGGGACTGATCTGTGCAGCGGGGCTTGTTAGTTTCTTTCTGTATATTCCTTACTGTTTGACAGTGTAGTATGTGAAGTTCCTTTTTCCCCTTTTCTTCCCTCTCACATGCTCCTGATTTTGTGATCTGTGACTTCAGTTTCTAATAGATTCTGTGTTATGCTCTAATATGCTCCCCTCTTCAGAGGTAGGTGGTTAGAGGGCCTGAGAAAGTAGCCGTCGGGTCAATTCTCCACAAACATGCTGTATCACTAACGTTTTATGAAAGGCACTTGCGACCAGTATTTATGTTTGCTCCTTTGGTACTAGGAAACCATTTACATTCTTCAAGAGCATTTGTTACTCTCATCTTGCATGCACTGACTTAGATCTTTTTTATAATGGCAGGATGTTGTGCTGTTTACCTTGTATATTTCTTAACTTAGCACTTCGCTATCTTTAATTTTGGACAGTTTGCATGTTAATTCCTTTGTGAAAAAATAGGAAGGAAGAAAAATCCGGGACATTATTGGGTCCACAAAACATGAGCTGGGAGCGTTGAACATGAAAGTGTGTTGCTAGGAAAAGGACCTTGTCAGTTACATGGGTTACGCACCACATTACCCTATCAAAATTCAAGAAAATCGTCAGTATCCCTTAGACATTGGCGATCACATTGTTAAAAATCGGTCTCTCTCCACAAATCGTCCATTTCAGTGTGAAATTCTTCCACTTCAATTTACATCATCTGATACAGCATGTAGATATATAAGAACTCATCGATGAGGCATTGGTTTCTCTTTCTTTTAATCTTGTAGCATCAACCATGATACCGAAGGCACACTGAGAGAAACAAGTAAACCTAATTGTCGGTGAATTTGGGTGTAATTTTTTTTCTCTTTTGCTCACCCTTTATGTATAAGTATGCTAAAAATGACCGAACTGGGTAACTGTGCTAGTTTATGACGACCTCTGCTGAAATAAATAGCAATAAAGACGCAGACACCTCACCAATGTTGGGTAGAATTGGAATTTTGGACAGCTAAATGCGTCCTTCACTGAGATGGTTATATGTCAGTTTGATCTGGTGGCCTTTTTGCATCGTATGGGGTTACCACTTCTACAATTTAGTCACTCCAAAGCCTCCAAGAACTTAAGTTTGACAAATGTCATCATTCAAACACTTGAAACCTCAAATAATTATACTTGGATTGTGTTTTACAAACCTTTGTTCTTTATCCATCTGAAGCCTGAATACCATAATCAACATGCTGGGATGTAGAATTGGTCCCTTCTTGGTATGTTAGCAGTTAGCACATTCATATACCAACTTGTAGTATTTTTTTATTTGAGATGTACATCTGTGGCATTGTAAACATTAATTACCAACATAATAGTTATGCTTTTCATTCAGAATATTGTGGTTAGAAAATGTATATTTCCATTTTCTCTGAATCAGAATAACTTCATCAAAACTTTTGATCATCATTTGGCATTTTGACAGGTCATCATTGAATGGCTGCAACAATGGGTTCAATTTCTACCTACTGTTCTTACCAAACAAATGGTGTTGGTGCATTGAAGCAGTCACCTCACATGCAATTCCAACAATCTTGTAAAAATGGAGTTAGGTTCCTGAATAAGGACTCCCTATCCGTGCAGAATAAGACACAGCTGGCCAAAAGAAGAGCCACAATTAATGAAATTCACCCTAAGCCTAGTAGGTCTCGGGCACCTATCGTATGTTCTAGTGGAATGACCATAATTTTTGTCACAACTGAAGTGGAACCATGGGCCACAACTGGAGGCCTTGGTGTTGTTTTAGGAGGACTGCCCCCAGCTCTGGCTGTAAGTATTATTTACCTCGTATATTTCAATACTGAGTTACTCACAAATGTCAAAGCTAGATTCTGTTCTTCAATCCAATTATATTCTGTTGTTCGTTCCCAAATTCTTAGATAATTAGATTGAATTGAGCACAACTGGTTGAAATTGAACTGAACCATTGCAGCAGAATTAACTTGAGATAATTCTAGTGCATTATACTGATGCTTTAATGCAGGTTGTATCATCTATGTATTTTTTTGAGATTGCATTGCAATGGCCCTTTCTGTATAGTATCTGTATAGTATATTGAGTTTCATGGACCAACCAGTTCAGCCAAAGCTTAATCTGTTGGAAAGGTGTACAATATAAACATAGTACTATGTTTTGCGTGATGTGCAACTCATTTATTCACAGGCAATGGGACACCGGGTTATGACGATTGCTCCTCGCTATGATCAATACAAGGATGCATGGGATACAAATGTCCTTGTAGAGGTATTAGTTTTTAATCATTCTGCATTGCTATTTAGCTTGCATTCAACTTATGTCAGCTGTGTTGTAGATGCTAAAAACAGTTTTACTACAGGTAAATGTTGGTGACAGGACAGAAAGAGTGCGATTCTTCCACTGCTACAAAAGGGGAGTTGACCGTGTTTTCGTTGACCATCCAATGTTTCTCGAGAGGGTCTGTTACACTGTTAATACCTGCATGTTCATTGAATTATCTAAACATATGTGGTAACCTTCCAATGTTCCATTTGGATCATAATACTGTAGGTATGGGGTAAGACTGGACCAAAATTATATGGTCCTACCACTGGAATTGACTATGAAGATAACAAAATACGGTTCGGCCTTTTGTGCCTTGTAAGTAATTCCAATTAAATTTTACATTCCATATGATTTGCAAACGCATGCATTTACTTTCTAAACCATTTTAAAGTTATGGCAAGCTTTAAGGTTTTTGTAACCCTCAAATCTTCTTCCCATAGAAATAGAAAATTACCAACCCTTGTTTTGGCTGAATTGTTGCTATTTATTCTCTGTGCTGAGTGCGCTGGGTAACTGCTTTATATTAGGGGAAGGGTACACAGACAAACTCCCTCTTTATATTAGTATAGATTTTGTTGCAAAGCTTTAAATATTGTTTTTGTGGTACGCAAACTAATAATATGAAGGGTTTTTTTTATATATTTGCCACCTGATAGGTTGGGGCTATATGTTTTGCTACTACAAATATTGCATTCCATGTAATGCCAGTCAAAAGTGTTAGAATAGGAATTCCTTTGTATTTCCTTATATGTGTATAGCATATTCCCTTGTAATATCTTTTTGTACTCCTTATATATACTGCCTATTGAGCCTCATGAATATACATACAATATTCATAACAAAAAGATCTAAATCTGTTATGTTTTGACATTTTTACTGTATTTTTTATTTTCTTGTCATTTAGGCATTCTTATCCTATCATGTACCTTAGTACATAACGGGTAATCACCGTAGAAGAGAGATCGACAATGACGGTTAGTGGTAGAACAACGGTTAGAGGAGAGGGCGTCCGCTGGGGTAGAGAGGATCTAAGATCAGGGCGAAGGACTTGAGACAAAAATCCTGAAACGGCCACACTGAATTTCTAGATATTCTATTTTTTGTACTTTAAAGTACTTAGTCATTGAGATATAAATTTATACTCTATAAAAAGGATCTGTAAAATGTATCAAGTGTGATGTAGTCTTCAGAATTACTTCAGTAAGTTGATATGAGCTGCTAAAAAAAGGTTTTTCATTGCGTGGGCTCTCGGGTTGGGTTACATGGGATCAGGCAACCACAGTTAGAGGTTTGGGCAAGTCTACTATGGGCTGATGGAGAGTACATTGGAATCAAAATAGTTTTTCTATTTGATGTTGTTTTCGCGGAATTTCTTCTAATCTGATTATCCTTTAAGGCTGCATTGGAGGCTCCAAGGGTGCTCAATCTCAACAATTCTGAATATTTCTCTGGACCATATGGTAGGTCTCTGTATTAGATCAACTATCACGTATAATTATCTCCTCTCTCTCTAACTAACATTCATATTGTTTAACCAGGAGAAAATGTTATCTTCGTTGCAAATGATTGGCATACTGCAGTTCTGCCATGCTATCTGAAAAGCATGTATAAGCCAAATGGAATTTATGTGAATGCTAAGGTACACCATTTTGTTCTTTTGTTTTCTTTTTTCGTTAGCAATCTCCATGTGAACTAAATGGGTGGTAAGTACGGATTGTGCATTTTATTTTATGCTTCACAGTTTTTCTGTACTTGTTTTGATTGGTTAATTGTGGTCTTGTAGGTTGCTTTGTGCATTCACAATATTGCCTATCAGGGTAGATTTGCCAGAGAAGACTTTGAACTTCTCAATCTACCTGAAAGTTTCTTGCCTTCATTTGATTTTATTGATGGGTATAAGTCTTCATTTTCTATTGCTTCATTATATATTAATTATGTTTTACTAGCTTCTTTGACATTGGTATGCATGCTAACTTGTGCAGGTATAATAAGCCTGTACCAGGGAGAAAGATTAATTGTATGAAGGCAGGGATCACTGAGTGTGATCTGGTCCTTACAGTTAGTCCACAATATGTCAAAGAACTCACTTCTGGTCCAGATAAAGGTGTTGAGTTGGATGGCGTCCTTCGCACAAAGCCCCTTGAAATTGGAATTGTAAATGGCATGGATGTTTATGTATGGAATCCAGCAACAGATAAGTACATCAGTGTGAAATACGATGCAACAACGGTAAGGTCTCATTGAGAGATTGCCCCTTTCTGACCATTTATAGATATTTTAGTACTTAAAGAGGTGATTGATCAGGTAACGGAAGCAAGGGCTCTCAATAAAGAAAGGCTGCAAGCTGAAGTTGGATTGCCTGTGGACTCAAGCATCCCTGTTATAGCTTTCATTGGCCGTCTTGAGGAACAGAAAGGGTCAGACATACTAATTGCAGCCATTCCAGAGTTCGTGGAGGAGAATGTTCAGATAATTGTTCTTGTATGTTTTACTTTGAAAGATAATTCTAATGCACTAAAATGACATGATATATGCTGATTGTTGCTGAGCTAAATTTGTTTTTATTCCTCAGGGTACAGGGAAGAAGAAAATGGAGGAGGAACTTATGCTGCTAGAAGCGAAATATCCAGACAACGCTAGAGGCATAACAAAATTCAATGTTCCATTGGCGCACATGATGTTTGCTGGGGCTGATTTCATAGTTGTTCCAAGTAGGTTTGAGCCATGTGGTCTCATTCAATTGCAAGGGATGAGATATGGAGTGGTAAGCGTTCTCACTTTATTAGTTACACTGCAAATTTTATTACATAATGTATTATATAAGTTAATGACAGTCCATGATACTTTACAGGTTCCCATCTGTTCGTCTACTGGAGGACTTGTCGACACAGTTAAGGAGGGTGTCACCGGATTTCACATGGGTTCGTTCAGCGTCGAGGTAAAGTATAGTAGGCTTCCACTGAATGATTTCTCTCAATCGCAGGAAAATAGTTCTTCATGATAGCCTTGCTCTGTCATCTTGTAGTGTGAAACTGTCGATCCAGCGGATGTCACGGCGATCGCTTCAAATGTCAAACGAGCTTTGCAACTGTATGACACACCAGCATTCCATGGAATGGTTCAGAATTGCATGGCGCAGGACCTATCTTGGAAGGTGGGGGCACAGCTGCTATGTTTTCCATTTATCCTTATGCAATTTTTTTTGTTAAGATAGGGATAACCCTCTCATGTCTCATCCAGGAACCGGCGAAGAAGTGGGAGGAGGTTCTTCTTGGCCTGGGGGTTGAGGGAAGTCAGCCAGGCATTGAGGGTGAGGAGATCGCACCACTTGCCAAAGAAAATGTGGCCGCTCCCTGAAATCTCGATGAAGCGTCTTGGCCTCTTGGGAGTACACTTAAGAGTTAAGAAGTATCTTCTAGGATCCTGGCAGCATGGCCTTGGTTAAATATATAGCCTTTTATGAAATAATGAGGTTCCCACAGGCGAAGCCACAATTTGTACTCCTGTAGGCTTTGCTATTTTCTCCTCCACTGCTCTACATGTGTAATATAATCCCTGACGTCCGAGAAGGCATGTATGGTCTCATTCCTGTTGCATGCGTGTGATGTTAGCTCTCTGAAGTTGAGGAACTCATTTCTATTTTAGTAAATTTGCTTGCTACCGTCAGTTTTGTCGGAAAATACCATCACAAGCGAGCCTCACTGTAAAATACCATCGCAACGGCAAAAATATCTTGAAAATGCCGTCGACGTGCATTTTCCCGTTAAAAGGGTGTGGAATTAATGACCATTCTGCCCCCATTCTGTATTTTTGTTTTCTTTTTTTCTCTTTTAGCTGGGGCTCCACATGTCATTCTATCCTACGCGGGCCCAATTAGCCAGAGAGGGAGAGGGAATGAAGAAAAGGAGGGTGCTGCTTCTCTGTAGACCTCACCGGCAGTGGAGGCCTGAATGGAGCTCAGTGGTGCACTGGCGATGGCACGATGGCGTGGGACAGCCCCTCTTGGCTCCGGGAGTACGAAGATGATGGTGTGACGAGGATATCCCCAGCTCCACTGCTACTGATGATGATTTTCATCCTATTTTGAATGAAAAGTGTTATGAAGCCTAATGAAGACAAATGCATATAAAGGTCCTATAACAAAAGCTAGAACTAAACAATTACAACATGAGGTGACTTCTCTTCTTGTTGATTATACTTGTGCAATTTCTGAGAAATAGTTACTACCTCGTGCTTAGATTTATTCATGAAGAAGCATTTGGAGTCAACAAGGTAGAGGAGATGCATCCATGCGGCCACAAGGAGGAGGAACCAATCGGCCAAAGAAGGAGGAGGCAAAGGGGGAAAGCCATGCGGCCAAAGGGAGAAGAAAGGAGGTGCACACCCACTTCCACACGGCCAAGGATGGATCAAATCAAGCCCATGTGGCCGGTGGAAGCAATCCTAGCCCACTTCCCCTTTTCGACTGAAAGGAACAAGAGGGGTTGAATTCAGATTGAAAACTGAAGTGCAAGCCTACTAATTTTATGAGAAGCCACCACATGAGTTTGCATGCCATGCATATGGAGGCTCATATTTTGGCCTTGTATCTATTTTAGAATCCTTTTACAAGTTTGAACATAATTTAGTTTTCAAATTGGCCACTTGGACCAAATAGACCATGTGTTGGGCTGAGCCCATGCGTGGAAGAGGGGCGGGGACCCCTATTTACCCTAGGTAGCCCTGGTACTGTTCACCATGAATTTTTATGAAATTTCAGATTGCATCTTGCATATTCTAGGATTCTTGCTAGCTGATTGCTGCCCCTTGGAATTGTGCAATCTCTTTGGTGATTTTCTTGTGTGCTCTTGGGTGGATTGAAAGGAGATCATCTCCACTTGTTCATGACCAAGTGGAATAGCTCAAGCGTGTGGTTCAGTGAGTTCATTCGTCGTAGGTCGTTGCATTGGCATCGATTGGCTTCGTCAAATTCGGTGGGTCACTCGAGTATCTCAGATCCTAAGTCGTGAAGATCGGACACCCCATATCATCCTGGTATCAGAGCCCCACTGACACATTAGGATCTTTATCTTTGTTAGTAGATTGGTTTTTAGCACTATTCGGTATTGTTCATCAAAGATTCCACCAAAAAAGTAAATATCATTTACTATTTTGGACTGTTCATTAATTCCGAAAATTCTCACAAAAATAGTAGATTGATTTTACTTTTTATGCTATCCTGTACACCGAAAATCCATCCAAAAATATTTTTTTCGCAACCTTCGTTAAAATTTGAATTTCTAGTGAGTTTGCTAGGTTTTGATCGATTGGAATTCTGATTTTTAGTTGCTGTTCGTTTTTATTTTTGCGTAGCTTTTCCTTGATCCAATCTATTCTTGAGCACTTTCGGTTTGATCTATTGGCCGAAATCAAAATTTGCACAAGGTGTTGGTGGCCGGCCGAATTGAACTTCTTGTTGTGTGCCACAAGGACCCTTGACTGAATTGAGTCTTGTCGTGTGCAATCAAGTCACCTTTCCGAATTTCCTTTGAGTTGGTTTTGGTTTGAAGAGTGCAAACCGAATTGATCTCTTGTGCTGATTTTCAATCTTTAGTCTTTTGTGCACGTCTAGTAAAACTGTCATAACTGTTGCATACGAAGGCAGTTTGGGGTGGTAAAGTACTTGTTGGAAAGCTTATCTTGAACCCCATATGTTCGGGGTCCAGCACTGAACGCCCCCCCCCCCTCCCAATTTTTTTTTTTGCCGTTTTCACCCTATTTCAAGGTCAACAAGTTTGAGCACCTGTTTTGGTCATATTTTTCATCACCCTTTGAGTTTCCGCTCATTCTAAAATGCAAGATTGAAGCATTCAGTACCCTAGTTTGTGTTTGCTAATTTTTTTTGTGAACCAATCATTCTGATTTTTGCGAATACTTTGATCCTACCAAAGACTAGCTATTTGAGTTTGTATTAGGTGTTGCACATTACCTTTGAATTGATTACAACCGAGAGAGTTGAACATTCACTAAGCTTGCTGATTTGTGTTTTGTGGTTTGGTCAAAAGCAAAAAGAAGGAAGAAAAAGAGAGTAATAAAAGAAAGCAAAAAACTGAAACAAGAAAGAAAAGAATCAAAAACAAAGAAGAAAAACAAGTGGTGGCCGAACCCTTTGCATAGATTGAGCATTGTTCTCTCTTGCATTTTATTATTTCTTTTTGTGCAATCTTGTGTCATATATTTCAATCGCAACAAGCTAGTGGCTTTCGATAACTTTTGCAACACGAGCTATTTATTCTTTACTAATATCTTGCTAGCTCATTCCTTGGTTGCATTAAGTTACATCATCTTAGTGTGTGTGTTGCCTTGATCTCCACTCATATATTACGTGCATCAACTATTTGATAGTTTGGGTTTTTACTTATCGAACAAAATTCTAGAATTCATATTGTTTAGGACATACACTATACCTTCCAAGCTCCACGTAATATCGTGTTAATGCAATTACTCGACTGTGAACTCGCTTTACCATTACCATTGAGTTGTTCTACACCACTTCAAGTGCGAGGTACTCCACAATTTCAACATAGAGTAAGAATGTCATTGGTAAGGGAAGGTGAGGTTGAGAATGAGACACATATTTTCACTAATATAATCTTGTTTCTTACTATTTTACACTACTAATCATGTCAGGTGGTGATGATAACTTTGATGAGGATGATCTCAGTGCACCGGTGACTCGCATGCAATACCGTGCACTACAAGATACGCTATGACGGGAGTTCCAAGAGAGAACTTTGTCGTTGGAGGGGAGACAAGAAAACTACGAGAGGAGATGACCAATTCGGTGAAGGATCTCCAAATTGATGAGCAATTGAACATTCTACGCACAAATGTGGTTGTTGACATTGTTCGTGAGTTTTGACATCAACAAGATGACACAAGTGTGCGTCAACCAGTGGTTGATGAGACCGATGAGGAGGCCGCTGCCCATGCCACTCAAGAAGGTCAACGATAACGTGACCGAGTGGCTGCTAATACCATTCGACCTCCACCACCCACGTGTGGTGGAGGAGGAGTCCACGGTTCGGGGAGGGGCCATGTATGTGAGGTACAAGGTGGTGTTGTCCTTGATGAAGAGGACAAGTTCTTGTTGCACCGCAACGATGGGTATCATCGCCGGAACTACAATGGAGATGATCGGGCCAATGAGGAGAAATTTGGTAAGCTTAAATTTTCTATGCCTAAGTTTTTAGGTGGTGTTGATTCGAAGGACTATCTCACTTGGGAACTAAAGGTGGACAAAGTATTCCGTATGCACAACTACTACGAAGACAAGAAACTTGCAATGGCCTCATTTGAGTTTGATGATTACACATTCCTTTGGTGGGAACAAGTGTTGACCCAAAGAGAAGAACATGGCGAGCGTCCCGTTACATCATGGGCTGAAATGAAGCATGAAATGAGAGCAAGGTTTGTGCCTAAGCATTATAAACGTGATTTGTTTGACAAATTGCAGAATTTGAGGCAATGTAGTAGCACGGTGGAGGAGTACTACAAGGAGATGGAGAAGGCCATGATAAGAGCCAACGTGCATGAACATGATGCAAACCATGGCACGGTTCCTAGCTAGATTGCATCCATAAATCAAGTGTATCACTGAATTTCAGCTCTATAACAATGTGGTAGAATTGGTACACCAAGCCACAATGGCTGAACGTCAATTACAACAAGATTTTAGAGTGACAAGGACATATTCTTATGCTAACCGTTCAGCACCTACAGGAGTTAAAACTACATCTAAGTTCAATACTTTTAGAACTAACAATTCTATTGCTAGTGTTGCTTCCAAACCAAGTGTTACATCATGTAGAAAGGAGGTGTCTAGTGCCATTACAAAGAAGGGTCCAACAATGAGTGCTACTTCTTCGGTGGGTTCTACATCGAAGAGTAGTGGCATTCAATGCTTCAAGTGCTTGGGTCGAGGTCACATGGCTAGAGAGTGCCCTAATAACCATTATATGATTGTGACTGAAGATGGTGGCTATGATTCAACTAGTGACAATGATGCTGATCCTAACAATGAGGAGGGCCTTCCCAAAGAAGATGAAGATGAAGGAGGTACCTTTTGTGATTTTGAGACTGGTGTTAACCTCATTGTCACAAAGAAGGTATTGAGTGTGCAACCAAAAGAGGGCCAGGACCAACGGTGCACTCTATTTCAAACAAAGGAAAAAGTTGATGGCAAAGTATGCAGGGTACGTAATCATTGATGGAGGTAGTTGCCACAACTTAGCGAGTAAGGAATTGTGCAGCAAGCTTGGTTTGAAATTTCAGCGTAATCCCCATCCTTACCATGTGCAATGGTTGAGTGATTGTGGGGAGGTAAAGATTCAATACATGGCCAAAGTACATTTTCAGATTGGTGAGCATGTGGATACCGTTGAATGTGATGTTGTGCCCATGACGGTATGCCACCTTCTTCTTGGTTAGCCATGGCAATATGACCGCATGGTTAGACATGATAGCCGAACTAATAGGTATTCCTTCAATAAGAAGAATAAGGACATTGTGCTTTGTCCTAGACTCCCGCTCAGATTATTGCTGATAATATGCAAAGAGTGAATGAGAAGAAAATTGAGTGTGGGAAAAGAGAGGGAGAGAAGTTGGTGATGGTAGCTAGCAAGTTTGATATAAGGGAAGTGAGGGATAATTCAGCTTTGGTGTATTGTAACATCCCAAATCTAGGTTTGTGTTTCAAATGTAACCAAATCTAGATGTATGTTTCAAATGTAACCTAATATGGGTGTGTGTTTCAAATGTAAGAAAATGAGAAGAAATTAAAACTTTTCTTGCATCTTGTAGTTTTGAACTTTTCTATAATTCTTGTAAAAGAATTGTGGAATTCAAAAATACAAATTCTCCAATTGACTAAAGTCAATCCCCTCTTTCAACCTTGGTCAAGAATCTGGTGCCAACCTTTGGAAATATTTTTCCTTGGTTCTAGGGATGCTGTGTAACTCCTCTAAAAAAATTCATAATTTTTAGAAATTATTTGATAATTTTTGGAGGCAAGTCAAACCAGTTTTTGAATTGTTCAAACCCTAGAACCAACCTTGAGGAATTTCTTGAGAATAATGCAATGCATGAAAATCTCTGGTACTTTTATGTAAGGTTAAGCCTGGAGTGAGGAAGCTCCAGTCAAAATTTCAGAATTTTTGGAGTTAGTTTGCTACCCCTAAAAATTCTTCCAAACTCAGCTTTCAAAATTTAAACCCTAAACTGGTTTTCACTATTCCTCGGGCGCGGACCCGAGCCTGGCTCGAGCCAACCGTCTTGGTCGAACCAACTAGCGGTACCGGCGCGGACGTGTTGGCGCGTGCGCTGTGAACTGTCGGATCGCCATCGGACGGGCCACGTTGGCGCGGAGACGCGATCATCCGGGCTCGTGTGAGCCGTTGGATGAAAATCCGATGATGGGCGGGTCATCCCCTTCCTCGCGCTCGCACGAGCGCTGCGCCATGGCATGCACAGGGCGTGGGCAGTGCAGGGTCACCTCCGTGTCCTCACCAACGGGTCCTTCTGCAAGCATTTAATGCGCATCGTGCGTTCGCCCCTGGAAGCCTCCTTCCTCTGCGTTTCACCTGCTCCCATCACGCTCAAGTGCTCCCGCGGCAGGCTTGATCGTGGAGGAGATTGCTGTTGCTCTCCTTGCTCCCCCGGCTACTTAAGCTCTCAGCTCCCTTCCTTGGCTTCCTTTCATCACCCCTTAGCTCTAGCTTGCACCCTCTGTGCTTGTTGAGCTCAAAACACCCAAAGCCCCCTCGGCCACCATTGTTGAGCTTCGAGCTTGTCGGTGAAGGCAGTGCCTCAGTGGCTTTTCTTCTTCTCTCTTTGCGTCAGCTTGTGTCCCTCATCTCGGTGGTCAAAACCCCTAACTTAATTTTAGGTTGCTTCTGCAGGAGCGGCTTGAATTTGAAGTTTGGATCTTGCGGCCGAAATCACCCCCTTTCGTCTCCATCACCGGTGAGTGCTCCATTTTCCAATTGCTCGCTCTGGGACCATCCTTGAGCCATGTTGGAGCTATCCCGATGATGCGGTCCATCTCTCTTTGCTCAGGTTGTCGTCCCCGCGTTGTCGTCTTCATCCCTGTCGCGGTGCTTCGTCGCCGGCGTAGCCCAGACCACCTCGGTGCCTCCCAGTGCTAAGGTAACCCTCCTGGTAGTCCTTAGATGCTGTGGCACCGCTTCTCAGAACCGCTGCGGAGCTCTATTGCATTTTCGCCAGGGCGTCTTGCTGCCGCTTCGCCCGCTCCGGCTTCGGGCGTTCTAGGCCACCGCTGCCGGTGTGAGTGGTACCAGTGGGTGCGCGTTGCTATTGCACACTCGTAGCTGGCGTTGGTTCGAGCCGCTGTGGTCCACGTCGCCGGCGATTCGCCGTGGAAGCCACCGGGCTGTTGTCGGACGCACCGACACGCACTGTAGCATCGTCATTAGTAGTTAAGCGCATCATTAACTGCTAATGGCTGTCTTAAGCGTTCAAATGAGTCGCTGACGGGTGGGCCCACATGCTTAAACGCGCACTGTGCATGTTTTTAGTGCGGACCGTCCGTTTCTTGATCGACGGCTGAGATTTCGCGGAGTCTGTGCATACGCGCTGTGCTGCGTTCAATCTGAGCCATCCATTTCGGAATCAACGGCTGTGGTTCGCGCGGCCGTTCGCGCGCGTGAGTTCAAACACGGCCGCGGCGATTCAATCTGGACCGTTGGATTCGAAATCAATGGTCCGCTTTCGTTGGATCCGCGCGGGCGCGTGCACGTTGTCCCGTTCGACTTAGGCCGTGCGATGCAAGATCAACGGCCCATGTTTTTCCACGTCGATTTGATTTTAGGATATTCCCGAGAGATTTAATTGCGAACTGAAAAAGGTAATAAATTTCAAAATTGCATAACTATTTCATTTTAGCTCCAATTGAGTTGATTCAAATTTTGTTAGCTCTGGTTTGAACCCAGCTTTAATCTAAAAATGGTTGGAAGCTTAGTTCG
The DNA here is from genome assembly GCA_036346405.1 of Phyllostachys edulis. Taxonomy (NCBI): domain Eukaryota; kingdom Viridiplantae; phylum Streptophyta; class Magnoliopsida; order Poales; family Poaceae; genus Phyllostachys; species Phyllostachys edulis. The sequence continues at coordinate 28,109,792 of CM070558.1, read as the reverse complement.
TCTCCAGAAAATGTGTTGATAAATTGGTTTAGAAATAGGCTTTAATGGTTGCTTTAAAAATGGCATTTAACTTGTAAATTGCATAAGTAATTCTCTGTAGATCCTTTTTGAGTAAATCCAATTTTGTTGGCTTCCTCTATTAGTGTACTAAATGGTAGAATAGGATTTAGGCATGCCACTATTTTCAAAATCTTTGTGGGTGCATTTTGTTTTGTGCTCTTATGCATGTCTTTGAAAAATCATAGAAAATGCATACTAGCTCCAAATGAGGTGAATCCAATTGTGCTATTCATATCATGAGGTGCTTTCTTTACCATAAAAATCTCAGATGCAACACCTCTTTGGAAAATTGTGCTAAAGAATTTAAGTTGGATGAACAGTACCCGGTTTGAATTTTTCAGCATTTTCCCAGCTGAGCAGATTTGTTTTGGCCATAACTTTTGCATTAAGAATCCAAATCAATTGATTCTTGTTGATAAATTTCTTAAAAATCATGCTCTTGCTTATGTAAAATTTTTAGAGCATTTGGAGAAAGTTTGCTTTTGAGTCTTTTTGGTATTCTTCGTTCTTATCGGTTCTTTTTCGCTTTTCCGCTAGGTGCCGACGAGTGCGTTGATCCCGAGAGTGTTCCTCTGCAGCTTAGTGAGCAAATCCAGCAAGGCAAGTAGTTTGATCATGATTAATCCCATTACTTTCAAAGTCTAATATATTGTGTACAACTTGTATGTATGCATGCTCTATTTTGTTGTTAAATTATGATCGATTAGTTGATCCTATAGATGCATACTCTGTAGGTAATTGTTCAATCTCTACTACTAAGCCTAGGATTATCTTGCTGTGATTTAGAGTTCGTTGGATGATCTCTTATCACTTAGTAGTTTACGTTTTGATATTGCTTAAAAATGCTTAGATAACGGTAGAAATGGGCAGTTGTCGACTTATGTCGATGACCTTGATCACACAAAAACTATTATTCCATTATGTCCAGCACTTGTGCTTTGTTACTTTGTAAAGAAATAAAAATGAAAACAAAATTGTTATTGACTTGGGCACAATGGATGTTGGTGTGATCTCATGGTGTGTTGGAATGGTGCCTAAGTTCCTAAGGACCGAGTTACTTGGGCCACTAAACTTAGCAATATTGCGTGCTAACCACACGAGGGTATTGGGAACCCCTCTTGACTTAGTACTTTGGCGTGTGTTAGCTCCGAGTCGCAGGTGGTTGTGTGCGTGTGTTGTGTTAAAAAAGAAACTTGCGATATGTGTTGGGTGAGCGGGAGTGGAATCTGGTTAGGTTCTCCACACCGAAGGGCATTGTAGTTGTCCGGAAGCTTTACCCTAGTGGTAGTTGACTTTCGGCTTTACAATGACTCTGTCTCAACGTATGGGTTTCTATCCATACGGGCGACTCGTAGTTAATACACAATATTGGAAATGTCTCGTAGGACTTAGTCGTGCCGGCATACCAAAGGAAGTGTGCTAAATAGCTTGGCGAAAAGGCGGTTTGACGTGTGGGTACATTGGTACACCCCTGCAGGGTTAAATCTATTCGAATAGCCTCGTCCTAGGTTATGAACATGCTTGGCAAGGTCGTGCAAGAACTAGACTACAACATTTAATTAAAACTTGTTAGGTGGTATGAATGAATATTCATGCTATTGTTGTGGTGACTATTGGGTTAGTCACTTCCAGGTTGTCTTTACTGTTGTTATTATTATTGTATCACTGTTACTTCAACAATTAAAAATGGTTTGTCAAATTGCTTTAAATCTATTACAATATTGCAAATGTAAACTTGCTTTATGCTAAAACGACCCTAAAGCCCTCCACTTAAATAAGCTTGCATGTAGCTAATTATAGGCTGTTACCCTTACATCGCCGATCTTGCAGTACATTTTGTACTCATTTGCTTTGCTTAAATCTAATTGTTGCAGAGGAAGAAGCTGAACCCCAAGGGTTCCACTTTTGTGAGATGTGCGGTGGATTTGACAACTAGGTTGGTGGCTTGGTCGGTTGCCTTGTGGGCTAAAGGCAAACAGTATGGCTTTTGCTTCCGCTGTTTACTTTAGTTGTTTAGCTCTTTATCTTGTATTTGGCCGGTCGGCCTCTTTTGTAATACTCTCTATTATGTATGTCTTTTGTTTAATCTAGTTCGTGCTTGGTTCTATGTTTGTATGGAATTTATGCATGATTTTGTAAAAGGGTGTATGTACAGCACTTCTGGGATGTACATATTTTCCCGAGGCACGAGATATCTTGTTGGTAATGCTAGGGTCGGTGGTACGACTAAGCATTACGAGCCGAATACCTCGGGGACCTCACATGTATCTTGTTTTTGTGTATAAAGATGGCTTGCTTTCATCTAATGACTTGATGTCTCTTCCTAATGTTATTTCTAATGTTTTGCAAGCATATGAGGATGTGTTTCCTGAAGAGATCCCCGCTGGATTGCCACCCATTCAAGGCATTGAGCATCAAGTTAATTTGATTCCTGGAGCATCTCTTCCTAACCGTCCACTGAAACATCCCAAAATTTTATTTCTGGTTAAAATAAAGTTTAATTAATTTCCTTGAATTTTCTAGATTTTTTTTAAAAAATTCCCTATTATTTTGAAGCAAAAATAAATTTATTTGCAAAGTTAAATATTTTACTTAAGTTGAAAATAACTTAGGGAATTTCTCTGAATTTCTCTAGAATTTTTGGACTTTATTTGCTATTTTCTAAAAGCCTATTTGAAGTATTTCAATTTTTGAAATTGTTAAAACCTCAAAAATACGAAAATAACCTTCGGGCCGAATCTCCCTCGGTCTATTTCCTTTTTCTCTTTCCTTCCCATGCGCCTGGCCCATTTCCGCACCCCACTCCACCTCGCACTTTCCTCCCTCCTCTCTCTCTCACGCCCACCCGCACTCGCTCTCTCTCTCTCTCTCTCTCTCTCTCTCTCTCTGCCATCCAGCCCTACCTGTCTGCCTCCTTCCTCCCCCTTTCTTCTTCCTCCCGATGGGCATGCCTCCGCCATTTTTGCTCAGGCGAAGCTTTTCAAATCATCGCGCCCGCCCGTTTTATCCGTGACACCGCCGCCATCCTTATCGTGCCACCTCACCGCGTCCATTTCGGCGCTTATCCCTTTCTTTTCGCCACCTGAACCTCTGAATCTCGCCATCGTTCTGCGCCAGCCTTCTTGCACTGCATGCCACCTTGGTGCCCCCGTCGCCCTATAAAAGGGAGCCCCCACTCCGCAGTCGTCGCCTCATCCCATCCCCATACCCTTTAGCACCTCACTCCCTCTCTCGTCGCCGGAATCGAAGATCGAAGCTCGCCGATCGTGCACCTTTCCGCCGCTATTCCTGACATTGTCGGCGAAGCTTCGCCGCCGTCTTCTTCACCTTCAGTATTGCCATCTCGCGTTCTACACGGTGCTCTCCTCGCCTTCGCCAAAAACCCACCGGAGTTCGTTCGTCGCCGTCGACCAAATCTCGCCACAGCCTTCTGCCTCGCTGCCAGCCATCTCTTCGTGCCTCGCCACCGCCAATGTGCGCATCAGGTTACCCTCACCCTCCTCTTTCGTTTGATGCCCACACCGGCCGTTGCCGTGCCATGTAGCGATGGCGACCAAATCGCCTCGAGCGTCGTCACCGCGCTGGCATGATGTGGTAGCCATGCGGTGCCACCTGGCAACCACGTGTGCTCCACGTCAGCCCCTTACCTATGTGGCAGCCTGCGCAAGCACTGATGTAAGCCCACAACATTATTTTGTGCACCCAGTCCACCGTGCACCAGTGCCTCCTCGTGGACCCGGTTTATGGACCGAGGGCCCACCTGTCAGTGATTAATTGGATTTTCCCGTAGAAAAATAATTTGGCCGAAAAAGAAATTCAGATGTTGATGTCATGCTTGCGTCATAATTAGAATTTCCTTTAGTAAAATAATTCATTAATTCTAGAAATTTGAATTTAGGGTATTTCTTTATAATTTAAACTTCCAAGGACTCGTTCTCCTTCATACGAGCTCTGATTTCAACAATTCAAATTTATAAATTCATATAAAATCATAATAAAGCTACCTATACTCAAATGTATTTAATTTTGAGTTAATTTTATTTTTATTTTTATTTATTTGAATTTGGCTCATTTTCGAGTATAGACTTCAATGACTCCGGAGAGCCCGAATTACTTGACGAGTCAGACTAGCACGCTGTTGAGCAAGGCAATTTACATTATTTTATCATGTCTAATATCATTATTTCTAATTATTTAAATTCTATTTTAAATTATTATTGCATGCTTATTTATATTCAGATAATTTAAATTCCTATTTTAAAGTCATAGCTATTCCCATTACCTTTATACAACCAATGTTGACATTGAATTAAATATGCGTTGGTACCTTAGAAAAAAATCTAGTTGATGCAATAGTATGAACTAGAACGTGTTGATAAAATATATGCTTAGCTGTGCTTAGACCAAAAATATCAAATTTGGGAGATTTAGCCAAATGTTTAAATATGATTTAGAAATAAGACTATGGCATTGCTTTTGCCATACAAATTTGTAAAATGATTTGACATAAAAATAAATTCAAAACTGGTTTGGACTTGGACGAACTAGATAGTTGGTGGGTGTAGGTTTATGCACAGGCTTAATTCGGTGAATGGTTGAGGCCTAGGGGTTATTTTGGAAGTCACCCAGTCAATTAAGGACCGGTTTGTGAGCTGCGGATTGTTAAGCCATAACAATACATTCCTAATTAAACTACACTATTCCATTGTGGTTGTGTCATTCAGAAGTGTGGGTGTTGTGAAGACCTACTTTTAGTACCCACATGGCGCAAGAGGGGTTACCGTTTGGGGTGAAACCTTATGGTAGCAAAACCTTAACGGGCATAACTACATTGGAATTGTGGAGGGTAAAGGCCCTGTGATAGTTGCTTAGTCGCACGCCTACAGAAGCGTGTCTTGGCCGACATATTAAGCAAACTATCTCTTGTGGGTAAAGTTGTACCACCTCTGGAGAGTGTAAAACTATTCGAATAGCCATGTCTATGGTCATGGACATGCTGAGCAAAGTCTTTCGTGGATTAGACTTTGGTTTTGATTTAAAAATGATTTAAACACAGATGATTTGGATAGTTTATCTAATTGGGAAATTTGGGCAATTAGCTTTGGTGTTAGGGGGTTATTCCTTCACCAGTTGTGTATGAAGGTTTATCCTACGATAAAAAATGATGAATAAAATCAAATTCAATTTTAGATATATAATAAATGCTTTGGAACTTAGTAAATGTAATTTAACTAAAAATGTTGCTTTATGAAAAACTCAACAATATAAGCCTCCCTTTGACATACTTGCATGCATTATATCCTGTTATTGGGTGTAACTTGCAGAGTACAACTTTGTACTCACCTTGCTTAAATAACTTGTTGATCAGAGGAGTACTGCGTGGACGGTGAGGACCTGGATTACTAGGCTGCACTCCCAGACGATTGCTTGTGGCGTATCGTGTGACCTACTTTATTATTTACGCTTTCTATTGTACTTTTCTTTTGGCTTCGAGCCCTTTTGTAATAAATTTGATTAGTATGAACAAAATGCGTGTTATGGTTGTGCTATCATCTTTTGTTTGACTGTGTACACTAGCTGTTCCTAGACTAGTGTGTGAAACACAGAGAATCCAGGATCCTTTACTCCTGGGATCCCGGATTCGACATCCACCATATCGCACCAATCCGGACGAGACAAAAGAAATTGAAAGACAAGTATAAGAACTACTACATAAATGGTACATACGTGAAAGTCTTAGTCCTTGTGCTGTTTCGACCATTTTTGTGCCCAAAAAAGATGGTGCTTGGAGGATGTGTGTTGACTATAGAGTCATTAATAATATCACTGCTCGCTATTGTGATCCTATCCATAGTCTAGATGATATGCTAGATGAGTTGAGTGGTTCAATGGTATTCTCTAAAATTGATTTACATAGTGGGTACCATCAGATTCGAATGAAACATGGAGATGAATGGAAAAGTGCTTTTAGGACTAAATTTGGGTTGTATGAGTAGTTAGTCATGCCCTTTGTTGGATAATTTGTTGTGGTATAATTTGATGACATTCTAATCTATAGTAGAACCATGAAAGAATACACTGATCATATTAGACAAGTATCAGAAGTGCTTCGAATTGAGAAATTGTATGCTAATTTGCAGAAGTGCACTTTTTGTACACCTAAAGTTGTTTTCCTAGGCTTTGTTGTTTCTGGACATGGAATTGAGGTAGATGAATAAAAAATTAAAGCAATTAAAAATTGGCCTACACCTGTGAATGTTTGTCAGATTTGAAGTTTCCATGGACTTGCTAGTTTTTATTGTAGATTTGTGAAAGATTTTAGCATCGTTGCATGTCCATTAAATGAGTTAACCAGAAAGGGGGTTCCTTTTGTGTCGGGGGGGAATCACAAGAGCATGTTTTCCAAGAACTTAAGAAATGATTAACTAAAGCACTATTGCTTATTTTACCTGATTTCACTAAGATATTTGAAATTGAATGTGATGCTAGTGGAATTGGTATTGGTGGTGTCTTAATGCAAAAGGGAAAACTAGTAGCATATTTTAGTGAGAAATTAAGAGGAGCTCAATTGAACTATCTTGTTTATGACAAAGAGTTTTATGCTTTGGTTCGTGTTCTTGAAACTTGGCAACACTATCTTTGGCCTAAGGAATTTGTTATTCATTCTGATTATGAATCTTTGAAGTATTTAAAAGGCCAAGCAAAACTGAATCGTAGGTATGCGTAGTGGGTTGAATTTATTGAAACCTTCCCATATGTGATTAAATACAAGAAAGGTAAAGAGAATGTGGTAGCTAATGCTTTATCTAGAAAAAGAGTACTTTTAACTCATTTGGAAGTGCAAGTGCTTGGTTTAGAGAGTTTAAAAGAGTTGTACAATTTTGATCATGACTTTGCTGCACCATATTCAAAATGTGTTGATGGGAAAGGTTGGGATAAGTTCCATGTGCATGATGGATTTTTATTCTGTGCTAATAAGCTTTATGTTCCAGAATCGTCTGTTCATTTGCTCCTTTTGCAGGAATCTCATGCAAGAGGCTTAATGGGACACTTTGTGAGAGAGAAGACTCTTTCAATGTTGGCCAAAAATTTCTATTGGGCAAAGATGCGCTGTGATGTGGAGAGGTATGTTCAGCGGTGCGTAACATGTCATAAGGCCAAATCAAAACTTAATCCACATGGTTTGTATACTCCACTTCTTGTTCCTAGTGCTCTTTGAGAAGATATTAGCATGAATTTTGTTTTAGGATTGCCTAGAACTAAGAAGGGGAGGGATTCTGTTTTTGTCGTTGTGGATCGATTCTCTAAAATGACACACTTTATTCCTTGTCATAAGAGCGACGATGTGTCGCATGTAACTAACTTGTTTTTCAGGGAAATTGTGAGACTACATAGAGTACCCAAGCTATTGTTTCAGATCGTAACATCAAGTTTATGAGCTAATTTTGGAAGACATTATGGGCCAAGCTTGGGACAAAGTTGTTATTCTCTACAACTTATCACCCACAAACTCACGGGCAAACTGAAGTGGTGAATAAATCGCTATCAATGCTATGGAGGACAATGATCAAGAAGAACATAAAAGAGTGGGAGGATTGTCTACCACATGTGGAGTTTGCTTATAATAGGGCGGTGCACTCTACTATAAAATTATGTCCTTTTGAGGTGGTGTATGGTTTCTGTAGCACCACAAAATTGGCACTTAAAATTTCTAAAGTTAAAAGTACGAGATTTTTAAAAAAATTTGACACGAGTCGGCGATGTTCGAATATTTGAGTGTTATTTGAAACCTCAACCCCAAAAACAGAAATATGATTTCAAACCACGTTTAAAAAGAAAAGAAAAAGAAAATAAATTGAAATGTCAGAAGTGTGGTCTGAGCCGAAACCACTCGGCCCAGCCTTACTTCTTTTTCTTTCTTTTCTCTTTTCTTTTCCAGGCCTACGCCCATTCGTAGCCTTTCTTCCTTCTCTTTCCTTCCTTTGCCTCAACTGGCACCGCACGCACTTGCCCATGCTGCCGCCCATGCCCAGCCACCAACTGCCCCGTCGATCATGCGCCTGCCCCATCCCGGTGCCATGCCGCTCCAACGCGTCGCTCACACGTCGCTCGCTCACGCCGAAGCACTGACACGTGCCCTTCTGTTGTTCTCTACGTCACCCACGCTGCACTGTGCTCTCCGCCCACCCCATCGAACCAAGGGCATCACCAACCCATCTACAAAAGGCTGCCCCGAGCCCCGTTCATCCCTCCCTGTTGTCTCCCCCCTTCCCCCCTATTCTACCGAGCCCAAGGAGTTGAGCGCGTGGAGCCCCATCCTCGGCCGCCAAGCCGCCAAGCCGCCAACGCCACCCTCACCGTGCCGCTGTCTCAGTGAGCCTTTTCCCTCCCTATGTGCGTCAGCATGTGTTCTAGGTCATGAGGCTTCATTCCCCTCAACCAATTTCCCCCATCGTTCATAGCAACCGCCGGCGGCGTCATCTTCTACACATCCGGCCGGAAGCCACCATTTCCGCCACCACACTTCCTCTGGCGAGCCCCGCGTCAATTCCTCATGGCTGGAGTACCCCCTGGCCTCCCCCAACCATCCCCACCGCTCACGCTTTCTCCCCCTCCCTATAGCGCCACCGTCGGCTCTCGTCGTCGGCCCGCCTCGGACCACGTCTGCCTCCACCAACCGGCTAGATAAGTTCCCCTTGCTCTCCTGGTGCTCATGCGTGCCTCCTTCTTTGCCCTCACCCCTCCAACGCCGCCACCCCATCTTCCTCCCCAGCTTCAGCCGCCACAAGACACCACACGCCGGCCATGGTGCCTCCCGACCGGTGATGCCACCCTCATAGGGACCGCCTCCCCCTCGGGAACCCATTTTTGGGGTCTTCACCCCTCACTGCCACCCCCTCGCTGCTAACGAAGCGTGCCCGAGCCGCCATGAGCTTCCCCTGTTTTCCCTATCCTAGCTCCCTCTCTATTGTCTGTGTCTGCCTTCCTATCTCCTTTTGTATGTGTATGGCAGGTGGCCTCCTCCCAAAGTGAGTAGCTAGCTAGGATGCTAATGTGAGTAGTAGGTTAATTAGTTAGTTAACCTCAGTGAATGAATGTGCCTCTAGCAAATTACAACTGAAGTAATAAGTAACTAGTGGTTAAATTAAGCAATTACAGCCTAACATGAAATCACTAGTAAGCTATTGTCCTATAGAAGGCAGAGGCAAGTAAGTAGGAATGATAGTAGTAGGTAATTAGCTACTGGATACTTCAACTAACAATAGCAGGTTAATTGTGTCATTATTAACTAAATTAGGGTGGCCAAATCAAGTAATTAGAGATTAGCTAGAAATGTTTAGGATGACAATAATATGTATTTAGAAGGCAACCTTGATTAAAGGTCATGTTTGAACATATCTATCTCAAATGACGTATAAACCCTAGGCCATGGATGCAGTACTGATAATGATGGATTGCTCCAAGGGTTGATTAGAGTATCAGGGTGTATTGTTGTCGGATATTGCAGAGGTAATCGTAATCAAGGGAGAAGATGATTAGTAATAGTTAAGATGATGCAGTCATGTTTACACACACGCGCACACACACATGATCTAACACTAGTAAACCCTAGACCATGGTCATACAATGATAAATGATAACAATCGAGTACTATTAACCTTGTCGACGATCAAGTCGTCGATCTTACGAAATAAAAAGAGAAAAATGGAGAAGAGTCCTTGGGAGAGAATGAGACTTCTCTTTATTGCTATGAACTGGCTATTACAGGGGTGCCCTTGACAAAGCAGTGAACTAATCCTAATTACACTTAGCGTAATGCTTGCTATGTTATTGAATCAGACTTGAAACATAAATCTAATGCTGATTGTGATGCTTCAATCAAATGTCTTTGTTCCTCCGTGCTCCATCTTTAAATAACCATCGAAGAGGTGGCAGTTACTCCTGGAGAAGACGCCTGTTGGAAGCATCGCGACTGGTCGAAGGGAGGCAACGGTTGATAAAATACTAATCGTTGGGCGATTGTGCGTCTGTGAGACACTCAACCGTATGGTGGTTGTTGTCAGTGTCTTAGAACCATGAAACATTGCGTGGCATAGAGCAAATATGACATGTGTCCCATTCATCACACGGTAAGGAATATACTTGGAGTTAGATCCGGATGCTAGTTCATTGCTTCTCTGACGATCATCCGGTCGGGACTGGTCTGAGACCTCATCCGACCAGGATACCTATTATGTAACCTTTAGAATCCTTACGACCACAGGGGTCGTTAGCCTTAGGGGTTATGACCACGAATACATATGGTCTTTTATTATGTATTAAAGTAATACATAGAGGTTTTAATCCTCGTCAGCTAGCCCTCGAACTTTAAATGAATTAGTCGTGTGAACATTTCTCCCGATGAAGTCGTATCAGGTATATCCTCATTTAATCCCGTGATATATGAGATGGTCTGTACTCACTTTAAAGTTAAGAAACTACATTGGGACCCGAAGAGTTTTCCTGTCCGTTGGACTCTGGTTTGTGTCCGTTGGACTTTAGGTAACTCCCCGATGTGGTTAAGGAATTGCGGCTATAAAATCCCGCCAGCACTAGGCTTTAGGGTTTTTACATCTTTTGCTTTTCCCTTTTCATCTCCTAAGAGAAAGATCGCCTTCGATCTCCCATTGCCTATAACCTTCTATGACCTCCTTTCTTCACCCAAATCTCAACCATGTCGGACTCTATCACAAACTGGTACGTTTCTGATTTGAGCGAAAAGGAATTTGAGAGCCTGGAGAAGATCGGGTTGCTTCCCAACAAGGATTTGATTTCTTAGAGATCAGTGGTTGGAGAGCATTCTTCGAGCAACGAAGATGGGGAAATCCCTGTTTTTCTCGCATATATTGAATGCAAATTTAGGTTGCCAGTTCACTCCTTCCTCCCCAAGATCTTGGAGCACTATAGAGTTGAATTGGCAAACCTTGCCCCCAATGCCATCGCCAACCTCAGTGTCTTCGTCTATCTCTATGAAGCGTACTTGGGGATTACTGCAAATCTAGAGCTCTTCAAGTACTACTACAAGATGGCGAAGTCGGGGAAGACGACTGGGACGCCTGGAGAGTGCACATTGCGCCTCCACGACGGAAAGGCTGATGAGTGCATTTGTATGTACTCAATGTCTTCATGGTCGTCATTTAAGAAAAGCTGGTTCTACATGACGGTCACTCAAAAAGATAGCCTTTACTATACTAGTAAGAAGACAGTCAAGAATCCAGAGTAGCACTCCTCCGTGAAGAAGGAGGGAAAGGTGGGGAGATGGGTTGAAGCCATCCAACACCTTAGTGTCAGGGGTTTAACCTTCTAGCATGTAGTAAGAGATTTCTCCATGCGCTGGATTAGCCCCCTAAAGTCCCGAGCACATTCGATGCTCTAGTATATTGGTCGTGACGACGCAACCAAAGATTCCAAAGAGGGTAAGTCCTAAAAGATTCCGATCAGTTTGCTTATCTTGGCTGGTTACTTTTGTGATTCTAAAGTCTCTCGTTTATTCTTACAGCTCTTTCTCTTGATGAGATTAGAAGCCGGATCAAAATGATCTGCGCCAGGGAGCCTGGTGATAAGGATGATTTCCCCTGGATTTTAGTGGTTATTTCCGTAAAAGAGAGAGCTGAGAGACTTAAGGTAAAAATATCAACCACCTTTCATCATTTGTATGTTTTCCGATGAGTTTACTATAAATCTTCTTTGATGTGTAGTCGGTCGGATTGAGGATCAATAAGGCAACCGAAAGTTGTGAGCCGATTGACGCTCCGACCACTCCTATGACCACCTGAGATGGTAGTCTTATAGAGGTAGGTAACCGAACAGAAATGTATATTCTAGATGAAGAATTTTTGTCACCTAACTAACTTTGATTGTTAATTAGGCGATTGTCATGGACTCCAATGTGGTCGCTCAAGATCTGCCAGTTGCTACTGGAGTAACTATTTTGGAGGTTGATGAATCCACACCCTCTGACCCGATGGTCAGGGATATTATTCTCGATCAATTAGTTGAGAATATTTCTTCTAACCTCTAGTCAGAGGACGTGAGGGGTCTAACCAGCCTTACCTGTTTAGGACCGATGAAGTCGGTCGAGCAGAAGAAAAGGATGGCGAGCGCGACGGACTTTGCTTCAGTGCGCTTCAAACTAAAGACCAAGAAAATGACTAAGTACGTATACATGAAAGAAGGACTTATGTAAGTACATACCTATGGTGTTTTAGAGTCTTGAGTTTCTTTTCTTCTTTGTTTGTAGATCCTCTGGGCAGAGAAATGTATCTTGATACCTAGATCTTCACAGAATTCCTAGAAATTTCTGCTAGAGAATTATGTACCATTATCTATGATTATACGACTGGGTGTACCAAATCGTGTGATCATATTTTTTGTGAGGAACCTCTTAGCAGCTTCAGTTGTCGTTTTAACAACTGGCTCGACTTCTATCCATTTTGTAAACGTGTCAATCATAACGAAAAAGAGTTCGAAGCCCCCGGGTGCTCTTGAAAAAGGTCCCAAAATGTCTAATCCCCAAGTTGTAAAAGGTCAATAAAGAGGTATGGTTTGCAAAGCTTGTGCCGGCTGATATACTTGTCGACTATGCAATTGACATTGTACGCACTTCATCACGAGCTCTTTTGTATCATGAAGGGCAGTTGGCCAGTGGCATCCTTGCCTAAAGGCTTTACCGACCAGTGTTCTGTAGGAATGAGGTGCTCCAAAGCCTCCTCCATGAATGTCAGATAGCAAATTAATGCCATCCGTTTGAGATATGTAGCTGATCAACACTCTGTGAAATCCTCGTTTATACAAGGTATTTTTGATCGTAGTGTATGATTTGGATTTACGAGCTATACGATCAGCCTCTACATCATCTTTAGGAATAATGCCATATTGAAGATAATTATAGATCGACGTCATCCAATCTCTACCGTGATCATGTTGTACGACCTGTGGAGTATCCATATTCTCAGGATCGATTTGTACAACCTCAAGTGGAACATCTATGTCCTCGGAAAGCTCGACCACCGAGGGTGAATCGAGTTGCTCGAGAAAAACTTCGGGCGGGACAAGTGACCTTGTGGAGGCCATCCGTGCTAACTGGTCTGCTAGAAAGTTTTTCTTTCTAGGAATGTGTTGGATCTGGAAACCGAAGAAGTGCTTTTCATGTTTCCGTACTTTCGCTAGATAAGATGACATCTTGGTACATGAGCATTGATACTCTTTCCCGACTTGATTCGCTACTAGTTGAGAATCGCCTTTCACTAGTAATCTGCGAATCCCGAGCGCACGAGCTGCTCGGAGTCCTACCAGTAAACCCTCATACTCTACCACATTGTTTGTAGCAGGAAAATTTAGCTGGATGGCGTACTTGATGTGTTCGCTAGTAGGGCATATCAAGGACTCCAGCCCCCGAGCCTTTGAGCATCAAGGAAACATCAAAGTACATTGTCCACTCGTCGTGGTGTTCGTACTTGGGCCCTTGGGTGGGTTCAAGGTTTGTCCATTCGGCAATGAATTTAGATATTGCCTGGGACTTGATTGTTGTTCGTGAGATGAAATGGAGGTCGAACGCCCTAAGCTTGACCGCCCATTTTGCTATTCATCCTGATGATTCCCCATTTCCAAGGACTTAACCTAGGGGATATCCGGTTGGTACGACCACTCTGTGGGCCTGAAAGTAATGACTTAGTTTCCTTGAAGCTATAAGGAGACCATAGAGCAACTTTTGTACTTATGGATATCGTTCCTTTGGTCCACGCAAGACTTCGCTTACGTAATATACCGATCGTTGAATGTTTTCACGTTCTATGACTAGTACACCACGGACTGTTTGTGACATTGCAGCCACGTAAATCAGCAATGTCTCTCGTGATCTTGGAGATACTAGGATCAGGGTACTCGTAAGGTACTTTTTAAGTTCATTAAAGGCGTTGTTTGCCTCTTTAGTCCACTCGAAACTTCCGTGTTTCCGAAGAAGTTTGAAGAAAGGGAGTCCTTTCTCACATAACTGAGCTATGAAACGACTTAGCGTTGCCATATAGTCGTTAGTTTTTGGACTTCCTTCTTTGTGGTCGGAGGGCGCATCTGATCGATGGTCGTAATCTTTGCTGGGTTTCCTTCAACCCCCCTAGCCGAAACTAGGAATCTAAGAAGTTTTCTTGGAAAAACTCCAAACACACACTTCTTTGGATTTAATTTAAGGTTATGTCTTCTTATGTTATTGAAAGTCTCACGTAGGTCGGAAATATGGTCGCCAGCATTGATACTTTTCATGACCAAGTCATCAACATAGGCTTCTAGATTTCGACCTATCTGAGGATTAAATATTTTTTTGCATCAACCTTTGGAAAGTTGCACCAGCATTTTTGAGAACAAATGACATTTTAACATAGCAGTAAGTGCTATATGGAGTGATGAAGGAAGTTTTCTCTTCATCATCTTTACTCATATTAATCTGGTGGCACCCTGAGTATGCATCTAAAAAACTTAACAACTCACACCTAGAAGTAGAATCTACAAGTTGATCAATGCGTGGAAGGAGAAAGTCATCCTTCGGGCAAGCTTTATTAAGATCTATGAAGTCAATACACATTCATCATTTTCCATTGCTTTTTCTAACCATTACAGTATTGGCGAGCCAATCTGGGTGGTCGACTTTATGAATAAATCTAGCCTTGAGGAGCTTGTCGATCTTCGACTGGATTGCCTCCTTCCGATCAGGTGCAAAATGTCTTAGCTTCTGCTTGACCGGTTTCTTATCAGGCTAGAGAGCTAGCCTATGCTCGATCACCTCCCTGGGGACTCCGGGCATATCAGACACCTGCCAGGCGAATAAGTCCTGGTTTGCTCGGAGGAAGGAGACGAACGACTCTTCCTATTTAGGGTCGAGTTCTGCCCCGACCAGTACTTTTTGGACAGATGCATTAGCGTTTCCTGACCCAAACGGCGTGTTGGTGCTTTCCAGAGGAGCTCCTTTGCCGAGTGGTACCTGTAGGGTCACGGGTAGGCTACGATAGCTACAAACAAAAATTTCTACCACGCAAACCAGGAAGCCATGCAAGTAGATGATCATAGATCGTTACCACCAGACGCGCAGAACAGCGGAAGAAGGGTTGGAGCGGCTGGTCCAGCGAAGAGTGCATCAATGTAGTGGTCGTAGTCGATCGTCCAACGTCCGAAGAAGTCGATCACGATTAATCGCGATCGATCGTCTCCTCCAACAACGTCTGCGGTTCCTTCGAAGATCGCGGATCGTCCTCAAAGCGCAACAATCGTAGTAGCGCCTCTCACGGTATCCACACGTCTAGGGAAGGAACAACCGAACGCCGGTGTGCCAGCACCAAGTCGCACGGTGGAGCTCTCAAGAAGATGGCGGCTAGGGTTTTTGGTGGTGTTTCACGCGCCCCCCAACAGCCTCATGCACCTCCTTATATAGTGCTCGTGACGGATCCTATCCGAACACGTTTACGAATCGTATTCATACTGGTTTGTTCCAACCCGTTAAGTGTGCGACCCTATAGGTTCATGTGTAGTTCGGTTGTGACTCGGAAACCATTTCCGATCACGAGTCATAGCGGCTCCTAGCAGAACATATCGATTCCCGAATACACACAAATTATATCGGACGAACCTTAATGCAATATGATCTACGACTAGGTCCTCATCACTTACGACTAGGTCCTATCTTTATACGACTAGTTCAGTATTTGGTCACGACGATTCAGTAATTGCTTACGACGAGTTACGACCACTCTGTGACTACGTTCGACCGATCTCGACCAGCTCGTATCTATATACGACGATTCAGAATCGCTATCGAACTAAGCATTACCTACTCGTGTATACTCCTTTGCCTCACGATGTCGGTTGAACTCCGGTGAGATGTTGTGTCATCCATGGACTGCTCAATACTTTCTCGATCAAGTGTCGAGATAACTTTACGTGGTGAACACTTGACTACTAGTGGCATGGCCATGCACTTTCTTTATCCGATCTGTGAGGGGCCCAGACATCTCTCTGTTATGTTAGGAGGGCAAATCCATATCCGACCAAATCACATTCCTCTCCATGTTTGAGCATACAGCTACCTTTATAACTACCCGATTCACGGTGTAGCGTTTGGCAACCCCTAAGAGTGCTCTTACACATGTAGGAAACCATCTTGAACTCAGGTCTAAGGATTATACATCATCATTGCTTGAGACCAACTAATGACACATAGATTCATAACAATCTCAATAGTGTCTCAAGGTGGGTCTTATCAACATCATGTTCTCTAACATGTGTCCATATTATCGGTTTGATATCTCCATATCTATGACTCGTGAAACATAGTCATCAACCAATACATATGCTAGTCTATTCATATGTGTCCTCATATGTTTACGACCAGGGATCATGTAAGAATAATTATCGCAGAAATATAGAGTTTCACAACCAAGTCACATACTTGATAATAAATATTAACAATATTATTCTAGGAACAAGATAACACATTATCCAATGTCATGAACATAATGAAATATAATCATCTCTATGATTGCCTCTAGGGCATATTTCCAACAGTACCACCTCGGTCTGGTCGGAAGGTTTTGGCGCCATCTTTGGCCTCGAGTGCTTGACCTGCATGGTAGGTGGACTAGTTTTCCTAGTCGGAAGCTCATCGACTAGTTCTAAGGACTTCCGATCACATGCATAAGCTATTTTTCAATCTCCTCAAACCGTAATGACTCCTTTCGGTCCTGGCATTTTTAAACTTTGATAACCGTAATGCGTGGCTATCAGGAATTTGTTAGAGCCGGACGACCGAGGATTCCATTGTATGCGGTATCGAAATCCACCACATCAAATGAAAATTTTTCTGTTCGGAAGTTGTCGGGTCTTCCGAACGTAACCGGTAAGGATAGCTGTCCGATCGGTCTGGCAATAGAACTAGGAACTATGCCATGGAAGGCATATTTCATGGGTTTTACCTTAGACCTGGGAATCTACATATCTTCCAATGCTCCCGTAAATTAAATATTTTAAAAACTACCTCTATCTATTAAGACTCGATTAACTTTACAATTATTAATAGTAGGTTCAACTACGATAGGAAACCTACCTGGTCAAGTCGACAGGACGGGGCAGTCTTCTTTGCTGAAGGAGATTATAGTTTCCGACCTCCGACCACCTAGATGGCTTGACGGTGATCAGAGACTCGGCAAGGTTCACCTCCTGCTCCACAGCCTTCAGATGACTTCTTGACTCATACGAGGAGGATCCACCAAAAATCATATCAACTGTGTGCTGCGGCTCCTGGTACTCTATCTTTTCGTTACTATATTTGTCCTTCTTGGAGTTTGGTTCTCTGATCTCTGTTATGGAGGGGAAGGGACCTTTACCTGAGTAGTAATTCTCTAGTTTCTTTTGCCAGGCTCAGCAGGTGCGCAGATCATGCCCTACTTTCTGGTGAAGTGGACACCACTTCTTAGTTTTCTTGTAGTCGCTGGTCGGAGCCTTTGCTTTGTTCCGACCAGTGAAATCTTTTTTGCCCTTGGTAAATTTTTCGGGAATCGCAAGGACTTCCTTGTTGTTGGGCTTGCGATCCTTTTTACGCTTGAGAGACTTCTTGCTCCTCTTCTTCTGCTTCTCCAGGCCTGGCTGCGGTTTTTTATCTTTTTGATCAATAGCTTCATATCATTCGACCGCTTCACTAGCGGCCGTGTTTTTATCTGCCATGTCGAAAAGTTCGACGATCATTCGTGGAGGATTTATTGCAATATCCTTCATAAACTGGCGATTTCTCAGTCCTGCTTTAAAAGCCTGGATGACAGAAGACTTTGTGGTCTCTGGGATAGAGTTTCGAACCTGACTGTATTTCTTGATATATTGTCGAAGAGTTTTATTGGTTTTCTACTTCATCTGATGAAGATCATCTTCCTTCACAGGACGATCGTACGTCCCTTGACAGTTGGCGATCAAAGTATCACAGAGCTGCTTCCAAGTGTAGACAGATCCGACCAGTAGGTTGAGTAACCACGACCGGGCAGACCCTTCAAGGACCATGGGCAAGTAATTTGCTATCGCGTTGTCATTACCACCAGCTGCCTTGATGGCGGTAGAATAACTTTAAAGAAATTCTAATGGATTCTAAGTCTCATTGAACTTCTCTATGTTAGCTGGTCGGAACCTATCTGGCCAGCGAACAGCTTGGAGTCTTGTCAAAAACACTCTGCAACCCGTAATAGAATCGTGGCGCCTTCTCTAAAAAGGAGCCGGATTATAGTCAGTTGGGGATAGGTTCCTCATATTTGCATACCTAGGATCCGGTGTCCCAATCTGATCGTGAACATTATGATCATGCCTTTGATCACCTGCTTGGTTTAGATGATGCCCGAGATCGCCTGAATCAAGTGGTTATTCCTCTTAACGAGGAGGAGTGGCTGCTGTGAAGAGCTGACTTCCCTCGTGATTTCCTGGTCAGAACCTACGAGGGGGTCTTGGTGTCGATTGGTCCTTCGCTTGACCATGTTATCCCCTACTGAGAGAGGAGCACTGGGATGAAGTCATCGTGTGACTTTGTGAGTTCCTTTACTCCTGGTACATTTCTGTACGCTGTATGGTCTGTTGGAGGATCTCCGACACTTGTCCTGCAAGTTGAGCATAACCAGGAGTTCCTGCTAAAGCAGGATCTGGATTATTTAGAATATCCCGGACTCGTTGCAGGTTTTGTATTGTTACCGAAGGTCGTGGAAGATTCCCGTTTGTAGTGGGTGTTCGATAAGTTGATTTTTCCCTCGAACTTCCAGTTGGCCCTGTTTGACCCCTTACTCGTGGTGGGGTAGGAGCAGGTGAATTAATAGATGCACGTCCATTAGCTCGACCACCTCTGCCATTTGGTGCTTGAGTGCTCGCACCATTTCCGTTAGTATGCGGTGGCGGGACAAACTGTGGAGGATCGTGCAAGGCACCTTGATTGGTATCTCCGATTGCGTGAACCTCGTGCCTCCAACAATGGTCCTCCGACAACCTTCCATCGTAGCTAATGCAGAGCCTTCCACTGCTTCGGCAAGGAGCCTCCACGATGGAGAGCGGATGGAGATTAACACCTTTGATGGCTTTGTGGTGGACTTAGCCTGATCCAGTGGACTGCCGATCGTATGCTGAGTTTTATCATTCCCACTTGGCCCACGACCAATGGTAACTTCATTGACACCCTCACTTGGTGTCGGTTGGCCCCCGGAATACGTTGGAGCCGTTGGCGAATACCGGTCGCCCATGATCGTATCGAGAGTACATTGACCCTCTGATTGTAGCTCACTCACAGCCTTTGCGACTTTCTTGCGTCGGATCGGCCAGCTTGTAGAGCGTTGAGACATTACAATGGTAGGAATGAGCGGTTCCTTTGAGAGCGTCATTGTTGGTGGTGGTGAATCCTCATCCATTCGGTCGATTTCGCTAGTCTCAGCGCATGGTGAGCCGGCGGAGGAGGATGATGATGACATCCCATTTTCTTCCATGGTGCGGATGCATGCATCCATGTCGAGGTTGGAGTAGTCCACCAAGTCAAACCAATTTTCCTCATCCTATGTCCCCGCCATGTTCGCATGAGCGATGATGGGGCAAAGGAAGTGGGTGACGAATGCTTGAGCCAAGTAATCTTCAAGAACTCAACGCCTTCTTTCCTATGGACGGCGCCAGCTGTCAACGATCAAGTCGCCGATCTTACAAAATAAAAAGAGGAAAATGGTGAAGAGTTCTTGGGAGAGAATGGAACTGCTCTTTATTACTATGAACTGGCTATTATAGGGGATGCCCTTGACAAGGTGGTGGACTAATCCTAATTACACTGAGGGTAATGCTTGCTATGCTATTGAATCAGACTTGAAACATGAATCTAATTATGATTGTGATGCTTCAATTTGATGCCTTTGTTACTCCGTGCTCCATCTTTAAATAACCATCGAAGAGGTGGCAGTTACTCCCGGAGAAGACGCCTGTTGGAAGTGTTGCGACTGGTCGGAGGGAGGCAACAGATGATAAAGTACTAACCATTGGGCGGTTGTGCATCTGTGAGACACTCAACCGTATGGTGGTTGTTGTCAGTGTCTTAGGACCATGAAATGTCACGTGGTATGGAGCAAATATGACATCTGTTCCATTCATCACATGGTAACGAATATACTTGGAGTTAGATCCAGATGTCAGTTCATTCTTCTACGAGTAGTCATCTAGTCGGGGATTGGGTACAGGACCTCATCCGACCAGGATACCTATTATGTAACCTCTGGAATCCTTATGACCACATGGGTCGTTAGCCTTAGGGGTTACGACCACGAATACATATGGTCTTTTATTATGTATTAAAGTAATACATAGAGATTTTAATCCTCATCAAACCTATAGCCCTATGTCTAGGAATGCCCAAATGAACATAAGATGATGTACTATAATCTAACAACATCATGTCTAGGGTTAATCTTAGTATAGTAACCCTATAGTAAATCACATAAGTTCGCCTATACTTAGGACCTAGAATAAGTAAGGGAGTAAAGTATAGTAGTGGTAAGCCATAACAAAGGATAGAGGTAGCGACAACCTAGCTTCATACTAGTAATAGTAATCAAGACAATTGGATCGAACGCTAAGCGAAGGCTAGTAGGCAAGAGCCATAGTCCCTTTTTCTAAATAGTAATTGACGCGCTTAAAATAGCAGTAGATCATGCCTGACGAGGATCTAATAATCCTAATTTAATTATTTATCTGTAATTCTTATTATAGATAATAATACTGTCATATGGTTCTTGAGCATACCCCTTAATGTTCATGAGGGAAAAGCTGGAAGTCGTAAGTTCTTCTACGACCACTCCATGGTCGTAAGTCCTTCTACGACTACCCCATAGTCGTAAGTCTTTCTGCGACTAAGCTCATGGTCGTAAGTTATTCTACGACCATTCCCTAGTCGTAAGCTTTTCTACCACTATCCCCTGATTGTAAACCCTCCTACGATCAGTCTGTGGTCGTAAGCTTTACTACGACCACCACCTAGTCGTAAGCTCTTCTATGACCAATCCCTAGTCGATGGGGCTTATAAACATGTGGGCCTAGTCGAGTTGATCAGGAAATCTTCTACACCATATCTAAAGATATGGACAGTTAATTACGTTGTTATTCTCTAAAATAATAGCATGATTTAACTCCCTATCCTAGTGATAACTACCTGGCGACGTGGGAACATTACTACTCCCACAATAATCTCTAATAACGGCTTCAACATCTGAAGTGTTGAGGCCCCCTTTCGACTGGAGAAACGGCAGCCTACTTCGAGTACTGTATAAAAGACGGAATCATCAGGAGAAGAGAGGGAGGGCGATCAGGAGCACAAGATATTACACTCGAGTCTTTCTCTTGATCTGTAACCAGCATACTCAATATAAAGGCTTGAACCTATATAAAAATCCCTATATCATTCTCTTTGCATGATTTGAGTCTTGGAGACCCCCCGAATCAAACAATCATTACGTAAGATCGGTTCTAAAACACCGACAGTTGGCATTGACCGTGGGGATCTTCGAGTCATCAGGTTTCCTTCGTTTTCTCCCAACTCTAATGCTTCCATGGTAGGAGAGTGGAATGAGGAGATCTGGTTCGACCTGGCCGATTACACAGATATCGACATGGATGCTGGCTTCAACTACGAGCCAAGTGTTGCATCATCTGACGGTGATGTTGCCTCTGGAGATTATTCTCCAGGAGACCATACCACCAATAGGGCCGAGGAGTGATCCTTATCCCCCACAACATTACGTCCAAATGAGGAACCAGCTTCCTCAGAGGGCAAGGGTCCATCCGACCACAATCAGGGCTATCCCAAGGCAGGCTCAGAGCATGGCGAGGGTTCCCCCTCCAAGTGTTCAAGTCCGTCTAAGACAGTCCGACCTGGCACGACAAGTCCTAGAAGCCATCATTCTAGAGCTTCATCAACATATGGTGGTCATCTCTCTCCGGTTAGCCCCACTGAGGATGGGATTGAGCATGCTTTTCCTGTGAGTTCGACCATCCCATCGCAGGGCTCACCTACGGACAGAGACGATTATAACCCGGAATTCCCCTTCCTGGAGGGGCTTGCTCTAAGTCACTAGACGGTGTCTTTCAACTACTTCTCAAGCAAGGAGGCCTCAAGCGCAAGTGGATATTATCAGCGGGAGGTCTTCGTCCTTCTCTCAGATAATGATCACTCTCCTAGAGATAG
The DNA here is from genome assembly GCA_036346405.1 of Phyllostachys edulis. Lineage (NCBI taxonomy): Eukaryota > Viridiplantae > Streptophyta > Magnoliopsida > Poales > Poaceae > Phyllostachys > Phyllostachys edulis. The sequence continues at coordinate 28,087,474 of CM070558.1, read as the reverse complement.
GACTCAGGATGCTCCCTAACGATCACACACTTCAACCCCTTGTGGCGATGACGAGGACACCTCCAGTGATGAACAAGGTCAATACTCTGATGAGCGTGCGGAAAACCCTCGAAATAATCGCACTTCACTGAGGCAAGCTCAAGGATCAGGTATGGATGATCCTGAGACAACCTGATGAAAAAGAATTGTAGCTTAGAGAAATCTGCATAGGCACGTTCAATATCAATCGGAAGATGCTTAGGAGCTTCAACACATCAACGTTCTGCTTGAGAACCCATCTTGAGAACTTGTCCGAGCGCCCGGCTATGACCTCTTCACCGAAGATATCACACGAAGGCTTCGAAGCACGATGACCAGACTCGAGCGCCCCTGCCGACATCATTCCGGAAGTCATAGCAGTACGACTCCATCAACTACCAGTCATTGAAATAACTCACCACATGAAGTGGCAAAAAGAAGGATAAGAAGGCCAAGAAGTCTAAGAACAAGATCAAAGGCCAGAAGGCTCAGGTCGACTGTTCCAAGGAAGTCTTACCCGTAAGCGATAAGAAGCCTCAAAGCTCCAAGCCATACTCCGATCGAGGCAAAGGTAAGTGCCCCGAGCAGAAGAATGACAAGCCTAGGTGGTGCCCTTTCCATAAAAAGGAAGGACATGACCTTCGCAACTACCGAGTTTTCGAACGAAAACTTGAAGGCTACTACAATGGCAAAGGACCACTTCCTACTCTCGAGGAGGTAGGGCAAGCAAGTGGTCGTACGCAGTCGGACGATAACAAGGAGATGCCATTCCAAGATCCTGAACATACCATCGAGCATATCTATGGGGGATCATCGGTATACGAGTTAAAGCAATAGCTTAAGGCTGTCGAACGTGAGGTAAACTCCATTGACCCTCCTCTTGTCAATAAGCTACCAAAGTGGTTGAAAGTCACAATTTCTTTCGAGAAGAGTGACTACCCGATCCCTTCTACTCGACCAGGTCGGATTTTGATCGTGGTCAAGCCCACCATCAACAACTGTCGAGTAAATCGAGTGTTGGTTGATGGTGGTAGCTCGTTAAATATCTTATTTACGAGTACCCTAGACGAGATGTAAGTACCCAGGACCAAGGTAAGACCGGTACGATACTCTTTTCATGGTATTCTACCGGGGTCTTCGATCAAACCTATTGGCCAAGTTTCTCTTCCTTTAACATTTGATTCTCCAAGTAATTTCAGGACAGAGAAGAACTTCTTTGATGTGGTCGATTTCGATACGTCATATAACGCCATACTCGGACGACCAACTTTGGCAAAATTATTAATGGCTACTCATTATGGGTATCAATGTCTTAAGATGCCAAGTCCCAAAGGAGTAATCACAATTCACTGTGATAAGAAGATGGTGCGTATGTGTGACCGTCAATCTCTCGAGATGGTTGGCCAGAAACCAACTCGAGAAGAAAACAAGGGGCTTGGCAGCTTTAAGTCATTTCATGGCATGACTCGGAGAAAAAGGACTACCTTTCTTCAAACTTTTAAGGAAGCATGAGGGTTTCGAGTGATCAGAAGAGGCAAATGCTGCCTTTGAGGATGTTAAGAGGTATCTTAAGAGTGCTCTTGTTTTGGTTTCTCCGAAACTAGAAGAGATGCTCTTAATTTATCTAGCTACCACGCCATAGGCAGTGAGCGCAGTACTGGTCGTAGAATGTGAAAACGTCCAACAACCATTTTACTACGTAAGCGAAGTTTTGCACGGGCCTAAGGAGCGTTACCCTCAGGTCCAAAAACTTCTATATGCCCTCCTTATGTCTTCGAGAAAACTACGGCATTATTTTCTGGCGCACAAGATAATTGTGTCGTCTGAGTTTCCCTTAGGAGTGATCCTCTAGAACAGGGAAGCAGCGGGACGCATGGCAAAATGGTTAGTAGAACTTGGAGAGTTCAACCTCCATTTCGTATCGCTAACAGCCATTAAATCCCAGATCTTGGCAAACTTTGTCGCCGACTAGACAAATCCTGAACCTGTTCAGGATCTCCAGTACGATACACACGACTAGTGGACGATGTACTTTGATGGGTCACTTACTTTAAGTGGCTCGAGGGCTGGGGTGGTCCTGGAATCTCCTACCGGAGAGACCTTAAAGTATGCCATTCAATTCAACTTTCAGGCCACTAATAACGTGGTAGAATACGAAGGTTTGTTGGCTGGCATACGAGCTGCAAAAGCGCTCGCGATTCGATGACTACTCGTGAGAGGAGACTCTCAACTAGTAGTGAATTAGGTCGGAAAAGAGTACCAGTGCTCTAACCCGACCATGTCTCGGTACTTATCAGAAGGTCGAAAGCTTGAAAAACATTTTTTTCGGTTTCGAGGTACAATTTATCCCTCGAAAGGATAATTTCTTCACAGATCAGCTTGCTCGAATGGCTTCTTCCCGATCACAAGTACTAAAAGGAGTCTTCTTGGAGTAGCTCCAGAAGCCGTCTTTGATCGAAACACCAGAGACAACTCCTATTGAGACAGACTCTCTAGAATAGGAAGATACCCAGATGAATCCCGTCTACGAGTATCTTCAGGCGGGTACCATACCCAATAATGATCCCGAGGTAGATCGCTTATCCCAAAAGGCCAAAATGTATACTTTGGTCAAAGGAGTCCTCTATAAACGAGGTACTCAAGGGGTACTCATGCGATACATATTGCAGAGAGAAGGACTAAACCTCCTTCACGACATACACAGGGGCATTTGTGGAACTCATACTTCCTACAGAACGCTGGTCGGAAAGGCCTTTCGACAAGGTTTCTACTGGCCAACAGCTCTCTATGATGCCAAAGAGCTGGTTAAGAAGTGAGTACAATGCCAGTTTCACAGCAAGCAAATACATCAACCGGCTCAGGCATTACAAACAATTCCTCTATCTTGGCCTTTTGCGACATGGGGTCTCGATATCCTAGAACCGTTCTCAAAAGCTTCAGGTGGCTTCGAGTTCCTTTTTGTGGCTATTGATACTTTCACAAAGTGGATCGAAGTCGAACCTGTCACTAGGATAACAACGGAAGCAGCAAAACGGTTCAAGATGAGAAGCGTGATTACTCGATTTGGGGTCCCAAGTCGAATAATCACAGATAATGGTAAGCAATTTTCGAGCGCAAAATTCCAAGAATTTTGCGATGAGTTGGGTACCAAACTGTGTTACGCTTCTGTTGCCCATCCTCAAAGCAATGGTGCAGTCGAAAGAGCGAATGGCCAAATAATGTAAGGAATCAAAACTCGAGTCTTCGACCAGCTTGTAAAGCGCTCGGGGGCTTGGGTACAAGAATTACTCTCAGTATTATGGGCAGTTCGTACGACTACTAGTCGAACTACAGGCGAAACACCTTTTTTCCTAGTTTTTGGTGCCGAAGCCATGCTTCCACCAGAACTAAAGATCAGGTCAAGAAGGGTCGAAACTTTCAATGACTCTATCCAGGAAAAACTTTGAGCGGATGACATTAACCTGCTCGAAGAGAGGAGAAATCAAGCCTTAATCCATTCAGCAGTCTACCATCAAGTCCTGCGCAAATACTACGATCGTAAGGTCTAATCTCGCAGCCTTGCTGTAGGTGACTTGGTATTGAAGAAAATTCAATCCTAGTGTAATCGGAACAAGCTTTCTCCCAAATGGGTTGGTCCTTACATAGTGACCGAAGTTATGCAACTAGGTTCGGTATGACTAGCAATGGAAGATGGCCAAATTCTCTCCAATTCTTGGAACATCGACCAGTTACGCAAATTCTATGTGTAACCGACCAACCCTGCAATAAAGCATCAGGTTATGTCTATCTTTATTGTCTTACTTTGAGTAGCGCTTTGACAAATTTTTCGACCATCCCTTGGTCATAGGTCCTCCTACGACCAGTGCCTAGTCGTAACTTTTTCTATGACAATACCCTAGTCGTAAGTCCTTCTATGACCAGTTTCCAGTTTTTCTTTACACTGGTCGAAAGGATAGTAACATCATCTAGTCGAAGCCTTTCCTTCCTACACGTGGTCCTGCTCACTAGATGGAACTTCCTAGTGTCGATTCGTTCCTCCCTTTTTGCTGCCAACACAAAGAGCTTGGGTTCAATACACATGGTCAAAAAATTTTCAAGCCAACTCTTATCTCCTTAGTTTATTTCTTCATTCATTTTGAAAAATACTCTAAGTAGAGTACACTTTTGTAATTTGCTCGACTACTTTTGGTAAACTCATTTCGTTTCAACTGGTCGAAGGAAGATACAACACCTAGTCGAAGTCTTTCCTCTCTGCATGTGGTCCTGCCCACTAGAAGGAACTTCTTAGCATCGTCCTGTTTCTAACTCTTGCTACCAGAACGAACCTACCGAGTGCACTAGAATAACTCAAATGAATTTTTAAGGTATTCCAGACGTTTGTCTAACTCAAGTTAACTGTTCTTGATTTGGTTAATCTGGTCGGAGAAGGTAACATCACCTAGTCAAAGCCTTTCTTTTCTACACGTGGTCCTGCCCACTAGAAGAAACTTCGTGTCAACTCGTTCCTACTCTTTCGACTAGTGCATAATAATCATGATCAAAAAACTATAAGCTAGCTAAACCTATTTTTTTTAAGAATACCCATTTCACACTATTTACTTAGTTTATCTAAATAAACTGAGCAAATAGTCGGGGGCTAGGATAAAGTTATTAATATGATTTCAATTCTTAGTCTTAATTTCTTTTTCCATTCATTATCTTATGAGTTACTAACTACTCGACAAGATGATTTGCAGGAAGAAGAAAGGATTATATATATCAACAACAAAAACTTGTCTTTACAGGTTTCCTAGTACAAACTACTCTGATGAGGGAGACCCTATTTGCATCTCCTCCTTGACTTCCTTGCTGATCGACTGCATATCTTCAATCAACCGCTCCACTTCTGCTTCAGAGTAGTTGAAGTCAGCTTTGACTGGTTGCAGATTAAGATTGGGGTCATGAGCTTTAAGTTTTACCAAAACAAAACTTATAGCGCCTTTGACCGCCTCTTTTATCGAATCAGTTTGGTTGGTCTTCAGAATAGTCACCAACTCTTGCAAAGTCCCGACTTGTTCTCCAATGGCACTCGTGTGAGCAATCACCGTGTCTTCACGAGGAGTGATTTCCTCAGCATGTAGCTCGCCGAGTACATTGTTCAGGAGAGAAATGTTGTCCTCAAGGGTGACCTTCATCAACTCTATCTCCTCTTGGTTACAAGTCAAAGCCTCACGGAGTTGTTTTATTTTGACTGCTTGCTCTGCAAAGAGTAAAACTAGTAAGATAAAATGAACCCAAAAGGAAAACAAAACTGGTAGCAGGTAAAGACTTGCTTACCTGCTAGTCGAGAATCTAACTTCTTGACTTCATCGTCATGAGAGGCAGTGCTTTTTTGCATAGCGCTCCTTCCATGACTTGATCTCCTGATCTTTTTCTTTGGCGATACAGGAAATCTCGTGAACAACCATGGTCTTTTCTTTGACCTCGGTTTCGAGCTTCCCCATTTCGACCTCTTTTTCTGAAAAGGAATAAGAGTTAGAAAAAGAAAAAAAGGTCATAAGTGGTTCTAAGTCCTACACTTACCGTTTATTTGTTTCTGCAACTTTTGAATTGCAGAGTCTGCCTCTTGAACCTTGTTCAGAAGGTCTTCTTTCTTCTCCTTTAGCTTTTTCGTCTCAACTTTCCCATAGTCGAGCGAAGCAACCAAGATCTTTTCGTCACTCTTGAACCTACAGAGGTGAAGAGTAGACATGAGTATAACACAAAGTGGTCGTTTTATACGACCGCTCACTAGTCGTATGTTTTTCTACGATAGACCTCTGGTTGTAAGTTCTCCTACGACCAGTACCTAGTTGTAAGTTTTTCTACGACAGTCCTCTGGTCATAAGTTCTCCTACAACCAGTATCTAGTCATAAGTTTTTCTACGGCAATTCCCTGGTCGTAAGTCCTTCTACGACCAGTATCTTGTCGTAAGTTTTTCTACGACTATTCCCTGGTCGTAAGTCCTTCTATGACCAGTACCTAGTCATAAGTTCTTCTACGACAACCCCCATAAATACTGTGCACGTGGTCGAAACATAAACGACTATGAGTAGCAATAACTTACCATCTCTCTACCTGTTCGCAGAGTTCCGCCTTCTCCTCTCACAGCTGCACAAGTTGTCAGTTGTACTCTACAACAGTGACAACTTGCTCTAGAGCTCTCTGCATAAAGAAAAGACAGTAAGAAGCAAGAAAAACCACATATATAAATGTTCGGTGATAAGCACTTACGTTAATGCTCGTTTGAGCAAACATGGAGAATACACTGGTGGGGTTCTTCAGTTCGTCGATCTCTTTAACCCAATTCCACCACACCTTTTTGAGACACTCGTCGTCGAAAATACTCCCTCTGTTTGGAATATCCATGGGGTGGGGAGCTTGGTTACGAGATTTAAAAGCAGAAGACCCTACAACAGTAGTTGGGACGAAGAACTCAGAAAAGAAGTTAACATATTCTTCTTCATCTAATTCGGTGACGGCAGCTCCTTCTTGGGGACCGAGAGGAACGTCTACAGTGATTTCCTTCCCAACGCGATGGTTCAACGATCCATCGCCTTGGCCTGATGCCTCTGCTGCATCATGTGCCATTTTTGCCTCAGCTTCTATGACCGCTCCTGTGGTCGTAGTTGCTTCAGCAGCAACGACTTCTTCCACCACTTGGACGGTGGACGACCCTTCGACCAACGCCATTGTCATTTCTCCGACTGTCGGAGAAATAACAGTGGATTCCTCGATAGGAATATCCTTGAGGACTGGAGGAGTCAAGCTAAGATCACAAAAAGGAAAACACGTTAGATGGTAAAAAGCAAAAGGTAAATGTTGTTCTTACACTTTTATCTTTTTACTTACCTTTGTTTCCTAGATTTGATCTTGAATTTGGAAGCAACCTTCCCTAAAGAAGATTTCTTTGACTTGTTCTCTTCGACCACGTTTGATCGAAACTTTAGTTGAGGAACAGGATCAGCCACGACCACGTTTGGTCGTGGTTCTTGAGCGAGCACTACCGCTCCTTGAGCCTCCTGGCTCTCTGGATGGCCGAGACCTTTCTCGACCACCCCAAGGGCAGCACTACCTCTATGGTATCTACACATCCAGGGAAGGAACAACCGTATGCCGGTGTGCTAGCACCAAGTCGCACAGTAGAGCTCTCACAAAGATGGCGGCTAGGGTTTCGGTGGAGCAACTGACGTCAACTCGTATTTCTCCCAATAGCCTCGAGCATCTCCTTATATAGTGCCCATGACGAATCCTATCCGAACACGTTTCATGAATCATATTCGTACTGGTTTGTTCTAACCCGTTAAGTGTGTGACCCGTTAGGTTCATGTGTAATCGGTTGTGACTCGGAAACACCTTTCCGACCATGATTCGTTATCGGCACCTAGCAGGACATAACGATTCCCGAATACACACAAATTATATCGGACGAACCTTAATGCAAAATGATCTACGACCAAGTCCATATCACTAATGACCAGTTCGTATCTCTATACGACCAGTTCATATTTAGTCTTGACCAGTTTGTAACTCCTTACGACTAGGTTTCGACCACTTAGTGATCATGTTCGCGTATCTCCATACGACTAATCCGTATCTGATCGAACTAAACGACCTTCTCATGTATTCTCCCTTTGCCTCACGATATCTGGTTGAACTCCAAGTGAGATGTTGTGTCATCCATGGACTGTTCAATACTTTCTTGATCGAGTGTCGGATAACCTTACGTGGTCGAACACTTCGATCACTAGTGGCATGGCCATGCACTTTCTTTATCCGACCACATCGAGGGGCCCAGAGATATCTCTCTTGTTATGTTAGGAGGGGCAAATCCCATATCCGACTAGCCACCTTCCTCCGCATGTATCATAGTGTACCTGAAAGCTACCTTTATAACTACTCATTTATGGAGTAGCATTTGGCAACCCCAAACTGTACTCTTACGCATGTAGGAAACCATGCTAATCTCAGGTTTAAGGATTATACATCATCATTGCTTGAGACCAACTGGCGACACATAGAATCATAACAATCTCAACAATGTCTCAAGGTGGGTCAATCCAACCCCATGTTCTCTAACATGTGTTCACATTATTGATTCGATATCCCTATATCCATGACCAGTGAAACATGGTCATTAATCAATACATTTCCTGGTCGTAGAGTCACTAGTGTCCCGACTAGTGACATTCGACCAGGGATATTTTAGAATGGCACCATCATAAGTTAAAAGAGCTTCACCAACATGTCACATACTTGTTAATCTTTATAACTGATGATTCAATCAAGGAACAGAATAACACTTATTCAATAACTCATAAGCATAGACGTGATACAATCATCTCTATGATTGCCTCTAGGGCATATCACCAACATCGCCGCCCGTCGCTTCAAGATCGCCCACTTGCGCTCATTGCCAAGATCGCCTTGCCAGTAATTGCCCAACGCTCGCCCACGACGCCAATATGTCGCCGACTAACCAATAGCCATCGCTAAGACGCCGCCATCGCCATACCGCCGCCCTTGTTTTATGTGCATGTGCCACTGCTTTTCTTCTTGCCATTGGCAGGTTTTGGCGCTGCATGCTGCTACTAGATAATCTGCTTCCTTGTTTGCACTTATCCATCAATGTTGCAACAGTAGAGAGAAAGAAAGAGAAAGGAGGAAGTAAGGAAGAGGAAAGGAGGAAGAGAGGGGGAATCTCGCGGAAAAACAGTGTTCCTCATTGCGTTCTCCGGGGTAACGATTAAGTTTTCACCTCTAGTTGTTTATTTTATCTAGAGATTAAAAACAAGGTTAGAGAGAGAATTAGCATGTTCTAGTCGGGGAAATCGATTAGTAGATTGATTTAGTATGTTGTTTTGTTGTACTGTAAATACGGGTACAGGTGGTGCGTAATTTGGGAATTTCATCTACTAGATAATTGTAGTGGATTTTGGTAGATTTCCGTATAATATTTAATCATGTCGATCGGATGATTAGATTTCGAGTTACGAATTTTGTAAGCCTGCTGTCTAGAGAGTTGTCGTCTTTTGGCAGCATCTTGGTAATTTGTAGATTAAAATTATTAAATAGACTAATTAGGGTTTTTGCACTACATGAAAAGTGTAGATAACTGTCTAAGGATTCTATAGAGTTCAAGAACACGAATTTTGGTGGGTAGAACAGAAGTTATGGAAATAGTTATCCTGCTGTCCAGAAGATGACAGAACTGTCTTATGGGTTAAAAACGGGGGATTAAATGATTTAATTAGGAATCGTGGCCAATTGAGAAATTGTGAGGAATTTTGTGTAGATTCCAGAAGTGGTGCGGTTTTCCATGATAGGACTTGCGAGTCACAAGTTATGTCATTTTTAGTACCGAGTCAGCAAGGGGTGACAGTCCGATAATGGAGGAGTGTGGCGATTTGGGAAACGTGTAGGAGAAATGACGTTTAATTGTTGTTCCTGTACTGCTATAGCTTGTTATTGAGATTGGGTGTTTACTATAGGCGGAGTGGTGTCAAGTTTGTGGTCATCCTCTAATCAAACTGTTCCTCGCAACTAGAAGAGGCAAGTGCATGGTAGACGGTGATCAACCATTGATCACTATATTTTCTTATCATTCATTACAATTATTTTTTGTGTTTATATTTTATTTTGATTGCAAGCAATGTGAATGGTCTTGAATTATTTTGTATTGTTGGATATGAGAATGATGGTCGATGACGATATTGATGAAACTATGAAAATTATGCATTCATAAACATCATTGCATATGAGAAGGTGATTATGTTGATCACAACTCCACAGGAGTGGAGGAGGTCCCCGATCCTTGAGGATGCTTGAGAGTGTGTCATCGACGGGTGAACACTCACGTTATACCGGTATACGCGAAAGAAGTGAATGTAGACATGCAGTGTAGGGATGCATTGAAAAGAAAATATTTGACGATTGTGTATGAGAATAAAGAGAAGAGGTTTGCATGAATGAGCATGAAAATAAAATTAAGAGAACAAGTGATGATAATGGTGTTATTGATTATTATTGAATTAACATTGTTCATTGTCTATTGATGTATTTGTTGAGTCGTGGACCCACCCTTACTCTACTGTTGTTTTTAGGTGACCATTGATGGCGTTTCGCTTGGGAGGGATTAGCACACGTGGAATAATTACATACTCTCACAATTTGTTGAGTCGTGGACCCACCCTTGCTCTACTATTGTTTTTAGGTGACCATTGATGGCGTTTCTCTTGGGAGGGATTAGCACACGTGGAATAATTACATACTCTCACACTTGATTCATTTGTCATGAGAAACTTTTACTTCTTTATGATGGAATAACTTTAGGACATGATAGATATTGAATAATCCTAGATGATTTATTATGACTTGTTTATTCATTCCATGGAATTTGTTCTATTGGTTTCATGCCAATTTTGGATTAACACCTTGCTATGCTTCTCAAGTTTAGTTATTTATAATTGTCAACTCTTTATTCATATTTAATTATGACCCGTGGATGGGTTTTGATAATGAATTACTTGCTGTAATTTTATTGTAAGTGGATGTAAATTAATTTGTTAGGGTAGTTTAGTAGCATTCCAGGCTCAGTGTTGAGTTGGGGTGTTATAGCGACTCCTTCTACTGTGGGTTATCTTATTGCTGATTTTGATTGAATGAGAATCTCTTTTTGCTATGCTGGTGAATCACATACTGAGACACAATTGATTATAGAGTCACCAATTCCAGAATGTGTGCAGGAAGCACAATAGCGTGATAGCCTATTGCAACAAGTACGGAAGCATCTTGATGACACAAAAGGGGGGATTCAGCCTTGGTTAGTTCGGTGCATTACGGTTTAAGGGCCGCCTTTGTGTGCCACAAAAAGGGTAAGTCAAGGATGATATATTGAGAGAAGCTCATTGTACGCCATACACCGTTCATCTTGGCGAGACCAAGATGTATCAGGATCTAAAAAAGAGTTTCTGGTGTTAAAGGATGAAGGTGGATACCGCTAAGTATGTAGCATATTGCGGAGTTTGTCAGCAAGTGAAAACCGAGCATAAGCGTCACGTAGGACTATTGCAACCTTTGGATGTTCATCAGTGGCCTTGGGATGATATCTCAATGGATTTTGTGGTTGTGTTACCTCGTTCTACATAAGGGAAGGATGTTATTTGGGCAGTGGTGAACCATTTCATCAAGTCTGCACGCTTCATTTCAGCAAGCAATTTGGCTCCTAGTTATGTGTGGGAGATTGTGAGGTTGCATGGTGTACCCAAAACCATTACTTTTGGTAGAGATGGCAAGTTTGTCTCTAAGTTTTGCGAGAGTTTGCCGAGTGCTTTGGGCACTCAGCTTCACCTTGCACTAAATTTCACCCTTAGACGAATGAGCAGTACAAACGCACCATTCAAACACTGCAGGATATGTTGAGGTCATGTGTCTTGTCATGGAAGGGTATGGGAGGATTAGTTGCCCTATGTAGAGTTTGCCTATAACAACAGCTACTATTCCAGCATTTGAGTAGCACCTTATGAGGTTCTGTATGGGCAGAAGTGTAGATCACCACTTTGTTGGGATGCCATGGGCGAGAAGACAATTCTGGGGCCAGATTGGATCCAAAGGACAGTAGAGCGAGTGGTAGCAATCAGGCAAAATCTGCTAGCAGCTCAGAGTAGGCAGAAAATCTATGTAGATGTGAGAAGGCGAGAATTAGAGTTTGAGGTGGGTGATCAGGTGCTCCTGAGAGTGTCTTCCACCAAAGGCATTGTGTGTTTTGGTACCAAAGGGAAGCTTAGCCCTAGGTACGTTGGACCATTTCCGATAGTTGTGCAAATTAGAAAATTAGCATATCGCTTGGACCTTCTGAGTCCATACATTGGGTACACAACATCTTTCATGTTTTGATGTTGAGAAAGTACGTAAGAGATCTAGAGCATGAGATTTCGTTAAATATGTTGACCATCAAGCAAGACATCACCTTCGAATCCCGTCCGGTGCATATAATGGAGGAGTCACAGAGGGTGTTGAGGCATAAGACATTGAAGTATGTCAATGTAATACCCCGTTCAATCTTTAGAACTATATTTGAATTTGAAACGTTTTATAAGAAATTAAAAAGGGATTTCAGAATTTCTCTTGAAGGGAGATTAAATTTTGGGCAAAAGGCCCATAACCTTGGCCCATTAGGGGCAACCAGAACCCTAGGTGCTACAGTACCACACCGCCACTACAATACCACGCCGCTGCTACAGTACCGCCACCTCCGTTGCTGCTATCCCAGAAGGAGGGAGGGCGAAGAACCCTTCGGGAGCCGCCGGCCAAGGAGAAAAGAAGAGAGAGAGAGAGGAGAAGAAGAGGAGAGGAGTGCCTCGCGGAGGTTTCAGCAGGCATACGCGTCTTCAAGGGGTAACGATCTTCTCCCTGCTGGTTGGATCGAATTATATTCGTAATTGCCATGATTAGGGGATTGATGTTTTGCTGCGATTAATTTTAGAAATCTGTTCAACGCTTGCTCGTCAGTTTTCGTGTAGTTAAAGTCCGAATTGGAGGATAGCGTTACGTTGATTTCTTTACTGCTGTCTAGAATTCTGACGAATATTAGCAGTAGTTTTGTTTATTAAAATAAGATTGTGTTAATGGTTGATTCAGAGAGTTCACCCAACACGATTATCGTAGGAGATTTCTTAAGCTTTCCATATTGTTAAAAATCATGAATTTTGGTTCACCCATTTGAAAGATATGAATTTTCTTATACTGCTATTTATTCTACCTGTCAGATTATAGCTTTAGATTTTCAACTGATTATTAGGCTTAGATGTTGGCCGAATTAGAGGGTCTCACCAACTAGGTTATTGTAGAGGATTTTGTTATCTTTCCAGAGAATCAAAGAATGCACTTTTATGAGTTTCAGAGCGAAAGATATGTAGTTTTTCATGCTGCTGTCCAGTGCAGTTTCGTGCTAGAATGTCGTCTAACTTGTGTAGAACAAGTAGATAGACCTTGGATTTTGGGAAGACGAGGTAGAGCATTGCGAGTAGTATCTTGTACCACGTCGTTCTTATTTGAGTAACTTAATTGTGTAGGAGGAGAGGCTTCTCGATTAGTGGCATCATCCTTGCCTCCTAACGCGTCGCAACGCGAAAGGCAAGTACATTGTGAAATGTATTTACTGTTATTTGTTCGTAATGCTTGATGCTCATGCTATGGTTAAGTTCTATGGACTTCGAGTAATTCCAATAATTCTTGTTTCTTTCCATTGATGTTAATCCATGCTTCTTGATATTATATCTTTCATATCCATGTATTCATTCATTCATTCATGATTCACCCATGGGAGTGGAAAGTAAAGTCCCATCATTCCAATATGGGCAAGTAACACCCATCATTCCAATATGGGTAATTTGGATCCCCGTTTTGAATGTTTCTTCAAACGGGCCTTGGATCCCCGCATTTTAGATAATGCGGGCATGAGTGAACATCGACGGATGTTTACTGGCTATACCGGTATAAGCAGAAGAGAAGAGCATGCATTTCATTCTTGCATAAGATTTCTGCCATTCTACTACGTTTTCAGACATTATGAATGTTATGTTCTTGTTCTAGTATTTTCTATATTATTCTGTTGTACTTGCTGAGTCGTGGAATCATTCTTGTTAGTGTTTGTCTGTTTTAGGTAAACACTGAAGACGGCATGCTTGGGAGGGATTAGTCATGGATCACTTCATTCACTTCACTTATTTCATATTTTAGTCAATGGACTTGCTATTATCTTTCATTTGATAAATTTTGGATTGTAATAAATGGAGTTCTGATAGTTGAGATTATCATTCAATATGATTTGGTTGAAATAGTTAATGCTTAATATTCATCGTATAGATTCTTGATAGTTTTGATTCGAATGGTTTATTATGAATGGATATTTAGAATTTAGATATGTTGCTTAAATCCAATTCAATTCTTATAGTCGTTCTCTTGTGGGATGAACTTTACATGTTTTTAGCTGATAGAATGTTGAAACTAAATCGTATTGTTGCTTTATGTTAGAATTTAGGTAATATATTGGCTTCCGCATAGCCAGGGTGTTACAGTTGGTATCAGAGCAGGCATTAGGTCTATGGTAATTGAAAAAAAAATTAAATTAACACACTGTGCACAGTAGGTGGGATTTGGGTAATCCATTGCATCCGCGTTTCTATTGGTATGTTTCATTATGTTGAACTGTTAATGAATTGCTTCTGTGCTACTGTTATTATTATTGAGCTAAATGGTTAGCTATATATTCTTGGTGTTTAGAAATGTTGAGAGGTAGAGGTCGTGGTTATGGCCGTGAGCACTGCCAGGTTATACCACTGTTCGTGGTTTGGGATAGTAAACTGGTTACCTCGGGCAACTTAGTTACATGCGTTGAGGGTTAGTTCTTTGGGACATTGTTGTCTTCCTTGAGTTTGCGTTTGGGTTCTGGTTAAAGTTTTCTTGTGATTGATGAACTTTCTTTGGACAGCAGTTACACTGCAGTAGGTGGGTTTCCGTTCTTTGTTGGTTCAATTAAGTGGTTATTTGTTCTCCTGACGGTTCATACGTTGCTGTTTCTTTGGAACGCCGTTAATTTGCAAGATTGATCTTTTCACGGAAGTTCTGTTTTTATTCTCTGTTGGGAAACGTAACTCATTTGTTTTCTTGGTATTTGGGCAATGGAAGTTTTCTTTTGCAAGTTCTTTATTATGTGGAAGCTTTGACCTTGTGTATTTCTTTTGGATTAATTTGAGAGTCGAATTTTAATGCCTCTCTTTTATGAAAGAGAATGTTAAAATCCTTTAGTGATATATTGTCATGCTTAACTAAGTGGCTTTAATTAAATGAATTAATTGGTATGGTATGAGTTATCAGGTTGGGTTACTAGCATGGTGCAAACCAATGATTCTCAGCTAATATCTTTAGAAGTGAAGTTGATTAATTTCAAGTTGCAATGTAGTAGTTTCTTGAAAAAAAACTAAATAAGAATTTGTCTATACATGTTTGGAACTCATGGAGTTATTAGGGAGTGTGAAACAATAATGAACTTATTTGATCATTTCAATTGTTTAAATTTCTAAACTTGTTGGATAAATTGGATTATCTGGTTTTAGGTAATTAATCTAACCGTTCGAGATGGTTAATTACAGAGGTGTTGGGTTTTGCCTTGGTAAATATTAATCTTGAATCTGTCTTCTATTTAGATACTTGATGAATCTGTACAAATACTAGATTCACCTGATTTTGACATGCTAAATTGTTGATATATGTATGAAGTAATGGATGAAGGTCATTGTATTGACTTGCGAAACCTTGTCTTATAAATATTCTATTGTTGAAGTTTAAAGATATTTCGTTATAATTTCTGAACATAAGGTAGAACGTTGAATCTATACTCGTATCTGTTTTGTGTTTGCAAATAGAGGTAGGACCATGAATGCTTCCATGATTAAATCATCATCAATTGTTAGTAGTAATGGTTAGAGTGCTATTAGTGTGTGCTAATTGGCGTTGAGCGTTAGTAAGGATTAAATGGACGAAATCTAATAAGTGATTTAAATTGGTGTGTTTTAATTATGAGATTATCATGTACTAGTATGATCTTATTAAAAGAGTTTTGTTTTAACATTGTGGCTTGTGCACTAGGTTTCCTTTCTAGAATAAGTCGTTATTACAATCTTATATGATAATGGAAATTTTTATGACACGATTTGTTGTGTTTCTTTTTGGAAGATTTATTGATGTGATAGTAAGGTATATTAAATTTTACCAAGAATGTATGATATTGATGTTAATAAAATGGTCAGTAATGTGAGAGTGGTGTTGATTCTTTTATAGAAAAAGAAATTTGAGCGCCTTTCGTGATATCTCTTAAATGAAAATATTTCAAATTTTGCATTCATGATCTTTTGGGGTTCAAGATTTATGTGGTAGTTGAAATTTGTTGAGTAAAGCGACGTGTTTCAAAGTTCTATTGGTTCTTAAGTAATTCAAGTGATTTGATCTTACAGGCTCGTTTGTTTGAGTTGGCAAGAAAGGTTGTAATCAAATAAAATTATTTTATTTTAAATAAAGGAGTGTAGCAGAAGTATTTGTGGTGGGAGTCAAGTTTTGTAACTTTAGCTTATCTGAAGCATACTTAACCTTTCTGTTTTTGTCGTATAGAAATATCCGAAGTTTCAATGGCAACGTTTGTTCTTATCGGTTAAGATTTGATATTCTCTTCTTGTGAGGCTTGTGCCCTCAATTGTGGTCTTCCCTTATGTTTTCCGAGTTCGTTGCCTAATTGACTATTTCCCTTGGTCCTGTGTTCACTGCGAGTGGTAAATGTTTTTTCTAGCTGGTGGAAATTATTTTCATTTGCCTTTTCTTTTGAGAAAGAATCAACATATTCGTTTCACAGGGGTCTTTCGAAGTGTTTATTAATTGTTGTTGTGAGACCTTGGGCTGTAAGTTATTTGAGGAACATTAGTGGATGAATTGATTTCGTGTGTAATTCTTGGAGAGAATCTTATTTATACAGAATGTTTGTCTTTGGGCTAAATTAATTGCATTGTTGCAACTAATAGAACATATAGTGATTTGTGGACCAAGATCCTTTGTCCATTTTGTGGTGTAGTGTAATGAGGGAAAGATTAGCAAAGTAATCTAATCGTTAAAGCAATTAATGAGATAGCAAAGATTGTCGGATTATTGTCAGGTATGGCTTGGTTTCAATGAGTAACTCTCTTGGAGTTAGAATCTATCAAAGGATAATTTGGTTAAGAGTATAATTATCTATTGACGTTAATGGTCGAGTATGGTTTGATTGTGAGAATTTCAGTCATCGAATATGAGGTTTTCCCTATCATTTACACCAGAAGTTCATTGTAGGAGT
The DNA here is from genome assembly GCA_036346405.1 of Phyllostachys edulis. NCBI lineage: Eukaryota > Viridiplantae > Streptophyta > Magnoliopsida > Poales > Poaceae > Phyllostachys > Phyllostachys edulis. Next base: position 28,070,558 of record CM070558.1, on the reverse strand, counting down.
CTTGGAGGTTAGATTTGGGCTTCGCATTTTTATGCTAGAACTTTGGTCGCCCAAGGATTCTGTGTAGACGAAGTAGAATAAGGGTGGATTCCGAACAGTGGGATGATCATTGATAGAACCCTTTTGATGTAGTACATGAGAGTGTGTGATGTGAGTTCCGAGTTGTTTATTCTTAAAGGATTGAGGTGATATGATTGCGTGTGAGATCTATTTTGAGATGCATTGGGAGTCATCTGTCAAAGTAATTCCGTTAGTAGAGGAGTTGGCTAGAGTATATTTCTGTGGAGTCAACAGAGCCTCTCTACAAAGGTGTGGTTGATATATTCGGTTTGAGCATGGCGTTGAGGTTGCCAATTTAAGATAAATGAGTTAGTGTGTCATGCGATGAATTGGAATTCCATAATTTGAGAGAAGTTTTATTTCTAAAAGAGAAATTGAGAAAAAATGTTGCCTTAGGTAATGAAACGCTCTCTTGATTCTTGTTTGAGCTATGTGTTTATGATTGATGTCTTCCGCAATTTGAGTTAGCGCTGTGTTGTCATGTGTGATTCTTTCCAGTTCAGACAGAATAAAAGAAATATTTGATTTGGGCATTCGAGTGATTTCTCATTTGGCTTTCGTGGTGTTCATTCGCAAACTGCCTAATTAGAAAGTGGGATGGTTTTTGTGATGAATTTTTAATTTTGGATTTGACCCTTTTAGGTGGGAGTTGGCATTGCGTGGTTGCGATGAGAATCCTTTATTTTCAGTTGGGATCTGTTTGTAAAAGAGTTTGATTAAAGCAAGTTCTTTTGTGTGTTCTGGGTTAAAAGAGGTGCTCCTTATTAAGCGGAAGAGTTCGACTGAGAGATGGAACAAGAGTTCCGTATGCTATGTACATGTTGTGTGGTTTGGTACCAATAGGGAAGTAGGCCCAAGGTACACTAGGTTGTTTTTGACAGTTGCGGGAATTAAGAAGTTAGCGTATCTCTAGGACTGACTCGGGTGCATACGCGAGGTACGCAATGTCCGGTATGTTCCGATACTGAGTGAATAATTGAGAGATCCAGAGTATGTGATCTAGTTAGATCCGTTGATCATTGAACACGATCTTACCTTCGAATCCCAGCCAGTGCAAATTCTGAAAGAGTCAGAATGAGTTCTAAGGAACAAAACATTGAAGTATGTCAAGGTGCTTTGATCTCATCAGTCCGAGAGAGAGGCCACTTGGGAGCTGAAGTCTCGCATACGCGATCAATATCCGGATTAGTTCACAGCGGTTACTTGTATTCCGTTGTTAATTTTCAGTTGTGGTTTTTCTTTCGCATAGATCGTTGCAAGGATTTGGGGTCGAATCCTATTTAAGGGGGGTAGAATATAATACCCTATTCAATCTTTAGAACTATATTTGAATTTGAACCGTTTTATTAGGAATTAAAAAGGGATTTCAAAATTTCTCTTGAAAGGGGATTAAATTTTGGGCTAAAGGCCCATAGCCTTAGCCCATTAGGGGCAGCCAAAACCCTAGGTGCTACAGTACCATGCATCCTACTACAGTACCACCACCTCCATTGCTGCTGTCCAAGAAGGAGGGAGGGAGAAGAACCCTTCGGGTGCCGCTAGCCAAGGAGAAAAGAAGAGGAGAGAGGAGAAGAAGAGGAGAGGAGTGCCTCACGGGGCTTTCAGTGGGCACATGCGTCTTCAAGGGGTAACGATATTCTCCCCACTGGTTGGATCGAATTATATTCGTAATTGCCATGATTAGGGGATCGCTGTTCTACTGCGATTAATTTTAGAAATCTATTCAACGCTTGCTTGTCAGTTTTCATGTAGTTAAAGTCCGAATTGGAAGATAGAGTCTCCTAGAGTTTTGTGGGGTTTGTCTTCGGCATTCCATAGGTTCAAAGATCACCCAATTCGGAGTTGTGGTCTAGAAGTTATGTTGATTTCTTTACTGCTATCCAGAATTCTGACAAATATTAGCAGTAGTTTTGTTTATTAAAATAAAATTGTGTTAATGGCTGATTCAGGGAGTTCACCCAACACGATTATCGTAGGATATTTCTTAAGATTTCTAGATTGTTAAAAATCATGAAGTTTGGTTCATCCATTTGAAAGATATGAATTTTCTTATACTGCTGTTTATTTTGTCTGTCAGATTATAACTTTAGATTTTCAACTGATTATTAGGCTCAGATGTTGGCCGAATTAGAGGGTCTCGCTAACTAGGTTATTGTAGAGAATTTTGTTATATTTCCATAGAATCAAAGAATGCACTTTTATGAGTTTCAGAGCGAAAGATATGTAGTTTTTACTGCTGTTGTCTAGTGCAGTTTCCTGCTAGAATGTCATCTAACTTGTGTAGAACAAGTGGATAGACCTTGGGTTTTGGGAAGACGAGGTAGAGCGTTGTGAGTAGTATCTTGTACCACGTCGTTCTTATTTGAGTAACTTAATTGTGTAGGAGGAGAGGCTTCTGGATTAGTGGCTTCATCCTTGCATCCTAACACGTTGCAACGTGAAAGGCAAGTACATTGTGAAATGTATTGACTGTTATTTGTTCGTAATGCTTGATGCTCATGCTATGGTTAAGTTCTATGGACTTCGAGTAATTCTAATAATTCTTGTTTCTTTCCATTGATGTTAACCCATGCTTCTTGAGATTATATCTTTCATATCCATGTATTCATTCGTTCGTTCATGATTCACCCACAGGAGTGGAAAGTAAAGTCTCATCATTCCAATATGGACAATTTGGATCCCCGTTTTGAATGTTTCTTCAAACGGGCCTTGGATCCCCGCATTTTGGATAATGCGGGCATGAGTGAACACCAACGGGTGTTCACTGGCTATACCAGTATAAGCAGAAGAGAAGAGCATGTATTTCATTCTTGCATAAGATTTCTGCCATTCTACTACGTTTTCGGACATTATGGATGTTATGTTCTTGTTTTCCATATTATTCTGTTGTACTTGCTGAGTCGTGGAATCATTCTTGTTAGTGTTTGTCTGTTTTAGGTAAACACTGAAGACGGTATGCTTGGGAGGGATTAGTCATGAATCACTTCATTCACTTCACTTATTTCATCTTTTAGTCAATGGACTTGCTATTATCTTTCATTTGATAAATTTGGATTGTAATAAATGGAGTTCTGATGGTTGAGATTGTCATTCATTATGATTTGGTTGAAATAGTTAATGCTTAATATTCATCGTATAGATTCTTGATAGTTTTAATTTGAATAGTTTATTATGAATGGATATTTAGAATTTGGATATGTTGCTGAAATCCAATTCAATTCTTATAGTCGTTCTCTTGTGAGATGAACTTTACATGTTTTTAGCTGATGGAATGTTGAAATTAAATTGTATTGTTGCTTTATGTTAGACTTTAGGTAATATGTATCTTGGCTTCCGCATAGCCAGGGTGTTACAGTCAAAGTGTTGTGGTCGCATCAAATTGAGCGGGGAGCGACATGAGATTGGAGTCTCGCATACACGAGAAGTATCCGGAGTTGTTCACGATAGGTATGTGTTAAAAGTTGTTTTATTTTAGTTTCATTTGTTCTTTGTGTACAAAATGACAAACATGAATTCGGGGTCAAATTCTTTTAAGGGGAGTAGAATGTGATACCTCGTTTAATTAAAATAAATAGAAAAGGGAGTTAAAGAGAAAAGAGAGAATTGCAAGAGGAAGTGGGCCAGCCTAGGGCTCGAACCAAACCCACTTTGGATTTGGCATGGGGGGTCAGGCTGCCACCTTTAAAAGGAGGAAGGGGAGACGAAGACCCTAGCCCTCCTACCGCATGCCCCTACCTCCTGCTACACGCCTGCCACAACCATCTGCACCATCGCCACCTTTTCACGCCACCACACTACTACTAGGTTCACATCATCTTGCGCTTGCTCGACTGCACCACGCGACTAGCCCTAGCCATGCCATGCTGTTGTGTCGTGTTGCCGTGTGCTGCCACGCCGATGTTGTTGCTGCTAGTGCTGGTGTTTCTGCAATAAAAGGGAAGGAAGGAGGAGAAGAGGAAGAAGAGGGAAGAAGTTAGGGTTTTGTGATCCAATCTCCTCCATCGTCTGTTTTTGAGGGGTAAAGATCTGGACATCCTTACTATGTTATTAGATTGCCGCGTATTCAAAGATTACGGTAGATCGATATCGGGAATTGGTAATTTGGTGATGCCTTGTTTCGGTTAATTATGCCGCTGAGGCTTACAAGAGAGTTTTGGGGTATCTAAGTCCTGTTTCATAACTTTGCCATGTTAGAAAAGTTGTAAATTGTTGTATAAGCTTTCCATAGAGTGCAAGATCACTAGATTTGGTTAAGCAGTGTAAACGTTATGGCTTTTGGAGCACTGCTGTGTAGAATTCCATCGCATGCTACCACTCACACAATTATCATTACTTAGTTGCTATCATTAAATCTAGAGACTTTGTGCTTTCATCTAGAGTTGATTAATAGACATGGTTTTCATTAGGTTAATAATTGGAACTTAGATGATTTAATTTTGGTTTGATTATTTAGTTTTGTTGTAATCATTGTTCCTGGGCGCATGGTTTCAGACATTCTTAGGCGCGTAGCCCCGAGCGTTCTTGGACGTGAGGTCCCAAGTTGTGTGAAAGTTAATCCTTTTTGCATTTATATTGTTACGATTGTTGAAAGGTGACATATTGTGGTTTTTATTCCATGCATTGGTTGCTAGAATTATAAGTAAATATGGTTTAAATTGAGAGTGAAAAGGTATAGGTGACATTCTAGGCTCAGTGTTGGGATGGGTTGTTACAACTAAAACCCTTCCACTAGACACTGCCACCACAGCGACCATGCCACCAAGATTGTGGGGTCGTCCTCTCCGTATTGAACACCTCCATTTGTGTTGTCGTGATCCCCAAGGCCGATGATCATTAGGCTCAGAGCACCACCGCTGCCCCGCCCTCGCTAGCATCGTCGCCGTGCGTCTTCACTTGCGCCACCACCACCCATCTCTTCCTTAGAGTCATACCAATCAGTTTTAGCCCTTGCACATGCCACCGCCGTCGCGGGCCAGAGCCACCGCGCTACCCTTCACTATTTCCCCTTCTAGATTTGCTCTTTCTCTCTATGATGGTATGGTCCCACCGGTCAGACTTCTCTCATGAATTGAAGAAAACCGAACCGGTCCCCTCCTCCATATGACATGTGGAGCCCATGTGGATTAATTCACTAAATCGGTTTTATTTATTTTTAATTCTAGTTAAATGTCAAGAGCCACTAACATGTGGTCCCCACATGTTACAAACCATATTAAATAAACCAAGTCCACTATGAACCCACATATTCTATGGACCCATTCCATAGACGGAGGACCCACTCATTAGTCTCATTCTCTTTTAAAATTAATTAATCCTAAGAAAATATTCCGAGGAATAATCCAGTTCCTTCTCAATTTCAGCAATTTCCTCGTCGACAAATCTTTTGAGAGTCCTTTCTCCTTCACACGAGCTCCGATTGACCTTATTTATGTCTCTAAATTCATATAAAATCAAACATACCTTCAAGTAGCTTTCATTTTCAATTTGGAGTTTATTTGAATTTTGTTTGTAATTGTGTTTTCTCTCTCATGAAACGTACGTTTTGAAATCGTTCAAAGGAGTTGAAGGCCAAGGAAGTCGAAGACCAAAGATAAAGGAACAATAGCTAGATATAGAAGTCAAAAAAATAGCTAGATATAGCAAGCCAAGCTGTGCTTTAATCATGTTGCACCCATATTTCCAAAACTATATACCTAGTTGTGACCTTCGAGAATTGCATCCAGGGAGCTTGAGGAATACCTGCATCATCTTGTTGGTTAAGGAGTTTTGGAGTCCCAATCACTAAGGCTCCGCGAGAACCTTTCCTATGGTCACGAATGGTTTGCCCTTCGAACAAGGGTGGACCAGTGTGTAGAAAGTTACCAGAGGATCGAACACGCTCTCAAGTCGTTGAACAGAAGAAATCTGGTGGTCGGAATCTTTGACCAGGTAGTAGAAGCTCCTTCTACGATCACGTGCAGTCGAAACCTTTTGACCAGCTGCTCGAGAGTCCTTCCGAGCACGCGTAGTCGAAAACAATGAACAGTGCTCGTAATGAACAGTACTCGATAAACAAAAAATCGATAACGAACAGAGGAATTTTGCGGTAATTTTTGTAGTGCCGAACTGTGCACCTTTTCTGGTTTTTCTTCTACTATTTATACAAATCTTTACATCTTAGAAATAGAGAATACTTCTATTCTAACCGGACTCAACAAACCGAAACTGATTCCAAACTGGAATCGATTCTGAACCTAACAAAACAAACTTAGTCTAATACGACAAGACTTTCCTTATCCATCCTCGGACAAACCAAATCTTGATCATTTCCAATAGACTCCCCCTAATCTAGATTTGGTTGTGCGAGATCTTTGACACCAATCAACTCGTGTATCTCTAAAAACTTTAGTTTGGCAAGTGACTTGGTAAGAATGTCTGCACGTTGTTCTTCTCCATTAACGTGCTAAACAATTATTTCTCCTCTTTCAACACACTCACGAATAAAATGGAATTGGGTGTTGATATGTTTGCTCCTCCCATGAAACACTGGGTTCTTCATCAACGCAATTGCTGACTTGTTGTCGACATACAGCTTGACTGCTTTCGGAGGACATCCTGTCACTCCACTCAATAAACTCCACAGCCATAAAGCTTGACATGCAGCTGCCATGAACTCTGCCTCACATGATGACAATGCGACGCTCTTCTATTTTTGTGATGCCCATGAGATCACATTGCTGTTGACATAGAACACCATCCCACTAGTGTTTTTTCTGCCATAAATGTCATCGGCCAAGCTACTATCACAGAACCTGACCAACTTCCCATCACCTCTACCTGTATATTCTAGTCCAAATTCAACAGTACCTTTCGGATACCGTAGGATCTGTTTAACTGCTTTCTGATGCATAACTATTGGCCTCTCCATGTACCTACTGACCATCCCAACCAAATATGCGAGATCAGGTCAAGTGTGTAGCAAGTACCTTAAGCTTCCAGTGACACGCTGATGTTCAGTTGGATCTACAGGCTCTCTGCTAGTATCTTTACCCAATTGTAGCTTCAGTTCCATGGGACACTTGCATGAATTGTAGTCTTCCATACCAAACTGCTGCAAAATCCTCTTTGCATACCCTAATTGCTTGAGAGTGATTCTGTCTTGTCCTTGTTCCACCTCAATGCCGAGGTAGTAAGAGAGGAGTCCGGGATCAGACATCTCAAACTCATTCATCAGCTGTTGCTTGAAATCTTGGATGTCAGCAACTATTGAGCCTGTCACAATGAGGTCATCAATTTAGACCCCAACAATCACAATACTGGTTCCACTTGCCCTCATGTACACGTTATGTTCTCGAGGGCACTTAGAGAAACCCAACTGCTTCAAACTTCTGTCCAACCAAACGTTCAAAGCATTCTTTGGCTGTTGGGTTTCTCCAAGTGCCTTCGAGAACATACCGTGTACATGAGGGCAAGTGGAACCAGTATTGTGATTGTTGGGGTCTACATTGATGACCTCATTGTGACAGGCTCAATAGTTGCTGACATCCAAGATTTCAAGCAGCAAATGATGAATGAGTTTGAGATAGCAGGTACACTTTGTGCTCTTGCTGTTTCACTTTGTATCCTTTGGCCGGGGCAACATAGACTTTGTCTTGCAATTCTCCATTTAAGAAGGCCGTCTTGACATCCATGTGATGCACCCGCCACTTGCATTGAGCTGCAAGGGCTAGTAGTAACCTTACAGACTTAATTCTTGCTACTAGAGCAAAAACTTCAGCAAAATCGATTCCTTGACGCTGCACGTACTCCTTTGCAACAAGTCTCGCTTTATGCTTCACCACCTTCCCTTCTGAGTCCTTTTTAAGCTTATAAACTCATTTTAAACCAATGGGTTTGTGCCCTTTTGGCAAGTCGGTCAACGACCATGTCTGATTCTTCTCAATTGATGTAATCTCATGATCCATTGCCTCAACCCATTGCCTCTCCCTGACTGCTTCTGAGAAGGTTACCGGCTGTTGTATTGCAATCTGCAGCAGATCCTCTGCCGGCAGATGTGCTTCTTTTGTCTCTTCATAAATTTCAGCAAGAGATCGAAACTTGTGTGGTGTCTCACCATATGTGGATGAATCTGGAGAGCTCCAGCTTACTGGAGTGTGTGGCGACGCCGGTTCTCCAACAGCTGGTGATCCTGTCATCCTTGAAGCTCCAGGACGTGTCAAGTTTGCCCCTGGCATCCCTGGTGGGATTGATCCCGTTGATCCAGCTACTCCTGGTGTCGGGAAGGATGGAGCCACCGTGGCAGCCGACGAAGATGGAGTCACAGGGACCTCACCGGTTAACCATCTGGTCCTTTTAGCTCATACATCCTCGTAATCCATCTTCAACCGTCGAAAACTCGATCGATCTTATCGACCAGTACTAGATCGTTCCATCCATATGAACCGATCTAGGTTACCAGACCAAACCAGTAATAGATCTAATCTACTACCGCCACATATCCAGTATATGCGACCGATCTAGATCAAAAACTATGTAGGATGGCTCTGATACCACTAAAGGGATACGGGTAGGCTACGCTAGTTGACAATTCAAAAATTCTACCACGTAAACAAGGATGCCATGCAGCCAAGAGATCTTAGATCGTTACCACCAGACGCGCAGTGTAGCGGAAGAAGAGTCGGAGCAGCCTGGTCCAACGAAGAGTGCGTCGATGTAGTGGTCGTATTTGATCGTCCAATGTCATGTATGTCAATGTAGTGGTCGTAATCGATCGTCTCTTCCAGCAACCTCTGCAATTCCTTGTGAAGATCGCGGATCGTCGCATAGGAAGGCTCTCTCAAGAAGATGGCGGCTTGGGTTTTTTTAGCAACTCACGTCAACTCGTATATCGTATATACTATGTTCGTTACATGAATCTCCTCTGTCTTGTGTCTTACTCCCAATAGCCTCAAGCATCTCCTTATATAGTGCCTGTGACGGATCCTATCCGAACACGTTTGACGAATCGTATCCGTACTGGTTTGTTCCAACCCGTTAAGTGTGTGACCCATTAGGTTCATGCATAATCGGTTGTGACTTAGAAACTCCTTTCCGATCACGAGTTGTCAGTGGCTCCTAGCAGAACATAACGATTTTCGAATACACACGAATTATATCAGACAAACCTTAATGCAATATGATCTACGACCAAGTCTATATCACTAACGACCAGCTCATATCTCTATACGACCAGTTAATATTTGGTCTCGACCAGTTCGTAACTCCTTACGACCAGATTTCGACCACTTAGTGATCATGTTCGACTAGCCTACGACCAGCTCGTATATCCATATGACTAGTCTATATCTGATCGAACTGAACAACCAGTTCGTGTATTCTCCCTTTGCCTCACGATATCTGGTTAAACTCCAGGTGAGATGTTATGTCATCTATGGACTGTTCAATACTTTCTCGATCAAGTGTCAGATAACTTTACGTGGTCGAATACTTCGACCACTAGTGGCATGGCCATGCACTTTCTTTATCCAACCACATTGAGGGGCCCAGAGATATCTCTCCTATTATGTTAGGAGGGGCAAATCCCATATCCGATTAGTCACATTCCTCCGCATATTTTACAGCATACCTGAAAGCTACATTTATAACTACCCAGTTATGGATTAGCATTTGGCAACCCCAAAGTGTACTCTTACGCATGTAGGAAACTATGCTGATCTCAGGTCTAAGGATTATACATCATCATTGCTTGAGACCAACTGACGACACATAAAATCATAACAATCTCAACAGTGTCTCAAGGTGTGTCAATCCAACCCCATGTTCTCTAATATGTGTTCACATTATTGATTCGATATGCCTATATCCATGACCGGTGAAACATGGTCATCAATCAATATATGTGCTAGTCGATAGAGTCACTAGTGTTCCGACCAGTGACATCCGACCAGGGATTCATTTAGAACGACATCATATAAGTTAAAAGAGTTTCACCAACAAGTCACATACTTGTTAATCTTCATAACTAATGATTCATTCAAGGAACAGAATAACACTTATTCAATAACACATGAACATAGACATGATATCATCATCTCCATGATTGCCTCTAGGGCATATCACCAACACCTTGCTCCCTGCTTCAGTGCCAAGATAGACTACTAAATTGCTCCAATCATCAAGTTTTCTTGCTTGAACTGATGGAACCTTCATGTGTGCCATGCAGCCGAACACCTTCAAGTGGTCCAGGCGAGGCTTCTTTCCAGTCCATGCTTCATAGGGGTTGAGGTAGGGAGTGCTTTTGTGGCCACTCGGTTCAGGGTGTATACTACATGTCGCACTGCCTCCCCCCAAAAGCTTCTGAGCATGTGCATGCTCTTGAGCATGCTTCTTGCCATTACCACTACTGTCCTGTTCCTGCACTCCATGACACCATTTTGTTTATGGCGTGTAAAGCGTAGTGAGATGTCGCTGAACTCCTTCGTTCGCGCAGAAAGCGTTGAAAGCATTTGAGAGGAACTCCCTCCCACGATCTGTTCTCAACACCTTTAGTTTGCAGCCAGCCTCGTTCTCCATGAGCACCTTATACTTCTTGAACTCCTTGAATGCATTGCTCTTCTCCTTGAGCATATACCCACATCATCCGGCTGAAGTCGTCGACGAGAAGTAGGAAATACTTATTATAGGCCGGCGTCGATGGAGAGATAGAACTACAAAGATCAACATGAACAAGTTCGAGCCGCTCCTGGGCTAGATAAGCTGCCACACTGGGAAACGAAAGACGAGTTTGTTTTGCAATTAGACAACCCTCACATACCTTGGTGGGGTAGTTGATCTTCGGCAATCCAATAACTATCGCCTTCTTGTTGGTGATATGCCCTAGAGACAATCATAGAGATGATTGTATCACATCTATGTTTATGAGTTATTGAATAAATGTTATTGTGTTCCTTGATCGAATCATTAGTTATAAAGATTAACGAGTATGTGACTTGTTGGTGAAGCTCTTTTAACTTATGATGATGTCATTCTAAAAGTATCCCTGGTCGAATATCACTAGTCGGGACACTAGTGACTCTACGACCAGCACATGTATTGATTGATGACCATGTTTCACCGATCATAGATATAGGGATATCGAATCAATAATGTGAACACATGTTAGAGAACATGGGGTTGGATTGATCCACCTTGAGACACTGTTGAGATTGTTATGATTCTATGTGTCGTCAGTTGGTCTCAAGCAATGATGATGTATAATCCTTAGACCTGAGATCAACATAGTTTCCTACATGCGTAAGAGTACACTTTGGGGTTGCCAAACGCTACTCCGTAACTATGTAGTTATAAAGGTAACTTTCAGGTATACAATGAAACATGCAGAGGAATGTAACTGGTCGGATAAGGGATTTGCCCCTCCTAACATAACAAGAGAGATATCTCTGGACCCCTCGATGTAGTCGGATAAAGAAAGTGCATGGCCATACCACTAGTGATCGAAGTATTCGACCACGTGAAGTTATCTAACACTCGATCGAGAAAATATTGAACAGTCCATGGATGACACAACATCTCACCTGGAGTTCAACCAGATATCGTGAGGCAAAGGGAGAATATACGAGAAGGTCTTTAAGTTCGATCAGATACGGACTAGTTGTATGGAGATACGAGCTAGTCGTAGGCTAGTCGAACATGATCACTAAGTGATCGAAACCTGGTCATAAGGAGTTACGAACTGGTTGAGACTAAATGTAAACTAGTCATATAGAGATACGAGCTGGTCGTTAGTGATATGGACCTGGTCGAAGATCATATTGCATTAAGGTTCGTCTGATATAATTCGTGTGTATTCGGGAATCGTTATGTCCTGCTAGTAGCCGCTAATGACTAGTGATCGGAAAAGAGTTTTCGAGTCACAACCGATTACGCATGAACCTACAGGGTCACACACTTAACAGGATGGAACAAACCAGTACGGATACGATTTGTCAAACGCGTTCAGATAGGATCCGTCATGGGCACTATATAAGGAGATGCTTGAGGCTATAGAGACGAGGAGACATAACAGACAAGACACACGAGAGTCGTGAATTGAGTTGTTCCTCCGAAACCCTAGCCACCATCTTCCTGAGAGCTCTGCCGTGCGACTTGGTGCTAGCACACCAGCGTATGGTTGTTCCTTCCCTAGACGTGTGGATACCGTAGAGGCACTACTGCGGTTGCTGTTGTGCTTGGAGACGATCCACAATCTTCACAAGGAACTACAGAGGTTGCTGGAGGAGACGATCGACTCACGAGGACGCTGGCCGATCGACTACGACCACTACATCGACGCGCTCTACGTTGGACTAGGCTGCTCCAACTCTTCTTACGTTGCACTGCGCGTTTGGTGGTAACGATCTGTGATCATCTTCTTGCTTAGCTTCCCGGTTTACGTGGTAGAATTTTTGAATTGTTGTTATCGTAGCCTACCCGTATCCCTTCACTTCTCACCCATTAATTTAAGAGATTGGAAATTCACATGTTCTAATCTTGTGTGTTATAGCCATGTTGGGTCTCACATACTTACAAACAAGCACTTCGGTTCACAAGTCTCCATCGACACCTTGTAGAGACGATTGGGGGAACGCTTGACCTTCATCAGCAATCTGTTAGACTGATCATATAACCATAGGAAAGCATTGAATATGATAACCTTGCTTCTTGCTTCTGTCAGCTGACCAATGCTAATGATGCTGCTACAAACATTGGGTATATAGTACACCTCAGTCAGAAGCCTCTGCTCACCACCTGTAAACTTGAACAGCACGGTTCCCTTTCCTTTGATTTTCACAGTGGGCCCATCACTGAACTTGACGTGTCCCTAGATAGTGGAGTCCAGATCATGGAACTTGTTCTGTTTGCCTGTAGTGTGATTACTGGCCCCGTTGTCGAAGTACCACACATCGGAACTAACATGTGTTTTGCTATTGACTTGCAGTCATGGCTCCACCTTTTCTTCATTTAGTAGAACCAGGTTGCGCGACTCTGTGCTCACCGCCAATAGCAGTTCTTGATCTTCCTCCTCCTGTACGTGCGTGAGGTGCGCCTCTTCCCTACGGCGCTTGCTCGCACACTCTGAGGCGTAATGGCTGTACAAGTCACAGTTAAAGCATTTTATGTGACCTTTGTCGTGGCCCGTCCCGGACCCATGACCAACTTCGTGATCCTGGCATGTCGCAGTTGAGCCACCACGACCTCCCCTGCCTCGACCACGGCCTCTCCCGCAAGCTTTACCACGACCATGGCCGTAGTTTCGACCAGTGTTGGACCCTTGTCCCGACAAGTCTCTACCGCCGTTTTGCTGCCGCGCCTGCCACTCAGCTTGAGTGAGCAGAAGCTGTCTGTCGGTGTTTCCATTGATGCCGCGATGTGGGATTCACTCCTCATATGCCTTCAACCGACTGATAGCTTCTTCAAATGGCATTGCATCAAGGTCAGAGTATTGCTCGATTGATGCCACCAACTAGAAGAATTTATTGGGCACCGAATCAAGAAGCTTCTTGATGAGTGTGGCATCTTCCAGAGTAGCACCAAGAATAGCAGACTTGGTTGCCATGCCACTCAATTTTCCGAAAAACTCGTCGTTCGTCTCCCCTTCCTTCATGCGTAACGCCTTGAGTTCGCTCTTCAGGGTCTGTAGGCGTGCCGCCTTCTTCACGCGATCCGCACCAATGTAGTGAGTTTTCAAACTATCCCAAACATCCTTTGCATATTTCTTCTTTGCGATCTGCAGAAGGACATCTTCAGGGACAACCTGAGAGATGAATGCTCGTGCTGATTTGTTCTTCTTCTCATCCACGGCCACTCCGATCGTTGGTTCGATTACTTCCTAGATACCCTGGGCATCCATGATCGCGTCCATCTTGATTGCCCACGTGGTGTAGTTGGATGTCGTAAGCATCGGGCACTAGTGCGGCATGCCGCCGCTCTCCTTTGCCGCCTACTGGATGGCAAGCGCCATTGTCTCGAACCGGAGGATCTTGGGTGTGCTCCGAGCTCTGATACCACGTGTAGAAAGTTACCAGAGAATTGAACATGCTCCCAAGTCGTTGGACAGAAGAAATCCGATGGTCAAAATCTTCGACCAGGTAGTAGAAGCTCTTCTACGACCACGTGTAGTCGAAACCTTTCGACCAGGTGGTCGAGAGTCCTTTCGAGCACGCGTAGTCGAAAACAATGAACAGTACTCGTAAAGAACAGTACTCGTGAAGAACAGTACTCGACAAACAAAAATCGACAACGAACAGAGGAATTTTGTGGTGCCGAACTGCGCACCTTTTCTGGTTTTTCTTCTACTATTTATACACATCTTTACATCTTAGAAATAGAGAATACTTCTATCCTAACCGAACTTAACAATCCGAAACTGATTCCAAACAGGAATCGATTCTGAACCTAACAAAACAAACTTAGTCTAATACAACAGGACTTTCCTTATCCATACTCGGACAAACCAAATCTTGATTATTTCCAATAGACTCCCCCTAATCTAGATTTGGTTGTGTGAGATCTTTGACACCAATCAACTCGCGTATCTCTGAAAACTTTAGTTTGGCAAGTGACTTGGTAAGAATGTCTGCACGCTGTTCTTCTCCACTAACGTGTTGAACAATTATTTCTCCTCTTTCAACACACTCACGAATAAAATGGAATCGGGTGTTGATATATTTGTTCCTCCCATGAAACACTGGGTTCTTCGTCAACGCAATTGCTGACTTGTTGTCGACATACAGCTTGACTGCTTTCAGAGGACGTCCTGTCACTCCACTCAATAAACTCCTTAGCCATAAAGCTTGACATGCAGCTGCCATGAACTCTGCCTCACATGACGACAATGTGACGCTCTTCTGTTTTTGTGATGCCCATGAGATCACATTGTTGTTGACATAGAACACCTTCCCACTAGTGTTTTTTGTGTCATCAATGTCATCGGCCAAGCTACTATCACAGAACCCAACCAACTTCTCATCACCTCTACCTGAGTTTGACTAGCTACGAATCTAGAGTTTATGCCATTCCTCACCTTCAGCCTGAGCAACCAGGCGACCAGCCCAAGGTAATTTGGCTCACCATTACTTCTTATGTACAGTTTTACGAGCAGCATAGAAAGACAAATAAAATGAGTATGACGGGCGTACTGTCAGGCTGTAAACTTAGTGTGGTTGGTATTGGCAAATCGAAGTGAAGAAAAAGAGAGGGAAACTACCAATTGCTTGCCAATTGATTCTTCATAATAGAAGTAACATAGATTAATTATTGCCCTAATCAAACGATATTGATTAACCCCCACAACTCAAACAAAGCAGCACGCTTGACACAAATAACCAATTCGCGAAAATAACCAATTCGCGAAACACTTGCAGGATGGTGAACGAGCCACTCCCTCTGTTCGGTCAGCCGCGGGCCTGCAGATTCCTGGCCAAGATCCCCTCGAACGTGATCCCTGGCCCGAACGCCAGTATGAGCCCCCACTCGCACTCCTCCTCCGCCGCCGCCTCCCTTCTCCGCTTGCTCTCTTCCACCATGTTCTCTAGCACGTACACGATGGTGTTGCTGCTGGCGTTCCCGAAGTCTCGGAGCGCGCTCCGGCTCGCACGCAGCTTCCCGCCGTCCAGCCCGAGCCGGCCCTCCATCTTGGTCAGGATCGCCGGCCCGCCGGGGTGCACCGCCCAGAACATGTCGTCGTAGGTGAGCAGCGCGCTGCCCTTCCGCTCCTTCATCAGCTTTTGGCAGAAGGCCTCCACGTTGGCCTCGATGATGTGGGGCAGCTCGCGGCCGAGCTGGAACTTGATGCCCTCCTCCGTCAGCCGGCCATCGATGGTCTTCTCGGTGTCGGGGAGGAAGCGCTGCAGCGCAGAGTGGAGCTCGAAGAGCGGGCGCTCCAGAGGCGTTGGGTCCGTGCCGATGACGGCCGCTCCGGAGCCATCGCCGAAGAGGGCGACCCCGACGAGGTCGTAGGGGCGGTCTGGGCTGGGCGGGCGGAACCCCACGATGGTGGTCTCGGAGGTGGCTAGGAGCACGCGCGCCCCGGGGCAGCTCTCGGCGAGGCCCTTGGCGACGCGGAGGCCGGCGACGCCGCCCGAGCAGCCGGTGAAGGCCAGCATAACGCGGCGGACGTCCGGGCTGAGCCCGAGGGCGCGCGCGAGGTGCAGGTCCCCGCTCGGGAACCGCGCCTCGCTGGACGAGACGTAGACGAGGTGGGTGATCGCCGAGAGGGCGCCGTCCCACGACCGGAGGCAGGCGAGTGAAGCCTCCGTCGCCATCTGCGTCACCGCCTTGTTGGCGATGTCCAGCCGCTGCTTCATCGTCGGCAGGCCCTCCTGGGCCAGCTCCGGGTAGCTCTTCAAGATCTCCTCGGACATCACAACGTACCTAGTCTTCACCGTCGTCGTCTTGCCTGCATCAGCAACAAGTGCATATGAACTCAGGAATTCTAGAGAATCAGATCAAATAAAGCGTAGCATGTGTCCACAGTGCATTGTTACAGAGTCTCGTGAGCTTCTCCTTGAGCTCCGGGTCGTCGCAGTTGGTGTTCCTCATGAAGCCGTCGACGACGAAGTCCTGCATGACAAGCTGCTGCGGGAAGGCATGGCCGAGGGCGAGGATCGTGGCCTTCCCGGGGTTTGGAGGCATGGATGATGCGTGCTTGCTCGCCGTCGTGTCGACGTCGGTGCTCACCATGGTCGTGTGAGGAAGATTGATTCTTCGCCGAGACAAATGGAATGTTAAGTACCTGAAGGTTAGCTGTTAATGATCCGAAGATTTTGAGACTATATATATGCACTCTTCTTTCTTTCCCCTTTGCTTACACCTTAGCTAGTGCAGTTGAGAGGCAACAAGTACATGGAATGGAAAGCATGGTTGGTGGCGAGCAGGTAAACTATAGGTTTACTAGTAAATGCACTTTTGGTGCGCGATTTAATTTAATGGATTTTTCACAAGGTGCAGATCACCGCCAGGGCGGCAGTCATTATTGCCATTGTCCGAATTTTGTATATCCTTTATCAATGGACACAATCACCGTGTCACAGATGCTCTCAGCAGCAGGACCGGAGCACACCAAATTCGATTTTTTAAAAACAATATTAATTTAAAAGGTAATTACAAAAATAAATAGCTAAAAAAAGTACAAAAATATGCTACTGTCGCCAGTTGAAATAGCGAAATTGTCCGGTCGCCAGTTGAAATAGCAAAATTGTCCGGTCGCCAGTTGAAATGGTGAAATTGTCCTGTCGCCAATTGGAACAGTGCCTAGAGAGTTCTGTCGCCAGTTCAATTGACGACAGGAATCTGTCGCTATTTGGAATGATAAAATTGTCCTATATTTTTTTAAAATTTATATGTAGAGAATTCAGCCTAAAGATTTAGTGTATTTTACGAAGTTTGTTGGTAATACCTTGAAGTGTTCGTGTAGTTCGGAATCCGAAATTGGAGAAGATAACAAAATATGAACAAGAGAATGTGAGATCGGCGGTGCAATTTTGAACGCGAGTTCGGTGGCGCAATAACACAAACAGCCCCCTTCGGAGCGAAATGAAAAAAATATTTGGGTTTAGGGTTGCCATACGCGCTGTTGTCCTGATTGTATTGTTTGTGGAACCGATCCATCCGGGAATTTTTTTTTTGTAATATTTAATAGTCGAAATATTTGGGAAAAGAGATGTAAGTTTGAAAGACTTCATAATATAATTGTGAATTGCATGGTACACTGGGTTTGGTTACGTACATTAGAAATGCCAATATGCACGAATCAACAAAATGAAATACACCTACGATACATGTACGTCTTTTTAGAATCGGGAAAAGAAAGGTTGATTGGAATGAAATTGACTAGTCCTGGCAGCCCATCGGTCCCTTCCCCTTGTCTCTGGACTGCCCGCGGCGGTGGTCAGTCTCGAAGTCAGCCATGTTCTACGAGACAGGCTGGACGATTGAATGATGTTAGGATAGCACAACGTAGGGTCAAATTAATAATTAGGATGCAAATTGAACATAACTTACCTTTTTTATCCGAACTGCGCCCGGACGATGGGGAGCACTAGGACGGCCGTCGGTCTCACTAGCATGAGGCTTCCCCTTGTCCGACGTGTGTTCGGCCCAATCGTACTCAGCTCTCTGTTCAGGGGTTCTCCACCACCACCCTGGATTCCGAGGCTCCTCTGATGCCTTTTCAGTAGGGTTGGGTACGTAAAGTTTCCAGCGTTTGAAGGTCTCGGCTCACATTGCATAGTTCGACATGTACTTTTGCTCGATGAACGCCCTATCTGATGAGGACATCGACCCTAAGAATGCAACCACTACTTCGACCACATCTTCAATCACATCTTCTCCGATAGAACTTTCGGCTACTGCAAGGCCATATTACCCAATTGTACCGAGCTACGTCTACTTACCATGGTGCTACGTCTACATGCCATGGTACTATGTCTACATGCCATGGTGCTACTCCACATGCAGGACCTCCTCGCTAGGACCTCCTCCAGGACCTCCTCGACAGGACCTCTTTCAGGACCTCCTCGCTAGGACCTGCTCTAGGATCTCCTCGCCAGGACCTCCGCACCAGGACCTCCTCGCCAAGACCTGCTCCAGGACCTCCTCGCCAAGACCTCCCGACCATCCGGAGGTCTCCGACGACCTCCTAGGAGGTCTTCCATGACCACTCAAGAGGTCATGGACACGACCACCCAGGAGGTCATCCACGACCACCCAAGAGGTCTTCCACGACCTCTCCCACGACAACCCAGGAGGTCTTCCACGACCACCCAGGAGGTCGTCCATGACCACCCATGAGGTCTTCTAGGACCTCTTCCACAACCACCCGGAGGTCTTCCACGACTACGCCACGACCTCCCCAGGATCTCCCCAGGACCTCCCTCCAGGACGTCCACAGGACCTCCCTAGGACCTCCCTCTAGGACCTCCTCAAAACCACTCCAGGACCAGTCCTACGACCAGGTCTTCGACCAGTACTGGTCGTAGATAAGTTGTAGTGTATATCTTTCGATGGAGTCGGTTGTGATCTTTCCATAAGATGGAATCGGTTGTAATCTTTCCATAACTGTATTAGGAAAGAATCCTTGTGTGATACGGGAGTTAGAGATAGAATCGACATTAGGTCGTGTGTGAGTTGGCCGCACCCTTAGGTGCCAATATAAGGCCAGGCATCGCCATCTAGTTCGGGGGGGTTTTGTTGATTAAAGTTTAGCTTTGCTACTTTATACATCGTTTGCTTGTGCGGCTAGTACAACCAGACCTTGCTTTCAGAACCCCAAATTGTTCAATACATCTATCGTTGTTCCTCAATTCCTATTCAGCAAGTTTGTTACTTCATCTATTTTTCTTGCTTGATTCTTGATTGCATGCAGAAAAAGACCTTCGTGGTCAGGTCGATCTCGCTACCGGCAAGGTCGATAACGAACGTGAAGTTGGTTCAGCGATTGTGGGTGCAACGGTCGTCGTATGGTTGTAGCCTGGATCGTGAGAGTTAACTTCCACCAAATCAAGTGTATCGTCCTCATCGAAAGATCGGGCCAATGTCCCCATTACTATCGTACAAGTCTAGGTCGTCGATCCAGTGGAAGAAGTTGCATCGTATCTCTGGCTGTCATTTTGTGCATATATAGTTAGGGATATGTGGATTGGAACGTAAGATGTGAAAAATATATGTGCGGGCAAGATTCGCTTACGAGGATGTTCTCGCACGTGTAGTACGCCCGAGCGGTGATCGCTGGGTGTATGGACTAAATGATCTTAGCTGGTTCTTCGCATATACATTGTGGGTATGGTAACTTCAGTGGTACCGGTGCATCCTTCATAGAACAATCCAGACAGGGTTTAGCACATGAGTCTTGAGCTTGCTATAAAGTAGCTCCAAAGTGAGACTAGAGAGATCAACATTCTCCTCAATGGCAGTAGCATTCATCTCCCACTCCTTGGTGTTGATTGCAGCCAAGAGGTGGGTGGTATTCTCAGATTGAGAGTACTCAATGTCAACAGCTCTCATCTGATTGATCACCTTGTTGAAGCGAGTAAAACGCTCATTGATGCTCTCGCTTAACGCATCTCGAATTTGTTATACTCTCCTTGTAGACCATCTGGCGACTTGCTTGATCCGGGACGATCCTCATGGTAAGTTTCGAGGGTGTGCGAGATCTCATGTACGGTCTCAAGGTTGCAAATCCTATCGTACTCCTGTCTACCAAGCCCAGCATATAGAAGGTTCTTTGGCTTGTTGTTGCTAGCCAAGAGGGCTGCTGAAGCCGGCGTAACAACTTCGGGCAAAACGAGCGGGGCTCGAACAACCTCCTATATAGCTTGTCCTTCGTTCTCAAGGAAGACTCGCATGCGGTTATTCCAATAGGCATAGTCGAGCCCATCGAAGATATGCGGCTTGGTCGAGTACTTATCCATCGCCAAGTTCAGTGACCGGTTAAGATCAAGATTGAATTAATCGGGCTCTGATACCACTTGTTGGACCGAAAAGGCGACTAGAGGGGGTGAATAGGAGCACGCTCACTTTTTCACAAAGATCAGATTCAACACGAATTTCACTCCAATAGCTATGGAAGCTATGAAGATCAATATACCAGTACAACGGAAGACTAGTATTGAATCCAATCCAAAATCCCCAAAGCAAAAGACCAAAAGGAGCTCAAACCCTAATGGGCGGTCGATCAACAGTATTGCGAGGTCGATCAAGGCGGTCCGACCAAGGCAAAATGCGCGTGATCACCGGGCGGTCTGACCGGTGTTGTAAGAGCGATCTGACCGCACCTAATGATGAACAGCGCTAAACAGCCCGAAAACCAAAACTCAAATCGGTCTAACTTTTGATCCATGGGGCCAAACTCCACGAAACTTGAGATACACCTTCTCTAAGATATTAGGAACCTATTCCAATCAAGGATCACGTAGATCCATGCCAAAGTTCCTATCTTTTTCAGATTGAACGAAGGTTGCTCAAAAACGAGTCAAAATCGAAATATGATCTAAAGACTTGCTCATGGGTGATTGATGATCAAGATGATCCTAGATGGGTTCCCACATGTCACAGCAAGTTAGATCAAGTCAAGAAACCAAGCAAAAACTCGTGGATCAAAGAAGGAATCAAAATCAGCAAATAGAGAGAAGGAAAGCAAATAGACTCATATTGAGGAATCTTTCTTTGCATTGATTTTGATATGGTATTGGTTTACAGCCACTCCATCAAGGAGAACAAAGACTCAATACATGAGCGCGAAATCAAATCCAACTCTCTAGATCCCTAACCTCCAACTATCAACTCCCTAAGCAAACTAGGGTTTCAAAACAATGAAAGGGTTCAGGGGGTGCAGCCACCACCCTTCTCTATTTATAGTGGAGGCTTAGACCTTCTAGAAGATTGAACCCTAATGGGCTCCCGTTAAGCCCACACACAAACGGGTCACACACGCACATATTTTAAAGCGTCGTCTTCATCTCCTCTTGACCTAATCCGTTTCTCCTTGCGCCATCTTGCGCCGCAGGTTGGCAAAAGGTCACCAAGGCGGTATTTGGTAAAATTACCAAAATACCCTTTCTCGATCTTTTTCGAAGACCGAGTCCAAACTGCGTGAAGCACTTCCATGCTTCGCCACGTGTAGGTTGATCCAGCGGATCTCATCATGTCGGTAAGTCTCTCCCATCCGACTCCCACCGAAACCACCATGGCACTTGCACCAACCTCCACGCCGCTTGATATAACCCGTCACACCGAACTGCCCGTTCGGTCACCTTTATCCCTTATGCGCAATGCTTGACTCCATTGACCTCACCCGGCATCCCCGATCGTTCTGGACCTCAGCTCTCCAAGCTTAGTCCCGATCATCCTCGCCGTTGACCGTCATTGACCTCCAAGCAGCCTGCACAACAATAGACAAAGAAATCAATTCCGGGAACAAGTTCTTCACAACTTAACCCACGTTAGTCAAAACATGCATCATGCAACACATATGCACTGAAACCCATGAACTTAACCTAACCCAACAATCATCGCCACTTTTGGCCGATGAACAGTAGCAAAAACGGTCAAACCGCCATTGAATGGCCGATCTGACCGCTAGCTTTATGCCGGCTCGATCATATTACCGATCGACATACCAACGGCCGGTCGATCAAGACTCGTTCGACAAGACTTTAATCTTTGACGAAAACTCGCGATTCGACAAACCTTTAACGACATTGCCAATTGTAACATCATCCTAAGATCATGCACATATCCCCATGATATCCACAATACGACGCACGGAGGTCACCAACTTGTCTAACTCCCATTGTAGATCGACTACACATAATTAACAAGTTACAAACCGAAAACTTGTGAAGCAAATAAGAAGTACATATCGTTCAATATGTACCACGCGATAGAATACGGAGTCCGGCTGGGTCGAGTACATGTCGGTCGTTGTGGCCTCGTGTCATGGTGGGTCGTCCACGACCCTAACGCAATGAACTCTCGTCCGACTGGAGTACCACTCTATGTACGGATCGTACGTCCCGGGGTTGTAGGGAGCATCCTCCTAGACGACGTCCTCCAGGGCATGGAGCCAGCCCTCAACCCAAGAGAGCATCCTGTCAGCCCAGGAAGTCGTAGTAGGTACTCCCTTCCTAGTGTACCTGTGGAAGGCAAAACGATTATTTTGTAGGTATGTAAGGCAAATGTTAAGACAGAAATAAAACATGAACTTACCCATGGACGTCTGGTGCCAACCGCTGCCCCTAGGAGACTAGGACCTCATGTCGCAGACCGAACTAGCATATCACCCAGTGCACGTGGTACTCCTCCATGAAAACATCGTGCACCAAGATCCTCCGTTGTACCAGTACGCGTGGTCTCACGTGCACATGCTCGACAGGCCTCAAGGTGCGTGCGCGCACACCCTGTCGGGAGTGTACGGTGTCCAGATGGCGCGGTCATCCATCAACTGATCGAACATCGCAACGTAGTCTGGGTAGGACGTGTGCGTAGTGATCAGAGTGAACTTGGCCTGTGGAATAGAATAACAGAAACTTAGCACGAGAAATAAAATTACATTACCAAAAAAGAATAAATATTAAAAAAACTTACTCATCGGCGACACCACACCGTACCCATGGTCGGCTGGTCCACGTCATTGTCGTTGGCATACATGGTGGTGTCATAGGCTCCTAGGTCCAGCTATGGTCATCCAATCTGGAAAAATGATGCAAATCAAACTCACCTAGGGTTGTTCGTTCGGTATTTTCAGTGTATATGGTTCGGTAAATACGGTATTGTTAGTTCGGTAATACGATATTTTAAAAAATATGGTTCGGTATCGGTAAATACCAATTTATTTTGGTACGGTATCGATAAATACCAATTTATTTTTGTACGGTATCGGTAAATACCAAATTTACCAAAGTTAACACGAATTGCGAACGATACGGTGAGTCGAGGACTTGCGGACACCCCAGTCAAGTAGCAGTCAGCAGCGCATAGTATTTTTACACTGTACTGAAGTACCGAACTTCTACCTGAACCATGATTAGCAGTGCTAATTCATCAAGCATGCATTGCTTGTGCGGTAGTGAAAGTGCACAACTACTGCTAGTAGACTTGTAGGAGCCCCAGTGAAGCAGTAAAACGAGGTCAAACTGAGCAGACAAGATGCATATGACAGGTAACTAAGGGCGTGTTTGGTTCGCTGCACCGGATTGGCCCGCACCGCCTCATGCCAGATCACCCGCATTTGGTTCGCTGCACCGGGGATCTAGCCAGGTTCCGCTCATGCAAAAAGCCGCCCCGAGCCTGGCCCGACGCAAACGCGGGTTGGCACCTTCCCTCGCGAGCTAGGCTGCTGCTTTGCCGTCCGCGTGCAAAAGCCGCCTCGAGCTTGGCCCTCCGCGTGCATCCGACTCAGTAGCCGCCTCCTTCGTCGGCTTAGGGTTACCTCCTCCAGCGCCTCCCGTCTCGTGCCGCCTCCTTCGTCAAGGCTTAGGTTACCTCCTCCAAGGTGCCTCCATCTCCCAGCCCACCTCCCTCTCCCTCCAACGGCGGGCACCCTCCGGCCTCGCTCTCCATCTCCAGTGCAAGGCCGCACTCCTCCTCATTGCTCTCATCGCTATCGCCATGAGGTAAGATCAAGGACGGTGCTCCAAATGAGTTACCCATCACGCCCGCCCGTGCCCTCTCTCCTCTTATTCCTCCCCCTCTCCCATGTTTTGCCTAGATCTGTACTTGTTGCATGCTGGAATGACTGAATCTGGAATTATTTTTAGTTGATTCGACCCTTGTTAGTTCTTGATCTGTACTTTCTGAGGATGGTATGCCACTGGAGCGTTCTTGATCTGCATACATGTTTAATATGAAGCATCAAATATTTGTCTAGTTGATTTGTACCCTTGATCTGTTATGCCACTGGATACTATCAAGAACACCACTAGATACTATCAAGAACACCACTGCATACTTCATCTGCACTTTCTTCGTATGATACTAATTTGTGTAGTTGATCTATACCCTTGTTAATCATTCCACAATTGTTAGTCATTTTTGGAACCTCTGCATACTTGATCTGTATTCTGAAATTCTGGAGCTGAGGTTGTGCTGAAATTCTGGAGCTGAGGTTGTGCTGAAATTTTGTAGCTGAGGTTGTGCTGAAATTCTAGAGCTGAGGTTGTGCATGTATTAGTGCATGTTTGTGCTGAAATTCTGGAGCTGAAATACTAATTTTGTAATTACGCTGAGCTAATCTGGATGTATTGACAAAATATTAGTGATATTGTTCTACTGTAATTGTTGGTGTAGAACAGGCTGAACTATGAATTGTGAGATCTGAGGTCAATTTTGGAGTGTATGTGTGCCTTAATTACTGCACGAAAATGGTAAGTTCACTGTTTATTTTGGTTTTGTGCAAGTGCCATGAATATCAATCTCCTAGTAGTGTTCCTGCTTCAATACTCAGGACTTATGGTTTTCGTTTAGAATGTATATACTCGTCTATTCCCGCAATTCTTTGAGTAGGATATGGTGTTCGATCCATCTTAGAGTTTGACTATTTTTATATCTACTCTTGTTGTACTTGTAGTGAACTTCGAGATTATGGACTTCTGGAAATTTGCACACTGTAATGCATATCTGAACGCCATTGGAATTCTTTGCTATCGAAGTTTTCTCTCCAAAACGCCATGTTGATCGCCAAAGCTTGTGCCTCGCTTTTTCTGTTGAGTTTGCAAGTCGATTCTGTGGGAATCAATCCATCCAGCTTTGTTCTCGTTTCACTGGTGCGAGTGGGTGGAGACCAGATCGAGGAGCGATCCATTGGGACGTTCTTGATCAACTGGTTCAATCCACGCCCAATGTGACCATCTCTGCTGTCGTTTTACATTTGTTCTGTCTTAATCAATTTGAGGTCTTTTTTTTTGTCGTCGTGGAAAGAATAGAAGAACCAATTTACTAGCCGTTTTTTGTTGGATGTGAACTACTTGTTGGTGATTTGGCTAGATAGGGCTTTTACCGCCGCACATTATTGTTCATTGTTTGGCCGATTAGCAACAAAATTTTTGCTACTACTATTCATCTCATTATTGTTGTTACATCGGTTAATTGGAGGAGTTGTTTGTTGAGGCTCAAGCGATTGACACATACACAAAGTTATGCACATTGACACTAGCAAACGAGGTCATCAGGTTATGCACCGCGAGTTAGATTAACAATATATATTCACGCTGAGTACTTGTCCATAAGTTAATAATTTGTAGAAAATGTTGATTCTCCATATCATACCTCAAATGTGATGATGATGAGATATTTAGCTTAAGCATGAGGTCCTTAGCCATTTTTCCATCCTACTAACACATTCTACTAAGGGGATATTCTTACCCTCCAATACAAGAGGTGAGCACAAACTCCCACATGCAGGCAACCAAACAACCTAACATTGCATCCAGTCATGCATCCACTCCCCTTATGCAGCCAACCAAACAACATCTCAGCACAGCTTGGCCCAACAGAAACAGCCAACCAAACACCCCATCTTGTATCCACTCAGCCTGGCTAGATTCAGCCTAGATGACCTGTATGAGACAGGCTAGGAGTATGCAGGCAACAAAACACACCCTAAGCAAGCAAAGCTTGGGTTCGAACCAAGCTGCGGCAGCAGCCCAGCATCAACCCGCCAATGGTAGGCCAACAAGCAGCCCAGCACCAAGCCACCAACAGGAAGCCCAACAGCCCAACGGGCTAATAGTCCAATAGGCAAGCATGGACACTGCGGCACCCAGCAGCAATCGGTTTTCTTGGTTCGTTCAGTTTGTGCAATCGGTTTTCTTGGTTCGTTCAGTTTTTATTCAGTTTTTTTAATATAAAAAAACGAATCCTAAAAAAACCATATTTTTAGAAATCGAACCGAACACCGAATACCAGTGAAATCGAGTTAACCGATATGGTTCGATTTTTTTGGTTCAATTTATTCGGTTAGGTGCAAAAGTGAACAAACTTGAGTCACCTAAAAGCTAAAGCAACGAAAGCTTAAAAATGTCATCGGGTGCAAACCTTTTCTAAAGTTCAAATGGCCACAAAGACCCACAACCGCGTCTAGTGCAGACGGGAGACTGCAGCGCAGACCCCCAAGTTCCGTCCAACCCCAGAAAACCTAAGTTGTAACTACAAAACCACGCTTGTTCTGTACAACAGAGGATTCCATTCGTAGTCAGTGGCGTACACACTGTGGGGGCGCGAGAGGGCTGGAGCACCGGATCCGCTCGCGCACACCCTTGGTACCTTCTTAGTACCTTTGCCATTATTTGCGTCACAAATTTAGTTAATTTTGTTCTTAGGATTGCTACTTGTGCATATTTCTGGGTTTTCGAAATGTACCATTTTAACTTTGTTCCTCATAATTTATGTATCAATTTAGATTGCATATGATATTTAAATGTGTATTTGCTAGCTCACCTCATAGTAACTTTGTCCTACTAGCACCCTATCTGTTTTCATCCTGCGTACGCCACTGTTCATAGTTAATCATTTCCGAAGGACCGGATCGGAAGTTTACCCCAACTTTGCCTGCTTTCCCAAGAACCTTACACTGCAACCGCAAGCCTTTTGGGCTTGTTTGGACCAGTGTGGTCGAAGGCATAGACCAGTATGGTCGAAAACTTAGCGGTCAAAACTCAGTGGTCGAGGGTGTTGTCGAAACTCAGTAGTCGAAACTGAGTGGTCGACACTCAGTGATCAAAACTGAGTGATCAAAAGTGTGGTCAAAACATAGTGGTCAAATATGTGGTCGAGACACAATGGTCGAAACTGTGTGGTCGAATTGTGTGGTTGAACTGGGTGGTCAAAACACAGTGGTCAAAACTGTAGTCGATACTCAGTGGTCAAAACTATGTGGTCGAACTGTGTAGCCGAAACACAGTGGTTGAATTGGTGGTCGAAACATAGTGATCAAAACTATGGTCGAGACTCAGTGGTCGAAACTGTGTAGTTGAATAGTGTAGTAGAAACACAGTGGTCGAACTGTGTGATTGAAACACAGTGGTCGAAAATGAGTGGTCGAACTGTGTAGTCGTCACACAGTGGTCGAAAATGAGTGGTCGAACTATGTGGTCGAAACACAGTGGTCAAAACTGTGTATAGGTTACCTGGTCGGGAGGAGGCTTCGACTATCTGGTCGGAAGGGTTCTCGACCACCTAGTTGAAAAGGGGTTTTCGACTACCTACAGTCGAAGGAGGTATGACCAAGTGTGGTCAGAGGTACGACTAGGAGTAGCCAGAGGTACGATTGGGTGTTGACAGCACGTAGTCGAAGGAGTTTCAACTACGTGGTTGTAGGAGGTTCGACTGTGCGTAGTCGAAGGAGTTTCGACTTCATGGTTGTAGAAGGTTGGACAGCGCGTAGTCGAAGGAGTTTCAACTACGTGGTCGTACAAGGTTCGACAACGCGTAGTCGAAGGAGTTTCAACTACGTGGTCGTAGAAGGTTCGACAGCACGTAGTCGAAGGAGTTTTGACTACGTGGTCGTAGAAGGTTAGACAACGCGTAGTTGAAAGAGTTTCGACTATGTGGTCGTAGAAGGTTGGACATCGCGTAGTCGAAGGAATTTCGACTACGTGGTCATAGAAGGTTGGACATCGCGTAGTCGAAGGAATTTCGACTACGTGGTCGTAGAAGGTTCGACAGCGTGTAGTCGAAGGAGTTTCGACTACGTGGTCGTAGAAGGTTTGACTGCGCTTTCACGTAAATCGGGGGGTGGTCCAAGAGTGTCTGGTGGCCACTAGGGATGGCAATCGGGCGCGGCTGGTACGGGTAGTACTCACCCATACCCATGCCCGCGACCCTGATTTTCGCCCACGGGCATGCCCGCGAAGGACGACGGGCGAAGAACCTCGCCCATACCCGTCGCCCGCGGGCATGCCCGTGTACCCGCGAACCTCGCCCATGCCCGTGAAGTGACAGATCATGAGATGCCAGTGATCTCAGTTGTAATTAAGCTACAAACCCTAATGGTGATAGGATCACACATCAAACTGTAATGTTAAGCTACAAATTGTAATGCTACAAGCTGTAATTAAGATGCCTATATGGCGTGATGTGACATTAAGCAATTAAGCTACAAAATGTAATGTTGACTCACCACATTCACAAGATTTGTACAACTTGTCAGAAGCCCGTAAGATGCTAGTTTAGAAATGTCACCCAACTTGTAAAAAGATGTAAACACAACACATTTACGTGTACATACACCATAATCATGACATTGATACACAAAACACCGATGAAGAAACAATCGGAGTAGGTTTATATATCTCCGATGTAGTATTATCAGAAGGGAGAAAACAGAACATAGAAGTTCAAACAAACAAATTTACCTATTGTGCGAAGTGTGGTTTGTTTGAAAGACAAAAATCGATATGCTTGACACTTCCGAACACTTCTTGCATTTGTTCTCAAAGTCCGACAACCGATCCATTAGCACCGGAATCATGCAAAGGACTCAATCTGAAAACAAAAAGGAACCAAGACAAACTCTAGTTTAGACCTAATACTTGTTAGATCACTTTCACATCATTATATCCACCTATACAAGGTTGAAATCTTGCCATTGGATCACGAAGTTGGTTGGATCTATTACCACTCTCTCAATCTTGCCATTGGATGCAAAATGCCTATAAGTTTCGGACTTATGCAATCCCTCGAGAATCATTGCCATAATTTCAGATGCCTATAAGTTTTAGGCTTGAGGAGGAGGAGGCCGAGCTTGAGGAGGAAGCGGCCGGGCTTGAGGAGGAGCACCTCTAGGGCTTGAGGAGGAGGAGGCCGGCTTGAGGAGGAAGCGGCCGAGCTTAATAGGCACGAGCACCTCTGGGGCTTGGTCTTCCCTACCACCGCCGCCCAGACGCTTCGACCACTCTCGGCTGCTCGACCTACCCACACCAAGACTGCCTCACAGCCACACAGCGACGCGGACGCGGGCATGAGGAGGGCAGCAGCTAGGCCGGAGGAGGCCGGGCGGATCTGGAGGAGGAGGAGGTCACCGGAGGAGGAGCGGCATGCAGGGCGGGGCCGGACGGGCGGATCTCGAGGAGGAGGGGTCACCGGGAGGAGGCGGCAGGCTGGGGTGAACGGGCAGATCTGGAGGAGGAGCTAGGCAGTAGGGCGGGGGACGGACGGGCGGATCTGGAGGAAGAGGAGGTCACGGGAGGAGGAGCGGCGAGTAGGTCGGGGAGACGACGCAAGGCAATCGGGAGGAGGAGGAGGCGGGCAGGCGGGGGCGACAAGCGGATCTGGAGGAAGAGGAGGTCACCGGGAGGAGGAGCGATGGCAAGAAGTCGGGAGGACGACGCCATGAGGCAAAGAAGTCGGGAGGAGGAATGGCCGAACGGAGGAACTGGGCTTTGTCTTTGGTGGGTGGCGGTGGCAAAGGCCGGGAAATGGGAATCGGGGTTGGGGAGAGTGAGAGTGTGAATATGGGACAGCGAGGTGTGCAAAGACTAACCCTAGGTTTTAGTGGACCCATCTGTCGATCCATATCGCGGTAAAGGGGCGAGAATGCACGGTGGAGCTCACCCATGCCTGCATTCGCATCTTTGACGACGCGAGAGTTTCCCAGTATTCATGCCCATGGGTAAAGAAGACAGCCCATACCCAGCTCCATTAGGGTATTTACCCGCGGGCACACGGGTAATCGGGCACAATTGCCATCCCTAGTGGCCACTAGGCATGTGCCGGTATGGCATAGAGGGGACGGGTTAGCCAGAGCTGGGCTGGCGACTGGAGACAGCGACGACGGGAGAATCTCCATGCTACTGTAGTGGCTTGAGTGAGGAGAGTAGTCTTCGATTTTCAGGATAGCTCCTGGGAAGCAGGTAGATGGTCCTGGAGTATTCCACACCGGTGGGGTCGATTCGACTTATAGGGGTCGGAGAGGAGAAAGAGTGAGGTCAATGGCGGCCCTTGTGAACAAAATGGTGAAATCGTGTAAGGGGAAAACGCCTCTTGGGTCATGAAAGGTGAGCGGACCCATACAAGGAAGAAGAGCCTTACTGATGGGGGTCAACAGCGATGGTGGCTTTGCGGTGACGCTCGGCCAAAGCGAGCGCACGAGTCTTACCTGGAGCTCACACGACTGCTACCAACGACGATGAAATTATGGACAACAACGTTCTAGAAGCCATAACTTTTACACCACTTAACCAAATTCATTGATATTCCAGTATATGGAAAACTTAAACAATAAGCTACAACTTTCATAATATGACAAAACTATAAAACATGACGTAGATACCCCAAAACTCTCTCACAAAGCTCAGCAGCACACTAAACCAAAACATGGCACAACCAAAACACCAATTCCTTCTATCGATTTACCCTAAACTTAGATTAAACAACAATCTAACAACGTAGCAAGGATTTCTAGATTGTTATGCTCGAAAATAGACGACGAAGATGATCGGACCATGAAACCCTAATTTTCCCTCTTCTCCCTTGCTCTTCCTCTCCTTCTTCCTGGCTTCTCCTCCTTGCTCCTCCTCTGCAGCAGCAGCAGCAACAATGCGGCAGAAACCCCGGCAGCATGCGACACAGCAAATGGTGGTGGCGGCGGTCTGATCTGAAGGTTTGGTAGAGCTAGTGGCATCGCATGATAGAAGCGTCGATTCTTCGCGGCAGGTGCGGCGAAGTTAGCGACTCGTGCGACAAGTAGGTCTGACGACCTAAGCGCAATGGACTCGCGGAGCTAGGGCAAGGGGCATGAGGCGCCGGCTAGGGTAGGACAGCGGCCCCCTACCCTCCCTTAAATACGATGCGCAGGGCCCCTATGCCGAGTCCAACTTGGAGTCGGTTTGGGCACTGGCTCGACCCACTCCCATCCTCTCTTTCTTTCTTTTCTGATCCTTTACTTATTTTTTAGGTTTTAAAATAAATGGGATATTATAATGACAAGGGTCACGTCGCTGACGAACTATCACGAAAGAACAAAAAATTTAGATGAGCATACAAAATGTAGTCCTAATAGCCTTCAACTTTATTGCTCTGTGTTACAAGATGCGCCCCCTCCACTTACATAGTAGGAGGGGTTTTCTTTCTTACAAGAGAAACGAGGACTAAGTAATCTACTAGTATTTTGAGTTTAGGTTAGTGTTTACGTACCATAATATTACAGCAAGCAATTGTTAAATAAACGATCGAAACTAAGTAAAATAATAAGAATGACAATAAAGGACTCAACAGCGCACTGTCATCCCAATTTCTCTGGCCGTTCGATTCTCCGCGAAGAGCTGATCCTGCCGTCCTTGGTTCTGGCTTTTGAAGCGTCCGATGTGTGATCCATGCGATCCTAAGTCCTAACGGTTTCCGACGATGACCTAGAAGATTCCACCCCTTCTTAGATCCACAATCCGCATCTCCTTCCTCGGAGGCAAATTCTCTGAGGCACCGTCCCCGTGAGGTCCCTCCCCCGAGCCGTTGGATGGAGGATGAAATGGACGGAGATGCCTCATCTTCCTCCCCTCTCCGAGTCTCCGTCCCTTCTTCCTTCGTCCCGAGCGGCTTACCCCGTGCCGCGCCCCTGCGTGCGTCCCCGGCGTGGTCGTGTTGGCCGGCCATGGGGGCTATCACCTCGGCGGAGCTCAACTTCCTCGTCTTCCGCTACCTCCAGGAGTCCGGTTCGCCCCTCGATTCCTTCCTCCAACGTTTTGATTGCTTAGGTCGAGATTATTTTGCATGTTTTATACGGACTGCGGGTTTAGGGGTTTTGATGCTACGGAATCTCTAGTCTCCCCTGGTGAGATTGTAATGGATTTGTGCGTTACTTAGGGGGATAAGGATCTGGTAATGCAGAATGTTCTTGGGAACTGACGCGCTAAGAGCTGCATTTGCGAGTGGTAGATTGTGGGGTTCGAAAATCGTTGGTGCATGGGGTAGTTGATGTCTTAGTTTTTTGGAAGAAATTGTAGGGGTAATTTGGGGCGGGGGGATCTGCTTTTGGTGGTAGTTCGTCGACCTCTGCTTCCATATTGGTGTTACAGTCGGAATGCAGAAATTCACACAACTCAGAAGTCAGAACCACCAAAATAGTGCTATAGGTGGTTCTTCATTTGGGTTTTTGTTTATCTTCTACAAGTGCTTGATAGACTTTGGTTTATCGAGAGAAGAATGTTATGTCAGGATCTTTCAGTTAAATTTACACCCAATAATTGTCATTCTTACTGTGGGCAGCTCTTTATTTTTTGTTGTTCTTGAGTAAAGTTTTTTATCATCTGCATTTCCTTTGCGAGCTTCTAGAATCGCTGGCATCTATAATTATTTTTAAGCGCATGATTTTCACTGCTAATGGTTTCTCTTCCAACCAACCTTTGCAGGTTTCGTTCATACAGCATTTACTCTAGGATATGAAGCAGGGATCCATAAGGGTGGGATAGATGAAAATGTAGTTCCACCTGGTGCTCTCATCACTGTCGTGCAGAAAGGCTTCCAGTACATAGAATTGGAAGCAAATACAGATGAAGTAAGCCTGTTTATCTTTAGTGTTTACTACTGCCGATGCATGCTACATCATGCACTTTTCTTGCTTCAGAATGATGAAGAGGTTGAGAAGGATTTTGCCCTTTTGGAACCTCTTGAAATCACCACCAAAGATGTTGAAGAGTTGCAACAGATTGTGAAGAAGAGAAAAAGGGAGAGGCTTGAAAGTGACCGTGACAAGGACAAGGGAAAAGATGAAGAATGTACCGAGGAGCATGAACGACGTCCTGGTGGTGAACGCGAGAGAGAGTGCCATGACAAAGAAAAAGAGCAAGAGAGGGAGAAAGCCAGAACTGAAAGAGACTGGGAGCAAGAGCAAGAGAAAGAGAAAGAGAAACAAAGGGAAAAGCAGCATGCAGAGCATATTGATAAGGTTAAGCATAAGGAAGATCCTCTTGCGGGTGGAGGTAATTAATTGTTAGCTGTTCTATTCCCCCCTCTACCACCAATTTCCTTTGTGCAATGTTTTAGCAAACAACAAACCGTTGATTAAAACTTGAATGGCTGTAGATGCTTCAATCTTTTCTGCCATATTTCATTAACTTGAGAATTTTTTGTAATGATAGTTTAATGTATGATGCATCTCTTTTTTCTTTTTTTCTAAATCTGATAAGTACTGTTTATTTTACATTGTTGGCAAGTTTTCACAATGTTTATTGATTTTACTGCAAATTAGTATGTAGATTTGACAAAAAAATTACTTTTATCAGTCAATGTGTCATGCTTGCATCAAATATTTTTGAAGTCTTCCATAGTATTATGAGTATATCTGATGGGGAGTAACACTTTATCCATACCATAACAACTTACGCACTTGCTTAAGAATGAATGTCTATTTCATGGTGAATGACTCACAGGGCTATGCAGGAAGTTCACTAGTGTTTACTTCGATGGGTGATTGGAAAACCTTTGGAACTGTATGGTGTTTATTGGATGTCTCGATCAATTTGAGCATGTCTCATGGGAGGTGTGTTTCACTGGGTCGAGAATATCCAAAAGATTTGTTGCTCATGATTGGTTGTCCCCTTTGGACTTATTGTCCTACTCTCCCCCATCTATAGAAGCTTCCTATTGAGCTTGTTTCTTTGTTCCATTTTGTTTGATGAACAACTCTCTTTTAATGAATCTAGCGAAACAATCAGTTCTCCAGTTAAATGCCATATATGGTTTTTCGCCACGATCTTTCCATATCAAACAAGTTTCTATTAATGACTTATCCAAACTACAAGTTCTCCTCACCACCCATCTTTGAGTCCTTTGTTTAATCCATCGATAGCATGTACCTTCTCTGCTGATGTCCTCTTTTCTCTTTGATGCCATAGGGCGAGGAGACAAGAAGTTTGCAATTGAAGACTGTGTATCATGACAACATTTTGGATCGAGTAGCCTCACTTTTTCAATAATCAAGATTATGAAACATGTAGTACTTTGAAAGGTGAATAACATTTGAAAAGAAAAAAAGGAAAGATATCTGATGTTACCTTGGTAATTGCTTGGTCTGATCTGATGGATCAGGTCCAAGGTGCTATTGCGTAATATTTAAAGAAGGCAGCAAGAGTGGACTAGTGGGTATAGCACTTGGGCCAGAGAAGTGTATATCATTCTACCAAAGAGCCTGAGAATATGAGATTAGATACAACAATTGCGCCGCGGAAGAATATAGCATTGCACGGAAGAGCATGAGATTGTGAGATCGATATAGTATTTGCGCCGTTGAAGATTATAGCATTGCACGGAAGAGCATGAGATTGTGAGTCACTTGCACTGTAGAAGGATATAGCATCGCATGACAGTGCATGAGATTGTGAGATCCGATATAGTACTTGCCCTATGAAAGACTATAGTATTGCACTGAAGAACATGAGATTGTGGAATTTGATATAATTTTGAGAATATATTTGGTTTTTTCGAAATTAGGAGGATGGCAAATTGACAATTGAGAGGTATGGGTAAGGTACTAAATGTTATGAGTCTTGTGTAGTATCTACAGGAGTCCATCCAAACATTCATGCAAAACCGAGTATAGATGAAGCAACCATCTGAGACCATCTGCGATAACCAACCTTTATTTGAGACCTCAAACTATCCAAGTTAAATAAACCTAGAAACTAGATCATGCTCGCATAGGCAACAATCTGCCTTTGAGCTGGAGATACTGTATTCATATCGTATAAGTGTTCAAATAATAATTAAATGATATTACGTACAAGTATTTACATGATAAATGAGTGATAACAAAAGACCACAAAATATCACAAGTAGTGTGTCCATCATCCTGATTGAGCAATTGCACTTGCAAGGTCATCGCGGAAACTATCTATAGATGTAGCACTCGTTTGCGACGTTGACGCATCTGATGCATTCTGAGAAATAACATACTTTGCATATCTTGATGGTATTGTGGGCATATAATTAGGATCCCGATCGAACCTATGAAAATGCATGTCCGGCGAAGCATGTTCACGTATGAAGTTGTGGATTCCCATAGTTGCTGCAACAATCATCTTTTGCTTGGATATGTGAAAACTCGACATCTTAAGAAGTATTCTCTATTTCATCTTTCATACACCAAAGGATCTCTCAATTACGTTGCGACCACTCGAGTGCAATTGGTTGAATTTATCTTTCTCACCACTAGGAGCAGCACCTTTCCGAAATTATGGAACATGGTACCTTTGCCCCTTGTATGGCGCTAAGTACCCAGGCCTGTTCGGTCATTTCTCTGGAATTTCTTTCACATGCTTAGATCATTTCTAATTCTACTGTGAACCGTAGAAAAGTTTGGATCCTTTGACCTCACAAAATCTTTAGACATTCTGATCACACATTGTAAAACTTCATCAAACTTCTTGCTAATTATCTCACCAGAATGCTTGAACCGATTCTGCACTCTTCGGTTAGATTCACAGCCACCACATATGAATAGGAAAAGAGTTAGTGCTTTAATTGAACTTGTATACGTAGTTGATTTCAAGTCATATGTACTCACCAATAGATCATGTAGACTGTGAAAGATCGTAGCATTCATACGAAACATGTTGTAGCTTTCTCTTGGAGTGGTCAAAGTTTCTCTCACCCAAGCTATTCCACTAAGCCGTGAAGTTCTAGGCTCATTCATGTCCAAGTAGGTAATTCTCCACGATAATTGCAGTAGCAGCGAGGTGACTTGACATGTCTTGCCATAGACGCATTATCTGCACATCACATTCATGTTCCTCATCTGATATATTACTCCCTTCACTATCGCTTTCACACGACGACATCTGTACATGAACATAGAAAAACACAACAATATAAATAGCAATTTAAAAATACATGATTAGGCATTAGGTCCAGATGACAGTATATAACTAGTGAAAAAGTGTCTTGTAATCCAAAAAAAGTTTTACAGGCCAGTAGAAAAATAAAGAATAATAAATACGAATACAAGACAAACTACTTGTACGAATGTCTTTAGAATCATCCTAACATTACAATCAAATTTCTATTTGCCATACTTGGCATCATACTTCCTTTTGAGCTATTCAAATTGTGCTTCACTATTGCGCAAGGTCATAAACATTTCCTTTTACTCATTCTTTAAGAAAATTTTAGATGCAATGAAGTGCTCATTACTCCCATTAACAGCACCACACTCTTCAACTGATTCCATGACATTCTTGATGCTACACACCGAGCCTCTCTCTTTTCTGTGCAAATGCTTCAAAAGATGCATGCGACTTCTCATTCAACTCAACAATTCTTCTCAGTTGCTCTTGCATGACCACAGACCTACTCTTTGGTTTCCTCCCCTTATCATTGCTAGGGCCGCAAGCTCTCTTCTCTTTTCTACCAGTTGGCGATTCATTTTCACGATCACTATTATATTTGTCATCATTTTGATCTTCAAGCTCTTCAATATCAATAGCTGTCAATGCATGCATAGGATTTTGAGGTAATGTTCCCATTGCAGGAGACCGATGGTCTTCACCGGTGTTGCGAATGTCGTCAAACATCTTGGACAACAGCTTCTTCTTTTGAAGTCCACCTTCTCAAACTTGGAACATCCTTTATATTCTTGTTAATGCCAAATATTACAAGTTAAACCTTCACTAATAATAGAGTTAGGAGTGTACATTAATGCATTAAAAAATAGATAATGAGTAATGACTTACTTTTTTAATTTCTTCCACCGTTCGGGGGTGGCCTTTATTGTCTTCTTTTTATGATCCCAACCTAAACCTGTCTCATTTGTCCTCAATTTCCTCCAAATGTTGTAACCGTTCTTTAATTTATCCCATTCATATTTTATTTGTATCTTTTTGTATTTCAGCCCAGTCTTCTCTGCAAATTTTGCAATCACTAGAGTATACCCTGTATTGTTCAAATGGGTATTCGGGCGATTGTTTGCCACTACTTGTTCAACGAACAATTTACACACTATCCTAGTGTTCTCGTCGTTCCACTCAGCTTTATCAGCCATTTGCATTGTCAATTTCAAATATTGGGTTCTATTTTTCCATTGTCAATCATTGAAGATCACTAAGCATTGCGACATTCCACAGAAATGACTCAATCTCAAAGGTGACAATTTCAGTAAACATGAAATTGTCTAATCAAGTCGCTGACATCAATCACATTCACAAATTCACATAAGCATGAAACTACTACATGTCGAGACTTCAACATACAATTTTTCACCTAAAACTACTCAAACTCCATGTAATCAAGTTACAATACTGCAATTTTACTGAAACTTCGACAATCAAACAAAGGATTATAAGAAGTTAAATGGCCTAAGTTACTTTTGATTTGAAATTTCTCAAGATAAATAAAACGATAAAAAACACTGCATACTTAATGTTGTAGAGCACTTCTAAATGATCATCCAAACAAATCATAAATCACAGAAGCATTGAAACCAAACAAAACATTCACAAATTCACAAACGCATGAAAAAAATCATCAATCACTAACATCCCACTGATAAAGAATTCCATGGCAATTACATGATATTTTGCGTACTACATTCACAGATTAATAGATATACACACGAAGAGGAAGAGGAAGATGCATAGATGGTGGTCGGCGAACAGGAAGGAGACTAAGGGAGTAGGGAGGGCAAGGGGGACGGCCGGATGACGACCTTACCTTCACAGGAGCCGGCCGGTGGTGCTCGGGAAACAGTGGTGGCGAAGAAGGTGGGGAACAACGGCCTATAGGGTTTTCAGGGTCAGCAGCGGCGCACTCCGGGGACGACGGCGGCGTAGTGGAAGACCAGACGGGGTGCACACGGGGGCCAAAGGTGGCGCACCAGGGGTCGGAGGCGGCACACGCGGAAATCGCCCAATCGCGAGAGCAGTTGGAGATGAGGACGCGAGGGGGAATGCTGGTTCGGAACGCTTGGGGGTGTCTCGCAGTGGGATGAGATAGGGTGTAGTTCGATGGCATTTGCGGGAAATAACAATCAACTTCAAGGGGTATTTTGCTTCTGCAAGGTTGGATTCTCACGAGAATCCACAGGAAGGTTGCTTCTCCTCGCTAGTTCATTTTTGAGATAGCTCCTCGCGAGAAGCGGAATCTGGTGGTTTTGAGAAGCTGGATGTTTAGTACGGCTCAATGAGATCCAAACGAGGAGTTAAGAGTAGGAGCTGTACCAACCAGGGCC
Source organism: Phyllostachys edulis (assembly GCA_036346405.1). Classification (NCBI taxonomy): domain Eukaryota; kingdom Viridiplantae; phylum Streptophyta; class Magnoliopsida; order Poales; family Poaceae; genus Phyllostachys; species Phyllostachys edulis. The sequence continues at coordinate 28,031,833 of CM070558.1, read as the reverse complement.
TAATACTCGATATAACAAAAAATAAACATTTTCATTTCATCCTCTCATCACCTGATATATTGTTTGATATCTGATACTCAATACACCTAATAGAAAATATCACGAACCTAGTTCATGAGAGGGGTAACTACTGTATAGAAGAGGACCGGGATGGCACGGCTGAGGGGGAGGAACATAGGAGAGGGAGGAGATCATGGGCTAGGAGGAAGAACCTTAGAAGAGATTAGATTGATTCATTCTTATTGCTTGCCTCTCGATGGTACAGCTCCTCTCTTTATATAGATGAGGTTAGCCTAAATGCAATTTATCTAATCTATCTTAAGGATAACTACGACTAATCAACCGGTCCTAGGAAGGTGCACCTGCTCCCCTTTTGCTCATCTCCCGTTGAACTGCTGCCAGCCAATCCGCTAGGATTATGGGACAATATGAGTCATACGACAGGCTGGATTGCTGCTGTTGTGTGCCTGCTTTTGCTGCCATCCTTGCACTACCGATAGACCATACCCATGACAGAAAACAACAAGTACTTGACATGTTTTGTTCAATACATTGGACATGGGAGCTGGTTTTGGATTTTGACATGGGAGCTGGTTTTGGATATTGTTTGGACGTAGAGTTTAGCATTAGTTACAAAAGAAGAGGAAATTAATGTGGCTCAAGGAGGAACTGTTTCTTGTGGAATTCGTATGAGTTCATAAATGGAAGGCGTAGGCCCTTGTGACTGTACGGTTACTTCTTGGTATCCCGGTTTCTGTATTGGTGCTTCAGAAAGGCTTCCACTCTAGCATATCTCAGTACATTTTTTCATTTAATTTTAGGGAGAACTAGGGCCTTATTTCACCATAGTTATTGGATTTTGTGTATGTCACTTTACATTCACCATGCCAGGGTGTACTAATATATTATTACCACAGGTCCCACACCAATGGATGTTACTACAACTGCTAATGAAATTTCTAGCACGGATGTTACTGTTTTGGAAGGACACAGTTCAGAGGTTAGCAGGGTCTTCTTGTGCACAGCTGTTTTTCCTTCTGAAATAGATTAGTGAATCCTATTATATTAGCTTACTGTTTGTTTTGCATTGTTTATATTTAGGTTTTTGCTTGTGCATGGAGTCCAGCCGGTTCTCTTCTAGCTTCTGGGTGGGTCCTTATTATCTGCTTTATTGTATATGTACTTGTATTTTTTGTATTTGTATTTTTTGTATTGATTATTTGTGCACCTGTGTGTCCTCATTGTGGGCTCAACTGTAGGATGCCATCAAGTTGCTAAGTTGTCTACATGTGAATAGTCGTAGGATCTGTTGCTGCATATTTCAATGTTTGTTCTTAGAGATATCTCCTGAGAGCCGGAACGTGATCTCTCAAGATTAAAATGATGGAGGTTTCCTTTCCTTATAACATCTGGCTTCTTAAATCTGAACTTGATATGCTCCTTTGGACTTGCCCTTCATATATTTCTATTTCAGCCCTCTATTAATTTGTTGCAAACTATATGTACACCCCCTCCTAGTTACCAAGAATGTTGTTTATCGGTATGTATCCTCATTGTTGAGTTATATTACTATTTTGTACTTGCTAGGTCGGGAGATTCAACGGCTAGAATCTGGACAATTCCAGATGGTCCGTGTGGTTCCATCATGCATTCATCTCCTCCAAGTGTTCATGTTTTAAAACATTTTAAGGGTCGGACTACCGAGAAGAGCAAGGATGTCACCACGCTTGACTGGAATGTAAGTTTCTTTATGCTGTAAATATTCTATTATATTCGTAATTTCTTCCATGTTCATGAATGATTTTTTGGGCCAAATTTATCTAGAGTACCATGTCATAGGCTAGCTGTTGATAGTAATCTGTTTTAGTAACCCACTTGGTTGTTACGCAATTCTTGTTTCCTCTACTTTGTCATGTTCATCTTAGTATTTGTCTCGCCTATCATGTATTCCAGGGCGAAGGTACACTACTTGCTACAGGTTCCTACGACGGGCAAGCAAGAATATGGAGTAGGGATGGTAAGGTACTGTGTTTATATATTTGTTCTGTTGGCTTTGGCTATTTAATTATGATGTTATCCCTGGCCTTAATGTTTGTCTAAATGACGACGGGGATTCATTGTAAATTTTGTGTCATAACTGTATATAACTTAACATTGGGCAGTACTGCATGCTCACGCACAGACTTCTTCAATATGCATGTCAAAATTTTCCAAATATGGGTCTTAAAGCCCAGACATTGTATGTTCACCCTGCTCTTTTGTCCCAGTCTTTATTTCTTATCTGAATGAATTTGTCAGGAGAGTTGAAGCAGACTTTGTTGAAACACAAGGGACCTATATTTTCGTTGAAATGGAATAAGAAAGGAGATTTTCTCCTAAGTGGAAGCGTTGATAAAACTGCTATTGTGTGGGATACAAAGTCATGGGAGTGTAAGCAGCAGTTTGAATTTCATTCAGGTAATAATTTGCATGCCATAATTGTCTTGATTTCCGTCTCATGTTTTTTCTGTGTTGCACAGATATTCTATTTCATTCAGCTCAAACTAACTTGTCCCCATTCTTTATGTAGCTCCAACACTAGATGTTGATTGGAGAAACTATAACTCTTTTGCAACATGCTCAACTGATAACATGATCTATGTTTGCAAGATTGGGGATCCACGCCCAGTTAAAGCATTCAGTGGTCATCAGGTTGGTTTTTTCAAACATTACATGCTATTTATAATGTATTCTGCATTTTAAACTGTATGTAATTCTTTCTATATTGCATGTGGCTTTTCCGTGGTTATTTGTAACATATTGAGCAGCCCTCCTTTTTGTTTATTACAAATGCTAGAAATTTTAAAACGTGCTATTGATTGTCTCTTCCCACTAGGCAACATGGAAATCCTTTTGCTTTCTTAACAAATTGCTGAAAGTGTTAAGTGTAGATATGTATAGGCCCATTAGCTTAGGCTGGCCCATGTGACCCATGTAAATCTTGTATATATATCACCTCAATAATGAATAAAATGTATAGTTGTAAATAGCCATTTTGCTTCTCTCTTTGTATCTAACAGAAAGGTGCTGGTAATTGTTTCTTTCTTGGTTGAGATCTTTAGAATGTTGAAGTTGGCCAACAGCCCAACATGAATACTCGAGAGTTCTGTGTATGACTTAGAATATGTGATCAATTAATTCCTTCTGTTCTCTGTATTTTGTTTGGTTGATTATCTTCCATTACCCACATACATAGAGTGGCTGCATAATTCTAGATGCTATAGGAGATATTGAATGAATGTGATCACGGACCAGCATTCCAGCAATTAATTATATGGCATGATATTATTTGTACTCAAAGAAAGGAGTTATGTGTTGTTCTTCTTGTCCACAAGGTTCAAGAAAGCGCTAGATGCTAGTCAGGCGGTGGCCCGTCTCCTAGCGTGTAGACCGCCTAGGCGGCCGCCTAGGCTACAGTGCATAGCAGCCGACAGCATGTTGAATGCGATGAATTGAGCAGGCAACAGGCATCCAATTTAGCAAGAAAGAAGGAAAATTACCCGGCGAGAGGTAGAAGCAGAGACAGAGAGCGGAAGATGTAGAAGCAGCAGAACCGGAATTCTAGCCACAGCCCCGTCGTAACTCACCATCGCTGGCCCCTTGCTCTCTCAGCTGCTTAGGTGGCGCACTGCCGGCGGCGACGATCACATCCTTCTATTGCTGCCGTTGGTTGAACTCTGTTGCAACTCACCGCCGCCATCACTACGCTCTGCTGCTGCCATGGTCACCGGATCTGGACTGCGAGGGAGGCAGCGGATTGGGAGGGACTGCGAGGGAGACGACGAAGGCCGATAGGGTCGGGACAGAGAGAGGCGCGAGATTGGGAGGGAATGAGATGGAGGTGGCGATGGTGCTAGCAGACTCGAGATGGGGATAGACTCCGGGAGTTGTGTTCATGCCCTAGGTTAGTAGATTTGAGATGGGCTAGGTTGGCCCAATTTCTTTCACCCCACTTCATAGTTCACGCTACACGCATTGAACCACTGACGCGACTCATGCCTCTGCCTCATTGCTGCCATCGCCAGCGCCATCACCGCCGCCTCCCCTCCCCCCCTCCGCCTCCCTTCCAGTTGGCTCAATCCAAGTCGTCGTCGCCACCTCCACCACCTCCGTGCTCTGCCTGCCTCGTGGTCGGTGACCCACCCCGCTTCCCAGCCCCTCGGCCCTCGTCTCACGCCGTCTTGTCGCTGCTTGGCCGAGCGGCGCCCAACCCACCTTGGACCAGCTTTGACTGCATAGCTGGTCGGCCAGCCTGCCTAGCCAGCCGACTTTGTCGAAGTCGCGGCGGGAGGGATGGCCTACCGCCTAGGCTGCACCTAGGCCCGATTTCTTGAACCCTGCTTGTCCATGAAAATGTGCTTAATAGTGTTGAGTTTACATGTAAACTAACCGAGTGCCCGTGCGTTGCAACGGTTTTCAAATAAACATAATATAAGTTATTAACTTAGAAAACCAATATCTATAAGGTAAATTATCTTACAAATGAAAGTTTCATACATAATTTGGATCTAATCAACAAGTCACATATAATCTTATCAAAAGCCACAAGCACAGATAATTTAATTAGATCCTTCAAGTAACTTTTGCATGTATACATATCTATCCACAAAAGATCCTACCAACTCAAAAGGTGGGAAGGGGAGGTGGTAGATGGCACTCATCACCACCACCAAGCCGTTTTATAATAGTGAAGAAAATAATATTGGAAGAACACCCAATATTATCTTCTGATTGTGGCAATTATATGTGTTTCCAGAGTGAAGTTAATGCTATCAAGTGGGATCCAAATGGTTCTTTGTTAGCTTCATGTTCTGATGATTGGACTACAAAGGTATTTTATTACTTTCTGAAAGTTACGGATCAATTCACTTTGATCGTTACTAGTCTCCCTAGTTGTCGCACCATTGTGCACAATAAAAGTCTCGAACTAATCATTCAAGGTACCAATTGCTATCCTGTTTAGTGTTGTAATATATTATCTTGCTGATGAGTAATGCATTACTGTACATAATCTTGTATTGTCTTGTTAGATTTGCAATTGAGTAGGTACTCCCTCCATTCACAAAAACATGTCGTTTTGGGATACGAGCTGTCAAACTTTCGAAACTTTGGTTATCGATATCTTTTTAAATGTTTAGATTAGATACATGAAAATCATATGTATAAATTTGTCTAAAAAAGTACATGTATATTATTATAATTTTATTGGGTTTTATAAATACATTACAATAGAAATTAGTGGTCAAAGCTAGGTTTTAGGGACCGTGTCGATGTCCAAACGACATGCTTTTGTGAATGCAGGGAGTATAATATCTCTAGATGTCTACTTTAGTAGTTGCTTTGACCTAATGCAATTTTATGATTTGTGTAGTGTTATGCTCATGCCTTTTTCTCAATAATTGCACCACATCAGTAATACAATACATTTCTGATTGTATTTATTGGTGGTTCGAGACGTATGGGTTCATAGTAGCCATCCTTCTAAAGGTGCTTGTGCTTTCTTCCATAATAAAGGCTTTTTTCTTTTTTGTTACCTTTATTTCTGCAGATATGGAGTATGAAGCAGGATAAATGTGTTTATGATTTTAAGGAGCATACTAAGGTTTGCCGCATCTCCCCTCATCTTTCACGACCCTTAGAATCTAGGTAACTTTGTCTATAATTTGCTCAACTATAATTTTTGCAGGACATATACACTATTAGATGGAGCCCAACAGGCCCAGGAACAAATAATCCCAATCAACAGTTGCTTTTGGCAAGGTATAGTTTGGGCAAAAATTCGAATCCCTATACTATAATTTTTATCTAATTTATATCAATGACTAAATACTAATGCCCTCCTATTTGGATATTGTTGAGAATTGACAACAAACCTCTACATGTGTATCATTGGAAATTTGGCAGTTGAAGTACACTGCAAATTGCTTGTCGTCTTAGTTACCCTTGTCCTACTTGTAAGATAGATTTTGATCATTTTGGTTATCCATACTCGAACCACAAGTATAATTCTTTGATGAGATTTATTATACTTTTGATATTATGAGCAGTGTATTTGAATTTGTTTTTCATAGGAAGTTGGTGACCAGTGATTCTCACTGTTTACTGCGATCCAGTATAATGCTTCCTGTGCATGGTACATTTGGCATCGTCATTTTAACAAACAAAAAAAAACCTTCATGGAATAGAATGGTCAATGGTAACAAATTTTTGCTCATTTTAAATCACGAGTATTTGACATGTTAAGGGTTCAAGGAACCTGGTCCCTGCCAATTCAACATTTTGATATCTGTTCAGTGCCATTGCTTATTCCTCGTGTACAGGGGACAAGATAGTTGTCAACTTGTTATAGATGTTATAACTAGGGTTATTAGCTACCTGGAAGTTTCTTGCTTCTTAGTAATTTTTTTATGGCTGATGTTGGAGAGCTTGATATACCCATCTCAGCAGGTTTACTCATGTTTATCAGCAATGATTGACAATTTTTTTTATGTGCAGCGCATCTTTTGATTCGACTATCAAGCTATGGGAAGTTGAGCAAGGACGCCTTCTGTACAGCTTGACTGGCCATAGGTATTGATACTAAGAGAAGAAAATTACTGGGACCTTCTTGTGCTTACACGCAATGCTGAACTGAACTCTTCTCAATTTACGCATGATTGTAGGCATCCGGTGTATTCTGTCGCATTTAGCCCTGATGGTGAGTACTTGGCAAGTGGGTCCTTAGATCAATGCCTACACATATGGTCCGTAAAAGAAGGCAGGATCTTGAAGACGTACAGAGGGAGTGGTGGCATTTTTGAAGTGTGCTGGAACAAAGAAGGCAGCAAGATTGCAGCCTGTTTCTCCAACAACACCGTCTGCGTCATGGATTTCAGGATGTAGTTTCAGCAGTAGTTGAAATAATACAAATGCACGTCTAGATTATGCTCTTCCCATGTGCATAGCGGAATTGTTAGCGTACGTAGCGTACTCTAGGTTTTGGATGGCTTTAGTTTCCCTGTTTCATGTACAGTTAGTTCTTTTTTTCTTTTAGAGGGAGAAACTGACCATAGAGTTGTTATGTATTAGGGCAAAAGCCTAAAAAATTAGCATGTTACGATGCCTTTACAGTGTTAGCAGTTGGTACAATGCTCGTCATCCTTCTGAACACATTGCCTCATTGCCTAATTTTGCGCCGCTTGTTGCTGTGCTGAACCAGTCAGCCATAACCTACGCTCTTCTACCTTAAAGTGACGGCCTCCCATGTCCTATGACACCAGCGCCGCCGTGCTTCCCCGTGACGATTACTGGGGGTCCGATCTCCAGTACGCGGCTATCTGTTCCTGGCCGCAACAGGGCCTTCTCAACCTCACTTGAGCATTGGACGATGCGCGCAAAGCTGCCCGACCGGATGGGAGGCAAGGACTCCACAGCTGCTAGAGGCTGCGCGTGTTAAAGTATTGATTCGGTTCTTATCTCATAAACCGTATCTCCTGTAATCTTGGAAGTACACCTAAAGATTTGCTGTTGTTATATCAGCACCCGTGTGCGCGATATTCTCCGTTGTCGTTCACTATAGCCGATCCGGCAATGGTATATAATGCAAAGAGTCATCCCCGATTGCAGGATTCTCTCTGAATCTTTTTCTATCTCTTTCTTCTTTACATAGTATCAGAGTCAGAGAATAACAATCAAACTTCCACGATGACTTCTAGCGGCCTTAGTCCAGCAAGGTCACCTCGACTGCCATCGGCCTTCGTCCAGCAAGGTCACCTCGACTGCCGTCGGCCTTCATCCAACTCCGTCATTCGGCCACCTCATCAAGGTGGAGTTGAACCGTGAGAACTACCTGCTTTGGAAGGCTCAGTTTCTTTCGTACGTAGCGCTCATTTTATAATAATTTTCCACACCAACATTGTTCTAACCGAAAACCGAAGTTATCTCATCATTTCATGTGTTTTTGCAGAAAGAGCCGTAAATCATGCCAAAATGTGTTAAAAGAAAAGAAATCAATTTTTGGAAATTATGCAGGGACTCAACCGAGAAAAACCCACATGGGCCCACCAGCCAGGGCTAGCGCCACCCAGGGCCGACCCCATTTGCAATCCCTTGCCTCAAGAAGCTTCCTACTGAGCTCTGTTCGGAATTTTTTGGAAATTCTTGCATGCCAAGAAAGAGAAAGAAAGGAACCGGAAATGAGTTCGACAACCAAACGGCGAAGGACCACCTATCAGAGAATCTGGAGTACGCAACCGACTCACGGCGCCTCCCTTTATATGCTAGCTGTAGCCCCCTCGTCCAGTGTATCCAAGTTCCAAAGTTCCCCTCAAGTTTCGTTGAGATTTCGACTCCCAAAGCCTCCATTGTCTTGTTGCTTAGGTTAGATTAGCCAAATTACTATTTCTGTTTTCCAAAATGTGATTTGCCGAATTTTCATTACTATGAGGTTCAACCCAATCCATCTTTTCCTTCTTTTTCCTTCCTATACTAAAAAAGGGATTGAAGAAGGGAAAATTTTCGTCATGTCACAAAGAATTCCTCGCATAGCAATAACTAGAATTTTTTTTAAAATGAATGACAGAGCATCTCAGCATAAACGATTAATTTCTATCAATAAACTTGCTAAAAACTCAAACCATAGAGTACTTAGCATGGGCGCTACATAGAGATATGTTTTTATATCTGGCATTGAAAATCCTCCTTCCTTGTTGGAATACGTATATGATTAGATACTCTTGTCTAAGATCATTTGTATTCCTTTTGTTTTGGCGAAACTCCTAACTAAAAACACAAAATCAATATTCTATATATAGAATTAACCATATAGATGATATAAAATGAACCGTATAGATGAGATTTTCCTATCCCTAAAAAATAAAAGAGATGACCCCTTCTTCCTATACATTTCCAAGGAATAGCAATCTTTCTTTTATAGGTGAAATTAGATAGGATTTTAGATGTATACCATTCCTTGATTATATGCAATCAAAAAGAGGAAATGACAAGAAGGTTCTACATAAATAGAGAAAGAGAAGAAAATTACATGTGGGAAACAAGACATGAATTGTGTACAATGCCATTGCACAACAATTTGGAAAAGGGATGTAGCGTAGCTTGGTAGCGCATTTGTTTTGGGTACAGAATGTATCGGTCTATACTATGGTTTATTACTCATTTTTGTACTTGATGTTTTATTTTCCAATTACTTCTTCAATTGAGAGAAAGAAAGAGAGTTGTAAGAATTCTCTTATACCATTTGGAAGGATACCATCCTTATAACTATCCATGACTATTTTTTGTCTCTAGCATTACCACTTGATAAAATGTGGAGGAAAGTAAGGGAAATGGACAATACTACTGGAAAATTCCTCTTTGGTTGATAGGTACTGTAACTGGTATTCCTGTGATTGGTTTAATAGATGTTTTCTTTTACTAATCATGTTCTAGATTGGGTTTATCTCTATAGTAATCGGAGGGACCAGATTGTAAATATGAAAAAGTAGGAGCTTAGCGGGTCCTTGCCCCTTTTATCTGACTAGAGTGGAAAGGACCCGCATAATTGTTACTCTTATAATATAATGCGACTTTAATCTATTCCATAACCTACAAATGGGTTACCTATTTCGATTTGAAAAAATAACAAAGAGAAAACCTTGCTCTGATGGTTAGAATCCCTCTATTTATTATTTTGTTTGTTAATCGTGTTAGTGAAGCAATCCACTAGTCAATTTATAGTCCTCGCCCTTCGCCCATGAAATTGATTCACTCTTATGAAGCAACAAGAAAGAAGGGATCAATCGAGGATCCAATATTTTATTCCAAAGAAGAATTATCCTACAAATCATTGATTTAGTTTAGAGTAATAAACTAATAAAACCTTAATCAAAACTACTAAACTCGCCCAAAAAGAAAAGCCACCCTTCAATGGAAGAGTATACATTTTTTTTTTGCAAAAAGTATGTAATTTGAAAGTTCAAATTGATTGAACAAGTCAAGCAATTCTATTTGCTCACAAGAAATTTGTCCCCTTCCATATTTTCTTTCCCTTTGTTTGTCCATTGCCTCGCCTGAACCTACACAAAAGAGGTCCAAGAGACAAACCCGAACAAAGAAAATAAGAAATAGTATTCTTTGACGAATAGGAAGAAAAAATATTCTTATTTTGATACAAGAAGAATTGTTGCCTTTTTCTTGTGCACAATAGAGGATTAAGAAGATGAGCAATCCATCCCAAAAGGAAGAAATCCTTTTATTGTTCTCACCTTTGCCTTGAATTTTCTTATTTTGCATGAGATAAAAAGGAATTCAAGACATTTCGCAAACAAAAAACAATTTCAACGAAAAAAAGGATTTCAAAACTGTATCATACATGATGGTAAGTCGGGACCTCAAAATTCATTTTGTACAATTGAACCTTTTCAAAGTGTTTCTTTTTTAGAACCAAAAAAACTTGTGCGAAAAATAACATATGCGAAGAAGAACGAAAGGCCTTGGACCCGTAATGGATACTAAAGCACTATTTCTGCATCCCACTGACCAAACCCTCCCACATTAGAATTGTTTGTTAATGGTTGATCAAGCATGATCAATTCCCCTTCTGAAACAAGAAGTTCTGGGCCAGGAGGTATAATATCAATCACTTGCCGTCCATTCGATGCATCGACTATGGATATTTCATATCCCCTTTTCTTTTCGTAGTATTTTTATTACTATACCTGTTGACGTAGCATTATAGACCATATTATTACTCTTGCTACCATCAGGATAGATTTGTCCCCTTCCTCGGTTCCCCCCTACATATATAGGATATTTTAAGAAATGAAAGTCTTTCTTCGTAGCAGGATCGGGGAAAGAATGAGAAATATGATTTCACTATATTTCTAATGGGGAACAGGGCCTATCACATGATTTTTTTTATTGGGATGATAACTCTGCAAAGAAAGATTTCCTATCTTTTCTTTGAACTCAGGAGAAATACGGCTAAGCAACGCTAAATCGAATCTCTCGGGCAAAATAAGGAAGGTCTGAATACTGCCACACGAAGAGAACTGTTGCTGATTTTTTTGACACAACCAAAGGGGTGGTACTGCTATTTCTTACGGTCCTCGAGCCATATGTGTACGCGTCCACTAGTTTACTAGTTGGGCCGTATCAGGTGGTATCAGAGCGATGGTTGCTCATGGTGGATTCGTGCGGGCTACCTTAGCTGATGCAAAGTTCTTTGAGATGCTACCACCAACCATGCCGAAGCTAGCAACAAGAACCGCTTTAGAAGAATACTTTATCTGGGAGGAAGCAATAGAGCAATTCTTCCAGCATCACAATTTCTCTTCTATCAGGAAGATGAGAATTGCGAAAAGAACCTTTGCTGATCAGGTTCGCAGATGGTGGGATAACATGCAAGAAGATCGTGATTGAAGAGAAGAGCCATGGTGTACCACATGAGAGGAGATGAAGGTGTTGACGTGATATCAATTCGCGCCGCCACCACGCAAGCCCACGCGGAAGAAGAAGAAGAAGGAGATCGAGCTTGCTGAAATTTTTTCAGCCCTCTTACAAGCTGCAAAAGCAGATCACTCGAAGATAAACTTGAAACCAAGGATGGTTTCGCTTGAAGAAGGGGAGGATGATGTGGCGCAAGAATCAGCGCATGCATGCGGTCTGTTTGGCGCACATGACACTACTAGAAACCGTTTATTTCCCGAGTGTCTATATGTTTACTGAGTGTCAGCACAAAAACACTCGGGATGGTCCCGAGTGTTTCATATGACACTCGGGACGGGAAGTCAGCACTCGGTAGAAATAATTTTCCCGAGTGTTTTATAGTACACTCGAGAAATAAAGACGAAAGACAACAGTCATACACTTCAAAGCGGGGTATCAACGCGGTCTCAACAGGATTAAATAGAGTCTCGAGTGCATATGTTTCGTATACACTCGGGAGCATAGTCAGTAGACGCGCCTTTTTTCCCCTTTGCGCTCTTTTTTCCCTGACCGCGCTCTTTTTTTCGCTTCGCGTCGGTCCACTCAATTTACCCCCTAATCCCCATGGAGTTCTCCCCTGCGCACCTCCCCCTCTATTGCTCCCTCTCGGCCGCGCCACTCCCTCCAGGCACCACGCCTCCCCAGTTCCTTCCCGGCTCGGCCGCTCTCCCACGCCTGCTCGGCTCCACCCCACTGGCTCTCCCTCTCTCTTTGGCTCGGCCCTTGCTGCCGGCGCTCCCGCTCCCTCGGCCCTCCATGGCGTCGCCACTCGGCTCCCCCCTGCGCCTTCTGGTCCACGCGCACCTCCCTGCCTAGTGTTGGGGTATCGCCACCCGGGAGGTGTTGTGTGGTGTCTCGTGCGATATGAACGGAACTCACAAACTTCAGTTGGCTGGGTAGATGGAATCACAGAATCGAAAAGAGAGCAAGAGATGAGAAAGAGACGTAAGAGAGGAGAGAACTAAGTTCATTTCATTTCTCTGAATGTGTCGGATGCTCTACAGTATACCCTTTTTAACAACCTTAGGCTCCACCCGAGAGTTAAACCAAACACACCACTAATTCAACCCGCGTGTCTCTAACGGCTTAACCACACATGCTTACAGCTGGGCTCACCCACCAACAACAGATGCCATGTCATCTTTCATGTGTCCGCCTACACCTTCCTTCGCCTGATCCGGTGGAGGTGCGACACTGGCCCCCCTTGGAGACGGAAGCGGCTCCCAGATGCTTGCCGACGGAAACCTTTGTTGCAAAACATAATAATCCTCCCAAGTTGCAGAAGCGACTGGAATTATGGACCATTTCACGAGAATCTGTGGCATAGCTGAGTTGCCCTTTCTGACCATTCGACGATCCAGAATTTCTTCTGGCTGTGGTCCTCCAGTAGTGAGATCAACAAGCTTCGGTAATTCAGAAAACACTGGGGTATAGCTGGCTGTAAACAGCTTCAGTTAAAAAACGTGAAAAACCGGATGGATCCGAGCATCAGATGGTAATGCCAGCTTGTATGCCACTGCTCCTAGGTGCTCCAGCACTTCAAATGGACCTAAATACTTAAAGGCCAGCTTGGGGTAAGGGCAATTGACAACAGAATGCTGGGCATAAGGTTGTAGTTTGAGTAATACCCGATCGCCAACTTGAAATTGACGTTCCGAACAGTGCTTATCTGCTTGAGCTTTTATATGATTCTGAGCTTTGATCAATTGAGTTCGTAACATATCCAGATAAGCCTGTCTGTCCTGCAGTTCAGTATCCACCTCAGCAGTAGATGAGCCAGCGATGTTTGGTATTGCTCCGAAATTAGGTTCGACACCATATAGTGCTTTGAAAGGAGAACAACCCAGAGCCGAATGGAAATTGGAGTTATACCAAAATTCTGCCATGGAGATCCATTTCTTCCATTGCCGAGGACAATCATGCACTGCACAACGGAGATACATTTCCACACATTGATTGACTCGCTCACTCTGCCCATCCGTTTGCGGATGATAGGCTGTGCTGTAAAGCAAACGAGTGCCTACTGCAGCAAACAATTCTTTCCAAAATGTGCTAGTGAATATCTTGTCACGGTCTGAGACGATTGAGTGAGGAACCCCATGTAACTTGACCACTTGGGCCAGAAAAGCCCGTGCCACTTGGGCAGTTGTAAATGGGTGTTTGAGAGCTACAAAGTGTGCATACTTTGTGAGACGATCCACAATCACCATAATCACATCATATCCCTCAGATTTAGGGAGTCCTTCTATAAAATCCACAGTAATGTCCTACCAGGAACCCTCTGGAACCAGCAATGGTTGAAGAAATCCGGTTGGCTTCTGATTGGAATGCTTTGCTTGCTGACAAGTAGGACATTGTTTGATAAAATCTTCCACAGCCAACTTGATACCCGACCAATAAAAGAGCTTCTTGACTCGATGATAAGTAGCTTGGATACCCGAGTGGCCTCCAATGGCACTGTCATGCAACACACTAATGAGTTTAGTCTAGAGAGCAGTATTAGAACCAATCCATATTTTTCCTTTGTATTTGATCAAACCATGCTCTAAGGAAAAACCTTTCTCATCCGGACTTGTCACAGCCAAACGGATGAGTAATTCCTGGGCTCCCAAATCCACTTCATATGAGTTAAGAACTTCTTGCACCCAAACTGGCTGGCAAAGAGAAATAGCTTGAAGAGTTAGTAAATGACTAACTTGGGAGAGGGCATCAGCAGCTCTGTTGTCGACACCACGTTTGTATTGGAAAGTAAACTAGAGACCAACCAATTTGGATATAGCTTTCCTTTGCACATCTGAAGTCAATTGTTGATCTTCCAAATGGCACAAACTCTTGCGGCCAGTCAATATAAGAAATGGACCTCGTTGTAAGTAAGTCCGCCACCGATCGATGGCCATCATGACAGCGAGAAACTCCTTCTCATAGATTGATAGCCGCTGATTGTTGACCCCCCAATGCTTTACTCAAATACGCAATAGAATGTCCATGCTGCATAAGCACTGCACCAACTCCTGTGTCGCAAGCGTCAGTTTCAATCACGAAGGGCATGTTGAAATCTGGCAATGCCAAGACTGGCGTACTAACCATGGCATGTTTGAGTTGCTCAAAAGCTTGAACGGCCACATCGGTCCAAATGAAACTCTTCTTCTTCAGTAGATTAGTCAGGGGCTTCGCAATTATGCCATAATGACGCACAAATTTGCGTTAGTAACCAGTAAGACCAAGAAAACCCCGTAATTCAGTCACTGTAGTTGGTAGTGGCCATTTCTCCATCATAGCTGTTTTGTCTGAATCTGTAGCAACACCCGTGTGTGAAATAATGTAGCCTAGATACTAAATGCTTTCCCTAGCAAAGGAACACTTGGACATTTTTGCATACAAATTATTACTTCTCAATTTGTCCAGAACTAGCTGCAAATGATTAATGTGTTCCGACAAATCTTTGCTATAAATCAAAATATCATCCAAGAAAACAATGACAAACTTACGAATGTATGATGCAAATACCGAGTTCATCAAACATTGAAAAGTTGCCGGCGCATTGGAGAGCCCGAATGGCATAACTTTGAATTGAAAGTGCCCATGATGCATCTTGAACGCTGTCTTTTCCTCATCATCGGGACGCATCCGAATTTGGTGATAACCAGCCCTTAAGTCCAGTTTGGAAAAGAACTTTGTACCGGCAAGCTCGTCAAGAAGATCATCGATAATTGGAAGAGGGAGCTTGTTCTTTATTGTCAGTGCATTCAACCTGCGGTAATCAATACAAAATCTCCATCCACCATCTTTCTTCTGCACTAACAGCACCGGAGACGCATAAGGGCTCATGCTTGGTGTGATTAAGCCTGCATCCAGCATATCGGTCACCTGACGCTCGATCTCATCCTTCTGATGTGGAGAATAACGATATGGTCGAGAATTGACTGGATTTGCCCCCGTGTGCAAAGTAATCACATGGTCATACTGACGATGTGGTGGCAGGGTGTTGGGTGCGGCAAACACATCCTGGTACTTGTCAATCAAGGTTTGAACTGGTACCGGCCACTGCTCAGGACTGTCATCAAACACTACACTTGGCTGAGTCTTCACAATGGCAATAGCCCACACATCATTTCCAAAGGACCATTTGTGCAGTTGATCCACCGAGACTTCTGTCAGTTGATTTAAGTGACAAGGTCGAACTCCTTGTAAACAAACACGGCGCCCTTCATAGTCAAATGCCAATGTTTTATGAGTCCAATGACAGTCCATGGGACTGAATTTTTCTAACCAATCCATGCCCAAAATTGCATCATACGCCCCTAATTCAAGAATGCGCATATCAGTTTGAAATGTTACTCCCTGAATCCACCAAGTCAATTTAGGTACATGACTAGAGCACTACATACTATCCCCATTTGCAATCCTGACAGAAATAGCCGGACTGGATTCTATCTTACAGCGAGCACGACTGACAAAATCCTTGTTGACAAAACTGTGAGTGCTACCCGAATCCACCAAAAGCAGCATAACCTGATTTCCCACCAATGCCCGAAGCCGCACTGTCTCAACTTCCTCAGTTCCTGAAACAGCATGGACCGAGATTCGGAAACTCTCCTATGCAGATTGTGGTTGAACTAACTCATCACCTCCTTCCAAAGCTGTCAGAGTATCTTCTGATAACAACTCTCCAAACTCTCCCATCTCAATTGTCAGTAATTGAACGGGTTTCTTGCATTGGTGATCCTTACTGTACTTGTCCCCACATCAGAAACAAAGGCCGTTGGAACGCCGATACTCCCTTAACTGTCGCTCACGCCACATTTCATCGGTGATGGGACGCTTTGGACCCTCTATGCGACCTGCTGGACCCATTGCTGATGGAGATGCAGATGGTGTTGAATGGTATGTTTTCGCCATGGTACTAGCTCGATGTTTTGGTCGAGTAGCCTCAACCTCTTCTTCCTGAATGCGTGCCAGCACAACTGCACGAGTCACACTATTGGGGGCTTGTAAGCACACTGCAACTCAAATGTCATCCTTCAACCCAATCACAAACTGTGTAACAAAAAACTTACTATTCAGCGTCACGTCCAGTGCTAGCAAGTGATACATGCATCCTTCAAATGCCATACGGTATTCTGCTACTGATCCTATTTGTTTGAGCAACAATAACCGGTTCATCTGAGCTTCATACTCATCTAGTCCAAACTCTTCTTCAATAGCTTGACAAAACATGTCCCATCCCCCCAACACATGGTGTCTCCTGAAGGCTTGAAGCCAGAGAGCCGAATGTCCCTCCATGTACAATTTTGCTGTGGAAACCCATTGAGTTACGGGTATACGATACATATCAAAGTAAGTCCGGCAGCGATCTAGCCAAAGCATAGGATTCTCCCCTTGGAACTTCGGAAAATCATGCCGAGGCGGCTTGAAAAACCTTTCCTCCTCCATGACCCGGGATGGTGCCGACATCACCTGGTAGGCTTGATTCATAGCAGGAGGTTGCGCCAACAATGGTGGTCGAAGATTGGTTAACATTGCCGAAGTAGTCGCCGTGGGCATCACATTCCCTCCCGACAGTAGGCCGGTGTGCGAAACCAAAGGCCGCAACGTTGGTATTGGGGGTGGAGGTTGTGGTACTGGATTTCCTTCCGATTGCTTCTTCTTCACCTCATCCATGGCCTCTTGGGTGATTTCCACTTGTTGCCCAAGCTTTTGCATCTTTAGTCCCAGCTTGTCGATCTGTGATGCCTGATGGTCAAACCGTGCCAGAATCTCCAAGAGCTTCTCATGCATCTGCTTCGCTTGATCATCCATCACCGTGAGTACTTGGCGGGTCTGCGCGTTGGTCTTCGGTGGCGCCGTCGCTCATGTCTTCTCTTCTGGCCACGATCAAGCAGCAAAAGCGAGGAATGGCTCTGATACCAGGTTGTGGTGTCCTGTGCGATATGAACGGAACTCACAAACTTCGGTTGGCTGGGTAGATGGAATTACAGAATCAAAAAGAGAGCAGGAGATGAGAAAGAGATGTAAGAGAGGAGAGAACTAAGTTCATTTCATTTCTCTAAATGTGTCGGATGCTCTACAGTATTCCCTTTTTAACAACCTCAGACTCCACCCGAGAGTTAAACCAAACACACCACTAATTCAACCCACGTGTCTCTAACGGCTTAATCACACACGCTTACAGCTGGGTTCACCCACCAGCAACAGATGCCATGTCATCTTTCATGTGGCCGCCTACACCTTCCTTCGCCTGATCCGGTGGAGGTGCGACATGTTGGGGGACGTATCCTGTGCACATGTCCCATTTGGTGGACATGTGCACATGGCCCATCCTAACCGCTCCTCATGAAATCCACGGCTGATATTTCTCCTAGCTCCCACTTGAAGCTTCTTTGTGAAAAACCCCCCACGTGCGAGCTTCTTCCTTGCTTCGGCCCTTAGCCCAGCCCGAGTTCCCCTCATTCCCCAGCACGAGACGAACTAGGTTCCCCGCGCCTTCCCCTGTGCCGCCCGCTGGAGCCCCTCCGATGGTGCCCCCTGCAACGCCCACCGAAGCCGATCTGACCCTGCGCCGGCTCCCCCATCTGTACCCCTTCGCTCCCGACTCGACGCCTACTCTAGGAGCGACTTGACTCGATGTCTCGCCTCCTCTCCCTAGGAGTGACGCGGCGGCACTGTCCCTCCCCACCGGCCGAAGATTTCTCCCCGCTGCCTCCCCTTCGGTTTGAAATTGTGTGGGGTGTGAAGTTGGACGTCTAGTTTTTCTGAATTGTAGATCAACACTCAAAATCTCACATGTTCAGAGTCGGTTTGCTTGAAGAAATTGTTTCTGTTGCCATGATTGCTTGGTTAGTGTGAAGAATGAATTTTCTTCTTGTAGCAATTGATTTTTTTGGGTGGGGGAGGGGGGAGTGTGTGCTCCTGCAGAAAACAATTAATTCACAAAATAATACAAGCATAGCCATGGTGTCATTGTGTGACATGGAAGCATGTTTCGTAGTTCAAACTTACCTAGGAAGAGAGACAATAGCAATAAGAAGTTATTAGGATCCAATGAGATGGGTTGGCATTATATTCCTTTTAGATATTAATTATGTTGGGATCTGACAGCTAATAATTTCATAAGCTATAAACTAACTCCGAAGATTAATGATTTCTTGCTGATTTGTCTACCATAAGTCTTCTTTTGTAGTCAAATCATAATTCATAGAGGATAGAAACATTAGATTGAACTATATTTTAGGGTAACTTTATGTTAACAACTTCTTTTGTGATACAATAAAGTTTGTCAAGGACCTTAGGGTAGTATGTTGTAGCGGAGTTGCGCTAATATTGTGTTTTCATATGTTGTTTTGAGTGGTTGTAAAAGATAATTAGAGCCTAAATTTGCATAACAGTTGACATTGAACTAAGAATATTTGTTTTTGAGTTTTTGCCAACTGTCATATGAAACTAAGTTTTGGTGCTTGTTTGATTTTTTTAGTGGAGGTCCTTGGATGCAGATGGTGCTGTCCAGCTATATGAAAAAGGAAACTAGCAAGATGATTCTGGAAATTTTTGAAGAGATGCCCATTCCCCAAGGACAGTTGCAGAACCAGAAACACCTACAGTTGATGGACCTCTTGAGCCTGCTGTGTTTGATATATATCCGGTGACAAGTGTGCTTTTATTGAGGCAGAAGACGCAAATGAACTTTTGTGTCCACTTACCAAGCCAGGAAACTCGTGTAGAAGGATTTGCTTACGTAGCCGGAAACTAGTGACATAAATATTGCAATAATCATCCAGTTCTTTCATTATAAAACTGAATTTGTATAGGAGCCAAATGTATTGTGTGAGCATGAAAAATGTAAAATTATGTGAGCCAAATGCATTGTGTGAGCATGAAAATTGTGAAGTTGTGAGCCAGGTTTCAGATTTGGTTGATTTATGCACGTGGACTCTTGTTATACATCAATTCACTCTAAAATATTAATTGAAATGTGTACATACATATCTACATATGATTTTGGATGGTTCGAAATGTTGCTCAATTGTTTGAAACTTAGTACAATAAGTTGTTACAATTTGGTTAATCACACCAAAATAGAACTGATGTCTCGTTTCAGTTGTCGAGGTTGTATTGTCAAGTGAAATTGTGACATGAACTTGTGAGAAATTGTCATGTCTACCAAAGTTAGCAACTACAATTCCTGTGTAGGTTGTTTGTTTCCAGAACAGATCGCATATCTTAACACTTGGAACCTAGTTGTGCACCGTGTACCTTTCTTTATACACTGAATATCAACAACAGGATAAAACACAAAAACTCATCTGAACCAAAACGTAGAAATTCACTCAAGTCTCACATAGATCACTGCCACAAGATGCTAGAAATAGAAGACAGCTCAGAGAACTGAGCGAATTGGAGCGCCTCTTATTTGCCTACAACACACATGCATGATACAAACACAATGGAATAATACAACTACATTGTTGTCCCTTAGTTAAGGGGCATGGTTCCAGACAATCTACCAGTTCTTCTCAAATGAATGAGATTAGCACAACAACATGCTTACATCCAAAGGGCTAAACTGTTGTACAACATTGAAAGTACACACATGAACAACGATAACAAGGTGACAATTGGGGTTTATCAAGCATGAGCAGCAGAACACGCACGACACCTTCAACATATATATCCCCCCTTTTGAGTCTATGACTATCTTTGTCATCTGTAACACAAGAAACCAATTCGAGTGCAACTGATAGGAAACATGGCTTCCTTGAGTGTATTTACACCATCACACTCCCCACTGCTTTCCACATCAAGATCAGGGTCTGAATCAAGATCCTCCATGTCATCGTCAAGATCAAGACCATCATTCAAGAACTGGTTGATTCCATGCGAACCAGCTGCTGGTATGGTCACCTCTACCAGGATCTGCATGATCTCATCCATGCTCTGCATTGGCTGTTCAGGCTCCTCATACTGGTTGCTCATTGTGCTATCATCCATTACGTCAGCTGGGATATTCTTCAAGAACCATGGATGATTTCTTATCTCGGGGATTGAGATTCTCTGTTTGTCCAGACGATAGTCATTTATCACAAAGGAAATAATATGCAAAATCTAGTGTCTCAAACACTACACAGCCACAGCCAAAGAAGTACTCACAGTAGCTGGGTTAGCAACAAAAATCCTAGAAATAAGATCTTGGCACTCTGAAGATATGTGGACATAATCTGGAATTGAGTACTATACACCCAATATTATATGCCAAATCAAGCTCGTCAGTTTTATGATCACAATGGACATGCAATTTTGGGGACTACAGCATAAGATGGATGGAATGCAAACCTGAATTGTCTTCCTAAAATTCTTTGGCTCGTCAAGATCCTCAAAAGGATATGCACCAACCAGCATCACATTAAACAACACCATATGCACGAGGGCATTGCAAACAATAAGGAACAGGAAGTTATAATATATGCAAACCTTTCCATCATATTCCTTCTTCAGTAGAACCTCAGGAGTAATGTATGCCGGAGTTCCAACAGTTGATTTCGGCTGTGAATGAAGAACTGAGGACTGCAAATGCAGAAAAGAGTAATGAGCGTAATGAAGTAACAGTTCTAGGGAGAAAAGTTCCCCGCACAAAAACTACATGACCGCAATTAGGCGATAGTACACAGGATAATTCTTAAAGCAGGTAGGTATCCGGAGGCGCAGGGGGAGGCAGGGGGTGGAGGCGCAAGGGGAGGCACTGGAGGTGGCGGCACAGGGGGAGGTGTGGCGGGCGACGAGGGGGGCGGCGTGGGGGGACTTGGCACCCAAACCCTAGTGTCGGGGTGGGGGGGGTGGCGTAGGGGCCGGCGTAGGGTCAGATCGGCTTTGGCGGGTGTTGCGGGGTCGCCGTCGGAGGGGTTCCGGCGGGCGGCACAGGGGACGGTGCCGCCGCGTCGCTCCTGGGGAGAGGAGGCGAGGCGTCGAGTCAAGTCACTCTTGGAGTAGGCGTCGAGTTGGGAGCGTAGGGGTACAGATGGGGGAGCCGGCGCAGGGTCGGATCGGCTTCGGCGGGCGTTGCGGGGGCGCCGTCGGAGGGGTTCCGGCGGGCGGTACAGGGGAAGGCGCAGGGAACCTTGCTTGTGTCGTGCTGGGGAATGAGGGGAGCTCAGGCTGGGCCGAAGGAGGAAAGAAGCTCGCGCGTGGGGGGTTTTTCGCAAAGAAGCTTCAAGTGGGAGCTAGGAGAAATATCAGCCGTGGATTTTAGGAGGAACAGTTAGGATGGGCCATGTGCACATGTCCACCAAATGGGACATGTGCACGGGATACGTCCCCGACATGTTGCCGCCTGCTGCTTAGTGCAACAAGAGTCGGGGGTTGGCGATGGAGGCTCCTGACACTACTGCTCCCTCTCTCCCCTTCGCTGTCCTCCTGACGAGCTGCCGCCTCTACCTCCCCGACGAGCCTGCCCACGTCTCCATCGCCCTTGGTGCCTTGCTTGCCTTCCGCCGTCGCCTTCACCTCCTGGTCTGTAATTATTCCCTCTCCTCTCCTTCCTCTTCTCCCATTTGTAGATCTAGTCTCTTGGAGGTGTTTTTAGGTTAGTGAATGATTTGATTATTACTCCATCTGTGCTGAAGTGCTTTCCCAATTATACCAATATAAAACGAGCAAAGTCTAGGGTCTTGTATATTGCATATCTAGTGGACAGTAGTCACCATATAGTTTTAGTGCGAAACCACAGTAAAAGTTATCTGCACATCTATGATGATAACAGTAAAAGCAGGGAACTTCGTATTTGTATCAGTTCTTTATAGTTGTTTTATGTAATCACATGGTCATAAACATCATGACAGTAAAGCATTTCTTGTTCATTTATTTTTTTCCACTCTTTTCTGGTTCTATACTGAATTACTGATACCTCCTAGTTGGTATAACTTACTAGTAATTCGATCTTAAAAATGATAAATAGTTTGGAACCTTTTTTGTGGAGAACTAATTGACCAGAATAGATGTTCTTATGCTTGCCCCCTGAGATATGTCTATTTTAGCAAGGTCTGTTCACTACACATCATTTGTTGTATCCATAACTAATTGAATGTTGCATATGCTTTTCAGGAGCATTTGAAGAAAAGGAAAGTACTCATATTGATGATACAGTAGATCCTGTTAGAGATTTGGAAACTATTAGTCAAGAGTTGAGTATGAAGGTTTTATAGGAATTTTACTTGATTGGCACATAAATCATCTTTATCGGTTGAACCTACTTTTAACAAAGTTACATTGCACTTTCTTTTGCAGGATATAGAGTTTGTGCGAGAACAAAATTGAGGACCTTGAGAAGTCAATGAAGAGGAGCAATGACAAGCGACTTACCATTGAGCATGAATTATGTCGACGGTGGGGCATCATTATAAAGAACTTTAATTATGCTAAATTTCTTTGAGTGTGCTTTTGAAAAGCAACTAGTGGATATCTTTGGAGGATGAAGTCGCTAAATATTGTCTTTGAAAACCGATAACAAGGCAAGTTATGTCACATTATTATACTTGAGCTGGTAATCTCAGGCCCATCAAACGCGCTGTATGTAATTAGCTTAGTTGCAAAAAAAGTTGAAAAAGTAAATTATTATGGATTCAGTGATGCAATGTGCCTTTGAGGCGACATGTTTCTAGTTGGCCATACTAACTTTCTAAAGATGCATTCAGATCTTATTTGTATGATTTTATAAAACTGGAGTAATCACCGTTAATATAACTATCAAGCCGAAGTAGTTTTTTTTTAATTTATAATATTTATTGCAGCTTCTCGTTGCATATCATTCAAGTTTCCTCATTAGTTTTAGTTTGTAACTGTTGGATCGAAAAGGCGACTAGAGGGGGGGGGGGTGAATAGGAGCACGCTCACTTTTTCACAAAGATCGGATTCAACACGAATCTCACTCCAATAGCTATGGAAGCTATGAAGATCAATCAACAAGTACAGTGAAAGACTTGTATTGAATCCAAACCAAAATCCCAAAGCAAAAGACTAAAAATCAAAACACTAATAAGAGGTGCAGACTGACCTCAGGCAAAAGGTCAGACTGACCGGAGCGCGGACTGACCTCAGGCAAAAGGTCGGACTGACCGGACCTGATGATGAACAGAGAAAAACAGCTCGTGTTCAAAAACTCAAATCGGTCTAACTTTTGATCCGTAAGGCCAAACTCCACGAAACTTGAGACACACCTTTTCTAAGATATTAGGAACCTATTCCAATCAAGGATCGCAGAGATCCATGCCAAAGTTCCTATCTTTTTTAGATTGAATGAAGGTGGCTCTAAAACCGAGTCAAAAACGAAATATGATCTAGAGACTTGCTCGTGGATGAATGATGATCAAGATGATCCTAGTGGGTTCCCACATGTCACAGCAAGTTAGATCAAGGCAAGAAACCAAGCGAAAACTCACGGATCAAAGAAAGACTCAAAGTCATCAAATAGAGAGAAGGAAAGCAAAGAGACACATCTTTGAGGAACTTTCCTTGGATTGATTTGATATGGTATTAGTTTACAGCCACTCCATCAATGGAGGACAAAGATTCAATACATGAGCACGAAATCAAATCCAACTCTCTAGAACCCTAACCTCCACTTTCCTCTCCCTAAGCACAAAAGCAAACTAGGGTTTCCATAATGAAAGGGTTGAATAGGGTGCAGCCACCTCCCTCCTCTATTTATAGTGGAGGCTTAGACCTTCTAGAGGATTGAACCCTAATGGGCTCCCGTTAAGGCCCTCACACAAACGGGTTACAACGCACGTAGTTTAAAGCGCCGTCTTCATCTTCTCTTGACCTAATCCGCTTCTCCACGCACCGTCTTGCACCGTGGATTGGCAAAAGGTCACCAAGGCGGTATTTGGTAAAATTACCAAAATACCCTTTCTCGATCCTTTTCGAAGACCGAATCCAAACTGCATGAAGCACTTCCATGCTTCGCCACGTATAGGTTGATCCAGCGGTTCTCATCATGTTGGCAAGTCTCTCCCATCCGGGTCCCACCGAAACCACCATGGCACTTGCACCGACCTCCGCGTCACTTGATCCAACCCGTCGCACCGAACTGCCCGTTCGGTCACCTTTGTCCCTTTTGCGCCATGCTTGACTCCATTGACCTCACCCGGCATCCCCGATCATTCTGGACCTCAGCACTCCAAGCTTAGTCCCGATCATCCTCGCCATTGACCGTCATTGACCTCAAAGCAACCCACACAACAATAGACAAAGAAATCGATTCCGAGAACAAGTTCTTCACAACTTGACCCACGTTAGTCAAAACATGCATCATGTAACACATATGCCATGAAACCCATGAACTTGACCTAACCCAACACTCATCGCCACCGATTGGCCGATGATCAGCAAGAAATCGGTCAGACCGCCATTCAATGGCGGTCTAACCGCAATCCGGCCATTGCCATTAACAGTCGGTCGATCACCGGCCGGTCGACCACAAGACCCAACACCGGTCGACCGCACCAAATTTCGACAAAGAATCCAACCTTCGATGCAAACGCGTGTTTCGACAAACCGATAACGCCATTGCCAATTGTAACATCATCCTAAGATCATGAGCATATCCCCATGATATCCACAATCTTTCCCTTGATGAACACATTGACAATTCCCCACAAATGCAAATTTTGAGGTTTGAAAAGTAAAAACTCGATGTTTTCGCACAAAGGCACAACTTGGTCCGAATGCAAGAGAAAGCAATGGAAATGACCAAGTTGGCTTCAGAATAGCATAGGCAAGTGAGATAAGGCAAAAGGAAGCGAGAAAGCTTCAATTTCCAAAAAATGATCAAAATCTCACTTAAGGTCCATATAAAAGAACAATTGTTCAAATTGACCTTTGATCATTGTGAGGTTGCAAGAATCGCAATTCAAGTTCAGAAATGGCAATAAGACCACAAGAATTCAAATAAGAAACTCCCCCTCACTATGATCCTCAGATTTAAGAAAATTTCAAAATTTATCCAAATTTTATATCTTCTCTCCCTTTATACCATTTGATATATCTTCTCCCCCTTTGACAATGGAGTCATCAAGGAATCACACCTTCCTCTCATCCAGAGATAACAAATATAGAATGAATAAAAAGCATAAGAAGGAGCATGCATGAAATGCAATAGAGTGGCTTCATTTTTTTGTATTTTTCAATTTTTGAGTATAAGAAGTTTTGGAGATTACCCAAAAGAACAAGCTAGCATTTCTAATATTTCACAAACAACATATCAAGCTTGAAAGCGCTAGCAAGATCATGATAAGACATATATATCAGAGCTAAGCTCGAAGGCTCAATGTAAAGCAATGAATTTTATCAATTTAAGCAAAGCTTCAAATTTAGCAAGTTCATCAACAGGGATCCTAAAATGATACTGGCCATGTCAAAATGTCAATGTGAGATCAAAAAGCTAACAATGACCACATTAAGAGACAAACAGATCCTGAATTGAATCATTTTGCTCAATGTTGCTCAAACGCCCATTTTTCACCAATTTTTTATTTTCAATGAATATTGAAGTTGACTAATGGTCTAACTTAGTGAAGAAGATCCTGGACTAGGAGCTATCCACAAACTCTTCCTAAGCTTCGACCAGAAGTTGATTAAAGGTATATCTTAGTGAAGAAGATCCTAGACTAGGAGTCATATACAAACTCTTCCTAAGCTTCTACCAGGGACACAAATCTTGAGGTTCATGTCAGTTTTGACAAGCAGTCCCTATGAGATCGTCTGGATCATCAAACTATCTCCAAGTTCATGTCTATGATAAGCAGTCTCGTGAGAGTAGTTTGGCACAATTTAAGCATGAGACAATCTTGAAATTGATTTTTCATTTTTCATTTTGCACAAGAGCAGTTTTAGATTCTCAAGAACAAAAAGCTCAAGTAATGATCAATTTTAGATTCAAGAGCTAACAAAGTAATTTTGACAGGGCCAATGTCACAAAAGGAGCACTAATTGCGCAACTAACTAAAACATTCAGCAAATTGCTGTTTTTAGTTTAAGTTGTTTTAGAGTTCTAGCTCATTCAGCAAAGACTTAGCTACACATGTGAAAGCATGATAATTCTAGCAAGTCAAAGAACTAGACATGACATTGAGCAAGAATTGAAATACTAAAGCTCCAAAGGGTAATAAGCAAAGCTTCATCAATTTTAAAAGATAAGCAGAAAAGCTTATATTACTATGCATCCTTTTGTGTTTTTCATATGAATGCAATATGATACAATGAGATGGAAGAGAAGCTAAAAAAGCCTAAAAAGATCAAAAAGGATCAAAAAGTTCAAAAGAAGATCAAGAAAAGATCAGATGAACAAGGTGAGATTAGAAAAGATCAAACTCCCCCTCAAACCAACCCATAGGGATAGATTACCCCTAACTCGCTCCTCAAGGTGGCAAACCTTGTTGGGTCTAAAAGCTTGGTGAGGATATTAGCCAACTGAGCCTCGGACTCCATAAAATGCAGCACAATATCACCCTTCTCAACGTGATCTCTAAGGAAGTGATAGCGAATGTCTATGTGCTTGGTCATAGAATGTTGCACTGGGTTTTTAACAATGTTAATAGCAGAAGTGTTATCACAGAAAAGAGCAACACTAGCAAAGTTTAACCCAAAGTCCTTAAGAGTGGACACCATCCACAAAATCTGACTACAACAACTAGCAGCAGCTACATATTCAGCTTCAGCAGTGGATTGTGCAACAGAGGATTGCTTCCTAGACGACCAAGAGACAAGAGAAGTGCCTAAAAAATGACAAGTACCAGAGGTACTTTTCCTATCTAGCCGACAGCCCGCAAAATCAGAATCAGAAAACCCCCGAATGGTCAAAGAAGACGAGCAGGAAAACCAAATGCCATACTAAAGGGTAGAGTGTAAATACCTGAAGATGCACTTAATGGCTTGGTGATGTGAAGTCCTCGGAGACGCCTAAAACCTCGCAAAGAGGCAGACCGCGAAGTGGATGTCCGGTCTTGAGGCCGTCTGTAACAGCCTCAGCCCTAATATACAGTAATAAAGTACTGTTCATGTCATTACTGTTCATTTAGGCAATTTAGGCAACTTGTTACAACCTAATCTCCCCAAATTTCAATTACAAACTTCAACTTGATCAAAATTTCAAAAGGTAATACCATCTAATGTTGGTATTATGACTAGGATATACTTTAATTAAAAACCAGATGAAGTATTATGGCCAAAAAAATAATTTTTGTGAAATTTTTAGAAATTATTTTGATTTTTAGAAAAATATTGTCTTTAATTAAATCCTTAGTTGGTCTAAATGAATTATTTATGTATTTATCAAGAAGAAACTGTGATTTTAAAATTTTATTTGGGGAATATATCATCCCAGTAGTGTTTCTGCAAAATTTCATGAATTTACAAATTTATTTGCTATTTTAGAAGTCCCAGTCAAAGGCTTTGAAGTTTTGATTTAAATCTGGTCAAATCTCTCGGTCTAGCACTGTGCAGCGGCTCGGCCTTACCTTGGTTGGACCCAACCAGTCAAGCACAACCGCTCGGACATCGTCCCACTCGCAAGACGCGCGTCAAACTTCACTCATCACGACCATCCATTTCATGTGAACGGACTGATGGCATGTCTTTGTCGGACCGCTTGACCCTCCTTCATCCGGGCGTTAAAATTTCAATGTGTGGCCCAGATTTCTTGGGATGTTCGGACCGTTTTGAGTCGCCCAATCCTAGCCGTTGAATTGCGCTTTAACGGCGATGGAGTCCTTGGGCCGAAGAGCTCCCGCACGCGCCTCATCTTGGGCCGCTGGTTGGCGATCGGACCGCGACAGTTCCCCATTGCATCGCGACCGTTAAGCCCAAATCGGAGGGCTCTCGCAGAGTGGGCCGTTCGGACCGCTACAGGACCCTAGATCGTGGCCATTCGCTGGAGATCGTGTGGTCCACGTTTCACGATACCGCTTCAACTTGTTTTAGCCACCGCCATCGCAACCACCCAAATAAATCGAACGGTCAGTGGTTCGTAGAGATTTGCTACGTCTGATGCATGGTCAGAATAGACTCGGGGCCCGCGTGTCAGCGACGGAATTTCTGTTTCCTCTATTGCTTTACACTGTAAACAATTTTCTCGCCGGGGAGGAGGTGGTGTACAGTAATTTAGGGGATATTTTCTCTTCATATCTATCCATTAGTGCCACCTCATGAGCTCTAGATAATTCTCGGTTGATCTGGGCACTTCCACACTATATAAACCCTAGCTCCTGAGCTTTTACCATTGTTGACCCAGGGAGGAACTCATTATCCTTATCTTCTTCCAGTGAAGCTCTCTGGTCCTTCTCCCATTGTTCAACTTCAAGAAGACCTAACTCTCATACTAATATGGTGTTGGTCATTTCTTGTAGGTTGGACTTAGGACTTTTGCTCCCTGTCAACTTGAGCTGTGAAGCTTCATATTGGAAAACCTCACCTGGGTGAGTTGAGTTCCATTTTCCCTTAGCAAGGATGTATCTAGTGATCTTTGGAGCTAAGTTTCATCACTTTCTTTTGGTCAAGACAAGGAAAAGGGTTTACGGACCTCTTTTGTTGACCAAGATCTTGACTGTTCTTTTCCAAACCCTAGCTGGTGAGTTAAACCTTAAGTCTTATCATCTAAATATCCTTAAGAACATCTTTAGTTTCCATAGACCACTCATTGGTTCTTGTGATACTCCAAACTTCTTTCAACTGAAAAGTTATTTTCATAACTTTTCGGTCTTTCATATCGTTTTCAAGAAATAAAGTTTCTTTGTCAGTATATTAGCTTATTTAGGTTTTAGGTAAACCCTAGTATCTTAAGTAGGCCACTTTTGACTACTAAAATCATTAGATCATTTATTTTGCAACCTCCTTCGCTGTTAATTTTGTCGGTCCAAAACCGACAAATGTTCAATCTGTCCTTTGTCTTTTTAAACCAGACGGTTGGGGGTTAGTATTGGTAGTTATGCTATTAAATACCTCTCTGCTAGCTCTAACTTCCATTTAAGTTTCCATGTTGGGTAATCTTCTAATCCAACCGAAAAAGGTAATCTTGTCTTTTACTGTTTTGGTTGCTGGTCAAACCGACAGCCCAAACAGCCTCAGTCCAAAATCTTAAATTGTTATTACTAAGTAATAAATGACCAGTTAGCTCTCAATACAAGCTTTTATACACTTAACTAGCATGCAGTATCTTATTTGTATGAAGTTAAGCTAAATAATTAAATTAATTACAATTGTCCTGTTCCAGTTTAAAAAACCTGATACTGTAGCTATAGTTTAAATATGAGAGCTGGGTAGTAAGTAGTATTAGATGGTACCTATAGGTTATTATCTTTGATAAATTAAATATAGCATAAGCATATTGCTACTCATGCATTATCAATTGATCATGCATTCTTTTTCATTTTGTTCTCTGTTTTTCCTGTGTTCATTGGATTTTATTCTCTTTTAGATATTGGTTCTTCTGAAACTGTTGAGTCTTCTATTGAGTCCCAAGAACCTGAGCAAGAGGTTATTTACTACTATCAAGGCAAGCTTCCTCTCTGCACCATGTTGAGCCTAATCTTTTGAACTGTAGATTTACAAAATACTGGACATCATTGCATGCAACTTTCTAAAAATTTATTTGTGCTGTTCCTAGTTAGTTATACCTGAACTTGTGGTTTATCTTTAATTTAATCATACACTCAACCTAAGGTAGTCTGTGATGTTATAACAATAAATTTTAACTTTTGCTTAGCCTGCAAATCCATAGAATCGGTAGTGTTTGACAAGCAACTTGTCAAACACAGGAACAACAAATAATTTGTATTTATCTTTGATCCTTGTTCAGTTTATTTGATTTGGAAATGCTTCTAAATCCTGTTATCAATTAATTCAAATCGGACAAGTGGATGCTAGTGATGGTGCCTTTGTGCACGAGATTTGGGAAATGTGGATGTCTTGTGCGGGTTGATTAAGGACCGAACTCGACAATTTAATTCAAGTCCCAACGCATTTCCACACGCATGTATGGGCGCTGTTTGGTTAAGTAAAGGGTTAATATTATTGAGTTGGATCTTTGGAGAGTAAGGACATGTGTATTGATTTCATATGGCATAGATGCTTAAGTCTTGGGCCGTGTCGTATGCCATGTGGAACTTATATTGATATCGGATGTTCTTAGAAGGGTAAGGCGTAGATGTGTTACATCGCATGTACGTTCCTTCAGGCCCCGATCATGTGTAATATGTGTGGCTAACACGAGTTTGCATTTAATTGATCTGGGTCGGCATTCCTGTACAACATGTGAGCCTCGGTTGAATATATGCTATCGATCGTTATTTAAGCGGGATCGGTCTCACATGGGTCATCCAACTCAATAATGTCAACTTGTTGAAAAATACCAAATCTTAGTTTACTTACCGACACACCAAAGGCAGTGTGTTATTATTCCGGAGGCTTACGGGCTAACTAAGTCATGTGGGTAAAGATGTACACCCTTGCAAGGATATAAAACTATTCGAATAGCCGTGTCCACGGTTACGGACGACACTTGAATTGATGTCACCTGTATAGATTTTGCTCTAAGTTTGGTTTTGGGAATTGGTTCGGCATGATGGCTGTCATACACATTTAATTGTGAGCTGTTATTCACTTTTGTTTCTGTTTATGCTTATAATTGCACTCACTCACTGTTTTAGTCCAAATCCATTTATTAAAATTGCTTTGTCAAAACATAGCAATTGTAGGTTAAGATGTATCGCTTTATGCAAAATTGAACCAATTAAGCCTCCTGTTGATAACCTTATGCATATAAAATTCTATTCCTTTGTATAGGTTCTAACAA
Organism: Phyllostachys edulis; assembly: GCA_036346405.1. Classification (NCBI taxonomy): domain Eukaryota; kingdom Viridiplantae; phylum Streptophyta; class Magnoliopsida; order Poales; family Poaceae; genus Phyllostachys; species Phyllostachys edulis. The sequence goes on along the minus strand of CM070558.1, from coordinate 28,000,497 downwards.
ACACTTTCTTTTATTAGTTTGTGTAAGACTTGCTGAGTACCTTTCGTACTCAGGGTTTTATGACCTCTTGTTGCAGGTGAGGATGGATATCTTTATGAAATGCCCGTTAGCGCCGATCTGGGTGACGCTAACGAGTGATGCTAGTTCTAGCCTCCACGCAATAGCCTGCGGGATGATGGGGCCATTGGTGGTTTTGCTTTTATGTTTTTGTTTCCGCTGTTGCTCTTTTTGTTAATGACCCAAGGTCATCTGTTCCTGTTGCTAATTCGGGTACTGTAGCAGACCTGACACTGTAGCAACCGAATTATGATGTAATTACTGATGTATAATATTATGTGAATGTGTGACTTGTATGTGATTGATGCAATGTTGATTAAGGATATATGCGCAATAGTCACTAATCCTGGGAACTATTGCATGGCATATATCCGGGAACCTAAATGTTGGATTGTTACTTATTATGATTATGCTTCTAGTATAATTTTTATTAAGGACATTACACTGTTCCTTGATTAAGAATTATGCTACCAGTATAATTTATAATTCGGCACATTCCAATATTTGAGGGTCTCACAGTGTTGGTATCAGAGCATACGTTTGCCTGTAGGATAGAATTAGCATGGTTGTTGCCTTTAGTGAGTCTCTGTGACATTATTTTAACTTAAATTAATTTCTAAAGATCTAAGTCTGCTATCTTTTATTTCTTATCTTCTTTTAGTATCAATTCTCATCCACCTTTCTATTGATTTTTCAAGATCAGTTTCTTACCTACCTTGTCTCTACACTTAAGGGCTGTGTGATGTGTTCGGCCATAGTTGTGTAATAGGCTAGTATTGTCTATTAAATATTGTGTAATAACATAACCTGTGTTTTGTATAGTTGTGGGGTGCCGACTTTTGTATTTTGGAATAGGGTGCTGTGCAAGTTGACTTGTACATTTTGAACTTAATGTGTTAATAAAGTAGGGCTGCCCTTTTGCTGTTCTCGGCTTGGTGCTGTCTTGGTGATTAGTTGGCTGTTAAATAGAGGTCGGCTTTTGTGGTATTGAGTTCTGTGCGTTTTTGTTCATTTGGTTCAGCCGACCTGTTTTAATGAACTGGGGGCCGCACCTTTTTGCTGTTTGGTGTGTCCCTGTTTTGATGTTAATTGGCTGCATGTCATGGCATGATGCACAATTAGATTTAGTAATTATTTCTTTTCTATCTCAGAATCTTGTATGTGTTAGCCCGAGGGTATCCTTGTTATGTTGTTAACCATTATATGGCAACAGGATGACAGGACCAACCACTCGATCGCGAACACAACAAGAGGAGAGGTTCTCCACTCCTGTTCTCCATACTCAGGGGGAACAGACTGACCCTTCCGGATCCCATGGTCCGCAAGGTGGTAGACCGGAAGAGGAACTTCCTCCACCACACACCATGGCGGTCGTGCTCATGCAAATTGAGCGCAACCGCATGGACCAGACGCGCATCTTGGAGCAAATTGCGCGTAATACCTCCGCTACTCCGACACCAGCTGGTAGAGCAGGAGTTCAACATGGGCAGGGTAGTCTCGCTGATTTTCAGCGAACTAACCCGCCAGTGTTCTCCAAATCTCGAGATCCAATGGAGGCAGAGGATCGGCTTCGAAATTGAAAAGAAGTCGACCATTGCCCAATGTTCGGAAAGGGAGAAGGTTCTGTATGCTAGCTACCAGCTGACTGGACCAGCTAGTAATTGGTGGGATAATTATCAGGCCATCCAACCTACTGGACATACTCCTACCTGGCTTGAGTTCATGGAGGTTTTTCGCGAGGCCCATATTCCTGAGGGAGTAATGATGCTCAAGCAGCAGGAATTTCTCGCTCTCAAGCAAGGGCGAAAGTCAGTGACCGAGTATCTTCATGAGTTCAATTTTCTTGCTCGGTACGCCCCTGACGATGTTTCGACTGACACTCGTCGTCGAAACCGTTTCATGAATGGGCTATTTGAAGAATTGCAGTTGGCTTTAGCAATACAAGACTTCAGAAATTTTCAACATCTTGTGGACAAAGCCATAATTGCTGAAACCAAGAGCAAGGCTTTGGAAGATTCACGGAAGCGGCAGAAGGCCACCCAATTTACATATAGTGGTCGTTTAGTCAGGCCGCGTCTGTGGCAACCTCGATCTTTCCGGCGCCACCCAGCTCCACCTGTATGCGCGGTGTTTGCTTTTCGCCCGCCACCACCGATATTCCCGACCGGTGGACACAGCCACCTCATCGCTATCAATGTCGGTAGGGTGTGATATGCTATCATTGTGGGCGCCGACATTTTATAACCAATGTTTTGCTAAGGCAAAGGGGTTGCCACCCGTGCAACCATCTCCAGCCATCAGGCGTTCGCACCTTCCCCAAAGGCGCTTGTTAAGCTCGATCTGTTCGATCATGGCCGTGTGAACCAACCGACGGTCAAGAAGCGGCCGAGACACCTGAGGTTATCCTTGGTATGCTCCTAGTTAATTTCAGTTCAGCTATTGTTCTATTTGACTCGAGCATCCCATTCTTTTATTAGTAGGCGCTTGCTACTCAACAACAGCTAGACATGCATCCGCTTCATCCACCTCATATTATTCACTACTTTGGTCAAGATTCATGACCGATCAAATCGCCTTTAATGTCAATATTAATATTGAAGGGTAGATTTTTGGGCGACTTGATTGTGATAAACTCTAAAGGGATAGATGTCATTTTGGGTATGGACTGGCTGTCCAAGAATTTCGGCCAGATCAATTGTGCCCAACGAACTATATCCCTCACTAATAAAAATGGCCTTTCAGTCATTTTTCAGTCTAGGACAGTTCATTCTCATCTTGGTGCATTGAAAGCTGATACCACTCCTACCTTGGAGTCAGTACCGGTAGTGTGTGAATATCCAGATGTCTTTCCTGAAGACCTTCCTGGTATGCCACCCAATCGGGAAGTAGAGTTCGTAATTGAACTAGTTCCTGGTACTACTCGCATTTCGAGAAGACCTTATCGCATGCCTTCTAATGAGCTGTTTGAGTTGAAGAAACAGCTTGGAGAATTGCTTGACAAAGGATTCATTCGACCGAGTTCCTCACCCTGGGGATGCCCGGCCATCTTTGTCAAAAAGAAAGATCAGACTTTACGGATGTGTGTAGATTACCGTCCGTTAAATGAGGTTACTATCAAAAATAAGTATCCTTTGCCCCGAATTGATGATCTATTTGACCAATTAACTGGAGCCCGTGTCTTTTCTAAGATTGATTTATGCTCGGGCTATCATCGATCAAGGTTAGAACGGAGGATATTTCTAAAACAAAGATTCTCTACTCGTTATGGATTATACGAGTATACCGTTATGTCCTTTGGTCTAACAAATGCTCCTGCTTATTTCATGAATCTAATGAATTCAAGATTCATGGATTTCTTGGATAAGTTTGTTGTTGTGTTCATTGACGACATTCTTATCTACTCCAAGTCCGACGAAGAGCATGAGCATCATTTGAGACTTGTCCGAAACACTTCGCAAGCATCGCTTATATGCCAAATTTAGCAAGTGTGCTTTACGCTCAAGCAAGTTGCATTTCGGGCATGTATTATCCGAAGGAGGTATTATCATTGACCGCAAAGAAAGTACAAGATGTACTAGATCGAAGCACCCAAAAATGTTCCTGAAATTCGAAGTTTCCTTGGACTTGCGGGATATTACCGTAGGTTCATTGAAAACTTTTCCAAGATTTCCAGGCCACTGACTCAGCTTTTAAAGAAAGAGAACAAATTCTTTTGGTCAGTGGAATGTGAAAACAGTTTTCAGCTTTTGAGAAAGCTCCTGACTGAAGCTCCTGTTCTCACTCTTCCAGATATCCATAAGAATTTTGATATCTATTGTGATGCATCTCGCCATGGACTTGGCTGTGTGCTTATGCAAGAGGGCCGAGTTGTAGAATATGCATCCAGACAATTGCGACCTCATGAGGTTAATTATCCTACCCATGATTTGGAATTGGTAGCTGTAGTCCATGCATTGAAGATTTGGCGATATTACCTTCTTGGCAATCGCTATAAATCTATACCGATCATAAAGTTCGAAATACATATTCACGCAAGTTGATCCGAATATGAGACAAAGAAGATGGCTTGAATTGATCAAGGACTACGATATGGGTATTCACTACCATCCTGGCAAAGCTAATGTTGTGGCTGATGCTCTCAGCAGAAAGTCACAATGCAATTGCTTATCAACAATTCCTTCGACTAAGAGCTTATGTACTGATTTTCAGCGCTTAAGTCTCGAAATGGTCGAAGTTGGATTTCTTGCTGCCTTAGAAGTAAAGTCAACACTCGAAGATCAGATTCTGGAGATCCGTAAAACCGACATCGAGGTAGCAGAGATCAAGGAAAACATGAAGGCGAGTAAAGCCAATGAATTTTACGAAGATGCTCGTGGTACCATTCGATATCGCAATCGTCTGGTTGTACCTCTCGATCCACAAATGAGAGAGTTAATTTTAAAGAGGCTCATAATTCCAAGTTTTCTATACATCCCGGAAGCACTAAGATGTACCAAGATTTAAAGAAAACATTTTGGTGGAGCAAGATGAAAAGGCAAATTGCTCAAGATATGTTGTTTGAATGTGATATTTGCCAAAGGGTTAAAGCCGAGCACTTGAAACCTACTGGTACCCTTCAGCCTTTACCTATTCCACAATGGAAATGGGAAGAAGTCGGTATGGATTTTGTTACCGGACTTCCAAAATCTCAGAATGGATTTGATGCCATTTGGGTGATAATTGATCGCCTAACAAAAGTGGCTCATTTCATCCCTGTCAGAACCACTTTTAATGGCAAGCAATTGGCAGAACTCTATATTGCCAAGATTGTTTGTCTCGACGGCGTTCCTAAAGTTATTGTTTCAGACCGTGGATCTCAATTCACTTCCCATTTTTGGAATTGTCTTCATCAAGCAATGGGAACGGAATTGTCCTTCAAAGATCGCTTATCATCCTCGCACCGATGGTCAAACCGAAAGAGTGAATCAAATAATGGAGGATCTTCTTAGAGCTCAGAGTTTTAGCATATGGCAAAATTGGGAGAAATCTTTGTCAGATGTGGAGTTTTCCTACAACAATAGCTACCAAGCAAGTATTCAAATGTCACCTTTTGAAGCCTTGTATGGAAGAGCTTGTAGGACTCCATTAAATTGGTCGAATCGGTGAAAGACCATTCTTTGGCCAGACTTGGTTTTGGAAGTCAAGAGCAAGTTCGTCGATTCGAGACCGCTTTGAAAACCGCCTGATCTCGTCGGAAGAGCTATGCCGATCATCGACGTCGTGAGCTAAGTTTTGAGATAGATGACTTTGTCTATCTTAAAGTTTCGCCGATGAAAGGTACTCATCGCTTTCAAGTGAAAGGAAGCTAGCACCTCGTTATATCGGACCTTTCCAATTATTGCAAAACGAGGGGCCGTGGCATATCGCTTGGAACTTCCGACACTCGCCGGCAAATCCATGATACCTTTCATGTTTCTCAATTAAAGAAGTGCCTCCGTGTTCCTACCGAGGCTATCGCTTATGAAAATCTTGATCTCGCAACCAGATCTCTCAGATCAAGAACAACCAAGGTCGTATCCTCGATTTAAATGGAGCGAGGACAAGAAATCGCGACTGTCAAATTCTTAAAAATTCAGTGGGCTAATCATTCCGAGGATGAAGCCACCTGGGAGCGCGAAGATCTGATGAGGATCGAGCACCCCCACCTTTTTCCTGTTTAATAATTGCCTTTGAATCAAGAAAGGCAAGGTTAAACAAAGCAATGTAACATAAGTTGTAATAACAGCACTATGTTGTTATGTGAAATTTCTTTTCTATCTTTGAAAGAAATAAAGACAAGCGATGTTATGTTTCTAAAGAATATCATTTCAACTTCATCTTTGTCCAACTTCGATTATAAGAAATCTCGGACGAGATTTTCTTAAGGGAGGTAGGTTTGTAACAGACCTCACCCTAATATACTGAATAAAGTACTGCTCATGTCATTATCGCTCATTTAGGCAATTTAGGCAACTTGTTACAACCTAATTTCCCCAAATTTCTATTACAAACTTCAACTTGATCAAAATTCAAAAGGTAATACCATCTAATGTTGGTATTATGACTGGGATATACTTTAATTAAAAACCAGATGAAGTATTATGGCCAAAAAAATAATTTTTGTGAAATTTTTAGAAATTATTTTGATTTTTAGAAAAATATTGTCTTTAATTAAATCCTTAGTTGGTCTAAATGAATTATTTATGTATTTATCAAGAAGAAACTGTGATTTTAAAATTTATTTGGGAATATATCATCCCAAAGAGTGTTTCTGCAAAATTTCATGAATTTACAAATTTATTTGCTATTTTAGAAGTCCCACTCAAAGGCTTTGAAGTTTTGATTTAAATCTGGTCAAATCTCTCGGTCTAGCACTGTAGCGGCTCGACCTTACCTTGGTTGGACCCAACCCAAGCGCGACAACCGCTCGGACATCGCCCCACTCACAAGACGCGTCAAACTTCAGCTCATCACAGCCATCCATTTTCGCGCGAACGGACCTGATGGCATGTGCTGTTCGGACCGCTTCAGCCCCTCCTTCATCTGGGCCGTTAAAATTTCAATGTGTGGCCCAGATTTCTTGGGATGTTCGGACCGTTTTGAGTCGCCCAATCCTAGCCGTTGAATTGCGCTTTAACGGCGATGGAGTCCTTGGGCCGAAGAGCTCCCGCACGCGCCTCATCTTGGGCCGCTGGTTGGCGATCGGACCGCGACAGTTCCCCATTGCATCGCGACCGTTAAGCCCAAATCGGAGGGCTCTCGCAGAGTGGGCTGTTCGGACCGCTACAGGACCCTAGATCGTGGCCATTCGCTGGAGATCGTGTGGTCCACGTTTCACGATACCGCTTCAACTTGTTTTAGCCACCGCATCGCAACCACCCAAATAAAATCGAACGGCTGTGGTTCAGAGAGATTTGCTACGTGCGGTGCATGGCTGTAACAGCTCCGGGGGCCCGCGTGTCAGCGTCGGAATTTCTGTTTCCTCTATTGCTTTACACTGTAAACAATTTTCTCGCCGGGGAGGAGGTGGTGTACAGTAATTTAGGGGATATTTTCTCTTCATATCTATCCATTAGTGCCACCTCATGAGCTCTAGATAATTCTCGGTTGATCTGGGCACTTCCACACTATATAAACCCTAGCTCCTGAGCTTTTACCATTGTTGACCCAGGGAGGAACTCATTATCCTTATCTTCTTCCAGTGAAGCTCTCTGGTCCTTCTCCCATTGTTCAACTTCAAGAAGACCTAACTCTCATACTAATATGGTGTTGGTCATTTCTTGTAGGTTGGACTTAGGACTTTTGCTCCCTGTCAACTTGAGCTGTGAAGCTTCATATTGGAAAACCTCACCTGGGTGAGTTGAGTTCCATTTTCCCTTAGCAAGGATGTATCTAGTGATCTTTGGAGCTAAGTTTCATCACTTTCTTTTTGGTCAGCACAAGGAAAAGGGTTTCTGGACCTCTTTTGTTGACCAAGATCTTGACTGTTCTTTTCCAAACCCTAGCTGGTGAGTTAAACCTTAAGTCTTATCATCTAAATATCCTTAAGAACATCTTTAGTTTCCATAGACCACTCATTGGTTCTTGTGATACTCCAAACTTCTTTCAACTGAAAAGTTATTTTCATAACTTTTCGGTCTTTCATATCGTTTTCAAGAAATAAAGTTTCTTTGTCAGTATATTAGCTTATTTAGGTTTTAGGTAAACCCTAGTATCTTAAGTAGGCCACTTTTGACTACTAAAATCATTAGATCATTTATTTTGCAACCTCCTTCGCTGTTAATTTTGTCGGTCCAAAACCGACAAATGTTCAATCTGTCCTTTGTCTTTTTAAACCAGACGGTTGGGGGTTAGTATTGGTAGTTATGCTATTAAATACCTCTCTGCTAGCTCTAACTTCCATTTAAGTTTCCATGTTGGGTAATCTTCTAATCCAACCGAAAAAGGTAATCTTGTCTTTTACTGTTTTGGTTGCTGGTCAAACCGATGTTCAAAACAAATTTCAAATTCAAAATCTTAAATTGTTATTACTAAGTAATAAATGACCGCTTAGCTCTCAATACAAGCTTTTATACACTTAACTAGCATGCAGTATCTTATTTGTATGAAGTTAAGCTAAATAATTAAATTAATTACAATTGTCCTGTTCCAGTTTCAAAAACCTGATACTGTAGCTATAGTTTAAATATGAGAGCTGGGTAGTAAGTAGTATTAGATGGTACCTATAGGTTATTATCTTTGATAAATTAAATATAGCATAAGCATATTGCTACTCATGCATTATCAATTGATCATGCATTCTTTTTCATTTTGTTCTCTGCTTTTCCCGTGTTCATTGGATTTTATTCTCTTTAGATATTGGTTCTTCTCGAACTGTTGAGTCTTCTATTGAGTCCCAAGAACTCGAGCAAGAGGTTATTTACTACTATCAAGGCAAGCTTCCTCTCTGCACCATGTTGAGCCTAATCTTTTGAACTGTAGATTTACAAAATACAGTGACACTGTTGCATGCAACTTTCTAAAAATTTATTTGTGCCTGTTCCTAGTTAGTTATACCCTGAACTTGTGGTTTATCTTTAATTTAATCATACACTCAACCTAAGGTAGTCTGTGATGTTATAACAATAAATTTTAACTTTTGCTTAGCCCTGCAGTCCATAGAACGGTAGTGTTTGACAAGCTTAACTTGTCAAACCTGGGAACAACAAATAATTTGTATTTATCTTTGATCCTTGTTCAGTTTATTTGATTTGGAAATGCTTCTAAATCCTGTTATCAATTAATTCAAATCTGGACAAGTGGATGCTAGTGATGGTGCCTTTGTGCACGAGATTTGGGAAATGTGGATGTCTTGTCTGGGTTGATTAAGGACCTAACTCGACAATTTAATTCAAGTCCCAACGCATTTCCACACGCAAAGGTATGGGCGCTGCTTTGGTTAAGTAAAGGGTTAATATTATTGAGTTGGATATCGGAGAGTAAGGACATGTGTATTGATTTCATATGGCATAGATGCTTAAGTCTTCGGCCGTGTCGTATGCCATGTGGAACTTATATTGATATCGATGTTCTTAGAAGGGTAAGGGCGAGATGTGTTACATCGCATGTACGCTCCTTCGGGCCCCGATCATGTGTAATATGTGTGGCTAACACGAGTTTGCATTTAATTGACTGGTCGGCATTCCTGCATAAACATGTGAGCCTCGGTTGAATATATGCTATCACCGTTATTTAAGCGGATCAGTCTCACATGGGTCATCCAACTCAATAATGTCAACTTGTTGAAAAATACCAAATCTTAGTTTATCTTACCGACACACCAAAGGCAAGGTGTGTTATTATTCCTGAGGCTTACTGCTAACTAAGTCATGTGGGTAAAGATGTACACCCTTGCAAGGATATAAAACTATTCGAATAGCCGTGTCCACGGTTACGGACGACACTTGAATTGATGTCACCTGTATAGATTTTGCTCTAAGTTTGGTTTTGGGAATTGGTTCGGCATGATGGCTGTCATACACATTTAATTGTGAGCTGTTATTCACTTTTGTTTCTGTTTATGCTTATAATTGCACTCACTCACTGTTTTAGTCCAAATCCATTTATTAAAATTGCTTTGTCAAAACATAGCAATTGTAGGTTAAGATGTATCGCTTATGCAAAATTGAACCAATTAAGCCTCCTGTTGATAACCTTATGCATATAAAATTCTATTCCTTTGTATAGGTTCTAACAAACACTTTCTTTTATTAGTTTGTGAAGACTTGCCGAGTACCTTTCGTACTCGTGGTTTTATGACCTCTTGTTGCAGGTGAGGATGGATATCTTTATGAAATGCCCGTTAGCGCCGATCTGGGTGACGCTAACGAGTGATGCTAGTTCTAGCCTCCACGCAATAGCCTGCGGGATGATGGGGCCATTGGTGGTTTTGCTTTTATGTTTTTGTTTCCGCTGTTGTTCTTTTTGTTAATGACCCAAGGTCATCTGTTCCTGTTGCTAATTCGGGTACTGTAGCAGACCTGACACTGTAGCAACCGAATTATGATGTAATTACTGATGTATAATATTATGTGAATGTGTGACTTGTATGTGATTGATGCAATGTTGATTAAGGATATATGCTAATAGTCACTAATCCAGGAACTATTGCATGGCATATATCCGGAACCTAAATGTTGGATTGTTACTTATTATGATTATGCTTCTAGTATAATTTTTATTAAGGACATTACACTGTTCCTTGATTAAGAATTATGCTACCAGTATAATTTATAATTCGGCACATTCCAATATTTGAGGGTCTCACACCGTCAAGTACAGGAGGGAGCCGATCATGCTGCGGTACTCACGTTGATCCACGGCTTCTCCTTCCTCATCTGGATCCAAAGCAGTCGAAGTCGCCATGGGAGTAGCGATCGGCTTGCAGTCACCCATCTCGAAGCGCTTGAGTAGATCCTTGGTATACTTCGTCTGATGGATAAAGATCCCTTCCTTGCATTGTTTGATTTGTAGCCCCAGAAAGTAGTTGAGCTCGCCCATCATACTCATCTCAAATTCCCTGGACATGGTCTCAGAAAAACTGGAAACAAGAGCATGAGAGGAACCACCAAATATAATATTATCAACATAAATCTGAACAAGTAGGAAGTCATTGCCATGCCTAAGAACGAAAAGAGTCTTATCAACTTTTCCCATTTCAAAATCATTTTTAAGTAAGAAGGTCTTAAGTCTATCATACCAGGCTCTAGGAGCTTGTTTAAGACCATACAAGGCTTTGGATAGCTTAAAAACACGATCAGGGTGCTTGGGATTCTCAAAGCCAGGGGGTTGCCTAACATATACTTCCTCCTCTATAAAACCATTCAGAAAAGCACTCTTGACATCCATTTGATGCAACCTAAAACCTTTAGATGCAGCAAATGCAAGCAAGATGCGAATGGATTCTAGTCTAGCCACAGGAGCGTAGGTCTCATCAAAATCTAACCCCTCAACTTGGCTAAATCCCTGAGCTACCAACCTAGCCTTGTTTCTAACCACAGAACCATCCTTATTTTGTTTATTTTTGAAAACCCAACGGGTGCCTATTACATTATGACCACTAGGAGGTTCTACAAGGTTCCAGACTTTATTTCTTTCAAAATTCTCTAAGTCCTTATGCATGGCATTGACCCAGCTAGCATCAGATAAAGCATGTGATATATCGCGGGGTTCAAAAGAAGCTACAAATGCAGAATGAGAGAAGAGATTCGAATCATGATACCTGGAGCGAGTGACTCGCTCATGAAGATTACCAATCATCTGATCCGGAGGGTGTTGCTTCTGGATGTGCAGTGGAGCGCCTAGGGGAGACAGTATCTCCTCAACCTCCGCAGGTACTGCTGATGAAGAAGATGCAGCAAGAGCCTCAATTGAAGGTAAAGCAGTCGTCGCAGGTTCTGGAGCTTGGGCAGGAGCATCAGCAACAGGTGGAGGAGCAGTATCGAAATCATCCTCTTCTTCTTCAACAAAAATACTTTCTGTTACCTGTAAGTCACCTGAAACATCGGATCTAGTTTCAGGGCTAGTCTCATCAAAAGTGATACTGCATGTCTCCTGGACAATGTTAGTTTCAACATTAAAGACCCGAAAACCTCTTGAATGAGCAGGATAACTCAGAAATAAACCATCACAAGTTCTTGATTCAAATTTATCTAGGTTCCCTGTCTTGAGAATAAAACACTTTGATCCAAAGACTTGAAAGTGAGAAACAGAGGATTTTCTACCAAATCGAAGCTCATAAGAAGTTTTGCACAAAGACGGTCTCAAGAAGACACGGTTTGAAATATAACAGGCTGTAGCAATAGCTTCGGCCCAAAACGTCCTCGGTGTGCTATATTCATCTAGCATCGTCCTAGCCATCTCGACTAGAGTCTTGTTCTTCCTTTCCACAATGCCATTTTTTTGAGAGACGTGTGGAGAAGAAAACTGATGCTCAATACTGCGCTCAGCACAAAAAGAGGCAAAAGAAGCATTCTTTAACTCCGTGCCACTGTCACTGCGGATCGCTCTCAAGGCACCAGGAAGTTCAGAAGTCAAACGAAGAACAAGATCATGATAGTGATCAAAAGCCTCATCCTTCGAAGCAAGAAAGAACACCCAAGAATATCTCAAAAAATCATCGACTATGACAAGAATATACCATTTGCCACCGACTGACCGAACCCTAGTAGGACCAACAGTATCCATGTGAAGCAGCTGTCCCGGTCCGTCAGTCATGACCATAGTCAATGAAGGATGTGAGGCGGCAACTTGCTTGCCATGCCTACAGGGCGCACATACAACATCCTTGACAGCTTTGAGTTTAGGCAAACCTCTCATGAGATCAAGGCCGCTAACCCGTGTCAGATGATCAAAACCAATGTGCTCCAAACGTCGGTGCCAAAGCCAGATATCAGAAGAAGATGCAATTAAACACTTTAAAGATCCAGCAAGAGGTTCAGAAAAATCAGCTCCAAAAATTCTACCAACTCTAGAAATCCCAAAAACGAGCTCACCAGCTGAATCAAGCACCCGACAAGTATTTTTCTTAAAACAAGTTTCGTAGCCATCATCAAGAAGCTACGAAACAGAAAGCAAATTGTACCTTAGCTTGTCCACAAGGACGACGTCCTTCAAGATGAATCTGTCATTCACCTTGATTGATCCAGTTCCTTCAATTCGCCCTTGTGTATCATCTCCAAAGGTGATGAAGTCATCACCCATCGACCACGTGAAGGAAGTGAACCATCTTGAGTCTCCGGTCATGTGGCGTGAACAGCCGGAGTCGACGAGCCACGTGTTCTTCCTCCTTCCGCGGCGATCCTGAAAATCAAGGCACCATAGATCGATGTGTTTCAATACTGGGGTTAGTTAAAACTGACTTGGGAACCCAGTACTAAGACACATGTCTGCGAGTAGTATGCAAAGCAGAAGTGCTATCCTTGATTTTATTCAAAGTTCTGTTATGAGCAATGGTTACAATAGCATGAGATGCATCCTGTCTAGGAATATGATGATGAACATGTGCAACAAATCCTAGACCATGTTTCTTATTTTCAAATTGACCATGTCTCATAAAAGCTCTAAGTTGATTAGATGATATTTTAGCAATATTTTTCTTACCGTTCTTCAATCTACGCCAACAGAACTCAACCAAATGTCCACTCTTCTTGCAATAGGTGCAATGGTATTTGGTACCACTGGGAGAAGCACCTTTTGACTCAAAAGAAGGTTGGACAAAACCTGCAGATTTGAAGATTGTCTTTGCAGGTTGGGTTGTGAATTCAACTAAGCCATTTTCCAAGACATCAATGAAATTAGGCTTGGATTTGTCCTGGGTTGAGTTGTATCCTAACCATTGCTTCTTATAAGGAGTTTTTGATTGATCAAGAATCATGTTTAACTGTTTTTTACCACTAGAGAATCTTTCTAAAGTATTCTTGAGATATGCATTCTCTTTTCCAACATTAACACATGACTCACAATTTTTGGCCTTAACGGCTCTAGCATGTTTCTCCTTAAGAAAAGCAACTTCAAGCTTATAGGCTGCACATGAGACACAAGACATAGATTCAATTGTGTCCTTAAGCTTGGCATATTTTGCTCTAACTGCTTCTAGAATGTCCTTGACTTCGTGTTCGCATTCTATGCAGAAAGAGCAAAAGCTAGATTTAACATTACCAGAAGCATCCAACTTGCTAGACTCTAAGCATTTCTCACAGGGAGCAGATTTAACCTCAATTAGTTCAGTCCTAGTATTTTCAAGTTGGTGCAAAGCAACATCATGAGCAGATTGTAGTTTAGACAGTTCAGAATGCAAAGCATGGCAAGATGAACATTCATCAGAATCAAGAGTCTTAGCATTTGCAAGTTCTAATGTCAAATTATCTACTTGTGGCTCTAAGTCCTTGTTCCTAGCCATGGTAAACTCTAAGGCCTTATCCTGACTCATGAGTTGCTCAAACATGTTGTCGTATCTAGCAGAAAGAACATCATAGGAGAGAGGTACCTCATCGTTGTCATCGACGTCGACGGAGTCGGCCATGAAGCACATGCTGGTGAAGTCCTTGGCCTTCCCTTTCTTGTCTTGAGGTGGCTTGTGAGGACTCTCTCGGGAAATACTTGGAAAAGTCTCCCAGGACCTCTTAGGGAGGTCCGGCAGGACCGCCCGGAAGTCTGGGAGGTCCTCCAAGTAAGTCCTAAGAGGAGGTCCGCCAGGACCTCCCAGGGGATCTCAAAGACCTCCTGGAGGTCTGGCCTTTGTGTACTGAGCTAGTCCCAGGAACCAGAGTTAGCTCACACAGAACTCACAAGGTGTAATCACAACCACACGGTACTAAACAAAAGATGAAGCAGACAAATTAACATATATTAAACAAAGACCTTAAGGTCAAGGTTTCTTATAGAGGTTTGCTAACTAGGGCTTACAAAAACCGACAAAAGGAAATCTTTACAGCAGAAAACACAAAACGCAAGGACCCATCCGGCAAGCCCACAGGCTGTCGAGTGGAGGACGTCCTAGCACACTGGGTCATCAAAGAACTCCTCCTCGAAGAGGTCTGCGCTTCTCTGGAAGTGATCCTCTTCGGCCACTGCTCAAACAGAGGGCTTAAAGCCATGAGTACGTTTGAATGTACTCAGCAAATTGCAGGGAACAAGATGCAGTAATATTCATGCAATGGCTTGGCCATGGATAGCTGTAAGGTTAGTTTGCAGAAAGCAAGATTTATTGGAAATACACTTAATAGATTGCAAGGCATAAGTTGAAAGATAATACATAAGTAACAAGTTCTCTTGAAAACCAACTATGAACACCCATTCACAGCACAGACCACCTCGAGGACCACCCAAGACCTCTCTGGAGCACCCACTCCAGAGCTCCACAACCAGCCCCTGGATCACATCTCGAGCCAGCCATGACCTCTCGGGAGCTAGCCAAGGTTTCTTCGAGAGCAAGCCATGACCTCTCGCAGAAGCACCCAGGGACACATTTTATAAAATCTACCCCTTGCGCAATTTTCACCAGGCAATATCCATGACCAAGGACTTGGCTATTCGAATAGATTGATACTCTGTAGAGGTGTACAACTTTACCCACAATCCACGACCTCTCTAGCGGGTCGGGTTCCGCCCTTACTCACTTCTGAAGGTGAGTAGTTTAGAGAGCGCGGCAAGGCCGTTACAAAGCTTTGATTTGACTTGGAGCTGCCCGCTAAGGTTTCGCTTCCGTTGGGTTGCAAATCCCCCCGGATTTGTGCCCCCTCTTGCGCCAGCACCTCAGTACGCTCCAGTACAACAGAACCGAGTCATTTCATTGCAAATTATTTGGCTCAGAGCACCCCCATAAAGTGATTTTGTGGTTGCACGGTAAGGCCCAGTTCAACAGACACAAAGTAAAGTCCTTAATTGCTGCTCAGACAAGACCTCCTCAACCCAGTGTGCATGAAGCACCCCTTTTTCTGCACGATCACTTGCCCGAGCAAGAAAACCTTTTAAGTTCAACCCAGCCAAAGACCACCCTGGTCCTGGCACACAAATTTTAATCAAAGTAGCCTTGCACCACAATCAACACAGCTATGGCCTCAAAGACCACAAATGCTCAAGTGGCACCAACCACAGCCCATAATTCAATTAGTCAGATTATTAATGATGAAGCATGATTCTCAAGACCCACAGATCTAAAGCAATGGCTAAGCATAAACATACGGTCCCATGTTGGCAATATCAATACAAGACCAACTAAAATACCCATTCTAAGGCGTCCAAGGGAATCATGTCAACATGTCAATGTTGCAAATCATCGAGGAGGCATTTTGTCAAGTAGGAGATAGCTACTGCCCAAAACATTTCTTATAAAAGTAGCCATGCATGATATTGTAAAACAACATATTTTAGAAATGCTGGGTTCAACACGATCAAAGGTCTACGACTTGCCTTCGTTGAGCAGGGGTGAGCCTTCAGTAGAAACTGCCGGGTCCAAGTACTCCTCGAGCTCGGGATCTACACGAACGCAAAAGAACCAAATAAACAAGACAACTCTCGACAAAAGAACTTAAAAGACTAAAAAGAACTCAAGCAAAACTCAACCAAAAACTTAGAAAAGCAAGAGGTCTTAGCAAAAGGGGGAGGTCTAACACGAAAGAGGGTGGTCTTTGCAAAAAGACCAGCAAGGATCACCAAGGTGGTCTTCGCAAAAGGGCCAACAAAGACCATGAAGGTGGTCTTTGCCAAAGGTGATCCTGAGGGGAATCCCGAGGGGAAGGTTCTGAGGAAGACACGACTATTCCACGTGGTCGTAAAAAGAACGTGACCACGTAACGTAGTCATGGGAAGAATACGATCACACAAAGTGGTCGTATGAACAAGAAAAGAATAGGCACAAGGGAACTCACCGAAACCAAGAAAGAGACGGGAAAAGGAGGAGATCAGAGGGACGGCTGTGGAGGATGAGGACGGCACGGGCACTCCGGCGAACTCCTGGGGTAGCAAAACGGTGGCGTCGGCTCCGATGATCTTCTTGGTGATGAAGAAGTGGTGGCACAGCTTCCTCGGGCACTTCTTGGAGAAGCTTCAAGCACAAGCTTGGAGAAAACTAGGCACGAGCAGGGAAGTTGGGAAATGAGGAAAAATGTGATGAAGGAAGGCATACATGGGCTATATATAGCCAGACAAGGTGGAGAAAAAGAGGGAGCCACAGGAAGGCTTAGAGGCACCTTGGTGACAGTGTATGCCATCAAAAGGATAAACGAGGTATCTCAGAAGTGACCGCATTTAATGTGATGCAACAAGCATTAAATGCGCTTTAAGACTTTTGAGGCGATGGAATTGAGAAAGTGAGCCGGACTGACAAATGGGGCCAGTCAAACTTGGGTGGACATATTAGTCAAAGAGGTGGTCTTAGCCGCAAGGGTGGTCTTCGCAAAAAGATAAGAGGTCTTGAACTCAAAGGGAGAGGTCTTAACCCACAAGGGTGGTCTTCACAAAAGACCACAAGAAGGTCCCGACCAAGGGGTGGTCGCGGCTAAACGACAAAGGAGGGGAGGGTTGTCTTTGCAAAAAGACCAAAAGAGCGAGGGGGGGTCCCACCGCGGGGAGGTATGGACCCTTAGATCCAAACGACGGGGAGGCTTGGACGGTCAGGACAAACCTGAAGGTGATCCTGACGGCCAAGATGCATTAAAGGGAGGTCTTTGACGGTCAGGATGAACCCGAAGGTGATCCTGACGGCCAATATGCGTCAAAGGAGGTTTTTGGCGGCCAGGATGAACCCGAAGGTGATCCTGACGGTCAAGATGCATCAAAGGGAGGTCTTTGACGGCCAGCATGAACCCAAAGGTGATCCTGACGGCCAAGATGCATCAAAGGGAGGTCTTTGACGCTCAAGATGAACCCGAAGGTGATCCTAACGGCCAAGATGCAACAAAGGAGGTCTTTCGCGGTCAGGATGAACCCGAAGGTGATCTTGACGGCCAAGATGCATCAAAGGGAGGTCTTTGACGGCCAGGATGAATCCGAAGGTGATCCTGACGGCCAAGATGCATCAAAGGGAGGTCTTTGACGGCCGGGATGAACTTGAAGGTGATCCTGACGGCCAAGATGCATTAAAGGGAGGTCTTTAACGGTCAAGACCAACACAGGGGAGGTCTCAACGGTCAAGATGGAGCCAAAGGAGATCTCAATGGAGGACTAAAGGGAAGAAGAAGGAGAGGAGGTCAAATAAGAGGTTGGTCCAGAGAGAGAAAAACCACTCAAACTTGACCCTCAGAAATAAAAAAGGTTTGAAACACAAACCCGAGCTGGTCTAAGACCCAAAAGAGAAGGTCTCAGACCTTCAAAAGGGGTCTGGACAAGGGGAGGTCCAACACAAGGGAGGTCTGGATCGAGAGAGAGGTCCAAACACGAAAGAGGTCCTGGAAAGGAGAGACTAGGCCTAAGAGCACACAGAGGAAACAAAGAAAGGAGAACAAAGCCAACGAACACCAAAGAACTTCAACCAACAGAGAGCAACAACCAACTGGACTTAGTTGAAGTTTGGTTAAGTCAAGTTAAAGCTTCTAATATTTCCAAAGTTTCAAGTTAAGCTTGAGCGAGCAAATAAACCAAATGATTCCTTTTTAACTTTGAAAACTGGCAAGAACTCTAGGACAAACGGGACGTTACATAGCTCCTTGTCCTCCTCGCTCCCGGAGTCCACATCGCTCATGGATTGCTCTCTAAAAGCGGCAAGGACCCGGTGAGCAGCCTTCATGAGCTTGGAAGCATCATACTTGGGCTTGCTCCCCTGAGGCTTCTTCCAAGCAGGCTTCTCATCCTTGCGGTTGCCCTTACCTTTCAGCTTGGGGCAGTTTGCCCAGATGTGATATAGCTCTCCACACTCATAGCATGTCACAGGGCCACCTCTCTTCTTGTTTATAACATTGTTGTATGCTTGTGTGACTTTCTTGACTAAAAGAGCTAAATCAGCCTCAGAAAGACTCTCAAACTCTTCTTCTTGAACAGCAGGTAAACACGCAAGAGAAAATCCAGAAGAAGACTCAGAAGAACCATCAGAGGTTCTTTTCAAAGGATTAGCTACCAAAGCCATGTTATCCTTTTTAGGAAGACTGCCTCTCTTGATCTCATGAGTCTTGAGCTTGCTATAAAGCAGCTCCAAAGTGAGAGTAGAGAGATCGACGTTCTTCTCAATGGCAGTAGCATTCATCTCCCACTCCTTGGTGTTGATTGCAGCCAAGAGGTGGGTGGCATTCAGATTGAGAGTACTCAATGTCAACAGCTCTCATCTGATTGATAACCTTGTTGAAGTGAGTAAAAACGTCATCGATGCTCTTGCCAGGACGCATCTCGAATTTGTTGTACTCTCGCTTGTAGACCATCTAGCGCACTTGCTTGATCTGGGACGATCCCTCATGGTAAGTTTCGAGGGTGTGCCAAATCTCATGTGCGGTCGCAAGGTTGCAAATCCTATCGCACTCTTGCCTACCAAGCCCAGCATATAGAAAGTTCTTTGCCTTGTTGTTGCTAGCCAAGAGGGCTGCTGAAGCCGGCTAGCAACTTCAGGCAAAACGAGCGGGGCTCGAACAACCTCCCATATAGTTTGTCCTTCGCACTCAAGGAAGACTCGCATGCAGTTCTTCCAATAGACATAGTCGAGCCCATCGAAGATATGCGGCTTGGTCGAGTACTTATCCATCGCCAATTTCAGTGACCGGTTAAGATCAAGATTGAACTAACCGGACTCTGATACCACTTGTTGGACCGAAAAGGCGACTATAGGGGGGGGGGTGAATAGGAGCACGCTCACTTTTTCACAAAGATCGGATTCAACACGAATCTCACTCCAATAGCTATGGAAGCTATGAAGATCAATCAACAAGTACAGCGAAGGACTTGTATTGAATCCAAACCAAAACCCCAAAGCGACCAAAAACCAAAACACTAATCAGAGGTGCAGACTGACCTCAGGCAAAAGGTCGGACTGACCGGAGCGTGGACTGACCTCAGGCAAAAGGTCAGATTGACCGGAGTGCGGACGGACCTCAGGCAAAAGGTTGGACTGACCGGACCTGATGATGAACAGAGAAAAACAGCCCGTGTTCAAAAACTCAAATCGGTCTAACTTTTGATCCGTAAGGCCAAACTCCATGAAACTTGAGACACACCTTCTCTAAGATATTAGGAACCTATTCCAATCAAGGATCGCAGAGATCTATGCCAAAGTTCCTATCTTTTTCAGATTGAACGAGAGTGGCTCCAAAACCGAGTCAAAAACGAAATATGATCTAGAGACTTGCTCGTGGATGAGTGGTGATCAAGATGATCCTAGATGGGTTCCTACATGTCACAGCAAGTTAGATCAAGGCAAGAAACTAAGTAAAAACTCGCGGATCAAAGAAAGACTCAAAGTCACCAAATAGAGAGAAGGAAAGCAAAGAGACATCTTCGAGGAACTTTCCTTGGATTGATTTGATATGGTATTGGTTTACAGCTACTCCATCAATGGAGGACAAAGACTCAATACATGAGCATGAAATCAAATCTAACTCTCTAGAACCCTAACGTCCACTTTCCTCTCCCTAAGCACAAAAGCAAACTAAGGTTTCAATAATGAAAGGGTTGAATGGGGTGCAGCCACCTCCCTCCTCTATTTATAGTGGAGGCTTAGACCTTCTAGAAGATTGAACCCTAATGAGCTCCCGTTAAGGCCCACACACAAACGGGTCACAACGCACGTAGTTTAAAGCGCCGTCTTCATCTTCTCTTGACCTAATCCGCTTCTCCACGCACCGTCTTGCGCCACGGGTTGGCAAAATGTTACCAAGGCGGTATTTGGTAAAATTACCAAAATACCCCTTCTCGATCATTTTCGAAGACCGAGTCCAAACTGCGTGAAGCACTTCCATGCTTCACCACGTGTAGGTTGATCCAGCGGCTCTTATCATGTCGGCAAGTCTCTCCCATCCGGCTCCCACCGAAACCACCATAGCACTTGCACCGACCCCCGCGCCGCTTGATCCAACCCGTCGCACCGAACTGCCCGTTCGGTCACCTTTGTCCCTTTTGCGCCATGCTTGACTCCATTGACCTCACCTGGCATCTCCGATCGTTCTGGACCTCAGCTCTCTAAGCTTAGTCCCGATCATCCTCACCGTTGATCGTCATTGACTTCAAAGCAACCTGCACAACAATAGATAAAGAAATCGATTCTGGGAATAAGTTCTTCACAACTTGACCCACGTTAGTCAAAACATGCATCATGCAACACATATGCCATGAAACCCATGAACTTGACCCAACCCAACACTCATCGCCAATGATTGGCCGATAATCAGCAAGAAATCGGTTAGACCGCCATTCAATGGCTAGTCGATCAAGAACTTGACTCGACCGCCATTAACAAAGTTTGTCGATCACCGCCGTCTAACCGCCACCCAACGCCGGCTCGACCGCACCACTCGACAATCTATCTAACCTTCGACGAAAACGCGTGTTTTGACTAACCGATAACGCCATTGCCAATTGTAACATCATCCTAAGAGCATGAGCATATCCCCATGATATCCACAGTAACTAAAGTGTTCTCTATTGTGCGCCACAGTGTGATCCCAAAAATCATCAAGACTGGATTTGCAGCGATTCATCTTATATACTTCTTCACTGCTGGCCCTAATGAGGTACATTCCTTTTGTTTATGTTGTGCCAAGATTATATGTTGGTATAATATGTTCCATCTTTTACTTCATGTTGCTAAAACGGTAGTGCCACGCTTGCTCGCTTGCAATTGTATGCAAATTCTGTGCTTGGTCTTTGAACATTACTCTTGTCTTTAGTTCTTGTTTATTCATGTTTCAAATTTCAGTTCGTAATATCTGAATTAAATTTAGTCATCACTCATCTTTGCCGATCAATGACAAGGTTGAATTCTCTAATATCTATTCGTAAAATGTTGGCGATCAAACATCATACTAAAGCTCCTCAAGTCGCTAGTACAATTCACATCGATTTTGAAAAGGGCTTCATATGCTACCGAGGTACTCTTGCTAAATAGTTAGAATATGACATGATAATATTTTTTTATGTTCTAGCTAATTGAATTGTGTTGCATCGTAAGTAGCCGATTTATGATTGTTAATTATTATCATTCACACTAGTTGCAAGTTGTAACATGCAACCCAAGATATTATAATGTAGTACTTCCTAAGATACTTGATGAACATACCATTGTTCTAGCAACCCTGAAGCTACTTGATGTAGTTCTGTTTTCAAGGTTCAATTTATGAGGCTGAGAATCGTTTAGGAGATAATTTATGAGGGTTTTATTTTATTAAGGGAGCGCCTATTTTGGTTTATTTGCACTAGTATTGCCTGGTCTCTAAAGTCTAAACTGAACAGGGAGGGAATTAGAAGCGCTTTAGTTGGCTTTAATAATAATAAGTCCAATTAGTACTATTCGAGGGGTTCTTTTGAGCTCTTAGGTCCGATATATTTTATCCTTGAAGTCCTGATCCTCTAAACCCTAGGTCTCTTTTTTTCTGTACACATTTGTAGCTACATTGATGCCAACTTGATTGTTTTGTTAGAATCCTTGGGCTTTGGTTATACAGTATGCAGAACCCGAAATCTACATGCCTTAATATATGTTAGTTTCATGGTAGCTATTGAAGCTCTTGAAGCTAATAGTGATGCAACAGGGAAAAAGAACCTAGGGGAAGCTATTATTTGGTACAATAAGTTTCTTGGTTTTCAAGTTGTTGGAGGAGAAGGTAATGAAAGTTTTAATGACACGGTCAATTAAATTAGCTTGATGCCATGGTGTGTGACAGTTACCTTTTTTTTCTTTTCCAAGGGGTGAAATTGGTCTTCAACAAAATTGACGGGCAAAGTCCTGATGATGAGTATTTGTTTTGCATAAAGCTCAACAAAGATATATACAGCTGTGAGTTACAAATTTCTTGACTGAGCCGTGTAATATTCATACTGTATGGTTCATATGATTATATTGTTTGAAAATGTATAGTTGTTAAAAGTTCTTTTTGTGTTGATAACAGTACTTCAATGTGTTTTACTTTTGAAAGATTCTGAAGAACTGATGAATGATCTGAACTGCACTAACGAGTCTTTCTTCAATGTGTTGATAACTATTAGCTGTCCGGGGATACATCTGACGCAAATACCGCTGCAGAACTAAGAAAAAGGCTGACATAATTATTTTGATTTTATGGCGAGCAAGAACTTTTGTAAAGAACACAGAAGGGGCAATCCTATTGATGCCAGCGAGTTGTTGGCTTCAAAGATTGAAATAAAATGTCTGTTGGGTGGGGTTGTCTACTCCATGGGTGTATATCGGCTCATCATAGCAGACTGTATTTAGTTTGAAATCTGAATGTTGTGCTGAGTGTGAGGCGGTATATATGTGAATGTTGTATTGTGAACTTGAACATTATGTCAATCTTGTCGAATCTATATATGTAATGATTTGTGGCTAATTGGTGGTATTTTTCTTATTGTGGAATGTATGGTCTGCTTGATTGTTGAGTTTCCTGTCAGCATGGTTCAAAATGAAACGCATTGTACGTACAAAATTGATGCATATGCTGTTCGGGTATTTCTCGAGTGTCTTTGTTTGACATACACTTGGGAAAAACAAACTATCCCCGAGTGTTTTTGGTTGACAGACACTCGGGAACAACCAACTATTCCCGAGTGTTCTTGGTTGACATACACTCGGGAAAGTATTCCGTTATGGCTATTGAACCCGTTGTGCTAACTATTCTCCTGAGTGTTGGATGTTTCCCAAGTGTAAATCCGAACACTCGGGAAAGTTATTTCTCCCGAGTGTAACTCGCGAGAAACCAGTTTTTACCTGACTAAACGATCCCGGGTGTTTTTTCCCGATGGCCGACCTTCGGGAATTAGTATCCTGAGTGTTTTTCGTATTTTCCGGAGTGTTTTGGAAACTCGGGAAATTAACGGTTTCTGGTAGTGTGAGGGCGCGCACACTGGCACACGTGGAACATGTAGCGTGTGAGCTTGCTCATATGCTTGGTGTGCATGGGCCGAGTGCAAGCACTGCATCTGTGGAAGCAGAAATTCTTGCGCGCATGTGTTGTGTGCAGGCGCATGAACAAGAGGAGCAGCATGTGCATGCAATCGATCCAAGCCATGCATGTGTTCAGGTGACATTTGCAGTTGAACCAGGAGGACAGGCAGAGCCAGGATTAGATGCAGATTGTCACAGGGCCAGGAACAAATAAAAAAGACAAGGATTCGTACTAATCCTTGATGCCATGCCAAAACAGGATCAAGAGTCCTAGTTTGTTAAGTTTGCTATAGACATTTTAGGAGATAAATTAAGGGATAAGCAAGGAGATAGAAGTCAAGTTCGGTGGGGTGAATCACAGGAAATCAGGATAATCATGAATTTTAGTTACGGCTGGTTTCTTGCTGCATGCATCTACAAGATTTTATGTTCTCCATGCCGCTTTCTTTCTCTACATGCATTAGGGTGGGGGTCCACCTGCTGTTGTGTCATCCATAGTGACATGGCGCATACGAATTAGTCAGATGGAAACATCACGTGCGTTAGTAGTAACGTTGATATCACGTGTGTTAGTAGTAGACTGTTAGCGAGAACCAGATTGGTTTTCTTAGAGTTTGTTCGTGTCCGTTTCCCAAGTAGAGTCACAGTTGTTCCAGACAGGGAGTCGTGCGTGCGTGTGGGAGTATATAGGCTGGACCTAGTCCCATGTAACGGCGGACGGTTTTTGTTTGGAGAATAAAACTAGAAAATCACCATGGTCTTTGGCGGCCAGGTCGTATATATACGTGATCTTGCGAGATTTATCTCTGATTGCTGAGTGGATTGATTTTATGTGAAGATCAAGTTCACGCGCTGGTTCTTGGTGATCCATCTTAGTTCGTGCGCTGCCGTGCTCGCGGGCGAAGAAGTTTCTAGCGTTTGGCGTGCTATATCAAGCTGCTGAATCGAGATATCTGGTCATTTGTTGCTGTTTCTTTCTCTCCAGCCGAGAGCTTCTACCTTTATTTGTTGCTGTGCTGTATTAGTTTACTGCTAACTACAAGACCAGGCCAAAAGTAATTGTTTGGTTCGTGAATGCATGCATCTTGCCATACAACCGAACAAAGCTATTGATGATTGCTGCATGCTACGGGAATGATTCAAGGCTATTTAAGGCTGCTGAACGCATTAACAAATTAGGGATTTGTTACGAGCTGCCGCTCTGCTATATTTTTGCTCGTGAAAGGAAGGTCTGAATACTGCCACACGAAGGGAACTGTTGCTGATTTTTTTGACACAACAAAAGAGGTGATGCTGCTGTTTCTTACTAGTACCGTGAAAGATCGGATCATCCGTGTATGCGTCCACTAGTTTACTTGTCAGGCTGTATCACAAACACTTGGAATACTTCATCAAAATGAATATTCTAACTCCGAGATGCTTGCTTTAATTCATAAATAGATTTATGAAGCTTGCATGTCTTCATAGCTTTCTGTGGATCGACAAAACCCTCAGGTTGTGTCATGTATATATTCTCACTTAGGTTTTCATTTAGAAAACCCGTTTTGACATCCATCTGCCATATCTTATAATCAAAATATGCAGCAATAGATGGAATGATCTGGATAGACTTAAGCACAACGACGAACGAGAAGGTTTCATCATAATCAACACCTTGAATTTATTCGAAACCCTTTGCCACCATTCGTGCCTTATTAATGCGAATATTTCCATTCATATCTATATTTTTCTTAAATACCCATTTGCACTCAATGGTTTTAACTCCATCAGGTGGATCAACCAAGTTCCAAACTTGATTGTTGTACATGGATTATATTTTAGATCTCATGTGGGCCCATCATTGTTTCCTCATAAGTCTTAGGATCATCATTATCTAATAATAAAACGTTATGCCCATACCTTATAGCCAATTGATGCAGCTTTTTAGATCTACGTGGGGCTGATGTCTCATCTACATGTTTTACAACATTTCGTTCATCCTGTAGAAGTTCAGTAGAAGTTGAAACATTTTTAGATATTTTTCGAATCTCTTCGAGTTGCAAGAAGACACAATTTCGAGCAGCAAACACTTTGTCATCATCTCTCTTATAAAAGTAATATGCTTTATTTTCCTTAGGATACCTCACAAAGAAGCATTTATTCGACTTGGCTATGAGTTTATGAGACGTTTTGAGAAAAGACAATCCAGGACAATTTTCGGTCCATATCTCATGGTGTCTTCTCTACCATTTTTTATGGAACCCAGTTTAAAGTGAAAGCCGTTGTTTCTAGAGCATATCCCCGAAAATACAATGGAAGATCAGATTGACTAATCATTGATCAAACCATGTCTAACAATGTCTAGTTCGTCGTTTAGATACCTCATTCCATTGAGGCGTTCTCGGCTGTGAGGACCCGACCCGGGGAGGTCTTACGGGATCACCCGGAGGCCCTCTAGGACCACCCGAGAGATCCACAAGACCACCCGGAGGTCCCTCAGGACCACCCAGGAGGTCTCCAAGACCACCCGGACATCCCGCCTCGTGCCTCGAGCTAGTCCCAAGATCAAGAAGCTACCAAGACAAATTTCAACATTGGTGACATCACAGCCATACCACAAACTAAAGATGAAGCAGACAAATTAATATTAATAAATACCTTAAGGTCAAGCTTGTTTACAGAGGTGCCACGTAGGGCTAACAACAAAAGAAACACTACAGCGGAACCCAAAACACTTCGCAGGGCCATTCGACAAGCCCACCGGCTATCGAGTGGAGGACGTCCCCTAGATTGCATGATCCTCAAAGAACTCTTCTTCAAAGAGCTCAGAGCTTCCAGGGAGGTCTTCACCGCCGATTAACTGAGGGCGAAAGTCATGAGTACTTTGAATGTACTCAACAAGTCATAGAGAAATGTATGCAAGTAATATTCATGAAAGGCTTAACAAGGAAAAGCTGTATGGTTAGTTTGCATAAAGCAGCATTTACTGGAAATACAATAAGTAGATTGCAAAGCACAAGTTGAAAAGATAATACATAAGTAGACCGGTTCTTTGAAAACAACACACGACCACCCGGAGGTGTGCCCAGACCACTCACGACCACCCAGGTCGTGAGTCCGACCTCTCATGACCACCCTGGTCGTGAGCCAAACCGCTCGGAACCCACCATGACCACCTTTTGAGAAAACGTCTACCCCTTGCGTGAAAGAACCGGGCGTGTCCATAACCGAGGACGTGGGTATTCAAATAGATTTTACACTCTGCAGGGGTTGTGCACTTTACCCACAAGACACGAAGTCCTCTAGTTGTTTGGGCACCCGTCGATGCCCCTGCTCACTTCCTTTGGTGAACAGTCTAGAGCTCGTGACTAGGCCTTTACAAAGGTCAGTGCTGACTTGGTTCTACCTGCTAAGGATTCGCCATGCTTA